>CM051239.1:373286628-374486628 GCA_027917425.1 Gastrophryne carolinensis
CCGAGGAACTTTGACAGCCAGCTGATCGGGGGGGGGGGGGATCGGATCGGGGGATCGGATCGGGGGATCGGATCGGGGGTTGGGGATGCTGGCGGATCGGCGACCGTGACCCCCGAACCCCCCGCCCCCCCCCCGATCAGCTGGCTTGGGTGTGCGAGGGCGGACAACGGCCGATTGGACCGGCCTGTCAGTCCGCCCCTGCTGACACCGATCAGGGTGCTGACACCGATCAGGGTACAGCCACCCCCCCCCAACCCCCCCCCAACAAAAAATCACTGACCCCACACACTCCCCCACACCCCCACCCACACACACACACACACACCTACCTCGAGCCGGCGAACAAAGAGGAGACCGCAAGACCGCAAGTTCTTTTTAAAGCGGTGGCGCCGGCTGATGACAACAGCCGTGCGCCCCTCTTCGGATTGGTCCACCGACGATCTGGTGACTGGGGTGAGGTCAGGGTCACCTCCAGATGACCCCCCCATGACCCTTCTACACTGTGGAGGCGGGATCCAGGCCGTTTTCATCCGTTGATCGTCAGGAGGTGAGTTACAGTGCAGCCCGTAACACCTACGTGCTTGGCACTTAACGCCCAGCCAAGCCAGCACGTAGGTGTTACGGGCTTGGCAACTAAAGGGTTAATAAAAAAAATATAATTACTGTCTTTAGAAGCTGCAGATTCATTACAAGTGTCAAACCAAAACCTACCCCTATGCCCGCAACCAACCTCTTCTGCCCACCGAAGAACCAACTGCCGTAGCTACACCTATCCAGCGTATTTGAAATTGCTGATTGGCTGATCTCAAATGTGCCGCAAAACACGAACAAGCCCACTGGCTGCTTTCCTCTAATCGGAGGCACACTCCCATCTCAAGCTTGTCTGAATGGGTGGGCGCTGGAGCGGGCCTCAGCTAAAAGGAAGTCAGGCAAACAGCTCTGATTGGACGGTAGACCCCGCACATGCGCCATGGGACTGGCCGAAAAGGTCTCTTATCAGGATGATCACACAGAGGGACATCTCAAATTGCGATGCTCCAGGTACAAGGACCAAAAATCCAGGTTATGACTTTAAACCGGGCCTTCAGCATCATTTAATGAAAAGTCCAAACTCTTAAAAAAACTATTCCCCAGCATCTAAAATTAATACATTTTACGCTTTTAGTCACTTACTTTTTATTCTTTCCCCCGCTGGGCTGCAACTGTGTTCAGGACTCTCAGATACGGGCGCCGCCATCTTGCCTCAGAAGCATCACATACTGAGGAGAAGAAAGGGGTTTAAAGTACAGGGGGGTGGGTTATAGCTGTGCTCTACACAGACAGAGCAGAGCTGGGGTTAGAAAAAGGACAGCAATCCCACAATTCAGAGCGGCACAGTCATAAGACACTTCCTGTCTACAGGCAGCCTGAGACTCCATGAGCCACCATCTTGGATGTTAAAATACACATTACACAGGTAGGATGATTTTCAATGTGGGCAACCTGTATGTACAGGGTGAGGGAAACATACAAGATAGGCTCTTATTCAGGGTGACGGTTCGGTTTAAGCCCTTTTTAATCTGGGGGCGGGTGAGAGGACATAGCTGCACACCTCAGTGTGCTCTGCACATGTGTACTGTCTCCCAATGGACACGGCTCTGCTGGGAAAAGATTGCATCTTTCAAATGAATGTCTCACTGATGAGGGAGAGGTTAGCGGGGTTTGGTATCCCTGTGATCCACTCTGGCACTGGTACTTGCAATGGAGGGTTTGGGTCCGCATTAAAGGATGCCTTTGTCTCCTGTGAAAATACAGTAGCTGCATGAATACCAATGAAAAGCTAGATCTCCAGGGATAGAGGTATTTACTCCAGAAAGTTGAGAAGCCGGGGGAGGGGGGGGGGTCATTGTTTGCAGTGAGTACAATGGAATCAAAGGGTGTGCGTCTACTTTAAGGTTTCTAATCCCCTGCTATTATCTGTACACATAGGTAAATGTCAGCTAGGTAAGAGGTTCTAGTTATATTAGTGTTTGGATTGTACCTTTAATTGAATATACAGTCATGGCCGTTGGCACTCCTGACATTTTTCAAGTAAATGAAGTATTTGTCACAGAAAAGGATTGCAGTAACACATGTTTTGTTATACACATGTTTATTCCCTTTGTGTGTATTGGAACTAAACCAAAAACGTCAGGGGAAAAAGCTAATTGACATAATGTCACACCAAACTCCAAAAATGGGCTGGACAAAATTATTGGCACCCTTTACTTAAAGCGGACCTTCACCCTGAATAAGAGTCTATCTTATATGTTTCCCCCTACCTGTACATACAGATTGCTCACATTAAAAATCATCCTACCTGCATCTACTGCATGTTATGAGCCTTTAAACATCCAAGATGGCAGCTCATGGAACATCAGGCAGCCTGCAAACAGGAAGTGCCTTCTGACTGTGCTGATCTGCATTCTGGGACTGCTGACCTTTTCCTGACCCCAGCTCTGCTCTGTCTGAGCAAAGCACAGCTATAACCCCACCCCCTGTCCTTTATCCCGCTCTCCTCTCCTCACTAAGTGTGATTCTTCTGAGTCAAGATGGCTGCGCCCGTATCCTAAAGTCCTGAAAAGAGTTGCAGCCCATTGGGGGAAAGAATAATAAGTAAGTGACTAAAAACTTAAAATATATTAATTTTAGATGTTGGTTTTGGGCTTTTCAATAAATCATGGTGAAAGTCTGGTTTAATTTTTGGTTGCAAACCCTTTGGAAAAATAAATGAAATCAGTGGCTTCCTACAACCATCAATAAGCTTCTTACACCTCTCAGCCAGAATGTTGGACCACTCTTCCTTTGCAAACTGCTCCAGGTCTCTCTTTTTGGACTTGTTCTCAAGTCCTCAGACAGGTCTCTTCTCCTCTTTCTGTTGTCCATGCTTAGTGCGGCGCACACACAGACACACAATGCAAAGACTAAGGTGGTTATTTAAGAAGGGATAGCGCCAGGTAGTGCTTCGTAGCGGCAGGCAGCGTCTGGTGAAAGCCGCGCACTGTACGCAAAGCCACATTTAGGAAAGGGAATCTGGTGAGCAATTCTAACAGTGCCATGCAGCGTCACATGTCACATTACAGGCGGCTCAGCGTATAGCACCGGCGCTCTAGGCTCATGAGCGCCACGTAATACCTTTCGCTCAATGTAGCTCTTCCATACATTTCAATGGGGCTTTCATTAGTTTGTGTTTAAAGTGGACCAACACCCAGGATTTTCACTAGAAAGCCCAGAAAGCCCCAAAAAAGTACCTCACCGCCGACGGACAAGCGACGGACAAGCTGAGGCCGGCGCCACCGCCTCTCACGCGCCCCTCTTACAGGGAGCGCGCCCGCGCCGGCCATTCACAAACGGCCGGCACGGGTGCGCGCCCTGCTAGAGGGACGCGCAGCGGTGGCGGCCCGTGCATGCGCCGTTGGAACGGGAGAAGGTAAGGTTTGTGGGCGTCCGGGGGGGTTTCACACAGCGGGGCATCCGAAATCGTGAGGGAGCTCATCGGCCCGGGAATCTTATAGATTCCCGGGCCGATCAGCCATGGGTGTTGGTCCACTTTAAATAGCGTGTTTGGCAATTAATTACATTTTGTTTGCTCAAATCATTGTGTGACCTCTCCTGGCTGCAAACAAACACTTTTATACATTTTTTGGACTTTTTATATCTTTATGCAGAATTGTCATTACAGGTCTGGCACTAAAGTGTTATTGTCCCAATGTTAAAACAATGTCATTCTATGTGTTTTCGCTTTGTTACAGGTGGATATGTGTTCAAAATCAGACTTTAATCACACAGCGCCCAGCTTTAGGGTGCCGACGCTGTGTGTTTGTAGTTTTTTCTTAAATATGGTGTGGAGCGCCGAGTGCCGGACGCACTGAGCTTGCGCTACCTCTCGCTCGCTGCAGCGCTGTACTGTTGTTACAGTGCCCAACACACATCACATTCATTCAGGTTACTACAGCAACCGAGGCACTCTGTTATAGCGCCCGATATCCTACAGCGCCCGATATCCGCTTACAGCGTCTACTAGCGGTCGCTCTAAGCGCTCGTCTGACAACACATGAACGCTCCTTTTTATCTGCTTTCAGTGATTTTTATATGGCCCACACCTGTAACTTGCCCCAGGTGAGTTTAAAGGAGCATCACATGCTTGAAAAAAATCTTATTTATCACCAATTTTGAAAGGATGCCAATCATTTTGTCCAGCCCATTTTTGGGGTTTGGTGTGACATTGTGGGCTTTATTCATCAAGGTATAGCGCCAGGTAGTGCCTTGTAAGCAACACGTAGCGGCAGGCAGCGCCTGGTGAACGCCGGCCGAGGCACGCAATACCACATTTATGAAAGCGAATCTGGCGAGCGCCTCTTACAGTGACACATAGCGACCGATTCATCATCAAAGACGGCTCAGTGGATCCCGGCAGTGCTCTGGCTTCCAGACTGCCTGGTATTACCTGTCGCTCTCCCATACATTTCAATGGACATTTCTTTTCTTCTGTTTAACAGGATTTTCTTTTAATAATTTTTTTTGTTTTGTATCAAATCATTGTGTGACCTCTCCTGGCCTATTTAAATACATTTTTGAAAACTTTCTTTATTTTTAATTTTTTTATGCAGAATTGTCTTTACAGGTCTGGTATTAAAGTGTTACAATGTCACAATGTCATAACAATGTCATTTCATGTGTTTTTGCTTTGTTACTGGTGGATATGTGTTCAAAAACAGACTTTAATCACACAGCTTGTGGCGCTCTGGGCTACAGTGACACAATTTTGAGTGCCGGTGCTGTGAGAGGCTGTTTTTTTGATGAATATGGTTTGAGTCGCTCACACTGACCAGTCGCTACCATTCGCTCCCATATAGCTCTGTACTGGTGTTATAGCGACTCACACATCAAATTCATCAATGCTGGAATGTTACTGAGCGACTGAGGCGCTCTGTAATAGCGACTCACGACCTATCAGAGCGACCACTAGCGGCTGCTCTTGGCGCCGCAGTACAGACGCTCATCTGCCGTTACCTGGCACTAGTAATGAATCAACCTGCCCGTCCAATTTGCTTTCGTTCCTCCATTTTTTGGTTTAGTTACACCAATACACACAAAGGGAATAAACATGTGTATAGCAAAACATGTGTTACTGCAATCCTTTTCTGTGAGAAATACTTTTCTTGAAAATGTTCAGGGATGCCAACATTTACAGCCATGACTCTCTCTCTCTCTCTCTCTCTCTCTCTCTCTGTATATATATATATATATATATATATATATATATATATATATATTTCCTGCATTCCAGTCAGGCCTGATTGCCTGGGACTTGCCCTGTTTACACCAGTAAAATTATGAACTTGTGGAGCAGAAATTGTCAGTTTTATGTATACAAACCATCTTAGTCCATATGTTTAGAGTAGAAACATTGCCTTGTTTACTAGCCAGGCAAATAGCCAGACCATTATACACATTGGCTATACCTACATCATGCTGAGATAAGAAAAGTTGACTGTAACATCACCAAAATATTTAGACCAATAATTCTGTCACGTGTGTGACATAATAATAAAGCATGATGTGATTGGCTTCTTCAAAAATCAACGGAAGGGTAGTAGAGAAAAAACATTTGTTTTAGATGTCATGCATCTTCTCTGGGTGTAGAGATATTGTTTGTCACCTTCTCGCCGGTCCCGCGGCGTCTGCAGGCAGCACGGGCTCCGGCGCCTGTCTGCTTCCGTCCCCGCGGGACGGCCACGTCTCCGGCTGGCAGCGTCGGAGCGAGCGGGCACGAGCAGACACGCCCCCTCTCCTCCTCGCTCCTCTCTGACAGCTCGAGCACGGCTGTCTTATGACCTCCGGCAGCGCTGCAGTCAGCGTGCCCGCCGGAGGCTGGCTTAAGCTGGGCCAAAGAGCCCTTGCATTTAAGGTGGACCAATAGGTCCAACCTTCACTGGGCGAAAACGCCCTTTTTGAGAATTAACTGGGCAATCAGCCCAAGGTTGTTATGCGCACCAATCATCTTTACTCCCTCCCGTCCAATCCCATCATTTCCCCTCCAATAAAACTTGGTTCCCCACAGTGGTTCGTTGCCCGTGATAGCGTGCTGCTGGGTGTAATTATCTGTATCTGAACTTTCCCGTTATTGATCTTGCCGTGTATTGACCATCCCGTGATTGCCGCCTGGACCGACCATTGCCTGTTCCCGATTACGATTTTCCTGCTCCCTTGTACTGCGTACCCGTGACCTTCCGGCTTGACCGCTGGCTCGACCTTGACTATTCTTCCGTCTCATCCTTTGGTGCCGCGCTTGATTGGACTGATCTCTTGTGTATGACCCCTGCTTGCCCAACTTCGCCCAGTCTCGTTCCTGGTTCATCCGCCTTCCTCCCCGTAAGTCTGCATCCTTTGTGCTACGAAGTCCTGGGGGCAACCGTGCCCAGTGAGGCGTGTAAAGCTTCCCGGCAGACGGGGGCTTGACTATAGGTGAAGCTAGCAGCGGAGATTGGGGGTTGCGGACTCACTCAGAAGGCGGGTGTCCCACGGGACCTGACATTGTTATATTGTTATACAAATAAGTGAATTGAATCTTTAGATGATTGTAGGCGTTTCCCACATAAGACAACTCACCGCTGTTTCCTGGACACAGCGATGGCGTGAGGTAAAAAAAATCGCGTTGGGGGGGTCAGCAGGAGAACTTAAGGAGGTTTCCCGTGGGTGTCCTCCAGGAGTGTGACACTTAACCTGCCTGGGTATCACCTTAAAGGTCTAGTGTGGTTTGTATTCCGGGTTGGTTCATGTGTAGGCTTGCTTAAATACAACTAGGTCCAGGGACTAGGTTTTCCCACGTAATTGACTAAAGCCTTTACAAAAGACCACATCTACTGAGTTACTATTTTAAAATGACATACCTTTTATTGAAAACATGTTAAATAAAAACTTCATTCAAGCGTTCGCAGGTTTTTCACAGTAATGTGTGATATAGTAATTTTTTCACTATTGTGTTTCAGTCTATATCCTCCTGTTTTAAGGCAGACATGTTTCGCCCATGCTGAGCTTTTTCAATGCCCTGTGTACAAAAATGAACATTGTATTGAGTTTCAGTTAATGAACAAAAAAATAAATATACACATGATTAAATATATATTTCGTCTCTTTCGTATATATAGTACACTGTGCAGGTTTACCTTCTATGGTGCTGTCGGAGGAAAAGTGGTAGTGCATCCCAAGTTTGGTATTGTGGTTCCCTGGCTCTTATGGCTATGGCCCTTAATTTATTTCACTTTGCCGTCCCTCCAGGGGTCCTATTAAGGATCCTATGGTGTTATGTTATTATTATGTTATTATTTCAGGCAATTAGGTATTAGATGGCTCAATAATAATATATCACTATGGTATGTATAGGTATTACGTTATACCTGGAAAAAGATGTAGAGTAGGAGGTGCGATTGCAGCCGTGACGGCTGTGTTCGTATGCTCAGCGATGAATATTGTCCATTAATGGAAGTTATGGCCAGTTATGGCTATTCCAGTTGGTGGGGTCAGCAGGAGGTCAGAGGGACCCTAATGGAAGGACCCTGGGCAGGAGGGTGGCGGCAAAATGCTAGAGAATAGGGGGGACTGGCTTTTACTGCACCGCAATGTAGCACAGGAAAAGTGCAATACATACACATTATCTGTGCTTCTAATAGCCTTCTGTGGACTGTGTTGCAGTTGCACTGGGGACAGAAGTGGGTTTTCTTGTTGGACTATTGGGCGTTGGACTATTTGTACTCCAATGCAACATCTCTAATTATGTGGTTTAATAATTAAATCTGAATATTAGGCTCCTTTCACATTGGCACCCTGCACCACACCATAGTTTCTTGACCCCCAGAGGAGAAGCAGCCATGGCACAGGCACCTTCAGTGGGTGGCGGCAGGACCCACCTGAGGAAGGAGTTCCCTGCTCACCGAACAGACCGGCGGCAGTGGGAAATGACAATGCAATAGCCACCTTCATGAGGTCCTTCAGCCCTCTGCTACAGCAAGAAACCGGTGGAAGGACCCGAAGAAGGTGGCTATTGCATGCGCCGGACCGGAGGACGGAGGCCCTTGACAGCGGCAGGGCCCCAGCGGCAACAGACAGTGAGTATGGCCCTTGAATTGCACTGGAACGCACTGCAGGTAAAGTGTAATAAATGTGCTCTATGGTGGTCCTAGACTTCTACAGGATGCGGGCAAACTGCAGCGCACTGATGTGATTTTTCCCGTTTGTGACACATTTGTACTCCATCACGATGCAAACGAAAAGCTGTGAAAGGGGGCGTTGAGGCTGATTCACTACTAACGCCAGGTATTGCCAGATGAGTGTCTGTATAGCGGCGCTTAGAGCGACCACTAGTAGACGCTGTGAGCGTGTATTGGGCGCTGTAACAGAGCGTTGTGGTCGCTGTAGTAACCTGGCCGGCAATGATGAATATGATGTGTGTTGGGCGCTCTAACAGTACAGCACTGGAGCCAGCGATAGGTAGTGCCAGCTCAGTGCGTCCGGTACTCGGCGCTCCATACCATATTTTGCAAAAAACTACACACACACAGCTCTAAAGCGGGGCGCTGCAGCATAGAGCGCCAGACGCTGTGTGATTAAAGTCTGTTTTTGAACACATATCCACCTGTAACAAAGCGGAATCACATGGAATGACATTGTTTTTAACACTGTGACAATAACACTTTAATGCCAGACCTGTAATGACAATTTGGCATAAAAATATAAAAAATCCTCAAAATGTATAAAAGTGTTTGCAGCCAGGAGAGGTCACACAATGATTTGAGCAAAAAAAAAATGTAACTTGGCAAACACGCTATTTAAACACAACTAGTGAAACCCCATTAAAATGTATGGGAGAGCGCTACAGAGCGACAGGTACTACATGGCGCTCGTGAGCCTAGAGCACGGCACTATACGCTGAGCCGCTTCTAGTAATACATGTGACACTACATGGCGCTGTTAGAGGCGCTCACCAGATTCGCTTTCTTAAATGTGGTTTTGCGTACAGCGCCCGGCATTCACCAGGTGCTGCCTGCCGCTACGAAGCACTACCTGGCGCTATCCGTTCTTAAATAACCACTAAAGTATATGTGTTATTAATATTATTTTTATTATAATTAATAATAACTCTGCATCGGAGAGATGAAGCAGAGTGCTGGCCACTGATTAGTATCTCTGCAGTTAGGTGCTCAGCTGTCAGCCATGTCTTCCAGGGGCCCATTCAGGTCACAGTTTCTCTAAGTCGCTCTCAGCCCATTAACGGTCTCCAATGGCTGTAAACAGCGTTTTCTGCAGGATCCGCCTGTGCTTCTCGTTGACCTTCAGAAAGGTAATTGATGCTGACAGAATGACATTTTACACATACAGTAAAATGAATTAACAAATGACTGCTGTAGTGAGAACAAGGGGATTAAACGTCATCAGAAAAAATAGAATGATTCACAGGTTTATGCAGAACATACAGGTCATATGGGGCAGTCGGATGTTTTCTTCCTGATTAAATCTCCATCTGTACCATTTATCACCCAAGCCCCACAGCCAGGCGGCCCAGGCCCAAATATACTTCCACCAGGGGCAGGCTTTGAGGCACCTTGCCATCTGGAGATGGCAAATCTCAGGGTGGGAGAGGGGGGCATAGGATGGGTTAGGTTTAGGCTGGAGGTTTCTGTCGTGTCCTGTACACTGATTATTTATGTAACTGATAAAGAAGAACAAGGTCAGGAACAGTACCAGGCTTATGATTACCATTAAAGTACATTTTCAGCCAAAAACAAAAAAAGCTATACTCACCTTTTCTCCCACGCAGACCATTGCTCCTAGTCCAGGGCTGCAGTGTGCAGGTCCCTTGTCACTCGGCACCATATGCAGCACCCCCGCAAGTCTCTCCCTGACTCCCTCCACCAACTATATATGCAGGGCTGTATTTACCATTAGGCAACCCTAGGCACGTGCCTAGGGTGGCAACCTGGAAGAGGGAGGGTGCTGTCCTTACTACTACAGTAAAGAAATGAAAGGAAAACTCAGAACATTAATGCCTCCTAACAAGCACCCCCTCCCCAGCCACAGAAGGATGCAGAGTGTATTTGTGTGAAGGGGGGGTGCAATCGGTTGAACACAGGCCAGAGCAACTCCCCTCCACTGGTGTGGTCATGTGACTCCTGTATGTCAGAATGCAGTAAAAGATGGAACATGCTTGTCTGCTTCTCTGCATTTCGCCTTTTGTGCCCTTTAGCCCTTACACACTGTCTAGCCCTTACACACTGCACCCTTTCCCCTTACACACTGTTTTTTATATGGACCGTGGCCTAACTTAAAAAAAGGGGGCACAAGCACTTAAAGTGCCTAGGGCACCATGAACACCAAATACTGCCCTGTATATATATATATATATATATATATATATATATATATATATATATAGTATATTTTGTACTGAAATAATGATCTTACAGATGCAGCATCACTGTCTTACATGTAATGCCAGGTAATGACCTTTGCCACTGAAGGAGTATAAAAAATCTGGGTACATTCCTGAAGGTTTGTTGGGTTTGATATGCGATTGATAGATGACATATTTTGGTGCATAGGCGTGTCCTTGTTAGGTTGGGCGGTCGTAATCCGTCATATATTTCAATGACGATATGGCTTCCTATGGTTGGAATGTCCTACCTTGCCTGCTGCTCCTTTCATAAGATCATTTTGTATTTTTTTATCAAGTCTGTCTGTGTAGCCTGATTTCTGTCACTTGTTCTTGAAATAACTGCGTCCCCGGTCTAATCTAGCAGATGTCATCCAAACAGGGATGTTTGAGCCAGAATCAAATTCAATCTCAAGATGTTTTTGTGAGTTAGTGAATCATTGTTTCTCTTGTGTTCCAGTAAAACTTCTATATGAAAACTCCAAACTACTGACTTTATTGAGAAAAAGAATCTTAAAGGGATCCAACAACCATTGATTGCAGCACGGACGGGCATTCCAATTGTTAAGGCCCCACCTGAAAGCCCAGTTTTGGGAACCCCACATTTACCTCTATCTTGCTCTCTTAGCAAAACCAGGTCCCAAGATTGCCTGTCTCAGCCAAAGCCTTATCAGCAAGAGAAGGATTTCAGACCACATAAGATGAGATCTAGCTTTGAGACCCAATGGCCACCCATGGATTACCAATGGTAACAAAGCACTATGCATGGCACATCTTGGCAGCAACCTATGAGAGGTATTGCAGCCTTATTAGGGATGCTCAGGGGATGAGGGATGTAGCTGCCCATTGATGCTTCAGCGGACCAATGATATCATTGTTTAGCACATCACATTGAATGAATTCCTAAGCACCACCCACAGCCAGTAAATCCATGAAAAGAGGACCTGGCCATGTGGATAAAGTAAGAACTGGATTTCAGTCATTGTCCAGACAACGAAACAAAAAACAATATACTCACCCTTTTATCTCTCATAGAAGAGCGTCCCTAGTCCGGCACTCTAAAACTAACCTGATAGCCCGTTGCAGGTCCCACACTGCCCGTCGCGATCGTCCACTCCTGCCGTAGCATTGATGATGGACCACCCCCAGCCATCCATCATATTACATTTCAAATCTCACTCTCTTTGGACACCCAGCACCAAAGAATGAATTGTGAAAACAGGTTTACAGGCAGGACTGGGAATGGACTAGTAAAAGTTAGTAGTTATGTTACCTTAAAAAAGTAGTTATACATTACAGCCACAAATGTAAATGTGTTTTGTTGAGATTTTTAGGGATATAGTAGCAACTTCTAGTGCCAGCACTAGGAGTGTCCCCACTCGTTGGAGCCGGTGGCCATCTTTTTGTAGCCCCAGCTGGGGCCAGTTTAAAATGCAGCTGCCTCTGCTAGAGGAGGATTAGGGCTCAGATGAGTTATGCAACCTTAGGTGAAGCAGGTTGATAGGCAACTCAGCAGTCCATCAGCCAGCTTTTCCGTGTTCAGGCCAGACTCTCACTCGGATTTCTCACTGAAGTCTGTGTTCGGCTTTTGGAACCCGAGCTTGCAAAGTTCGGGACGAAACCAGACTTTGCAGTTCAGGTTCGCCCATCTCTATTTATTGGTATAGGATCACTTTAACATCCAGGAAGTGCTGGTTGTCTTTCTGAATACTCCTGCGTTTTTGTTCTCAGCTCAAAGAACCACACATCTTTAAACCTCTGGATTATTTTATCAGTTTCGCTTTGAACTCAACCATGTTCTTGGACTTCCTTGGTTTTTGACTTTGGAGTTTGACTCTACGTTGCCTGCCCTTTAATCCCTGCTAGGACTTTGTGTTGTGAACATGTGCTGCCAGCCTTCGACAACGGCCGGACCATTGACCTCAATCCTGTCTATTGGTCTCTCTCACTCGGCTGTGCCATCCTTGCTGTGGTGCCCAGGCCTGTACCGCCGGGTGGCACATATTGGGTGTTCCCACAGACCATCCTGACCTACCATTGCGGAGCGCTCTGTAGCTTCCTAGTCTGGGGGAGTCTGGGTGTTATATACATGACAGCAAAAGTGGACGGTTAGACAGGACTCTCATGAAAGGTACAGTTGGCAACTAACACAAGGTGGAAAACCTTCAAAATCACGACAATAGTGAAATGGAAAGACACACCTGAATACAGGTGTGGATTAACCGGGTCACAGGTGAGTTACCCAAGGAATTCAAAACATTCATTTTGGGTGACTTTAGTGAGTACTATTTGTTTTACCTCAAACCCCCCTCACATTCTATCATTAGAAGTATATGAAAAGAGAATCTTTCTAAGAACTCAACTCATGCATAACGTATGGAAGAAAGAACAATGGCTCTACAGAAGAGTCCGGTTTCTTCATGAACTCACGGCAGTGTCATAGTAACCTTGGCTGCCGGTAGCTATTGATTAACATGGCAACCGCTTTCATGTGAGTCTGGTGAAAAAGCTGCTTACATGAAGAAGAAAAGAACATTTAAATAAAAGCTCTTCTTATATTATCCGTGTGCCGCAGCCCCTTCTGTGGTGTGGAGAGGAATTGGATCTGCAGGTATACATTTAACTGTAAACCACAGTATGCATGGAGAGTATAGAAGGGCTGCTTACTATGCACGTTACACATGTGTTCACCTGTCTTGATAAGTAAAAATGAAAATCCTGCAAAGTCTCCCATCAACAATCAATTTTCATTTTCTTATTTAAATTTATTTTTCTGTTGGCTAGTGCTCCCCCTAGTGGGGAGTCTAATTGTAGGCAGGAGAAGTTTTTCTCTGCATGTGTAGCTTACATTTATGGAGGAAGAATCTAAGCCACACTGTAGCAGACAGATATTAAAGTAATCCAAAAGTCATATATATATCACTATATGTATATCAATAGCCTGCCAGCAAGCATGCTGGGTCGGGATGCCCGGCCCAAATAAAGTTAACAAACTGCCCACTTACCTTAGTTCTGCGCACCCCTAGCAGCAGGAAAAGCATAAACTGCCAAGGGTGGTATCCCCAGCTTCCCCCACTCTGTGCATGGCCAGTGAACAGCCACTCTAATTAGTTGCTGGCAGAAGCGTGCACTTAGAGAGAGCAGTGATACCTTTGCAGATTCTGCAGTTTAAGATGCCAGGGAAGAGCAGAAGTAAGGTAAGTTGGCTATCCCTCCCCCCATGCAAAGCCTGCTGCAAGCCCAGGAACCCAGAGCCCAAATACTTAACTCATCCAGGACTGCACCCCCTGGAAGCCAGTACCAGACCCATGTAAGGGCTCCAGTGTGGATGTCCAGAACCCAGAAAAGTAGATGAGTCCGGGTTTTTCCACATCTTTCTTTAAGCACTGGGGTTTTGGTGCCCCATTAATCTACCTTTTCATTTAAGCACTGGGGTTTTGGTGCTCTCTTAACCCACCTTTTCATGTAAGTGCTGGAGTTTGGTTGCCCCATTAACACACCTTTTCATTTAAGCACTGAAATGTGGGTGCCCCCTTAACCCACATATTCCTTTAAGCATTGGGTTTTTGCACGGCATTACCCACATATTCCTTTAAGCACTGGGTTTTGTGTGCGGCATTAGCCCACATATTGCTTTAAGCATTGGGTTTTGTGTGCGGCATTAACCCACATATTCCTTTAAGCATTGGGTTTTGTGTGCGGCATTAACCCACATATTCCTTTAAGCATTGGGTTTTGTGTGCGGCATTAACCCACATATTCCTTTAAGCATTGGGTTTTGTGTGCGGCATTAACCCACATATTCCTTTAAGCATTGGGTTTTGTGTGCGGCATTAACCCGCATATTCCTTTAAGCATTGGGTTTTGTGTGCAGCATTAACCCACATATTCCTTTAAGCATTGGGTTTTGTGTGCGGCATTAACCCGCATATTCCTTTAAGCATTGGGTTTTGTGTGCGGCATTAACCCACATATTCCTTTAAGCACTGGAGTTTGGGTGCCCCGTTAACCCACATCTTCACTTAGGCACTGGGGTTTTGGTGCCCTATTAGCCCACCTTTACATTTAAGCACTAGATTTTGTGTGCCACCTTAAACCACATCTTCTAACTATGTTGTGCACTTATTGAGGTGGTACCTTGAAAGGGGGTCTGGGTGAGGATGCATACCTCCCAACTTTTTTAGGGAGGAAAAGAGGAACAATTCTTAAATTAAGTCACGCCCCATTATTGAAGGATAGATAGGAGATTATTGTAACACAATAATAAAAACACTTGAAATAGGCAAATTAATCATTTATTGATGCAGATCTGCATGTTATAACTCAAAGAGGGGCAAATGAGAACAACAAGGGACAGTGGGACATGGACTCAAAAGAGGGACAGTCGCTTCAAATGAGGGACACTTGGGAGGTATGAGGATGTCATGTACTGACTGGAAGCCAGGCTAGGCTAGGCTGATCTGGACTGGAAGATGGGGGAAAGGAGAGTTTGAGTGGGCGACCTGCATCAGCATGCTCTGGGCACAAGGACCAGTACCTGGGATAGTCAAAATCCTGGGTTTTGGTCCACTTTAAGGAGGTGCCATAAAGGTGTCCCCGAATGTCCCCTTTGGGAATGCGCCCTGTGCGATCACAGCTTGCACACGCCAATGACCGTTGCCATGTCCGATGGGCAGCACAGCTCTACTTGAGACCATAATTGGGTCTCGTGCATGTTATGTTTGGCAATCCCGGGAATGCCACTGAAGCTACTGGAGGAGCAGCACGTCTGGCTAAGAGATGGCGCTGGAATGCCATGATCCACTTAGGAGCTAAGTATCCTTCAGCCATAAAGTTTCCACTGCAGGTCCAGTGCACAGTTCTGTGATTTCAAAGGTGATTAGTTTACATTTTTGATAAAGTTGAATCAGATTACTTTTATTTACTTGAGTATATAAAAAAAGAGCCTAAGATGTGTTTAAAGTTCACTTATCCTTTAAGTATCTGGCATCACTCTGTATAATCAGGAATGAATGTTGAAATAAATGTGCAGGCTTCATTATCTCATTACCTCAACACCATGTTTATTCCTTTGACTTGCTGCCATCCAACATCTTTTAAACTTTTAATTAAATTAGGCTTACTCTGATGCCGAGCTTACAAGAGTGCTCCCTCGCTGGTAAGTAATCATTTAATATGCTGCTGCCACTAAGATGAAATACTTTAAATGGCATTGCCATTCCAGCACTGTAAAAAGCCTGTGATCTCATCTGAACTTTGCTGATCTTCAGGTATTATTATACATCATATAAATCATGGTGGATTACATAAAACATGGTGGATAAACAAGCTTCCCCGCAGACCTGAGATACCCGTCACATGGTCTGGCCTGTTCCTTCTATTTAGGTGTCCTTGATAATACTAATACACAGGTTTTTGTTTTACTTCCTTCAGTAGCAGCATACCTCCCGAGTGTCCCTGATTTGGAGGGACTGTCCCTCTTTTGAGCTTGTGTCCCCCTCTCCCTCGTTGTTCCTATTTGCCCCTCTTTGAGGTGTAACATGCAGATCTGCATCAATACATTTTTCTTTTGCCTATTCAAAGTGTTTATATTGTTATAACTGTTACACCCTATCTCCTATTCATCAATCAATGAGGGGGCGTGGCCTAATTTAACAATTGTGCCTCTTTCCCACCCTAATAAGTTGGACGGTATATAGCAGTGGATAAATTCTCTACTTCATTCACTTTTTTTTATTGTTAAAGCGGACCTTCACCCTGAATAAGAGTCTATCTTATATGTTTCCCACACCCTGTACATACAGATTGCTCACATTAAAAATCATCCTACCTGCATCTACTGCATGTTATGAGCCTTTAACCTCCCTGGCGTTGTGAAATAGACAAATGCAATGGCAACGAAAGCGTTACCATTGCATTTGTCTCTGACACACGGCTCCGCCCCCATGAGCCTCTGCGGCTCACAGAGACGGAACCCGGAAGCAGAGACGGACGCCGCAGCCGCGGCTCTCACCTGCGATCGCGGCGGAGACATCGCTGGATCGCAGGGAGAAGGTAAGGAGGCTGCGCCGCCCGCTCTTGCTCCCAAATCGATCCCGAGCGTGACTCGGGGTTACCGCCACTTACAGCGCAAATTTACCCCGAGTCACGCTCGGGATCGCCGCCAAGGGGGTTAAACATCCAAGATGGCGGGTCATGGGGCTTCAGGCAGCCTGCAAACAGGAAGTGTCCTCTGACTTTGTCGCTCTGGGGCTGCTGTCCTTTTCCTGACCCCAGCTCTGCTCTGCCTGTGCAAAGCACAGCTATAACCCCGCCCCTTGTACTTTATCCTGCTCTCCTCTCCTCAGTATGTGTGATGCTTCTGAGTCAAGATGGCGGCGCCTGTATCCTAGAGTCTTGAACAGAGTTGCAGGCCAGTGGGGGAAATAATAATGAGTAAGTGACTAAAAATGTAAAATATATTAATTTTAGATGCGGGGGAATCATTTTTTAAGGGTTTGGGCTTTTCATGAAATCATGCTGAAGGTCCGGTTTAAAGGAGAGTTGATTCCTCTTTATGTTTTTATTGGTGCTTACTCTATCCCAGAAGAGCTAAATAGGGTAGTTTGTGATAGTGTGGTAAATCTTTGAAAGCCTGAATAATCTTTAAAGTGGACAAAAACCCACGCCCCAACAGCCCAGGAATCTATAAGATTCCAGGGCCGTTATATTGCCCCCCCCGGGCATCCAGAATCAGGATGCCCCGCTGTGTAAAACCCCCCAGGTCGCCTGGAAACTCACTTTCTTTCCCGGTCCAGGTTTTGGTCCTTGCCCTGGCCTGCCTAATTTGGGATGTCCCATTATATGGAACCCCACAAATAGGTCCCGTGACGCATGCACAGGCAATCATCCAATCAGGGACGTATGTCTTGCATATTAATAATGGGCATACAGCTCTGACACAGACACAAAGCCCAGCAATAGTGAGCTGGAGCAGCCACATTGCAGTTTCCCTTTAGACAGAGCAGTGCTTCTGACCGCATCCTATCAGAATGGCCGGGTGCAGGAGTGCGCCTCGGCCCATAGATGCCGGGGATGGGCTGCCATTGTTTACATTGCCGTGGGAGCCAGGGCAAAGGTGAGTTTAACTGTGACCCAGTGGATGGGGGGGTCATGCAGTGGGGCATCCTGATTTGGGGTGCCCCAGGGAAAGGCCGGCTGCCAGGGTTTTGTTCTCCTTTAAAGTGGACCAACACCCAGGGGTGATCGGGCCGGGAATCTATAAGATTCCCGGGCCGATCACCTCCCTCACCGCGGGACATCCGAGATCGGGATGTCCCGCGGGGTGAAACCCCCCCAAAACCCCAAAAAAACCTTACCTCCCGCGCGCCCCTCTAGACGTGCGCGCGCCCACGCTGGCAGTTTGTGAATGACCAGCGTGGGCGCGCGCCCTGTAAGAGTGACGTGCGGGAGGCGGCGGCTGACACGCTGTCTTGTCCGTCGCTGTCACCCGCTTGTCCATCGGCGGGGATTGGACGGCGCTGTCACGTGGAAGCGTGGTGAGGTGAGTTTTTGGGGCTTTCTGGGGGGTTTCACACAACGGGGCACCCCCAATCGGGGTGCCCCCCCCCCGAAGTGGACCAAAACCCAGGATAGTCAAAATCCTGGGTGTTGGTCCACTTTAAACATACTTTTTCAATGCCTGTCACTTCTTTTCACCATTATTCCGCTCGCCTGCCACTCTACCATCCTGTCACAAGGCCAAGACAGGGCTAGCTCACGGTCTAGGTGAGCCCTTGGGCAACAGAGTCTCAGTGGGCCTCCTTGGAAGTACCACAACATGCATAGCATAAGTCCAGGATCCCATGGCTTTGATTTTGGCTGTTAAACTACTGCTGAGGAACCACAACTCCCAGCAAGCTCCCACACAAATCATGAAACTGCAATGCCTCCCTATGCTGCTGACGAAGCACAAATCATCTTCCTTGTGGATTCAGGCAAACACATGATTATTCCTTTCTTTTTTTCAACTTCTACATGCTGAATGCCAATTTTTTTTAAGCTGTTAAGGGTAAGAGCAAAACCAGGGTGATTGTGTCCCAGCTTCTTTCATTCCATTGAGTCAGCCACCCACCCATGATAACTGATTTCCACTTTGCCTATTCCCAGGAACCTCCTGCTCCTGGGTTCAGTATCAGCAAGAGCAAACTGGAACATGAAGCAATGCCAAGTGATGTGGAAGAGCAATTATAACGCTCATTTGTACACGCTGGACGATGGAAATTAATAGTTAATTAATAGTTAATATGCAACACAAGCCATGAGTCACCAGAAACTGCACAGAGCATGATGGGATTTCAACCACCGAAGTATACCAGGGTCAGATAATAGACCTGTTGGTAAAGTTGGCTTAGGATGGTTTAGTTTAATAGAGTCACGTATTTATTTAGGTTTTTTTTTAAGGACCTACAAAGTTTGTACTGTAAACCCTACACGAAATTTGCTTTACACCATCATAGTTACAACAAACTGATTTCATATTCGCCTATGAACAATGAAGGAGCACCCAGGCTGTATACATGCTAGGGTAAATGAGCACAGGACTTGAATGAATCTGTGGGGGAGAAGGGGTATAACTTATTTTGGTTTAGAATGGACAGTTTCTTTTAAGTGGACCAAAACCCTATAAGATTCCCAGACCAAGATTCCCAGATTGATTCCCTCCCCCAGGAGAACCAAAATCGGGATGCCCCGCTATGTGAAACCCCCCCCCCCCCCAGGTCGGCCATACTCTTACCCTCTTTCCATCAGCGCATGCACAAACCGCGGCTGCATCCCCGCTATCCCTCATGGGTCCTTCAGCGCACTCTGAGCCGCTCGCCTTAGACGAAGGCTTAGATGCGCTAACGTGAGTGGATCCGATCGGGGGGGGGCCTGGAGGCAAGGACCAAAACCCAGGATAGCCAAAATTCTGGGTGTTGTTCCAGTTTAAAAGGAAAAGTCCTGGGGCTCTATTTTAACCACCACACGAACCCCTTATCTTAACGCCAATCACACACCACCAATCAGGGTCCAGCAGTCCCGGTTTGTGAAGCAGTTCTTCCTGGTTCCTGCCAGTATGTGGGCAAGGCCTGTGTACAGCCAGCTTCCATTGAGATTAACAGGTGCCGCCATACACTGGCAATTTCCATGTACCGAGGCACCCACATGGAATCCGCTGAGGTGTCCACAATCTATGGCAGGGTCGGGATCTTTAGAAAAGTCCACAAGGGTTCAGTCAAAAAATAAATGTATTTTGTTATTTGCTCCATTAGATTCACCCTGACGATCAGTGGTATATGCTGTTTTAGAGGGCTTAGTCTCATGCAGATATTCTGGCTAGTAAAAATGGATGATTGCACAGAGATTTAAGACAAATTCGACTATAGAACTGGGTTTTCAGAAGCAGGGCTCTCAGGTGTGTAGCAAGATTGCCACTCCTATGCAGTTCAGGAGTGCAGCATCTGCATGCTATTACAACAGGGTGATGGGGTAGCCATCATCTCTGTTAAATAATTAGCACACGTTTAGTTTTGCTTCAAAGTTAAAAAATATACATAGATTTGAGATGTCAGAAGTAAGTGTAGTTACTTAGTTTGTCCACTTGATGGCAGCATAAATGAACTGTTAATCTCAGAATAAACAAGATATAGCATTGCAACATTAATGAGAGACATAGGGCTTTCTGGTTCATTACCAAAAGAAATGTAGCCAAAATGGAGGGAAAGAGGGGCTAAATAAGTTGTTCTCCTGGGTCTATAAATAGATCAACAGGGAGAGCCAACAAAGAGCGAGAGAGAGACGGAGAAAAGAAGCGAGGCAAAGTGTTTCATCAGTGAGTGCTAGAGGGAGCATATCAGCCAGCTCACCGTGGCGTAAGCTTTGGATGTCCAGGCGGAGGAGTACCCCCTTAGGTAAGGCCTAGCTTGACGAGCTTCCCTTGATCACGAGGGGAGAAAAACCAGGCTGGGACGGAATCCTAAAGGGTGAGACCAGTGAGGAACAACAGTAGGAGTCGGGTTTTGTAGGGCAGCGAGTGCCGGGAGTCCTGAAAAGTCTGCTTTGCCTTCGTTGATAAAGAGAAAACCTGTTTGCAACATTTATGGACTTTAGCTGCAGTTTGTGTTACCTTCAAATGGACCTGGATTCATAAGGGAACCTGCCACTGGACCTACAGGTTTGCCTTTACATCCTCTGCTCCCAGACCCAGGAAAGACCCCCTTTACTATGTGACCCTGTCCAGGGGCCACTTTGTATACAATCCCCTAAAACCCCCGTTATTACAGGGAGGCATCTAAAAAACTTCGGTCACTCCCTGGTTACACAACATCTCCATGAGGTTAAGTCATCTCATTAGCTTACAATAGTTTATGCCACTCATTGCCTTTAAGTGAGAGGGGGGCTTTGGGGGAGCAATTTACTTAGCTTTGATTTTTGGACTCACCCATTTCCCCTCCTCATTCAACACATTTCCCCTCCCCCCACACAATTTTTCTTGAGTGAGATACTATTTGTGTGAATTTTCGTTTGGTGCAGGGAATCACCAAAAATTCCCGAAAAAGGTGTAAACTCATGTGATTCAAGAAGTTTGTTTGAGACTTTTAGGGCGAGATTTTGCATAAGGGCATTTCTCTCCTGCTCAAAGCTGGCGAGAAATACCTTCTTCACAAACTGAAGTGCTTTTTTTTCATTAATAAAATTAATAAAGTCAATAGTAGACAGCTAGTATTTTTTCATTTTTTTAATATATCATTACAATTTTTTAAAAAGCCCTCCAGCCCTGTGGGTTTACCAGCCCGGTATGGGTTTGGGGCCAGCCCTATTACATTGGTGGGTGACATGGCGGTACTCCATTTGGTACATCGGGGTGCGGAAGAGCCCGATGCCGGTATGTCCAAGACACCCCCGGAGGCTCTTTTGCACCCCTTGGTCCAAATGGAGTACATGGCCCCCTTCTCTGTGAACTGGTATATAGGTCCCCTGGACCCCTACATCCCCAACTCACCACACGTGTAAAAACAAACACCACACAAAAACATTTATTTACTTTAAATTTTACTACTTAGTGTAGCCGGCGGAAGGTATTCAGCCATTATCTTTGTTGGTCTTTTAATGTAATGGTTCATATCTGTTCTGCAGATGCACTACATCACCACAAGATGGCACTGTTGGATAAGAAATGAATTGTGACATTACAGGTCTACCAAACATGAAGCCTAACTACATAGGAGTACAGCTTAACTGTTATTGGCTAAGGTGAGTAGAAAGTTAGAGAAGGTTCTAGAGGCCACTAGAGGGAGTCTATATAAGGAGAATTACCTTAGAATGAGTCAGTGATCTACAAGATGTAGTCCTCTATTGTAGTAACCGGGAGTGAAGGAAGGTACCAGCAGGGTCAACTGGTAGCAGTCGCAGAGAGAGAAGGAGAGAGCAGAGGAGCCACATGCATGCCTATGGAGTATTCACAGAAAAAGGTGAACCATTCCACCCCAAGATGCTGAGGAGGAAGCTTAAGGCAGCAGTATTCTGCCATGGGATCAGAATGAGTGACCACCACCTGTTGGAGTACATTTGGATGTAATGTTGTGCTATTGAAGCTGCTAAGGAAACTGTTGTGGAAAGACTGTATGACCTGCTGTGAAGCCTAAAGTGTACCTGAAGTCCTGTTGTACCTAAAGCCTAAAGTGTACCTGAAGTAAGTGCCCTTTTCATAAAGTCGGTCTCAATGGAGTTTTTGGAAGTAAGCCCACGTCAGGAGGTCCCTCAAGCCCGTTAACAAAGAACCCCCATACACCACGATGCTGAAGTTGGTTTCTTATTCGGCCAGTTTCTTATTCGGGCTGAAGTTGGTTTCTTATTCGCCAGTTTCTTATTCGGGCTGAAGTTGGTTTCTTATTCGGCAGTTTCTTATTCGGGCTGAAGTTGGTTTCTTATTCGCCAGTTTCTTATTTGTGTTTATGCTTATTTCCTGCCTTGAGTGGAAAATGTCCATGAATGATGCCAGTTATTCTATACAGAGTTCTGACCAATATTGCATTAAAACTGGCACAAATCCTGAACTAGCTGGCACAAAATGGGCATCTAAATGGGCAATAAAGAATGTGATTTTAAATTCTAAAATGGCTTTGGGCCACTGATGTCACGGTGCCAACTGACAGAGGGGGACCCCCTGCATGGCATACAGTTGATTTCAGCCTGGCCCAAAGTTGTTCTGGTCATGAAACTGGCATTAAAGTGGGCACAATGGCTCTTTTCTATGGAACGAATAAGTAACAGCTGTTTTCAAGGGGTTAAATGGCTTTGAGCCGCTGATGAGACAGTACCAACTGACAGAGGGGGATCCCCTGCATGGCATACAGTTAAGTACAGCCTGGCCCAAAGTTGTTCTGGCCATGAAACTGGCATTAAATTGGGCACAATGGCTCTTTTCAATGGAATGAATAAGTAACAGTTGTTTTCAAGGGCTAAAATGGCTTTGAGCCACTGATGAGACATTACCAACTGACAGAGAGGGACCCCTTGCATGGCATACAGTTGATTTCAGCCTGGCCCAAAGTTGTTCTGGTCATGAAACTGGCATTAAAGTGGGCACAATGGCTCTTTTTAATGGAGCAAATAAGTAACAGCTGTTTTCAAGGGGTTAAATGGCTTTGGGCCACTGATGTCACAGTGCCAACTGACGGAGGGGGACCCCCTGCATGGCATACAGTTGGGCCAGGCTGAAATCAACTGTATGCCATGCAGAGGGTCCCCCTCTGTCAGGTGGCACCGGGACATCAGTGGCCCAAAGCCATTTAACCCTTGAAAACAGTTGTTACTTATTCGATCCATTGAAAAGAGCCATTGTGCCCACTTTAATGCCAGTTTAATGACCAGAACAACTTTGGGCCAGGCTGAAATCAGCTGTATGCCATGCAGGGGGTCCCTCTCTGTCAGTTGGCACTGTCTCATAAGTGGCTCAAAGCCATTTAAAGTGGACTGTCACCCACCCCTGATCGGCCCGGGAATCTATAAGATTCCCGGACCGATCACCTCCCTCACCGTGGGACATCCGAGATCGGGATGCCCCGCGGTGAGGGACCCCCCCAAAAGCAACAAAAAACTCACCTCCCGCGCGCTCCTCTAGACGTGCGCGCGCCCTGTCAGAGCGGCGTGCAGGAGGCGGCGGCGGGCGCACTGTCTTGTCCGCCGCTTGTCCGTGGCTACGTGGGAGCGTGGTGAGGTGAGTTTTGGGGGCTTTCTGGGGGGTTTTACACAGCGGGACACCCCTAATCGGGGTGCCCCCCTGAAGTGGACCAAAACCCAGGATAGTCAAAATCCTGGGTGTTGGTCCACTTTAACCCCTTGAAAACAGCTGTTACTTATTCGCTCCATTGAAAAGAGCCATTGTGCCCACTTTAATGCCAGTTTCACGGCCAGAACAACTTTTGGCCAGGCTGAAATCAACTGTATGCCATGCAGGGGATCCCCCTCTGTCAGTTGACACTGTCTCATCAGTGGCTCAAAGCCATTTAACCCCTTGAAAACAGCTGTTACTTATTCGTTCCATTGAAACGAGCCATTGTGCCCACGTTAATGCCAGTTTTATAGCCAGAACAACTTTGGGCCAGGCTGTACTCAACTGTATGCTATGCAGGGGACCCCCCTCTGTCAGTTGGCACTGTCTCATCAGTGGCTCAAAGCCATTTAACCCCTTGAAAACAACTGTTACTTATTCGCTCCATTGAAAAGAGCCATTATGGCACTGTGACATCAGTGGCCCAAAGCCATTTTAGAATTTAAAATCACATTCTTTATTGCCCATTTAGATGCCCATTTTGTGCCAGCTAGTTCAGGATTTGTGCCAGTTTTAATGCAATATTGGTCAGAACTCTGTATAGATTAGCTGGCATCATTCATGGACATTTTCCACTCAAGGAAGGCGGGAAATAAGCATAAACACAAATAAGAAACTGGCGAATAAGAAACCAACGTCAGCCCGAATAAGAAACTGGCGAATAAGAAACCAACTTCAGCATCATCCATAGCTAAACCCCTCAGGGACCCGTATGCTACATTAGTATTCTTCTTCCTTCAGCCCAGCACTGTTCAAGGTCCTGCACGGGTTTGTTCACCAATCTTCAGGGCCCCATACACCGTCTTCTATTGCTGGTGCCGGGGCGTTAACCGCTGACGACCATAAGCCAGTTGTAGAATGGGAGAACTAAGGCTCCTCCTTTCATCCTAGCAGGGGAATGATTGATGTGCCACAACAACAACCCATAAATGTTTCCTATCCTAGTCTGGAAATCTATTTGGATGTGATACAGATCTTCCCATGATATTACGAATATAATAGTAGATGATGATCCTTATGAACGAGCACTGAAGTCCATCCAAATCTGATGTGCAAACAACCCATAAAGCCATTATAGGGTGTCATCAAAACAAATTAATAAGACCGCTGAGTCCGATCTACTTATCCTAAATTATTAGACACCATCCATTTATTTTTAATAAACAGGCAAACCCTGGGCCCCTTATCATCTCTTACCTGCTGCTTATCAGTATAATCACTCGCTTCACGCATATTTAATTAAAGGAAAATGCATGCTCACAATTCCATAGTTTTCCCTTCTGATTACACATATAGCCGCCATGCGCAGCCTTGTGACTAATTAGAGCAGCTATTCCATTTATCACAATATGATGGACCACTGTGGCACCTGAGGGAACATGGCTCAGGTATAATTCATCATTCCTTCTGACATGCACTCCTGTATCCAGCGGAACATGTCCAGGAAAAAAAAGCTCATCCTGTACACTTAATTTAATGAAAAACTCTCCAAGGAGAAGAGTGAAGTGATGAAAGACTATGTAAGACAAAATAGAATCATTAAAGATATTCTCCTGCTGATGGAACACTCCTTATGTTCCGAAACGTGTTAGGGGCTTGACTGCTCTTATACCGGGCCAAAAGTCAAAATGAACTCTGGGTCCTGTCCCACAGCCTAACACCCCACCTAAGCGTCATACTCCCCCTCGCCAGGTTCCAGCTCTATGGTCAAATTCTGCACAGGAGGGAACAGCAATATCCACACTGTGCATTCTCCATTAAAGAGGAACATCGTTAAAGCTGATAAAACCTACCCCAAACCTTACAACTGCTGCCCCCCCCTCCTTTGAGCAATTTTTACTCACCTCGCCAGGGCATCGATCTTCTGGGTCCCCATAGGGCAGCACCATCTTGCATCCTATGAATCAGATGCAATGGAGCCGCCCGAAATCCTGCGAAACTTCGCTGAGCGCCATGGGACGGCTAATCATTTTCAGACAGCTGAGCCGGTGGGGGGAAGAGGATCTGGCCCTGAAGCAGCTGGATGTCATTCAACAGGTAAGTAGGGGCTGATGGGGGAGGTCAGCCACTTTTTATTTTTTTTTTTTAATAGTAATAGTGCAAATAGTGGCCATTGGGTGCTAATGCACACAAGGAATTCTTCCTTCGCATTTTTTCTATCCGTGCACTTGTGAACAACACATTCCCATGAACACACCAGTGAATAAACACTATATTAGTGACTAAACACAGGTGAATAACACATTAAGGGGCAGTGAAGTGCGCACGTGGCCGGAGTGGTGGGCTGCCCTAAACTCTTGGGGGTTAGGTGCTTTGCTCATGGGCACTTTAGTAATGGCCCACTTCCCTTACCTCTAGGCCATAACTGCCTTGATGTTCCTCTTTAACCTGTGCAACCTTAAAGGTCTTCCGCCAGGAGCTCACACAGTGGAGGGAGCGTGCGTGCAATTCCTCTGCTGAATCTATCTCTAGCGCCGGATCCGGATGAGTGAGTATGGGGAGGGGGCAGGGGAATAGGCTACGATTTTACCTGTGACACATTCACAGCCACCTTGAAATCCTACAAACCAGACCAAGAATTTATACTGATTTTTGGTTCAGTGTATGTTTGTTGAGGGTGTAATGACGCCTTTGTGTAATGAAAGCTTAGGGGACCTTTATTTAGCATAGAGGCATCAAATTGGCAAGTTATGCAATTTTCCAGCCCAAATTGGGTTGCCCTTGGGACAAGGAACAAAGCCCAGGGGAGTGGAAGCTCAGTGACTAGGGTTGCCACCAGACCAGCATTTCACCAGCACGGACGGTATTTGTTGGACCCGGCCGGTACCAGTAAATTATTTTTAATAATTATTTTCAATCGCAATTGCCGGTATTTTTTCTGAAGGCGGGGCCAGAGTTGTTATTGCAGTTAGAGCGCTCTATATTAAACCGGCTTCAACCTCCTCTCTCCTTGGCACCTGTGGTAACGTCAGCCCGTCCCCAACACTACCTCACTCCCTTACTCTCGTCCTCATTGTTGTCCTCGGTTTGGCAGATTGCAGAAGTCTGGGAGCTACTTCAAGCAAACAAGGAAGGTTTTCGCAAGTATATATATATGTATATATATATTAAAGCGGACCAAAAGCGTCTATGAGACTCCAGGGCAGGCTGATTCCTTCTCCCTTGGGCATTCTGATTTGGGATGCCCCGCTGTGTGATACCCCCCCAGTCACCCGCTATATTTACCTCACCCACAAGCCCACAGCGCATGTGTACTCCTGCCTTAGAGGCCGATTCAGTAATAGCGCCAGATAGCGACAGATGAGCGCCAGTAGCGTGATTTTCACAGCGCCCGCTAGTATTCGCTGTGCTTGGCCGTTGTTCGGTTGTTGACAGCGACTCAGTCGGTGTGCGGTAATGTTGAATACGGGGTTAGGAGTCGCTGTTTGACTGGTTCCGCGCTGTATGGGTGCGCCTGACAGCGAATGGTCATAGCGAACGGCTCCCAGCATATTCATTAACAAATCACGCTCAAAAAATTCTCGCGCTGTGAAAAGCTTGTTTAAACCCCAGAGCGCTGGCGGCGATGGCTTAAAAGTAGTTTTTAACCCCCAAACATCCATATTTTTTTATTAAAAAATTAAACAAGTTTTTCTAAACATTTTGTAATATGAATACATTAATATCAGACCTGTAATATCAATTCTGCACAAATTTTTTTTTTTTAATTTTTTTTACCTTAAAAAAAAAAAAAAAAAACATTAATAATTAAATATGAAGATTTAAAGATTGCTCCCTTGAAATGCATTGGAGAGCGCCAGGTAGCGAGAGGTCATACCTGGCGCTGTGATGGGGGTTAGCAGCGGCGCTGTTCGTTGCAGTCCGCTACATGATGAATCCCACGCTAGCTGACGCTCTCGCCGGCGCTAGCCTCATTTAGCGTGATAAATGCGTGATTGTGTTCGCAGCCTGGCGTTCTGGAGTCGTTAGCCGCCGATAGCTGGCGATACCTGGCGCTAGTGAGACACTACCTGGCGCTATCCCTTGATAAATAAGGCCCTTAGTAAAGAGCTAGCCGCCACATCACCATGTCCCCTTTCATTTTCTATCACTTTCTTTACCTCCCTCCTTCACACCTTCCTTCTTTTTCTCATGGCCTTTCTTTCTCTCACTTTTCTTTTCTTTGTCTTTCTTTTTTCTTTTATCGCTCTCTTGTATATCTTTCTTTCTTCCTTACCTTTTCTCCTTGCTTCATTCACTTCCTTCTTTTGCTCTTAACTCTCTTTCACACTTTCTGTTTTCTCCCCCCTCCTCTTCTCTCTGCTTTCTTTTGTTGTCTTCTCTCTCTCTCACCTTCTTTTTCTCTGTCCCCCATTCTCTGCCTCTCTCTCATTTTTTGCTTTTCACTTCCCTCATTCCCTTCCTCTCCCCTTCTCCTCCTCTCTCTGCGTTCTTTCACTGTCTTCTCTCTCTCACTTTCTTTTTCTCTGTCCCCCATTCTCT
Source organism: Gastrophryne carolinensis (assembly GCA_027917425.1). Lineage (NCBI taxonomy): Eukaryota > Metazoa > Chordata > Amphibia > Anura > Microhylidae > Gastrophryne > Gastrophryne carolinensis. The sequence continues at coordinate 373,314,912 of CM051239.1, forward strand.
GTCGCTCTCTCTCTATGCCCCTCTCTATATACTTCTCCTTGTCCTCACCCTCCTTCTTCTCCCTATTTCTCCCTTTTCTTTCCTTTTGTCTATTTCTGTCTTTCTTTTTTTCTTCTCACTCATTCTCTTTCACTTTATATCCTTATTTTCATTTTCCATCCCTCTTCCTTTTAATTTCTTTTCTTTCTTCCTCCTTCTCCCTCTCTTGCGCTTTTCTTTTATTCTCCCTTTAATTATAATTAAAGACTACGCCCCCAAGTTGGTCGGTATTTTCTGTTGGGAAAGGTGGCAGCCCCACCGATGACACACGTGTGGGGTGCATTTTGGTACTCGTCTGTGTAAAGGGTTAGTTACTCCCTGATATTACCCAAGCAGCAGATGATAGGTAGACATTTTGTGAGAAACAAGGTATAAAAAAGGAGAGTATTCCCACAATACAATTGCCTACAATAGTCACAAGTAGGGCAGTCTTTGCTGAATGTGAGTGTCAGCCAAAACTCTAGGGGACAGGTAATGTAGTGTAGTAACCCCAGAGATGGAGGTGAGTTACCCATTTACTGATGTAGAGAAAAACAAAGTAGGTCAATACTAGTAGGTCCTCACCCAAGCAAGAAGCGGTCTAGCTGACCGCGAAGCGCAGGTGTATTCCCCGCACTGTCCTCTGTATTCCTCCCCGGTTGCTGCTCCCTTTTGGATATCTAAGTATTATTTGTGCATTTTGGTTTGATTCTGATTCTGTTTATGTGTCACATGATTTAGCACTCTGCACTTTAAACCTTCTTGTCTGTATAATTGCAACACAATTATTGGCATATTAAAATTTTGGATGTTATTATGTTAATCATGAACGGTTTTGTGGAGTTAGGCTGTGAATTAGTTATAAGTGATTGTTTTTTGTGCCGGCACAAAGACACTTAAATTTACATATTTTTATATTTATTGTGTTGTTGTATGGCTTAACACATTATTTGGATAGTTTTTAGGATCATTTTTTTTGAGCAAGCAATTTTGTATATTATGTGGGTTATTCAGAGGTAAATACTATACATTGGCCAGTGTGAGGGTATTTTTAATGTGTTTGTGTTGTTGGTTTTAAATGTTTTGTCTAACATTTTTTGAATAAATTTTTATTAGATTTTTCATTGGTTGTGCTTCCTTATTGGTGATTTCTGGGGAGTATATACCCCAGAATCGACCTATATTGTATGGTCTAATGTGATTGGTGAGCACGCCTTTACTTTTTGAGTACTTGCGGTGCACCATAATATACTGGATTGGTAGAGAAAGTCTCTTTAAGGTAATTCTGCAGCTACACACTTTTTTTTATGTAGCTCAGTTACTTTAAAGAGACTTTCTAGTATTGACCTACTTTGTTCTTTTGTTCAGCGCGACTGATTGCCTCTTTACCGCGGGCCCTGAACTTCATTCACTGTCACCTTGCAGGCCAGGTCCCGCCCCCCCACCATCATCTATAGGGGCGTGGCCATGCCCTCTCTAATTACTAGAAAGGAGAGGGCGTGTCAGGCCGAGGCACACGCTCTCAATTGCAATGAATGTGGACCGTCCTTTGACTGATGGCTGGTCGTGATCCCAACCTTGTGGTTCTATTAGTCTTGTGGGAACACAGCAGCACAATGGAGAGATCACTCACACATCACTGTGAGTCCCCTGTGAAGCTCTTTACGTTGTAGCACACAGCAGGGAGAAGCCATTATTCCATCCTAACAGCATCCACACATGGCTGTTTACAAGCTAAATTGCTTGCTACCTTAAAGTGGACTGTCACCCAGGGGTGATCGGCCCGGGAATCTATAAGATTCCCGGACCGATCACCTCCCTCACTGCGGGACATCCGAGATCGGGATGTCCCGCGGTGAGGGACCTCCCCCCCAAAACCCCCCGAAAAACTTACGCCGCCGCCTCCCGCGCCGTTTGTGAATGGCCGGGGCGGGCGCGCGCACTGTTAGCGATCTTGCTAATATAAAGAGAAAAAAAAAACTCACCTTCACCCCGAATCCACCCCCTGAAGTCGGCGGCACCAAACACCCACCACCATCTTCCTGAAGTCCCAGTAGGCTTCTGAGCGTACTCCCAGTGGCTGGCCGGAGCTTCCGAGAAGATGGCTGTGGATCGCTATTTGTTATTGTTGGGTTGTTTTTATTTCGGGAAGGGGCTGGAGTGGCCCTTTAAGTAAAAAAAGGAAAAAGCCTAGCAATAATAAACAAATTTAATATTCACATATTGCATTTTCATACTGAAAAAAAAAGGATGGGACCTGCCATCCATATTATCCCCAGTATGTGTTTGCATCAGTTACATTTTTTTTTTTTTTTATTCAATATTCTTATTGAAATGATAAAGATGATACAATAAGTTGTGAATTACAGTGCAGCGTGTATCATACAAAAGGAAAAAACATCCAATTGAATATAAACTTGTACACAACTAATCGCTAATGGCTCCTTACAAATTGCATTCAATGTACATGAAAAAAAAAAGAGACCATAAATTGGGGGGAAAGGAACAGGAAAAAGAAAGAAAATAGATAAGGTAGGGAAAGAGGAAGTATAGGAAGAGAAGAAGAACAAGAGGGGGGTTAGGGGGTGGGTGTCCAAACGCCATACGTCTAAGAACGGGAGCATCAGTTACATTTTTATTATAGTTCTTCACTAAGAGGCTGATTTATTAATAGCGCCAGGTAGCGACAGTTGAGCGACTGTAGCGGTATTTTCACAGCGCCCGCTAGTAGTCGCTGTGCTTGGCCGTTGTTCGGTTGTTGATAGCGACTCAGTCGGTGTGCAGTAATGTTGAATACAAGGTGATGATTCGCTATTTGACAGGTTCCGCGCTGTATGGGAGCACATGACAGCGAATGGCCATAGCGACCGGCTCCCACCATATTCATTAACAAATCACGTAAAATGCATGTTTCAACCCCAGAGCGCTGGCGGCGATGGGTTAAAAGTAGTTTTTTAACCCCCAAACAACCATATTTTGGGAAACCAAAAAAAACAAGTTTATAAAAACATTTTGGAATATGAATACATTAATATCAGACCTGTAATATCAATTCTGCACAATTTTTTTTTTTTTTTTTACCTTAAAAAAAATATCTAACATTGCAGAAGTGGTCACAGAATTTTTGACATTAAAAAAAAAAAAAAAAAAATTAATAGCAATTAATTAAGAATATTTAATGATTGCTCCATTGAAATGCATTGGAGAGCGCCAGGTAGCGAGAGGTCATACCTGTCGCTGTTCAAGGTTGCTCGCTGGCGCTGTGGGGTGAGGCTGGAATAATGATGAATGATTCGCTATCTGGCGCTCTGTCAGTCGCTAAGCAGGATCGGCTTGATAAATGTGTGATTGTGGTGGGGAGCCGGCGTTCTCGTGGCGGTGACCGTCATTACCGTTCGCTCACCAGTCGCTACCTGGCGCTATCCCTTGTTAAATAAAGGCCTAAGAACGGGAGCATCAATTACATTTTTATTATAGTTCTTCACTAAAACTCACCAATGATAAATAAAGAAAACTATACTTATTATACAATATTTATATATGCATATGTGTATACTGCATACAGCTCCAGTAGATGACATCTTGTGAAACCTCTTCCTGTCCTCCTGTATCTGCATTAACCTTCTTGATCCACTGAGATGTGACGGGGAATGTGACTGCCGTTCTCTATTATTACCCTGCAGAGATACTTACAGGACGAGGCCTGGTCGGCCATCCCTGGAGATAATCCCGTTAATATTTTAAGGAATGCGGAGTAATAATTCAGGAAGTTATATTGAAACTTTAGTGCAGGAAGAGAGCAGCCGGTTACATAATGCGGCTCTATAGTAGATTCGCCGACAGCAAGGCACTGGAATGTAAAAGCATTTCATTGCTGACAGGAAATCAATAGCCATTGTGATTAAACCAAGCCACACATAAAGGAGCCAATGTGGGTCAGCACAAAAGTCACCTTCGTAAGGTTCGCGTATGTGACTGTTAAAGTGGATTTATAGAGGATTTAGACTATCCTAGGTTTTGGTCTTTGCCCCCAGGCTGTGTGAAACCCCCCAGGTTGCCCGATCTTCCTCACCCTTCCTTGGTCCTACGATGCATGTGCAGCCTCTCATCCAAACACTATTGAAAGTGGGGGTGCCCCAATCCCCCAAAAGAGCCGGAACCAGAGACTTAACGTTGCACACACTTAAATATTTCTCAGAAAGTTTATTTGATGCACATAATACAATGTATCTAAAAAGACAATTTAAAAAACATACAAGACAACAACATTCTCATACTCTGCCATGGGGGGCGCTGTTGTAAAGGGCAGCCATAGAATCCTCTCAGTAATCCTTAAAGTGGACCAACACCCAGGATTTTCACTGTCCTGGGTTTTGGTCCACTTCGGTGGGGCACCCCGATCGCTGTGTGAAACCCCCCAGAACGCCCGGAAACACTCACCTCACCACGCTCCTACGCGGGCGCTCGTCCAATCAGAGCGCTCAGAGCCGCTGTGGTATGCACGTACAAGCGGCGACCAACCACAGCGGCTCTGAGCGCTGGAGGCCGCGTCTCGCACTTCCCTCTAACAGAGAGCGCGCCGTCCATTCACAAACGGCCGGCGCAGGTGCGCGCCCTGCTAGAGGGAAGCGCGAGATGCAGCCGTGGCCCGCGCATGCGCCATTGGAACGGGGTTGAGGTAAGGTTTCTGGGCTTCCTGGGGGGTTTCTGGGATTCCCCGGCCGATCCCCCCTGGGTGTTGGTCCACTTTAAACCGGACCTTCACCTTGATTTATTGAAAAGCCCAAAACCTTATGAAATTAATCCACAGCATCTAAAATTAATATATTTTAAGTTTTTAGTCACTTACTTATTATTCTTTCCCCCACTGGGCTGCAACTCTGTTAAGGACTCTAGGATACAGGCGCCGCCATCTTGACTCATCATCACACTTACTGAAGAGAGGAGAGTGGGATAAAGTACAGGCAGGCGGGTTATAGCTGTGATTTGCTCAGACAGAGCAGAGCTGGGGTCAGGAAAAGGTCAGCAATCCCAGAATGCAGAGCAGCACAGTTAGAAGGCACTTCCTGGTTGCAGGCTCCCTGATGTTCCATGAGACACCATCATGGATGTTTAAAGGCTCATGCAGTAGATGCAGGTAGGATGATTTTCAATATGAGCAATCTGTATGTACCCTAATGAACAATCAGATAAATATAGTGCAAAAATATGCAATAAACTATATACATGAGGTAGGTGCAAAAACATGTAAAAAGCGCTTATCTTACAGATACACAGTGTCCATGGTGCTGGCCGCCACTCGTCCCCCCAGGAAAAAGCCATCTGTATCTGTAAGATAAGCGCTTTTTACATGTTTTTGCACCTACCTCATGTATATAGTTTATTGCATATTTTTGCACTATATTTATCTGATTGTTCATTAGGATTTGATGCACTTTTTGGGAAGCACAAGCACTTTATATTTTATTAAAGCGGACCTTCACCCTGAATAAGAGTCTATCTTATATGTTTCCCACACCCTGTACATACAGATTGCTCACATTAAAAATCATCCTACCTGCATCTACTGCATGTTATGAGCCTTTAAACATCCAAGATGGTGGCTCATGGAACATCAGGCAGCCTGCAAACAGGAAGTGCTCTCTGACTGTGCTGCTCTGCATTCTGGGATTGCTGACCTTTTCCTGACCCCAGCTCTGCTCTGTCTGAGCAAAGCACAGCTATAACCTGCCCCCCTGTACTTTATCCCACTCTCCTATCCTCAGTAAATGTGATGCTTCTGAGTCAAGATGGCGGCGCCTGTATCCTAAAGTCCTGAACAGAGTTGCAGTCCGGTTTAAGTCTCTGGTTCAGGCTTTTTTGGGGGATTTGGGCACCCCCACTTTCAATAGTGTTTGAATATTTTGAGTGGTACCACATTTTTTGAAATGAGTTGGTGCCGTGCAATTCCTGGTTATCAGCCTCTCATCCAGTCAGTGTGCTCAGATCTGCTCCTTCATCAAAGGCCAGCGGATCCGAGGGCACTGGCGGCCACATCCCCCGATAACAGGGAGCGGACCCGCACTGGGCATTCACAAATGACAGACGCGGGCACTCGTACTGCTAAAGGGATAGCGGGGATGCGGCTGCTGCTCAAGCCTGCGCCATTGGACAGGGAAAAAGGTGAGTTTTCGAGTGACCTGGGGGTTTGACACAGCGGGGCACCCCCCAGGGGGAGCGAGTATGCCTGCCCTGGAGTCTCATAGACTTGGTCCATTTTAAATATTCTTCCGCCACCGCTGATCCAGTCCCATACATTGGCATCTCCCCCCCTGCAGCCTGATTGGATCACCCCCCGGGTCAGTGATTCTGCCGCCGCTGCTCCCGTCCTTCACGCTTTGTTTTCCATGCTGACAGCCTGGAATATAAGCCATCCTCAAATATAAGCCCTATCGCCTCTTTTAGAGCAAAAAAAAAGGTCTGTCTTATTTTCAGGGAAACACAGTAACTGATCAGAAACATGATTTTGTATCCTGTATTATGAAGTGTCGCCCCATTCCATGGCTGTTTACAGAATATTTAGCCAGTACAGCCAGGACTTCTGTACGGCCCCGGGGGGGAAGCACTGTCCTTGATGGCAGGACCACAGCAATTTCTGTCTGAACAGCTTTGTGTGCTGCCAGCTTTCGGGTTATGTCACCTTCCAGAGTGACTGCCACTGACCCAGCTCTACCCATCTCCTGCAATGCCATGCACCCAAATCCATCATACCTCAAGTGTCCTTGATTTAGAGGGACTGTCCCTCTTTTGAGTCCATGTCCCCCTGTCCTCGTTGTTATTTCTCCCTCTGAGGTGTAACACGCAGATCTGCATCAATAAAAGATTAATTTGCCTATTTAAAGTGGACCAACACCCACCCCTGATCAGCTCCCTCCCCGCGGGGCATCCGAAATCGGGATGCCCCGCTGTGTGAAACCCCCCAGAAAGCCCCGAAAATCTGCCCCACGGAAGTGGACCAACACCCAGGATAGTGAAAATCCTGGGTGTTGGTCCACTTTAAGTGTTTATATTGTTGTAACTGTTACAACCTATCTTCTATCCATCCCTCAATGAAGGGGTGTGGCCTAATTTAACAAATGTCCCTATTTCCCACCCTGAAAAGTTGGGAGGTATGAGCTCCATTCACCCACACTCCTAGTTCCAATCACCCACTCTTGTTGCTTAAAAACACCACTAACCCTCCCTCTACCAACTCCACTAACCCACCCAGCTTAACTATGTACAGTCCTATGCTGAATAGTCATTGTATATTGAGGGACCTCCTATATTGGAAATAAAGTGCTGTGTTTGTTCTAAATAAAAGTAGGTGTGACTAACTCCGCCTCTGCTTTTTTTCAGGCAGGGGCATAGCTAGGGGGTAGCAGGGGGGGTCTTGCCCCAGGTGCAGCAGGTCACCATTTCGAATCTTTGTCCCGGGTGCCCAAAAGCCTAGCTACTCCTCTAGGATCGAGATTATGAAATCTTATCAACCCTCCCTGTAAAAGACTTTTAGGAAAGCATCACCTCCCCGAGTAACCCTGGTCTGCACGCCCCCATGACGGGTTACAGAATCATTCTTAGAGACAACTGAATTGCCCAGTTTATCTTTCCAATTAGGACTCTCCTTAATTGTGATGGGGGTTCAGGATAGGCCAAAAGCCTCATATATTCTATTTTTTTGCCAATAGATGACTCCGTTATGATGCAGCCGGCTCCAGGTTTATGTGGGCCCTTGGGTGGCATGGTCCCAGTGGGCTCCTTTGTGGTGAAGAGTCGCGGCACATCACTGAGGGGCATCCCAAATCTGGATGCTCCATAAGGATCATGCTATTTGGACCAATTTTGGAGGCCCTATCTGTGATCCCCCCAGTTCATTCATTACTGAGAATGGCGAATGCATTGTGGGATCACCAAATTGAGAAATTAAGCTGCCCCTGAAAAGCAGACCAAAGCCCGAGGCTGGAAAGCCTGAGTTTTAGTCTGCTTTAAATAGCAGCAGCAGATGGGAGGCTGAGCAGCATTTAATACAAAAATGTATTTGTTTGTTTTTTTAACCACATTGTGCCAGCTGTCAGTGGACCCCCCTTGGGGTCTGGGGGCCCCGTCAGCTGCCCCATCTTGCCGGGTGCTGACGCCGGCCCTGTTTAGCACAAACAGCAAAAATAAAATAAAATGTGACTGGTGAAATGTTTCATTAAACAGTATACATGAAGCATGTGACATATCCAGATGCACTGATATCTCGGATGACCTTCCGCTCCACCATAAAGGACACAGCAACATTTCAGAAGCCAGGGCTGGAACGTTTGTACAGGAGGCCATAGAGGCTCTAGCTGACCTTCACTTGTCCTCCCCTGAGAAGAAGGGTCAGCAGGGTCATTCAATTCTGATAGGAGCCATTTCCTTTAAATATTTTCTATTGTGTCTACTATAAATATTTGTGCGCCTCTGGGCTATGTTTATGCTCGGAATCTGCAGAAGGAAGAAAAAAAAAAAAACGAGGCCTCGCTCTGCCTCCGCTTTCATATTGCATTGTATGATTTCTTATTGGCGCTCATCCTGACATCCTCCGCTCATACGCTGGACAAGAAGGACATTTGTCTGTCAGATCTTGTTTATTTCTCCCGGTTAGCTCTATGCACTCAATCCACATTGTGTTGTGTTTTGGCGCCATCTAGTGGACGAATGTTAATGTAACATGGCAAGCAAAAAAAAAAAAAAAACTTCAGGGTCTCATGGGCCATCAAACATTGATGAGAGAAATGGTTCAGCGTTAATTAGCCTTCAACAGTGTTGTTAATATTAATATCGATGTATAAAGCGCGACTTTTACAAAGTGGTAATTACAAGCAAGGTTAGTACAGACAATGGAGATGCAAAGAAAGGACTGAGGTCAGATAAAGCGCACGGCTGATGGGAAAATAGAACCAGTGGCTACAAAACAGAATGGGAGAGCTCTGTCCATAACTTTGCTTTCTGTATATCAGCTGCCTCATCCATACCTACCAACCCTTCAGGGTGGGAAAGAGGGACATTGGTTATGTTAGGCCACGCCCCCTCATTGAGCGATGGATAGAAGATAGGGTGTAACAGTTATAACAATATAAACTCTTTGAATAGGCGAATTAATCATTTATTGCTACAGATCTGCAGATTACACTTCAAAGAGGGACAACTGAGAACAATAAGGGACAGGGAGCTCAAAAGAGGGACATGCTTATCTTTCATGCCGATTTAGGGGTTTATTCATCAAGGGATAGCGGCAGGTAGTGCCTCGTAGCGAACAGTGAATGGCGGGTGCTGCACGTAATACCACAAATCAAAGCGATTCTGGCAAGCAACTCTAGCAGCGCCATGTAGCGTCCGATCCATCATCACAGACGGCTCATCGTATACGGCTGGCGCTCTGCCTTCCAGAGCGCCTGGTATTACCTGTCGCTCTCCCATACATTTCAATGGATGTTACTTTTCTTCACTTTAAACAGGGTTTTATTTTTATTTTTTTCTCTCAAATCATTGTGTCACCTCTCCTGGCCTAGAAAAAGTCATTTTTGAAAACTTTAGATTTTTTATATTTTCATGCAGAATTGTCATTACAGGTCTGGCATTAAAGTGTTAATGTCACAATATTCTAACAATGTAATTTCATGTGTTTTCGCTTTGTTACTAGTGGATATCTGTTCAAAAACAGACTTTAATCACACAGCGTCTGGCGCTCTGGGCTACAGCGACCAATTTTGAAGGCCGGCGCTGTGTAAGGCTGTTTTTTTGATGAATATGATTTGAGTTGCTCACTCTGACCAGCCGCTACCATTCGCTCCCATATAGTGCTGTACTGGTGTTATAGCGACTCACACATCAAATTCATCAATGCCGGCAATGTTACTACAGCGACTCACGGCCGATCAGAGCGACCACTAGCGGTACAGACGCTCATGTGCCGTTACCTGCCACTAGTAATGAATCAGCCTGCCAGTGGCATTCTTACCATAGAATACCTCCAATGCAGCTGATCCATCCTGGTGTGCTGAGGCATAAGGATGTTATTTCTGATTTATAGCCCATTCTGTCTCTATACCCAACCCCCCAGATTTTCTGCTAGCATGACCACCTACTGCTTGACCAAAAGGTGGACTGAGCCTCACTCCTTCACCTCACAGGGTGTCAGACACACTATTCACTGTATAAACCCTCTGCTTCTCTCAACTAAACATGGACAAAAATGATCTTGTCATATTCCCAACACAAAATTTTGCTACTGTCTCCAGGGGAGCACCTAAGCGGGCGGTCCAGGGGTCTGGACCCTCCCCTGACCTAGTGAAGTACATCTCCCCCGTGGCTACCTTTTGCAACGCTTTTACAGTGGACCAATCAATAGGATTTTAAATATCCTGGTGATTGGTCCCTGCCCCAGGGGCATCCCAATGTAGGATACTCCCTTGTGTAAAACCCCCCAGATCGCCCACTTTAATTCACCTTCCTGCTGTTTCCATGGTGCATGCGCGGACGCTTGCCCAATCAGCACTTTATGCGCCGCATACTAATGCGTGACATAAAGCTGATGATTTGAACTGCGCCGGCATAGGCACGCTGGCGGCGGTATCTCCTGCTCCCCTGTGGAGTGCGCCTATCAAAATAGCGGGGAGCATGAACAGCTACAGGGAATCCAGGGATGCAACCTCCGGAGAAAATCACATCACATCAAGTAAGATTACCGCCATCGCGAAGGGTTTCACACCTGCCTGCCCCAGGGACAGGTTAGTGGCCGGCTCTGGAATCTTTTAGATTCAGAAGAGCAGCATGGCCCATTTACATCAGGGGATACTAAGCAGTAATGAGCAGCTAGACAATGGCAGTGTAACAAGGTAAGCAGCAATGGGGAGGAGGCAAGAGAGGGGACATAAGAGCCACAAGTTCATGGAACTCAGGACACATCTCAGGAGGATGAAGAGCAGGCTGTCACAGTTCAGGAGGTGCTGGGAGTGGGTGTCTGGTCACAAAGACTTTAGTAAGAGTATGAGTCATGCAAAATACTCATTGACACATCTGTGCCATGCAGTGTTCCCTGTAAGGTGCGCGGGAGCGCGGCCGCGCACCTCCAGCTCCCCGGGCGCGCAGCTCTGCCCGGCGTCCGCGCACCTGGCACAGCTGTCATTTTTTGTTTTTCACATTGGTGGCTCAGAGGGGCCCTACATCCCTCCCCATCTGTTGCTGCCGCCTCAGCATTGGCTGAGCAGAGCACCGTGTAGTCCCCGCCCCCATTCCCTCTGCTGGTCTACTGCCTCCGACGAGGAGCAGCGCCGATACAACTTTATTCACTGAACAGCCTCAGCGCAGCCTCCACACAGACAGCCAAGTGCTTGACTGTCAAATGTATCGAGTTGCACTGAGCAGGGAGGGGAGGAGGAGGGCAGCGGGGGAGAGGCTAAGAAAACACGGCATCCTCTTCACCTCACACCCTGATCAAGGAGGAGGAGGGGGAGGGGCACATGAGACCTCGTGGTGGCCAATGCATGGAGTCTGGCAGCTTCCTTGTAGCCCCTTCCCCTGCCCAGCTCATCATGCAGCATGTCGGCTGTGTCAGGCACCAACACCAGCAAGTCCAGCAACAGCAGGTACTGAATGTGGGCAGCCATGTTGCAGGCAGCATGCCTCAGCTAAATGTGTGTATGTAATGCTGGAGGGGACAGGTCATATCTATCCTAAGTTCCAGACCCCACTTATCACATTTTTCCCTTATTTCCTACTCTGTCACCTTTCCACATTGCCTTATTCAGTCTTCCCTTTCTTTTTCTCTTTTCTGTGTCTGCTCCTTCTTTTTTCGTTTTCCGCATTCCCTTTCTCATCCCTCTCTTTTCCACTTTCCATTCTTTGTCTCTTTTCCACATTTTATCCTTTTTCTTTTTCACACCCCCTCCTTTCTCTCTATTCTACAATACCATCTCTCTTCTCCATCTTCCCCCCTTTCTCTCTTCTCCCACATTCCATCCTTTCTCTCTTCTCCACCTTCCCTCCTTTCTCTCTTCTCCACCTTCCCTCCTTTCTCTCTTCTCCCACCTTCCCTCCTTTCTCTCTTCTCCCACCTTCCCTCCTTTCTCTCTTCTCCACATCCCCTCCTTTCTCTCTATTCTACAATACCTTCTCTCTTCTCCCACCTTCCCTCCTTTCTCTCTTCTCCACATTCCCTCCTTTCTCTCTATTCTACAATACCTTCTCTCTTCTCCCACCTTCCCTCCTTTCTCTCTTCTCCACATTCCCTCCTTTCTCTCTATTCTACAATACCTTCTCTCTTCTCCCACCTTCCCTCCTTTCTCTCTTCTCCACATTCCCTCCTTTCTCTCTATTCTACAATACCTTCTCTCTTCTCCCACCTTCCCTCCTTTCTCTCTTCTCCCACCTTCCCTCCTTTCTCTCTTCTCCCACCTTCCCTCCTTTCTCTCTTCTCCACATTCCCTCCTTTCTCTCTATTCTACAATACCTTCTCTCTTCTCCCACCTTCCCTCCTTTCTCTCTTCTCCACATTCCCTCCTTTCTCTCTATTCTACAATACCTTCTCTCTTCTCCCACCTTCCCTCCTTTCTCTCTTTTCCCACATTCCCTCCTTTCTCTCTTCTCCCACATCCCCTCCTTTCTCTCTATTCTACAATACCTTCTCTCTTCTCCACCTTCCCTCCTTTCTCTCTTCTCCCACCTTCCCTCCTTTCTCTCTTCTCCCACCTTCCCTCCTTTCTCTCTTCTCCCACCTTCCCTCCTTTCTCTCTTCTCCCACCTTCCCTCCTTTCTCTCTTCTCCATCTTCCCTCCTTTCTCTCTTCCCCACCTTCCCTCCTTTCTCTCTTCTCCCACCTTCCCTCCTTTCTCTCTATTCTACAATACCTTCTCTCTTCTCCCACCTTCCCTCCTTTCTCTCTTCTCCACATTCCCTCCTTTCTCTCTATTCTACAATACCTTCTCTCTTCTCCCACCTTCCCTCCTTTCTCTCTTCTCCACATTCCCTCCTTTCTCTCTATTCTACAATACCTTCTCTCTTCTCCCACCTTCCCTCCTTTCTCTCTTTTCCCACATTCCCTCCTTTCTCTCTTCTCCCACATCCCCTCCTTTCTCTCTATTCTACAATACCTTCTCTCTTCTCCACCTTCCCTCCTTTCTCTCTTCTCCCACCTTCCCTCCTTTCTCTCTTCTCCCACCTTCCCTCCTTTCTCTCTTCTCCCACCTTCCCTCCTTTCTCTCTTCTCCCACCTTCCCTCCTTTCTCTCTTCTCCATCTTCCCTCCTTTCTCTCTTCCCCACCTTCCCTCCTTTCTCTCTTCTCCCACCTTCCCTCCTTTCTCTCTATTCTACAATACCTTCTCTCTTCTCCACCTTCCCTCCTTTCTCTCTTCTCCCACCTTCCCTCCTTTCTCTCTTCTCCCACCTTCCCTCCTTTCTCTCTTCTCCCACCTTCCCTCCTTTCTCTCTTCTCCCACCTTCCGTCCTTTCTCTCTTATCCCACCTTCCCTTCTTTCTCTCTTATCCCACCTTCCCTCCTTTCTCTCTTCTCCCACCTTCCCTCCTTTCTCTCTTTTTCCACCTTCCCTCCTTTCTCTCTTCTCCCACCTTCCCTCCTCCCTCCTTTCTCTCTATTTCCACATTCCATCCCTCCTTTCTCTCTATTTCCACATTCCCTCCTTTCTCTCTATTTCCACATTCCCTCCCTTCTCTCTTTTTTCCACATTCCCTCCTTTCTCTCTTTTTTCCACATTCCCTCCTTTCTCTCTTTCTCTTTTCCCACATTCCCTCCATCTTTCACTCTTTTCCCACATTCCCGCCATCTTTCACACATTCCCTCCATCTTTCTCTCTTTTTCCATATTCCCTCCATCTTTCTCTCTTTCCCACATTCCCTCCATCTTTCTCTCTTCCCCACATTACCTCCATCTCTCTCTTTCCCACATTACCTCCATCTTTCTCTCTTTCCCACATTCCCTCCATCTTTCTCTCTTTCCCACATTACCTCCATCTTTCTCTCTTTCCCACATTCCCTTCATCTTTCTCTCTTTCCCACATTCCCTCCATCTTTCTCTCTTTCCCACATTCCCTTCATCTTTCTCTCTTTCCCACATTCCCTTCATCTTTCTCTCTTTCCCACATTCCCTTCATCTTTCTCTCTTCTCCACATTCCCTCCATCTTTCTCTCTTTTCTACATTCCCTCCACCTTTTTCTCTTTTCTACATTCCCCCCATCTTTCTCTCTTTTCTACATTCCCTCCATCTTTCTCTCTTTCCCACATTCCCTTCATCTTTCTCTCTTCCCCACCTTCCCTCCTTTCTCTCTATTCTACAATACCTTCTCTCTTCTCCACCTTCCCTCCTTTCTCTCTTCTCCCACCTTCCCTCCTTTCTCTCTTCTCCCACCTTCCCTCCTTTCTCTCTTCTCCCACCTTCCGTCCTTTCTCTCTTATCCCACCTTCCGTCCTTTCTCTCTTATCCCACCTTCCGTCCTTTCTCTCTTATCCCACCTTCCCTCCTTTCTCTCTTATCCCACCTTCCGTCCTTTCTCTCTTATCCCACCTTCCCTCCTTTCTCTCTTATCCCACCTTCCGTCCTTTCTCTCTTATCCCACCTTCCCTCCTTTCTCTCTTATCCCACCTTCCCTCCTTTCTCTCTTATCCCACCTTCCCTCCTTTCTCTCTTATCCCACCTTCCCTCCTTTCTCTCTTTTTCCACCGTCCCTCCTTTCTCTCTTCTCCCACCTTCCCTCCTCCCTCTTTTCTCTCTATTTCCACATTCCATCCCTCCTTTCTCTCTATTTCCACATTCCCTCCCTTCTCTCTTTTTTCCACATTCCCTCCTTTCTCTCTATTTCCACATTCCCTCCCTTCTCTCTTTTTTCCACATTCCCTCCTTTCTCTCTTTTTTCCACATTCCCTCCTTTCTCTCTTTCTCTTTTCCCACATTCCCTCCATCTTTCACTCTTTTCCCACATTCCCGCCATCTTTCACACATTCCCTCCATCTTTCTCTCTTTTTCCATATTCCCTCCATCTTTCTCTCTTTCCCACATTCCCTCCATCTATTTCTCTTCCCCACATTACCTCCATCTCTCTCTTTCCCACATTACCTCCATCTTTCTCTCTTTCCCACATTCCCTCCATCTTTCTCTCTTTCCCACATTACCTCCATCTTTCTCTCTTTCCCACATTCCCTTCATCTTTCTCTCTTTCCCACATTCCCTTCATCTTTCTCTCTTTCCCACATTCCCTCCATCTTTCTCTCTTTTCTACATTCCCTCCACCTTTTTCTCTTTTCTACATTCCCTCCATCTTTCTCTCTTTTCTACATTCCCTCCATCTTTCTCTCTTTTCTACATTCCCTCCATCTTTCTCTCTTTCCCACATTCCCTCCATCTTTCTCTCTTTTCTACATTCCCTCCATCTTTTTCTCTTTTCTACATTCCCTCCATCTTTCTCTCTTTTCTACATTCCCTCCATCTTTCTCTCTTTCCCACATTCCCTCCATCTTTCTCTCTTTCCCACATTCCCTCCATCTTTCTCTCTTTCCCACATTCCCTTCATCTTTCTCTCTTTCCCACATTCCCTCCATCTTTCTCTCTTTCCCACATTCCCTCCATCTTTCTCTTTTTCCCACATTCCCTCCATCTTTCTCTCTTTTCTACATTCCCTCCACCTTTTTCTCTTTTCTACATTCCCTCCATCTTTCTCTCTTTTCTACATTCCCTCCATCTTTCTCTCTTTTCTACATTTCCTCCATCTTTCTCTCTTTCCCACATTCCCTCCATCTTTCTCTCTTTCCCACATTCCCTCCATCTTTCTCTCTAGTGCTGGCTACCTCAGTTTGTGCTATGTTTCACAGTGCCATGCCCCCAGCTGCCGATGGGGGGGGGGGGGGGGGGGGCATTAGCATTAATAGTGCATAGGGCAGCATGAACCTTAAATCCAGCTCTGGGCTCACACAGAATGTTGTCACCATCCTCTTGGTCCAGCTTAAGGACACAGGTGGATCCTTTATCTCAGGGAAGTAAGGTAAGTAGGGAGTACAGCCTGAAAATGGACTGTTTCTTAAGTTGTAAAGTGCAGGGCATTCCAATAAATCTGATCTATAAAAAAGCCGCACATAACCTTCTAATGCACAGTTAATATCTGCATTTTTATTCTTGTTTCTTTTTCAAATGAGACCCTGACAGGCCCAAAGTCAGACAATCCCATTAATTCCAATAGGAGGCAACCTCGTGCTGAGGGGGTGCGACTCCATTGGGGCTCAGAGAGTTAGGGGGCCCCATCATTGTTGCTTTCCCCAATATTTACCATATTTGTGCTCACTTTACATAATTTAGACTTTAGTTGTCCTATTGCATCTACTAAACTAAATATCATGTTATATCTTTTTGTTTAATGCGCTTTGCTTTTTATAGTAGATGTACCAGTGTTTTTATCTTACTTTTTTCCAATTGCCCACCTTTCATCGGGCATTGCCCAGCTCCCTCGCTACTCCGCACAGCAGCTGCTCCGGCTTAGAGGGAACATTGGTGCCATGGCCCGTACTATACTCTATGGATAAAATTTCTGTGCATGTCACTATGGCCCTTATTTATGAAGGAATAGCGCCAGGTAGCGACTGGTGAGCGGCCAGTAATGACGGGCCCCGCCACGAGAACGCCGGCTCCCCACCACAATCACACATTTATCAAGCCGATCCTGCTTAGCGACTGAGCTAGCGCCAGATAGCGACTCATTCATCATTATTCCAGCCTCAGCCCACAGCGCCAGCGAGCGACCTTGAACAGCGCTAGGTATGACCTCTCGCTACCTGGCGCTCTCCAATGCATTTCAATGGAACAATCTTTAAATATTCATAATTAATTGTTAATCATTTTTTTTTTTTTTTTTTTTTTTAATGTGAAAATTTCTGTTACCACTTCTGCCATGTTACATATTTTTTTTAAGGTAAGGAAAAAAAAAAAAAAATTTGTGCAGAATTGATATTACAGATCTGATATTAATGTATTCATATTCCAAAATGTTTTTATAAACTTGTTTTTTTTGGTTTCCCAAAATATGGTTGTTTGGGGGTTAAAAAACTACTTTTAACCCATCGCCACCAGCGCTCTGGGGTTTAAACATGCATTTCACAGCGCGAGAATTTTTGGAGCGTGATTTGTTAATGAATATGGTGGGAGCCGGTCGCTATGGCCATTCGCTATCATGCGCTCCCATACAGCGCGGAACCTGTCAAATAGTGACTCATCACCTTGTATTCAACATTACTGCACACCGACTGAGTCGCTATCAACAACCGAACAACGGCCAAGCACAGCGACTACTAGCGGGCGCTGTGAAAATACCGCTACAGTCGCTCAACTGTCGCTACCTGGCGCTATTAATAAATCAGCCTCCCCGTCTCCAAAATGACTATGGGGCCATGCCTATAGTCTATGGACTACCTCTGTATAAGGACAAAGCAGCAGAAAAGGTCATTGGGACCCTGTGAGGAAAATGGAATGTTACACATGACCTCTTATGTCCAGTCAGTAACAAATAGACATTATTTAAACAGCCTCAACTCAGGAAAGTCATCAGTTAATGAAATACCGGATCACACCTCTCACAGCCAAGCCAGAGCTTAGCCTAACTAGCATTGAGCCTCTGCACCTAATACACACTGTCTAGGTCCCTTCAAAGAATTTCTCCCAGACATGCTAGGGCCAGGCTCTAATAAAGGATTATGAAGACACTGTGCACATCAATCATAAACTGATAACATCTGGGAATCATAACGCCTGCAAACGTGGGTCTCATGTCATTCCGGGTGCTCAGGTCCGGGGATCCACAGTCCTCAGTTTAGGAGGCATATATAACAGCAGTGTTTGGTTTCAAAGAATGCCCAGAATACCATTGGATCCAATGACACCAGCACCAACTTCCTTTGATGTTCTGACAGAAAGTTATGACACATATTTATTTTAGAAGCTCGTACTTGGCAACTGCCAGGGGGAGGAGACTGAGGCCCCTGTGGCTGCCCTACACCAAGGCCTAACAGCTTATGGTAATTGTCATACATTCCATTTGCTCATTTTGATTGTAACTGATCACTTGTATTTGATCTTTTGCATTCATCTATTGTATGGCTGTAGTTTGTCTAATGTGCTCTTGAAGCTATTAAATACATTATTGCTTTGAATAATATATAACTCTGTTTTGGCCTGCTCCCAAACTCATCTGTGTTCTCAGTTATATTACCTGCTACTGGGCTGACTTGTAGCCCAATATACCCGTTTTTTTTTGGGGGGGGGGGGGCATAAATGGACATTGTATGCTTGCACACACATGGGAATTCTTCCCCGCATTTAATCTGGGATTCAAACCTGCCACACTCCCGTGACAAGTCCGCTCCCTTACCTCTAGGCCATGACTGCCCCTAAATGGACTGGGGTGGATCAAACTAGGGTTGGTGTCTTATGGGGCAGGCCAGGCTCTGTTCACTGGTGGTATCTCCTGCTATCTCTGTGACCGTGGTGTCAGCCGTGCCACAGACCCCCCCCCCCCCCCTACTGACTATCCAGGAATTATATACAAAGAGGACTAAGGCTCAAGCAATGAAAATCCTCTTAGATAACACTCATCCGGGAAATTCTTTTAAAGCATAGGGTGCTGCATTGTAGAACATATAGGTTCAAATATAGATTCCTTCCTGCAGCCATAAAATTAAAATAAATACTAGGCTGCATCTAGCTTGCAGGCACTGCAACTGTAACGCCATTGGCTACTGTGTTATACTGTATATCAGTTCTTTATGCTGTATATTCTGTGCTGTGTTATAGTATCCCCTCATTTTATATGTTCTCCCTCAATGTATATATCCCTTCTCATTTTAACCAACAAAAAAGAATTCCTTGAGTATCACTTGGTAAATGAAGCGATGATATGATTCTTCTGAGCTCCCTAAGCACAATGTCATGGTGTTACACTGGACTTCTCTCTCTCTAATTTCCTCCTGCATATATTCCTTCCTCACACCTCACATGGCTAAATATCAAAAGCATGTCCTGATCCATGTGCCGTGGGAGTGGCAGAAAGGTGAGTTGAATGGGCGATCTGGAGGGTTTCACACAGCAGGGCACCCTAATTCGGGATGCCCCAGGGACAAGAACCAATTTTCATCCTGGTGACTGATCCACTTTAAATACCCAAAGTACAGCCCCACCAAACAGATATAGAGTAATATATCATCTCTTTTTTACAAACATCGCACCAAACGTATACACATAAGACACACAGTACATGTAGCCAAAGAAAACATATGGTAACTTGAACCTCCATGCAGATGCACCCTCCCACAGCAGCTGAGAGTAATATAGATCTGGATCTAAATAACCCAAACCAACATTATCATCCAGAATTATATTTAAGTTAAAATTGTATAACTATACAAAGAAATGTATATATACATAAATATATAGTGAGGAAGTGATATAAACTCGGTGTCATGTCTTAGGCCCTTATTTATGAAGGGATAGCGACAGGTAGCGACTGGTGAGCGGCCGGGAATGACGGGCCCCGCCACGAGAATGCCGGCTCCCCACCACAATCACACATTTATCAAGCCAATCCTGCTTAGCGACTGAGATAGCGCCATATAGCGACTCATTCATCATTATTCCAGCCTCAGCCAACAGCGCCAGCGTCCGACCTTGAACAGCGACAGGTATGACCTCTCGCTACCTGGCGCTCTCCAATGCATTTCAATGGAACAATCTTTAAATATTCATAATTAATTGTTATTAATTTTTTTTTTTTTTTTTAAATGTGAAAAATTCTGTGACCACTTCTGCCATTTTAAATAATTTTTTTAAGGTAAAAAAAATAAAAAATAAATGTACAGAATTGATATTACAGGTCTGATATTAATGTATTCATATTACTAAATTATTTTAAAAACTTGTTTTTTTTTGGTTTCCAAAAATATGGTTGTTTGGGGGTTAAAAAACTACTTTTAACCCATCGCCGCCAGCGTTCTGGGGTTTAAACAAGCATTTCACAGCGCGAGAATTTTTTGAGCGTGATTTGTTAATGAATATGGTGGAAGCCGCTCTGACCAGTCGCTATCATGCGCTCCCATACAGCGCGGAACCTGTCAAATAGCGACTCCTCACCCAATATTCAACATTACGGCAAACCGACTGAGTCGCTATCAACTACCGAACAACAGCCAAGCACAGCGACTACTAGCGGGCGCTCTGAAAATGCCACTACAGTCGCTCAACTGTCGCTACCTGCCGCTGTTAATGAATAGGCCTCATAGAAAAATTGCCCTGATGGCAGCTCTGCTGTATATTATATAATATGAGTAGACAAGTTTGAAATGTCTTTTCTATATTTGTGTCTTTATAGAGGAACAACAAACAGGAATTTTATTTTCCCATTTGCTGTTCCTCTCAGGGGGAGCATCCCGAAATCGAATGCCTTGCTGTGTATATCCCCACAGGTCGCCTAATCCACTCACCTTCCTGGCGTTCCCGCGACACAGGTTCGGCCGAAACAAAGCTCGATTTAATTCGGCTCTGGCAGCAGTTAATGGCTAAGCGGCTGTGCAGAGCCAGAAGCATCACCCACTTAGCTTCTAGCTGTGGCATGCCCGCTCCACCCATTCAGTAAGGCCTGGCGTGGGTAAGCACACAGCTAGAGGTGGGCGAGGATGCAGCCACAGCAAGAGCTCCTAGAGCAGGTGAGTGGAACAGTCAATCGTGGGGGGGGGGGGGGTTACATGGAGGGGTGTCCCAATTTGGCACGCCCCAAGTCCCCTTTCTGTGTCTGGGAAAAAATGGTTCACCCATTCAGTAAGAATATACCAATAAGAGATCCTAGAGTGGCGAAGTGTCTTGGCGACACGCAACGCGTCGGTGGCGGCTGCGGCGGGGGATCCCTGGTGACATGGTGATGTAATCAAGTGTTTATTTTTGTATGCTGCTATATGGTGTTATTTGTTATCATTTGTTTGGTGGCCCAGCCGGGCTTAATTCAACTCAAGCCTGTTTTTATATACTCTGCTCACATTACATGGTATCCACTGTTGTTTAGTGTCCTTGGGCTACACACACAGCTCAGGTTACACTGCTATTTTGCACATACCACATGTTTGGTATTCATTTGTATATAGTATGTACATGCACTTAGCACTTTCTTGTCTTCCTTTTTTTACACATTATAGCCATTAATTCACTTTATTAGCATATTTATTTCACCACTGTTTTATTGGTATAAATTAATTATTTAATTGTTATTTTATCTGGGCTCATCAATAGTATTTACATTCTGTGCTTTATATTACATATACATGGCGGCATTATTTAAACTTTATATACCGGTATATTAGTCACCACTGACTGGCATCCCTTCGCTTGTGTTTTTGTGTTTTTTAACTTTGTATGTGTTTAGATTAGTGTCTTTCCTATGTACATAATACCCATTAAAATTACATAAATTTTTATATTTAGTGTGCGGCCTTTTTTAAGGGTTTTGGAGATCAGTCTAGGATCTCTTATTGGTATATTCTAGGTTCTATGTTTCCCTTACGGCTGGCACCTACTCATAAATTGTGTTGCGGTGCACTTTCCAAACACATTTGTAGATTTCTTCACCCATTCAGTAAGGCCTGGCGAGGGTAAGCACACAGCTAGAGGTGGGCGAGGATGCAGCCACAGCAAGAGCTCCCAGAGCAGGTGAGTCAATCCGGGGGGGGGGGGGGGGCGGTGTTACACAGAGGGGTGTCCCAATTTGGCACGCCCCAAGTCCCCTTTCTGTGTCTGGGAAAAAATGGTTCATGTCAAAAGATGGTTAGATTTCTTAATGTAATAAATGCTCATATGTGTTCTAGCACCCACTTAAATCATCAGCTTACAGATGTCTGTGCTTGCTGTTTAATGAATTGGGCGAAACTCATTATATGATGCTAAGGGGCCTCTCTTGTGAGTCATAAATTCTCATTAGACACACTTACTGCTAATCAATATTATATTCACTGAAGCTCCTCTAAATCCGGACGTACTTTACAGAGCTTACTGATTCTACTGATTTCTAAGCATCATTTTCCGTTCATCAGCCGGAGGATTCAAGCTCACCAAGCAAATCAATACAACGTGTAATGTGTCTCTGAGCCACTCACTATGTAGATATATTAGTTTTGTGGATCTTTTGGTATCTTGTGCTTCAGTAATTAATAAAAATTATAAATATGGAAAAGTTTAATATAGTGTTATATTTTGTGCCATCCATGATTCTGCTTGGGAGATAAAGAGTCTTAGGGCCTTATTTATCAAGGAATAGCGACAGATAGCGACTGGGGAGCCGGCCAGTAAAGCCAGGTACCGCAACTAGAACGCCGGCTCCCCTCCACAATCACACATTTATCAAGACGATACTGCTTAGTGACTGAGATAGCGCCACCTAGCAACTCATTCATCATTATCCCAGCCTCATCCCACAGCGCCAGTGAACATCCTTGAACAGCGACAGGTATGACCTCTCGCTACCTGGCGCTCTCCAATGCATTTCAATAGCAGAATGTATTTTAATTAATAATTATTTTTTAATATATTTTTTTTTTTTTTTTTTTTTTTAAATCTGTGAACACTTCTTCCTTTGAAAATGTATTTTTTGGGGATTTTTTTAAAAAAAATTTTTTGGCAGAATTGATATTACAGGTCTGATTTTAAACTATTCAGGTTTGAATATTATTTCAAAATCATTCCATTATTTTGGGGGGTGGTTAGGGGGTTAAAAAACTACTTTTAACACATCGCCTACTGCGCTCTGGGATTTAAACATGCATTTCACAGCGCCAGGAATTTTTAAGGCTGATTTTTTAATGAATATGGTGGGTGCCGGTCGCTATGTCCAGTCGCTATCATGCGCTCCCATACAACAGCGAACCTGTCAAATAGCGACTCAGCATCTTGTATTCAACATTACGGCACACCGATTGAGTCGCTATCATCCACCGAACAATGGCCAAGCACAGCGACTACTAGCGGTCGCTGTCAAAATACCGCTACAGTCGCTCAACAGTCGCTATCTGTCGCTATTAATGAATCAGCCTCCCCCTTTAAGATGGACCAAAAATCTACCATAATCATCCAGCTCATCCACTTGAAATCTTTTCAAAGTGCATCTTGATGCCTCGCAGTGGGAATCACTAGTGAAACCGGAGGACCCACACTAAGAGGCCGATTCATTAATAGCGCCAGGTAGCGACAGATGAGCGCCAGTAGCGTGATTTTCACAGCGCCAGCTAGTATTCGCTGTGCTTGGCCGGGGTTTGCTTGTTGACAGCGACTCAGTCGGTGTGCGGTAATGTTGAATACGGGGTTAAGGGTCGCTGTTTCACAGGTTCCGCGTTGTATTGGTGCGCCTGACAGCGAATGGCCAGAGCGAACGGCTTGCTGCAGATTCATTAACAAATCACGCTCAAAAATTTCTCGCGCTGTGAATTCCTTGTTTAAACCCCAGAGCGCTGGCGGCGATGTGTGTAAAGTAGTTTTTAACCCCCAAACAACCTTTTTTTTTATGTAAAAATTATACAAGTTTTTCTAAACATTTTGTAATATGAATACATGAATATCAGACATGTAATATATTCTGCACAATTTTTTTTTTTTTTTTTACTTAAAAGTAAGAAGTGGTCACAGAATTTTTGACATTAAAAAAAAAAAAATACATTAATAGCAATTAATTATGATTATTTAAAGATTGCTCCATTGAAATGCATTGGACAACGCCAGGGAGCGCCAGGTCATACCTGTCGCTGTGATGGGATTAGCAGCGGCGCTGTTCGTTGCAGTCGGCTACATGATGAATCCCGCGCTAGCTGACACTCTCGCGGCGCTAGCCTCATTTAGCGTGATAAATGCGTCATTGTGACCGCCGCCGGGCGTACTTGATTCGGTAGCCGCCGTTAGCTGGCGGTACCTGGCGCTCGTCAGACACTACCTGGCACTAGCCCTTGATAAATAAGGCCGTATATATTTCTCTTAGCATAGCAGGCCGATTCACGTTACTTCCAGAAAATGCCATGATCTTAGCAACAGTAGACCTACATTTTCTATTTATATGTATTTTATATATTAATACAGTATTTGTTAATAATTTATCTAGATATGAAATTCCTTAGTAATCGGGAGGTGGAGTGTAAACAAAATATGTTGATTTTTAAATGGACAGCTTTATAGAAAGTTAGTTAAACCAGACAGAAAACCAACACAAACTAAAAGGCAGTTCAATTTCTAACCCCAAGGTCTCCCGATTTAGAATGCGATCCTAAAGAAGTGTCAGGGCCATCAATATTTCCATTTTTCTGCAGCATTGTCTGCCGCATCAGATTTTGCCCGACCTCATTTGCCACCGGTGGTTACATAGGACACAGAGGTTGTTTTGTTTCCAATCTTTGCCTAATTTAAGAGGAGGTTGGGAATAAAACAACAACAACATGAGTTGTAGAATGGGGAAACCTTCTTTATGGTGGAGGGAAGCATAAAGTTCTAGGAAGGATCTAGAAGCTGATGTATCTGTGAAGGCCACTCCTGTCCATTCATGGTTGTTATTGTAGAGGATAAAGCACAGAGCTAAGAGAGAGAGATCATATTCAGTAAATAGCATTGCTGCCCACAAGCTGGGCTTGGTAACGCATGTTGCGCTCCACCATTTCTCTCATGTGCCGGGACTTGTTGGAATGACCAGATTTCATGGACTGGTCAGACTTGACGCTTTGGCAACGAGAGGAGACTCTTCTTCTTAGGTTTTGGGAGATAGACCTGTGGAGATTCTTCATGGAAGAAGATGCAGCCATGGTCTTGATCCATGGATGCTGTAGGGCAGCACTAGCCGTCAGGCGGCCTTTAGAGTCCACAGTTAGCAAGCGATCTACAAAGTCTTTGGCAAGATTGGAAACATTGGGCCAAGGCTGAAAAAGACAACAATAT
The DNA here is from genome assembly GCA_027917425.1 of Gastrophryne carolinensis. NCBI lineage: Eukaryota > Metazoa > Chordata > Amphibia > Anura > Microhylidae > Gastrophryne > Gastrophryne carolinensis. Next base: position 373,339,914 of record CM051239.1, read on the forward strand.
TGTTAGATTGGCATATAATAACCATGTAAACAGTCTACCAGTTATCTTATGACTGATAAAGGTCAAAACAGCATACAATAGATAAAATACATGAGAGTGGACCTAAAACACATAGCATCCAATTTTCAGTGACCGTCTGATCAATGCCATGTGGAGGCCCCTGGCCAGAAACACAAGATGCAGGCCCCTGTGTCAGTAACTGTAACTCAAAACTATAAACTGTAGATGACTGGGTGGTCGATGTGGAAGTGATGTGCGAGGTACCCCTGTAAATCAAAGTGCACTCTGCCCATTCCTCGCCATTACAAATGCCATCTGAGATGTTTTGTAGTGTGAAACCCACATGAAAATATTTTCATTTCTATTCCATATTAGGTTCTTAATGCTAATGTGAACAGCATCCCCGACAATAAACAGACCCAGTCCACCATATGTAGCCCCAATTAACATAGGGCTCAATTCAGTGCCAGGTGAGAACTCTCACTCCTTTTTAGGAGAGAACATTTCCATTGATTTCCATTGTGTTCTTGGGGCTGATTCAAGGTGAAAATGTACACCCAGTAGACAATGAAAGTCAACAGCAGTTGTTTCTCCCAAAAAAGAAGTGAGAATTCTCACCTGGCTCTGAATTGACCTCATTGTCTCGAACTTTGAGATCCATATCATCCAAGACCACCACCAAATAGGCAACACTTCTCCCTTTCTCTGACACTGTCCTACCAGAATTTCCTGCTTGAGGAACATCTTTGTTATTAATCAGATCTGCTCTCCACTCTACTGTGAGCATTTACCCAACGAAACCTTCTCCTCCTTTGCAATTAGCAGTTACTTCCGCTCCAACCTGCATAAAAATAAACCTGCTTCCATCAAAACAGAAACTACATCCACCGTGCAGTTAAACCTGCCTCCCAGCAATATAGAGAGTAGCAATATAAGCTCCCTCCAACAAGACCAATTACACCTGCTCCAAAAACAGGAACTACATTCACCACTAACAAAAAAACAACTGCCTCCACCACCATCTGCAAAAAAATCAACTGCCTCCACCACCACGACCCTCAAGAAATGACACCTTCCCCCAACACCACCTAGAATAACAAATGCATCCACCACCAGGCAATAACTCCTGCCTCCTATACCACCAAGAACAATAACAGCACCAAGAAACTTGACACCAACTACCTGCACCACCACCAAGTAATAACACCAAAAAAGTGAAACATCTACTCCTCACAACAAACATCTTTATTTTATTCAACCAACATCTTAATACTTTTAATTAAATAAATCAACATGAAAGCAAAGTAATTGAGATGTACTGTATCTGTTTGCGTTTTAGTTCTTGCAACCTTTAAAGTGGACCAACACCCAGGGGGGATCGGCCCGGGAATCTATAAGATTCCCAGGCCGATCAGATCCCTCCTCGCGGGGCATCCGAAATCGGGATGTCCCACGGGGTGAAGCCCCCCAGGACGCCCACAAACCTTACCTTAACCCCGTTCCAACGGCGCATGCGCGGGCCGCGGCCGTGTCTCCCGCTTCCCTCTAGCAGGGCGCGCACCCGCGCTGGCCGTTTGTGAATGGCCGGCGCGGGCGCGCTCCCTGTTAGAAGGAAGTGCGAGACGCGGCCTCCAGCGCTCAGAGCCGCTGTGGTTGGACGCCGCTTGTATGTGCATAGCACAGCGGCTCTGAGCTCTCTGATTGGACGTGCGCCCGCGTAGGAGCATGGGGAGGTGAGTGTTTACGGGAGTTCTGGGGGGTTTCACACAGCGGGGCACCCCCGATTGGGGTTCCCCACCGAAGTGGACCAAAACCCAGGATAGTCAAAATCCTGGGTGTTGGTCCACTTAAAAGCAGAGGTCCAATGCTCCCATCTGGCCCTTGCCCTGGTGCTGAGGCAGTTTGGAGAGTTAACGAAAAAACCCTACATTGTCCCAGAATCCAGCAATGTCCTCTGCACTGCAGGATGTGGGCAATGTCACACTGTGTAGCCTCGCCAAGATGTCTGCCTCCATGGTTGGAAACGCCAATGGACATCACTGGATTGCAGAGACCAGGTAAGGTGTTCTATTTTGTTAACCCCGACCTGTCTCAGAGTCGGGGGCATTTAGGTTAACACTACTTTTACACTATAAATAGAAATGATTGAAACCTAACCATAAAGAAACCTATTTTCTACCATCATCAATAAAATATTAGATAATACTTAGGCCCTTATTTAACAAGGGATAGCGCCAGGTAGCGACTGGTGAGCGACTGGTAATGACGGTCCCCGCCACGAGAACGCCGGCTCCCCACCACAATCACACATTTATCAAGCCAATCCTGCTTAGCGACTGAGATAGCGCCAGATAGCCACTCATTCATCATTATTCCAGCCTCAGCCCACAGCGCCAGCGAGCGACCTTGAACAGCGACAGGTATGACCTCTCGCTACCTGGCGCTCTCCAATGCATTTCAATGGAACAATCTTTAAATATTCATAATTAATTATTAATTTTTTTTTTTTTTTTTTTTTTTTTATGTGAAAAATTCTGTGACCACTTCTGCAATGTTAGATATTTTTTTTAAGGTAAAAAAAAAAAAAAAAATAATTGTGCAGAATTGATATTACAGGTCTGATATTAATGTATTCATATTACAAAATGTTTTTATAAACTTGTTTTTTTTGGTTTCCAAAAATATGGTTGTTTGGGGGTTAAAAAACAACTTTTAACCCATCGCCGCCAGCGCTCTGGGGTTTAAATATGCATTTCACAGCGCGAGAATTTTTTGAGCGTGATTTGTTAATGAATATGGTGGGAGCCGGTCGCTATGGCCAGTCGCTATCATGTGCTCCCATACAGCGCGGAACCTGTCAAATAGCAACTCCTCACCCAATATTCAACATTACTGCACACCGACTGAGTCGCTATCAACTTCCGAACAACGGCCAAGCACAGCGACTACTAGCGGCCGCTGTGAAAATACTGCTACAGTCGCTCAACTGTCGCTACCTGGCGCTATTAATGAATCGGCCTCCCCGTGGATGTAAACATGCAAATAATGTGAAATATGTGGCTCTTTGGCTCAAAGGCAAAGGTAGATGACTGATATATAAAAATAGCATTTAGTTTCTTTCAGATCAATACCTCTGTTAGAAGATCATACAGTGTTCTTTATTTAAGGGACAAAATGAAAGAAAGATTAACAGTACAAAGTACAAACATTACAACATATCCCAATTAATCATAACTACTTCTCAAAATGGGTTGAGTGGGATGAGACATACTATACCTTCAGAATATTAAAGAAAACACAGAGCTATTTTTTAAAGTGGACCAACACCTATCCTTTTACAAAATTTGGTGTTGGTCGCCTTTGTACTAAGATCATGAGGCATCTCGATTGCTGGGGCCCCGCAAACACCTGCTGCAAGCCCGATATCAGTTACCTACACGGCACTCCCTGACAAAGTTGGGCCCTGCACCTGGCTGCCGGAAGTAATAGAGGCTGATTCACTACTAGCACCACGTATTGCCAGATGAGTGTCTGTATAGCGGCGCTTAGAGTGACCGCTAGTAGACGCTGTAAGTGAGTATCGGGCGCTGTAACCTAGCGCCTCAGTCGCAGTAGTAACCTGGCCTGCATTGATGAATGTGATGTGTGTTGGGTGCTCTAACAATAGGTGAAAAAATGTAGGTAACCAGCTCACCACCTGTATACGCAAGATTCCTCTGGCACGGATATAGAGAGACTCTTGATCATTTCCAATAGACATTCACGAAAAAAAAAATATCCAGCTTGAAGGAATAAAACTTGACTTTTACTGTAGAATCCAAAAAATAAAACAAGTCCATGAGAAAATGTGACACAGGCAACCAGTGTCAGTGGCCTGTATAACACCCCATCCCCCACCAAGCACCGTGACGCGTTTCAGGCTGACATGAGCCCTTAGAAACGCGTCACGGTGCTTGGTGGGGGATGGGGTGTTATACAGGCCACTGACACTGGTTGCCTGTGTCACATTTTCTCATGGACTTGTTTTATTTTTTGGATTCTACAGTAAAAGTCAAGTTTTATTCCTTCAAGCTGGATATTTTTTTGTGAATGCTCTAACAATAGTACAGCTCTGCAGCGAGCGAGAGGTAGCGCCAGCTCAGTGTGTCCGTCACTCGGCGCTCCAAACCATATTTAACAAAAAACTACACACACACACAGCATCAACGTTCTAAAGCTGGGTGCTATAGCATAGAGCACCAGACGCTGTGTGATTAATGTTTTTGAACACATATCCACCAGTAACAAAGCGAAAACACATGGAATGACATTGTTTTAATAATGTGACATTAATACTTTAGTGCCAGACCTGTAATGACAATTCTGTATAAAAATATTAAACAAAAATGATTAAAAGTGTTTGTTTGCAGCCGGAAGAGGTCACACAATGGTTTGAGCAAAAAAAAAAAAAAAATGTCAAACACAATGTTTATATACAACTAATGAAACCCCATTGAAATGTATGGGAGAGCGCTACAGAGCGACAGGTACTAAATGGCGCTCCTGAGACTAGAGAGCTGACGCTATACATTGAGCCGCCTGGATTAATACATGTGACGCTACATGGCGCTGTTAGAGGTGCTCACCAGATATCATAAATAAATACTTATTTCATAAATATGGCTTCGCGTTCACCAGACGCTGCCTGTCGCTACGAAACACTACCTGGCGCTATCCCTTCTTATATAACCCCCATAGTCATTTTCTGTGATTGTGGCCTTCGAAAGACGCCTGACCACATAACTGCCAGAGGAGTGCCATGTGGGTGCGTGAGATTATTATTATTTACAGTGGGTCTATGTCAATTTCAGTTGTTCTGTTCATATAGCAAAAGCTGTTTTTTTTTATTATTCTTTCTTGGCACAAGTATGAAAATAACTCTAATTATGTTTAATTTAAAAGCTTTGCTTATGTTCAATACATTCAGTAACTTTAAATAGTAATTGCACAGCAATGGCAACCTTTGGTCACCAGAAACCACACAGCAACACAGCCGTCTGGGATCCTTCCACAAAATTCCATAGCTAACAGATCAGGCCCGCCGGGCCAGCTGTTGCACTGTAAACTTTCATGGCCACCAATGAGCCTGATAGGCTGCTTGAGGTCACGTGCGATGTGAAACGCCAAAGTGGTATGTCACAGCGGCCCTGTTCTTCATTTAGTGGGGCATCCCAATTCTGGATGCCCCTGTGCTGCACTTCCTCCTTCAAGTGGACCAACACCCAGGATTTTGACTATCCTGGGTACTGGTCCACTTCCGCGGGGCACCCCGATCGTGGGTGCCCCGCTGTGTGAAACCCCCCAGAAAGCCCCGAAAACTCGCCTCTCCCTGCTCCCACATGACATGACATGCCGACGGACAAGGAGAGGCAGCGATGGACAAGCTGAGCACGGGCCGCCGCCGCCTCCCGCGTGTCCCTCTTACAGGGAGCCCGCCTGCGCCGGCCATTCACAAACGGCCGGCGCGGTTGCGTGCCCTGCCAGAGGGACACGCGGGAGGCGGCGGCGGCCCGCGCATGCGCCGCTGGAACGAGGATCAAGTAGGATTTTCGGGGATCTGGGGGGTTTCACACAGTGGGGCACCCACGATCGGGGGGTGCCCCGAAGTCAGGGAGCTGATCGGGAATCTTATAGATTCCCGGACCGATCAGGGGAGGGTGTTGGTCCACTTTAAGGATTAAGAGAAGGACCTTGGCAGTCCTAGAGCCTCTGGCTAGGTAGCCATTTACAAGGCATCATATAAAGAGAAGGAGGAGCTGGTGCAATCTGCTGGACCCTGAGCGCCAGGAGGGCCTTGTGTGGATTGCTGTGCAAAAAACTGTACCAGTGAATAAACGCTGTATGTTGAACTTGAACCTGTTTTTCACATTTAAGTGGACCTGAAGTCAGCAGGGTCTCGCTTTTGGCCTCCCACTCAAACTAAGGCCCTTATTTAAGAAGGGATAGCGTCAGGTAGTGGCTGGTTAATGAGAGGTAGCGACAGGTAGCGACTGGTGAACGCCGGACACGGCACACAATAACACATTTATCAAGCAGACTGGGATAGCGCCATGTAGCGTCTGATTCATCATTTGCACAGCCTCAGCGAACAGCGCCGGCGTTCAGCCTTGCACAACGCCAGGTATGACCTCTCGCTACCTGTCGCTCTCCCATACATTTCAATGGACTACCTTTTCTTCTCTTTAAACGGGGTATTTCTTTTTTTTTTTTCAAAAAATCACAATCAAAATTCTGTGACCTCTTCTGGCATTGAAAAAGCATTTTTTTCACATTTTTTTCATTTTTTATATATTTCCTCAGAAATGACATTACAGGTCTGCCATTAAAGTGTTCATGTTACAATGTTGTTACAATGTAATTCCATATGTTTTCGCTTTGTTACTAGTGGATAGATGCTGAAAAACAGACTTTAAACACACCGCCTCCTGCGCTCTGGGCTTCAAACAAATATTTTTCAGTGCCAGAGTTGTGTGAGGCTTTTTTTTCTTGAATATGTTGTGAGTCGGTCGCACTGACCAGTCGCTAACATGCGCTCCCATACAGCGCTGTACTAGTCAAATAGCGACTCGTCACAATGTATTCAACATTACTGAACAGCGACTGAGTCGCTATAAACTAGCGACTCACAGCCGAGCACAGCGACTACTAGCGGGCGCTCTGAAATGCCTGCTACAGACGCTCATCTGTCGCTACCTGGCGTTAGTGATGAATCAGCCTGTAAGTTAATAACTCGCCTACGCTTCCCCAAGCCAAAGAAGACCCCCTTTGCAAACACTAAAGCATACACAAACCCATTTGGGTTTCCATGTTACACATCAACTTGGAATCAGATTAAGGGGGAAATGAGTTCTTGTCCAGTCAAATTAAATAAAAAGGCCATAGTCCACGCATACCCTCTGCAGCTGTTTTATCCTACTCTGGAAATATAAAACATACTAGGCCCCGAGATTGCTTTCTGTGGCATGCAAGCTCAGTAACACTAGCAGTGGATAAAGAGGTTGTGGCCAATAACGCTTAATAAAACTGTGGCGCTGCACAACACGTAACTCCGATACAGCTTATTCAACCAGACAAGGATCAGCTACGAGGAGAAAAGATTAGCATTTTTTATTGTCTGGACTGTGCCTTTAATGTTGAAGAAACTTTTTTAATCAAACTAAATTAAAGTTCATGTCCGGGCAATTAAAAAAAAAACATAATTTGCCCTCTGCAGTTGTTCCATCCAAATCTGGAAGCATAAAAGCATAAAAGTCATGAAAGCCCAACCTTTTTATTGCATTAAATACAATGGCCCTGGCCAGTCACTTTGGGGTTTATTCATCATGGGATAGTGGCAGGTAGTGCCTCATAGCGACAGGTAGCGAGCGGTGAACGCCGGGGCGCTGTAAGCAAAACCACATTTATCAAAGTGATTCTGGTGAGTGGGCTAGCGCCAGGTAGTGTCTGACGAGCGGCAGGTACCGCCAGCTATCGGCGGCTACCAACTCAAGTACGCCCGGCGGCGGTCACAATGACGCATTTATCAAGCTAAATGAGGCTAGCGCCGGCGAGAGCGACGGCTAGCGCGGGATTCATCATGAAGCCGCCTGGAACGAACAGCACCGCTGCAAATTCCTTCACATCGCCAGGTATGACCTGTCGCTCCCTGGCATTGTCCAATGCATTTCAATGGAGCAATGTTTAATTAATTGGTATTATTTTTTTTCAAAAATTCAAAAATTCTGAGACCACTTCTGCAATGTTCGGTTTTTTTTTTAAAGTAAAAAAAATTTAAAAAAAAAATGTGTGCAGAATTGATCTTACAGGTCTGATATTAATGTATTCATATTACAAAATGATTCAAAAAACATGTATAATGTTACAATCCAAAAACATGGTTGTTTAGGGGTTAAAAACTAGTTAACACCCATCGCCGCCAGCGCACTGGGGTTTAAACAAGGAATGGACAGCGCCAGCAAATTCGGAGCGTGAATTTTTAATGAATATGAAGCAAGCCGTTCGCTCTGGCCATTCGTTGTCAGGCGCTCACATACAACGCTGGACCTGTGAAACAGCGACCCCTAAGCCCGTATTCAACATTACCGCACACCGACTGAGTCGCTGTCATCAAGCAAATGCCGGCCAAGCACAGCGAATACTGGCTGGCGCTGTAAAAATCACGCTACAGTCGCTCATCTGTCGCTACCTGGCGCTATTAATGAATCGGCCTCAGTGACTCTAACAGCCAAACGTAGTGTCCGATTCATCATCACAGATGGTTCAGTGTATACCGCCGGCGCTCTGCCTTCCAGAGAGCCTGGTATTACCTGTCGCTACCTGTCGCTCTTTTCTTCTCTTTAAACAGGGTTTTCTTTTATCTTTCTTTGTTTTGTATTATATCATTGTGTGACCTCTCCTGGCCTATTTAAAGTCATTTTTGAAAACTTTTTTGATTTTTTATGCAGAATTGTCATTACAGGTCTGGTATTAAAGTGTTAATGTCACAATGTAATTCCATATGTTTTTGCTTTGTTAGTGGTGAATACGTGTTCAATAACGGACTTTAATCACACAGCTTTTAGCGCTCTGGGCTACAGCGCCGGCGCTGTGTGAGGCTGTTTTTTTGATGAATATACTGACCAGTCGCTACCGTTCGCTCCCATACAGTGCTGTACTGGTGTTATAGCAACTCACACATCAAATTCATCAATGCCGGCCAGCAACTGAAGCTCTCGGTAACAGCGACCCATAGCCGATCACAGCGACTACTAGCTCTAGCTCCTTGCTACAGACGCTCATCTGCCGGTACCTGGCGCTAGTAATGAATCAGCATGCCCGACTAAGGGGGGGGGGGGGCAGCCGCTCAACACAGTCATCGATGCTCAATGGAATTGTGGTCCGGAACATCCTAGGACTTTTATTTCTGCATGGGGGTTTTATTCAGCCCAATTAGGATCAGCTGTAGAGGAGAAATTTCAGAACTTGGGGCCCAACTTTGAATTTTGCGCAGTGCTACACATTGTCTAAAACCAGCCCCGTCTTTAGGCCTACTTTTTGGATCCAGCATGATTTTTCTAGCTTGCGTCAGTCAGTCAGTTTAAACTAATAGTTGTGTGACACTGCATGATTAAGAGCCTGATTTAAAGTGGACCAACACCCAGGATTTTCACTATCCTGGGTTTTGGTCCACTTCGGCGTGAAACCCCCTGAACGCCCGAAAAAACTCACCTCTCCCGGCTCCTACGGCGCATGCGCGGCCGCTCGTCCAATCAGCGCACTCGGAGCCGCTGTGGTATGACCATCCAAGCGACGTACAACCACAGCGTCTCTGAGCGCGCTGGCGGCCGCATCTCGCGCTTCCCTCTAACAGGGAGCGCACCCACGCTAGCCATTCACAAAGGGCCGGCGCGGGCCCGCGCCCTGCTAGAGAGAAGAGCAAGATGCGGCCACGGCCCGCACATGTGCCTTGGACCGGGAGTGAGGTAAGGTGAATGGGGCGTCCTGGGCGGTTTCACACAGTGGGGCATCCCAATTTTGGTTGCCCCGCGGAGAGGGATCAGATCGGCCTGTGAATCTTATAGAATCTCAGGCAGGGTGTTGGCCCACTTTTAAAAACGTCAGCGCCACACAGCACCAGCTAGCGTCTTATTTAACTATAGAGGCGAAAAGGATGCAGCTGGTTATTTTGGGTTATTAAAACAGTTTTTTAATGGCTTCTTTAACTTAGCAATGTGTAATTTGGAAAACAACAACTAAAACGCAACCTAAATGCACTGTAAAGTTTGTACCCAGCAGTGATTTCTTGTAACTGTAAGGAAGAAACGCTGACCAGCGCTGGAAAAATACAGTGGCAAAGATTTCCAGGAGGAAATATTTCCTAAATATGATGAGGAGTGCCGGAAAAACGGCCGTACAAAGTGGCGCTCACTGGCAGGGGCCGACAGGCCATAGGGAGAGCTAGGACAATGCCCGGTGGGCGACACAGCTTTGGGGGGAGGCAGTTGGGCTGATGCTTTTAACACCCATATTCAATCCCTGCCCCCCCCCCTCTCTCTGCCTCCCTCTCAGTCCGTCACTGCTCAGCGGGGTCTGCAGTATTAACTTAGGCCGGCCAATACTTCAGTGCAACAATCAAAGCTAGTTAGATGCCAACAGACGCACATCATAAATTAGGCCCTAACTGGATAGTTGAGAACTTGCTCTAGCTCCCCAATAAATGTGACAGGGGTGAGATGTCTGAAAAGAAAATGTTACCCTTAAACCAGATCTACAGCCTGACACAGTTGGAAAAGAAAGGTAGCGGCCATTTTGGAGCTTCCTCTCCCAGCATGTCAGCCATGTTGCTGCCGAGATTCACCTGACATAACTGACCATCCACAGTAACAGGAAGCCCAGCAGTTAGTTAGAAAAAGGTAAACACAGGGCCGGATTATGAGGGGGGTGCAAAGGGCTCAAGCCCCGGGGGCCTCCACCACTTGCCCTGCAAAGGGGGCCTCCACCAACCTTTGGGTTATGGTCTGGTCCAGGAGGCTTTTCAGTCTTTGGTCTGACGGGCCAGCAACAAAGCTATCGGCAGCAGTGGGCCCCCTGTACCTGTGCAAGCCTTTGTTTTTGCAAACCTGCAGCCAAACAGGGCAGGAAGCAGAGTCTAGAGCAGCAAAGCTGCCATCAGCAACCCTACAATGATGGGAATGTGCAGAGATGTCACTGCACATAAGCCACCAAGCACAGCCGCTGGCAGCTCAATGCAGGGAACTGTTTTCTGCTGGCCGACCTACACTACCCCCCCACCAGAATGGCAAAGCAGGAGCTCCCGAGCAGCACGCACCCGCACAAGAGAAGCACAGGGGACTCGATCTGGCGTTCCACTAAGTAGGCAGGTGCCAGACAACCACCAATCAGTTACTTGGCTGGACTATTATTTTAAAGGAAAGAAAATACTGTATCTGGGGCCTCCACCAGATTTTGTGCCCAGGGGCCTCCACCACATTTAATCCGGCCCTGAGGGGGCATATAAGAACTTTTTGTTGTGTTGGTCTGGTTTAAGTTATTCTTGACTGTTGGTCAGCTTTAAAGCACAGTGGTATTACTGGTATAAGAGTGGCTGTGTGAGACCCCCCAGTTCACCCATAAAAACTCACCTTTCCATGCTCCAACGGCACATGCACGGACTCTCGTCCAATGAGAGCCTCCTGCTGTGACTATGAGGCTGATTCATCATTAGCGGCAGGTAGCGGCAGATGAGCGTCTGTAGCAGGCATTTTCAGAGCACCCGCTAGTAGTCGCAGTGCTCGGCCGTGAGTCGCTACTTTATAGCGACTCAGTCGCTGTGCAGTAATAATGAATACATTGTGAGGAGTCACTATTTGACCAGTACAGCGCTGTATGGGAGCGCATGTTAGCGACTGCTCATAGCGACCAACTCACACCATATTCAGCCAAAAAACAGCCTCACAAATCTCTGGCGCTGAAAAATACTTGTTTGAAGCCCAGAGCGCAGGAGGCGGTGTGTTTAACGTGTGTTTTCAAGCATCTATCAACTAGTAACAAAGCGAAAACATATGGAATTACATTGTAACAACATTGTGACATGAACACTTTAATGCCAGACCTGTAATGTCATTTCTGAGGAACTATATAAAAAATGAAAAAATTATGAAAAAACTGCTTATTCAATGCCAGAAGAGGTCACAGAATTATTTGTGATTTTTTGGAAAACAAAAAACGAAAAAAAAACCTGTTTAAAGAGAAGAAAAGGATCGTCCATTCAAATGTATGGAAGAGCGTCAGGTAGCGAGAGGTCATACCTGGCGCTGTGCAAGGCTGAACACCGACCGGCGCTGTTCGCTGAGGCTGTGAAAATGATGAATCAGACGCTACATTACGCTATCCCAGTCGCTAAACAGATTCTGCTTGATAAATGTGTAATTGCGTGTCGTGTCCGGCGTTCACCAGTCGCTACCTGTTGCTACCTGTCATTAACCAGCCACTTCCTGACGCTATCCCTTCTTAAATAAGGGCCTGGGAGGCTGATTTATTAATAGCGACATGTAGCGACAGTTGAGCGACTGTAGCGGTATTTTCACAGCGCCCGCTAGTAGTCGCTGTGCTTGGCCGTTGTTGGGTTGTTGACAGTGACGTAATGGCGTACGCAGTGGAATACAACGTTGCAAGTCGCTATTTGACAGGTTCCGCGCTGTATGGGTGCGCATGATAGCGACTGGTCAGAGCGACCGGCTTCCACCATATTCATCAAAAAATCACGCTCAAAAAATTCAAGCGCTGTGAAATGCATGTTTAAACCCCAGAGCGCTGGAGGCGATGTGTTAAAAGTTTTTTAACCACCATATTTTTGGAAACAAAAAAAAAAAATAAATTAAATAATTTAGTAATATGAATACATTAATATCAGACCTGTAATATCAATTCTGTACAATCTAACATGGCAGAAGTGGTCACAGAATTTTTCACATTTAAAAAAAAAAAAACACATTAATAACAATTAATTATTAATATTTAAAGATTGTTCCATTGAAATGCATTGGAGAGCGCCAGGTAGCGAGAGGTCATACCTGTCGCTGTTCAAGGTCGGACGCTGGCGCTGTGGGGTGAGGCTGGAATAATGATGAATGAGTCGCTATATGGCGCTATCTCAGTCGCTAAGCAGGATTGGCTTGATAAATGTGTGATTGTGGTGGGGAGCCGGCGTTCTCGTGGCGGTGCCCGTCATTACCGGCCGCTCACCAGTCGCTACCTGTCGCTATTCCTTCATAAATAAGGGCCTAAGTCATTCAGACACAGAGCACATTCTGCCGCCTCCCCGGCGCTGTGCGCACACTCCCATCCTAGTCATTCAAGTCAATGAGAGTCGCTTGCCGAATGACATAGTCGAAGCAGACGGCTCTCATTGGACGAGAGCCTGTGCACTCGGCATTGGAGAATAGAAAGGTGAGTCTTTATGGCTGGGGGGGGTTCGCACAGTGGGTCAACATGATTCAGGATGCCCCAGAGGAACAGAACAAAACCCAGAAAAGTCTAATTCCCGGGGGGGGGGGTTTTCTCACTTTAAAGATCCTTGGCCAACTAGGAAAGTGTGCGGTTATCACAAGCAGAACAAATCCACAATGGTGAAATGGTTAAATTATACCCTGGCATTGCTCAGACAGCATTTCCAACTCAGCACAGTTCATTAAAATGCCACAAAGTAACTCAAGTATAACACAAATACTACAGACTTAAAGTGGACCAACACCTAGGGGTGACCGGCCCGGGAATCTATAAGATTCCTGGTCCGATCACCTCCCTCACCGCGGGGCATCCGAGATCGGGATGTCCCGCGGGGTGAAACCCCCCCAGAAGGCCCAAAAAACCTTACCTTATCGGCGACGGATCAGCCGCCGCCGCCTCCCGTGCACCCCTCTAGCAGTGCGCGCGCCCATGCCGGCCGTTTGTGAATGGCCGGCGCGGGCGCGCACCCTGTAAGAGGGACGCGCGGGAGGCGGCGGCAGCTTGTCCGTCGCTTGTCCGTCGCCAAAAAGGTACGTTTTTTTGGGCTTTTGGGGGGGTTTCACACAGCGGGGCATCCTGATCTCGGATGCCCCGCCGAAGTGGACCAACACCCAGGATAGTGAAAATCATGGGTGTTGGTCCACTTTAAAGAGACACTAAATCCCACCAACCCTCTCTCAATTGAGGAAGCAAGCCGCCTCCAGAGTAAGAGGTTTTTTTTTGTTTGTTTTTAAGTTTGAATACGTTTTTTATTAAGCTTTGAGGATAGCACAATGTTAAAGAATAAGCAAGTATATAAGTATTTCATTAGCCTGCAATATAAAGAGACTCACTGAATCACTGAAAAACATGCAATTAACTTAAAAATGATTGAATTTTAAAATGAATTTGTCTTTATAAAAATTGACTTTCACATAGGAAACTAGAGGTAATCATATACCAATAGGAAGAAATGTATGATACAACACAAAACAAGGAGGAAAAAGAGACAACAAAAAAGGGGGTGGGGATAGGACCTAGGACAGACATTGGCTGATTTCAAATGTTTCCATTTTTTATTGTTTATTGTGCCCTGTTGGTGCCAGGCCCGGGCGGTGAAGGGAGGCTCCTGGCATCATTAGGGACTTTAGTGTCTCTTTAAAGTGGACCAAAACCCAGCGTGATCGGCCCGGGAATTTATTAGTTTTCTGGGCCGATTGATTCCTTTCACCCGGGGAATCCAAAATCGGGATGCACCACTGTGGGAAACCCCGCCGGTCGCCCCATTCACCTACCTTGCTTCCCTGTCCAGCGGCGCATGTGCGAGCCGTGGCCGCATCCCCGCTATCCCTCTAGCAGGGTACGTGCCGGCGCCAGCCATTTGTGAATGGCCGCTCCCTGTTACAGGGTAACGAGGGATACGGCTGTCAGCACGCTCGGAGCCGCTGGCCTTAGACGAAGGCTTAGATGACGTGACGTCAGCAGCTCCAAGTGCGTGGAAGAGGTGAGTTGTGCTCATTGACTTGGGGGTTTCAGACAGGGGGAAAGGACCAAAACCCAGCAAAGTCAAAATCCTGGGTTTTGGTCCAAGTGGACTGGTTAGCGTCACAGCTCGCCCTGAAGTCTAAAAGACCCCAGATCTGGCCAACTAAGTGCCCCTGGGGCATGCCGATTTGGGATGCTCCAATGTGTGGATCCCCCGAGAGGGCCCGCATACTCTTACATAACCGACGGCCCCCTGTGGCGATCGTGGGCGGTGGCTACATCCCCTGCATCCCCGCAGCCAGGGCCGTATCTGCCACAAGGCACAGCAAGGCACGTGACTCGGGCGGATACATTCCTATAGGGCGGCCTTGTTTGTCTTTTTTGAAGAAAAAAAAAATTTTTTTTTACATTCCGCTGCGGGGCTCCGGCGTGCGTATCCGCCTGACAGATCCGACACCCCCACTGATCACCCCCCACTGATCATCCGTCAACTAATGGGCGCGGGACCCCCGCACATCGTGCCTGCGACCAAGAAGTGGTGATCGTCATACCCCGCCATTCCCCCCGCTGCCCGTCTGTCCACTTCATTTTTTTTTTAATTAATGGGCCCCGGCTCCCGCGCGCGTGCCCGAGGGGCTCCAGCATGCGTGCCTGCAGGGTCGCCAGTGCGACCTAGAAGTGCCGCCCCCCGGCCCAATCAGATGTCACCTGCATCAGCGTCTACCCACCTCCAGGAAGCCAGGCCACCGCGGGACACAAGAGAAGCTGTTAGGCTCCACCCACCTGCTGAGTCGCCGCCCACCTGCTGATTCACAGACTCGTGACTGCAGCAGAGACCTGAGGACCGCGGAGGAAAAGGTAAGGAGAAAATAGAATGTAAATTGTTAAATATTTTAAAAAAAATTAAATAGACGATGAGTTTGTAGAGGGAGGGAGAGTGTGTGTGTGTATGGGGCACTTGCATGGAAGGGGGGGGCAGCAATTTTTTTCCAGTTCGGCCGCGGGGCTCCCGCGCACTTGCTCCCGCAACCAACAAGTAAATCTGCACAGCTGGCGTCCTTTCCTAGGGGCATCCCGATTTGGAACCCCCTGGGGGAAAGATCAGAGGCCAGCTCCCACAATACCCATAGACACTCACCTCTTCCCGGTCCAATGGTGCGTGCGCAGGCTCTGGCCCAATGAGAGTCAGCCACTGTCACTGTGCAATTGGGCAGGTGACTCTCATTAGAATTAATAGGGATCCCAGCCTGTTGAATTACGCAGTGACGGTGGACGGCTTTCATTAGACCAGAGCCCGCACATGCACTGTTGAATCCAGGTAAGGCAAGTGTTTACTGGACTTTCTAGGGGGGTTATACACATCCGGGTATCCTGACCTGGGATGGCCCGTAACCCCCCCCCCCCCAGAAGCCCCATTTCACTCACCTTGTCCCAGAGCCCTCACCGCATCTGGGAAAAGCGGCCACATCCCGGCTCTCCGCTGCACGCACCTGCGCTTGCTTACTACACCCCCTCTCTTTCAGATTATTTCCTCTATTTGCTCTTCTAATTCCTTTCTTCCCACACTCTCTCCTTCTCACTCCCCTCTTTTATTTTCCATTCTTCTGCTGCATTGCGTCCTGTCTTCCTTAGTCACATTCTCAATCTCTGTTTCACTTTTCCCCTTCCCCATTTTCTTCTTTCCCCACCTTCATGTCCATCGCTATCCTGCGTTCTCCATCTCTCCTCACATTCTCACTCCCTTAAAGTGGAACAACACCCAGGATTTTCACTATCCTGGGTTTTGGTCCACTTCCGCGGGGCACCCCGATCTAATGTCCAATGGTGAAACCCCCCAGAACGCCCGATAAAACTCACCTCACCTCGCTCCTATGGCACATGCGCGGCCGTTCAATCAGCGCGCTCGGAGCCGCTGTGGTATGCGTGTCCAACCACAGCAGCTCCGAGCACGCTGGCGGCTGCATCTTGCGCTTCCCTCTAACAGGGAGCGCGCCCGCACCGGCCATTCACAAATGGCCAGCGCGGGCACGCGCCCTGCTAGAGAGAAGCGCGGGATGCGGCCCACACATGCCTCATCTCGCGCTTCCCTCTAGCACCGATCGAGGAGGGTGTTGGTCCACTTTAAGCTGCTTTCTATCCCCCTCGTTTCTCCAAACTTTGTCCTTCTACTTTCCCTCAATCTTCTTCCACCCCCTCACTTTCACTTATCTATCTCTCATTCATTAGTCCTTTTTCTCAATCTTTTTTTCCACCTTCCCTTCTTATTTTTTACATATAATTTCCTCTCTCTCCCTCTCATACCCCCCAATCTTTTTCTCTTTTACATTTTCTTCACCATGGCCTCCTTTGGGGTGTGTGATATGTGCGGTCACACAGGCTTCCATCCTGATCTCTCTGTAAGGGGGCACCAGGACATTCAGCTTGCCTTTTTTCTTCTGTTTTCCTTTGACTTGCTTTCTTTACATTCCCTTTTAATCATCTCTTTTACCCTTCGTCCCACTCTAATTTTTACAATCCCTCCTATGTTGGTTCTTTTTTTTATTCCCAAATCCCCTCCTGCTTTTATTTACACTTTCTATTTCTCTTCCACATTCTATCTTTCTCTCGTCACCTTTCTTCACTCTCTTATTTAACCTTCTCTATGTCCTCCTTTGTTTTTCCACATTCACTCCTCTTTTTTCAAAATTGTTCTGCTCATCTTTTATTACCCATTGCCTTCACCTCTCCTTTAAACATTTTGTCCATCTCTTTCTCTTGTCACCCCCCCCCCCACCACCACCATTTTTCACCATTTCTATGTCTTCCTCTCTTTTCCACATTCCCTCTCTCTTTTTCTAATCCTTCTGTTCATCTCTCTTTTCCACATTCCTCCCATCTTTTTCTTGCCACCTTCCTTTCATTTTCCGTATGTATTCCTCTTTTTGCTGTTTTTACACCTCTTTTCTACCTTACTTTAGACTTTCTTCTTGTTCTGTGCACCATACACCTTATTTTTTTGTTGCTGCTTTCTGTTTTTTCTCTTCTCAAGGTGAATGTATGTGTGAGTTTGGGGCAGTCATCATAACATCTTGTACAGGCTGAACTTTACCAAAGGCTGGCCCTGCTTTTTACATATCTTTTACTTTTTCTCATCTGTTTCCCTCTCCAGCTTCTTTATCCCTTTCTCCTACTTTCTTTTTACTTGTCTCTGTGACCTCCCTTGCTTTTTCACAGTAATGTTCTACCATTTTGTTTTTGAGCCCATTTTTCCTAAGTCATTTACTTTGGTATTGTAAAGCAGACCTACCTGACACACACATTTATGCTGTAATCTTTCTCCCACCACCATCACCACTGCCCTGCTGTGTGGAACCCGCTGGGACACAACTAAACACTCACCTTTCCCTGCTCCAACGGCGCATGTGCGGGCTTTCATCCATTGAGTGCCCTCAGCCGTGACTGTCATTCAGCAAACAACTCTTATTGAGTAGAATGGGGATTGTGTGCTACTGCTTCCCTGGAAGCGTGTGTGCTCCCCATCCACACCAATGAGACCAGCTTAGCAAATTACATAGGCCCTTATTTATGAAGGAATAGCGACAGGTAGTGACTGGTGAGCGACCGGTAATGACGGGCACCGCCACGAGAACGCCGGCTCCCCACCACAATCACACATTTATCAAGCTAATCCTGCTTATCGACTGAGATAGCGCCATATAGCCACTCATTCATCATTATTCCATCCTCAGCCCACAGCGCCAGCATCCGACCTTGAACAGTGACAGGTATGACCTCTCACTACCTGGTGCTCTCCAATTTCAATGGAACAATCTTTAAATATTAATAATTCATTATAATTTTTTTTTTTTTTTTTTAATGTGAAAAATTCTGTGACCACTTCTGCCATTTTAGATAATTTAAAAAAAAAAAAAATTGTACAGAATTGATATTACAGGTCTGATATTAATGTATTCATATTACTAAATTATTTTAAAAACTTGTTTTTTTTGGTTTCCAAAAATATGGTGGTTTGGGGGTTAAAAAACTACCGTATATACTCGAGTATAAGCCGAGTTTTTCAGCCCACTTTTTGGGCCGCCTCGGCTTATACTCGAGTCCAGAGTCCAGGGGCGGACTGCCAGGGAAGGCCGCAACCCTGAACCCAACAGATGCTGGAGGGTGAGGGGCGGCCGCTGCGGGTCCCTGCTGTACCCGCTGCTGCCACCGCCGCCGCTCTCCTACACACAAACACGCACACACATTCACACACTGACCGGCACTTCCAGGCTGCTGCGCGCTGGTCGTCAATGGGCGGCGTCCAATGTTTTAATTGGACGCCGGCCATATGGGGCACGCCCACCGACGACCAGCGCGCAACAGCCAGGAAGTGCTGGTGTGTGTATGAGAACGGCGGCGGCTGCCAGGCGGAGCTGAATGGAGGGTGTTGTGTGCCGAGCGACCGGCAGGAGGAGGGGAGGGGGGCCCCTCTGCAGGGTAACCTCAGCCAAACCCTGACTCCCGACACCTGCGCGTCTGAGAGCGGCGGTGGCGGCAGCAGCAGCAGGTACCCACAGTGTGTGTGTGTGTGTGTGTGTGTGTGTGTGTGTCTCTTTCTGTGTGTGTGTGTCTCTCTTTCTGTGTGTCAACTCCAATTCCAATTGAAAAAAGCCGCCTCGGCCGCCTCGAGTCAATAACTTGTTCCATTTTTTTGTGGTAAAATTAGGTGCCTCGGCTTATATTCGGGTCGACCTATACTCGAGTATATATGGTACTTTTAACCGATCGCCGCCAGCGCTCTGGGGATTAAACATGCATTTTACAGCGCGAGAATTTTTTGAGGAGTGTGATTTTTTAATGAATATGGTGGAAGCCGGTCGCCACGGCTGCGCAGCCATACATCGCGGAACCTGTCAAATAGCGACTCCTCACCCAATATTCAACATTACGGGAAACCGACTGAGTCGCTATCAACTACCGAACAACGGCCAAGCACAGCGACTACTAGCGGGAGCTCTGAAAATGCCGCTACAGTCGCTCAACTGTCGCTACCTGAACAAAACCCGGGAAAATCTAGTTCCTGGGTTTTGTTTAAATATCGGGGGGTGACCAACAAAGTGCCTAGGGCAGCACAAATTCTAAATACGGCCCTGCCTGCAGCTGAGGCGCGCTCCCCCGTCCAGCCATTTAGGTATGCTGGACGCGGGAGCGTGCTCTCCACCCGGGGAGATGTGGCTGCTCCTGTCCCCAATGCCGACGCTCTGTCCTAAACAACAGCTTTATGGCGTGCTTTAGTATGTAAAGGAATAAAGTGTTGATTGGGCGAGACCCTGCACATACACTGTGGGAACAGCTGACAGGTGAGTTGAGTGAGTGATCTGGGGGGGCAGTTTCACACAGAGGGGCATCTCAAATCGGGATGCCCCAGTGAGAAGGACTTATCCCCAGGATAGTGAAAAGCCTGGCGAGGGGTCCACTATAAGCAGCCATCAGACTGATCATTTTCTACCTACACCAAAGAATTGCAAACATAAATGCACATGATTCTACACTATATAAAATGGACTTAGTATAATATTGAATTTTTAATACATGACCCTGGTGCTAATGCCAAAGGCCATCAGTCATGACAGCACAATGTAATAATTCTTACCTTAGCTCACTTTGGGTTAGCTGCAAAAAAATAAACCTTAGATGAAAGGACCTGCCCAACCAGACACGGGGAGGCCGATTCATCAATAGCGCCAGGTAGCGACAGATGAGCGACTGTAGCGTGATTTTTTCAGCGCCAGCCAGTATTCGCTGTGCTTGGCCGGCATTAGCTTGATGACAGCGACTCAGTCGGTGTGCGGTAATGTTGAATACGGGCTGGGGGGTCGCTGTTTCACAGGTCCAGCGTTGTATGTGAGCGCCTGACAACGAATGGCCAGAGCGAACGGCTAGCTTCATATTCATCAACAAATCACGCTCCGAATGTGCGGTCGCTGTCCATTCCTTGTTTAAACCCCAGAGCGCTGGCGGCGATCTGTATTAACTAGTTTTTAACCCCTAAACAACCATATTTTTTGAATGTAACATTATACATGTTTTTAGAATCATTTTGTAATATGAATACATTAATCTCAGACCTGTTAGATCAATTCTGCACATATTTTTTTTTTTTTTGACTTAAAAATAAATCCTAACATTGCAGAAGTGTTCTCCGATTTTTTGACATTTAAAAAAAAAAAAAAAAAATATTACCAATTAATTATGAATAATTATAGATTGCTCCATTGAAATGCATTGGACATCGCCAGGGAGCGACAGCTCATACCTGGCGCTGTGAGGGAATTTGCAGCGGCGCTGTTCGGTCCAGGCGGCTTCATGATGAATGCCGCGCTAGCCGACGCTCTCGCCGGCGCTAGCCTCATTTTGCTTGATAAATGCGTCATTGTGACCGCCGCCGGGCGTACTTGAGTCGGTAGTCACCGTTAGCTGCCGCTACCTGGCGCTCGTCAGACACTACCTGGCGCTATCGCTTGATGAATAAGGGCCAAAATGAAAAGTCATCAACTTTCCCCTCCTCCCCTCCAAGAGGCTTCTTCTTAATCTGATGATAGAGTTCAGGTACTGTGACATTATGGTGGACCCTTTAGCACAGAGGAAGCACAGCTAGGCAATGTCTACCACACCTCACCTGATAAGTAAATGGAGCCCCACTCTCCAGTTACTGTGGAGGAAGCGGTAATTGAGTCTTGTCCACCTATTAGCCTGGGTGACATATTGCAGCAACATATATTAATAGTATTACTCAGATTGGTTATTAGATTGCATGCCAACATTTAGCTCTCTAGCTGAAAAAGTGAACTTTTTCCATCTGGTGCCCCCCATATGTCAAACTATAAATATGTAGAACTTATGCTGCACCAATTAAAATGTTTATCTCTCTTACAGTGGACCTTCAGCCTGAATAAGAGCCTATCTTATATGTTTCCACCACCCTGTACATTCAGATTGCCCGCATTAAAAATCATCCAACCTGCATCTCCTGCATTTTATGAGCCTTTAAACATCCAAGATGGTGGCAAATGGAGTCTCAGGCTGCCTGGAAACAGGAAGTGTCTGACTGTGCTGCTCTGCATTCTGGGATTGCTGACCTTTTCCTGACCCCAACTCTGCTCTGTGCAAACCACAGCTACATTTGCCCTTCTCTCCTCTGATGCTTTTGAGGCAAGATGGTAGCGCCCGTATCCTAGAGGCGCTGGACCGGAAATCAGACATGCTGCGAGACAGGTAGGGACACACATAAAAGCACAGTAGTCATTTGTTTATTCACCCTCACCCTTTGAAGCCGCACGGGAGCGGCGGGCGCGGGTGTCCTGGTTGCGGCTCCCCCCTCTGAATTTGTTGCTGTGGCTGCTTTGAAGCTCGGGTAGTATCCATTTATTTTGTGCTGGCACAGTTTCTTATATTGTGCTATTTGGCATTTCATGACCACCTGTTATATTGGTTTTTACTCTGGGATATAATTGTGGGTTTAGATGGTTTGGAATATTGGGTGGGGGGTTGTGTGTGCACAGTTATATGTACATTTATGTTTAGGTAGAGCATGTATTGTTAATATACATACATATAAATACATTTTTTAGCACTAGGCACTTTATATAGCGGGTTATCTAGGCAATAATAGGCATTATATTGCTTGTATTTTTGCATTATTGGTTTAATATTATAGTTGTAAATTGTTGTGCTTACACATTTCATATACAAAAAAATATAAAATGAAAGCAGAAGGTACACAGCATATATATTTCTAATTACATTAAACTTACCACTTGTATTGTGGTGGTTGAGACATAGGCCCTTATTTATGAAGGAATAGCGACAGGTAGCGACTGGTGAGCGGCCGGTAATGACGGGCCCCGCCACGAGAACGCCGGCTCCCCACCACAATCACACATTTATCAAGCCAATCCTGCTTAGCGACTGAGATAGCGCCATATAGCGACTCATTCATCATTATTCCAGCCTCAGCCCACAGTGCCAGCGTCCGACCTTGAACAGCGACAGGTATGACCTCTCGCTACCTGGCGCTCTCCAATGCATTTCAATGGAACAATCTTTAAATATTAATAATTAATTGTTATTAATGTTTTTTTTATTTTTTTTAAATGTGAAAAATTCTGTGACCACTTCTGCCATGTTAGATAATTTTTTTAAGGGAAACATTTTTTTTTTTTTTAAATTGTACAGAATTGACATTACAGGTCTGATATTAATGTATTCATATTACAAAATTATTTAAAATACTTTTTTGGGGGGGGTTTCCAAAAATATGGTGGTTTAGGGGTTAAAAAACTACTTTTAACACATCGCCTCCAGCGCTCTGGGGTTTAAACATGCATTTCACAGCGCTTGAATTTTTTGAGTGTGATTTTTTGATGAATATGGTGGAAGCCGGTCGCTCTGACCAGTCGCTATCATGCGCACCCATACATCGCGGAACCTGTCAAATAGCGACTCGGAACCTTGTATTCAACATTACGCCACACCGACTGAGTCGCTATCAACTACCGAACAACGGCCAAGCACAGCAACTACTAGCGGGCGCTGTGAAAATACCGCTACAGTCGCTCAACTGTCGCTACATGTCGCTATTAATAAATCAGCCTCTTATTGGAGATGATATGAGGGGGGATTTGCTTTGTTTTTAAATGTCTTGTGTTGTTATATGTTTTTTATGATGTTTTATATATTAATAAAAGCTTAATCTTTTTGAGGATATGGTTTATGTATATTTTTGGTGCTCCACATAGGGAGGGAGGTGTGGTTTTTCCACGTCCACTCCAAATAGAGTTGTTGCACTTAATTAGGGTGTGAGCACAAGCAATTGGATAGGTAGTGCACCCCATAGTATCTATCGTATCCCCGAGTCCCAAACAGAGCTGAAGCCCAGTGGTGGAAAGAATCAAAAGTAAATGCTAGAAATGTAACATATATTCGTTTTAAATGATGCGGAATAGTACTTTAAAGGTTTGGGCTTTTCATTAAATTATCCTGATGGTCCAGTTAAATAGATTGATGTTAAAACGTTGAATAACAACCCTGGTCTAATTGTGTCTTATTTAGGTAAAGTCCATGTCCAGGCATTAAAATAAAAAAGTCTATACTCCCCCATTCACTGCAATGGAGAGGGCGTGTCCTGGGGAGGGGCCTGCCAAACGCAATTGCAATGAATGGAGTATGCGCGTGGGATCGTAAACAACGCTCCAAAGACGCCATTATGCGGCAATGTGTTGGATCCCCATCCTAGGTGAGTGTAAAGAAGCCGACAAAGAACAGAGGGGCTGCAGGGGAACACCGCACCTGCACAGAGGAGCTGTGGGGGACTTTTTTATTTTTGCCTAGATAATCCCTTTACCTTCCATTCTTTTACATTCCAGACCAGCCACTGGTGGGTTTTGTTCCACTTTAAATCACACAGCATCAGTAAACATCTAATCAAAGTCTGACATGCGTGAAGAGAAATCTTTTGTGTAGTTTAGCACGGGGGGGGGGGCAAACTGTGCTTATATACCCCAATATGTGTTACCAGAAGAGCTATGTGTGTAACAGTTCATGTTTTTAGATGTTACTATATATAAAGTAACTGTTTAAACCGGACCTTCAGCATCATTTAATGAAAAGCCCAAACCCTGTAAAAACTATTCTCCAGCATCTAAAATGAATATATTTAAAGTTTTTAGTTGCCTACATTTTATTCTTTCCTCCGCTGGGCTGAAACTCTGTTCAGGACTCTAGGAAATGGCCGCCGCCATCTTGCCTTGGAAGCATCACACACACTGAGGAGAGGAGAGCAGGCTAAAGTACAGGGGGGTAATAGCTGAGCTGGGGTCAGGGAAAGGACAGCACTCCTAGAATGCAGAGCGGCACAGTCAGAAGACACTTCCTATCTGCAGGCTGCTTGATGCTCCATGAGCTGCCATCTTGGATTTTTAAAGGCTCAGAATACACACTAGGTGCAGGTAGGATGATTTTTAATGTGAGCAATCTGTAAGTACAGGGTGGCAGAAACATACAAGATATGCTCTTATTCAGGATGAAGGTCCGGTTTAAACTAAAAAAAGCTAAACAATATGACCAAAAAGAGTATAATTTGTGATGCCAGGCCACAGATATCCTCTTAGAAAGCCCCGAGGCTTCTCTACTCACTAGGCCCCAGTTAAATGCAGTGCAGTGAGCTGCTGACCGCAAGAACCTTGAATTTTTTATCCTTCACAAGGGGTGTTATCCCTGGGGTCAGGGGAGAAACAGCTTAATTACATTAAATATAAATTATTCAAATCAAAGCCCAGCATCTTTCAAAATGAGTCTCATGTACTGTCTGGTCACAGAAGAAAACTAAATATATTACTTAGTACTATAAGATTAAGATATGGCAATTAGTGTAGTCCCGACCTAGACTGACTCCTGTCTCTTCAGTGCTCAGCACAGTTTAAATAACCCTGAAGATAGTGGACTAAAAATGAAGTGAACCCACCAGTGGGGTTAGAGGAGAGGTCATTACACCATCCAAATGCCCACTTCCCCTATGGTAGGTGTATATTTTCATCAAAAAGTTACTATAAATGACATGTCCTACGACTTTTGTTCCATTATTGTCTATCATTCTTTCGGTTATTTTCAACCAAGTTGTTATGCAGTCTGACCCTACCAGCAGGGCCGGATTATGTGGGGGGGATGCAAGGGGACCTCCACTAACCTTTGGGTTATGGTCTGGTCCAGGAGGCTTTTCAGTCTTTGGTCCGAAGGGCAGCGGGGCCAGCAACAACGCAATCACCAGCAGTGCCCCAGCCTCGGGCATGGGCAAACTTTTTTTTGTTTTTTTTCAAACCTGCAGCCAGAGCCACCACAGGGCAGGACAGAGAGTCTAGAGCAGCAAAGCCGCAGTCAGCAACGCTACAGTGATGGGTGCAAAGCTGTCCCTGCACATTAACCAGCAAGCACAGCCACTGGCAGCTCAATGCAAGGAACTGTTTGCTGCTGGACAAGCAGAATGGCAAAGCAGGAGTTCCCGAGCAGCACGCACCCACACAAGGGTGGCACAAGGGACTCGATCTGACGTTCCAGTAAGTAGGCGGGTTACTTGGCTGGACTATTATTTTAAAGCTCCAGTTCCACCCTCTATACCAGGGGTACTCAATTATGGTCAGTGGAGGTCCACTTACCAGGGTCTGCCGTGGGATGAAGGTCCGGGGGGGGGGGGGGGGTGTAAGTAAGAGTGCATGACTTCATGTGTAGAGTGCAAGCTCTTCAGCTAACAACAGCTGACATGCACTCTTTTGCCCTTATTCATCAAGCGATAGCGCCAGGTAGTGTCTGACGAGCGCCAGGTAGCGGCAGCTAACGGCAACTACCGACTCAAGTACGCCTGGCGGCGGTCACAATGACACATTTATCAAGCAAAATGAGGCTAGCGCCGGCGAGAGCGACGGCTAGCGCGGCATTCATCATGAAGCCGCCTGGACCGAACAGCGCCGCTGCAAATTCCCTCACAGCGCCAGGTATGAGCTGTCGCTCCCTGGCGATGTCCAATGCATTTCAATGGAGCAATCTATAATTAATCATAATTAATTGTTTTTTTTTTTTTGTTTTTTGTTTTTTAATGTCAAAAAATCGGAGAACACTTCTGCAATGTTAGGATTTATTTTTAAGTCAAAAAAAAAAAATGTGCAGAATTGATCTAACAGGTCTGAGATTAATGTATTCATATTACAAAATGATTCTAAAAACATGTATAATGTTACATTCCAAAAATATGGTTGTTTAGGGGTTAAAAACTAGTTAATACACATCGCCGCCAGCGCTCTGGGGTTTAAACAAGGAATGGACAGCGACAGCACATTCGGAGCGTGATTTGTTGATGAATATGAAGCTAGCCGTTCGCTCTGGCCATTCGTTGTCAGGCGCTCACATACAACGCTGGACCTGTGAAACAGGGACCCCCCAGCCCGTATTCAACATTACCGCACACCGACTGAGTCGCTGTCATCAAGCTAATGCCGGCCAAGCACAGCGAATACTGGCTGGCGCTGAAAAAATCACGCTACAGTCGCTCATCTGTCGCTACCTGGCGCTATTGATGAATCGGCCTCCCACTTACACCCCCCACCCCATGTCAGCTGTTGTTAGCTGAAGAGCTTGCACTCTACACAGAAGGGCGAGAAGCAGGAAGTAAATGACAGGTGGGTGGGGGGACAGGAAAGCTCATTGCTCAGGTTGGCTGAGGAGCTTGCACTCTACACATGAAGTAAATGGGGGACAGGAATCTCACCTCCTTGCACTTTCTCAGCAGCTCGATGAACTGGTCCCGGGTAATGGCCTCCTCGCCCCGGGCCAGCCGCTCCTCCAGCCAGCGCAGCAGTGTGCTCTGATGCCGGGCCTCCAGGTGTGTGCAGCGGGCTCTGCTTGCCACCCGAAGCCTCCGCCAGCTCCGCGCTCTCTCGGCTTCTTCCTCCTCCCGCGCCTCTTCGTCTCCACTCCTCCCCCTGCCCGTCTACGAGGCCCGAGACGCTTCCACCTCCCCCGGCCTGGCCACGCCCATGTGCCTGCCCCCAGCACTGACAGCCCCGGCCGGCAATGGCCGGCAATTGTCACCGGCACCGCCGGATCCCGGGCTGATGTGACAGCCCTGGGCAGCGGTCCGGACAAATGGCGTCTGCGGTCCGGATTCGGACCGCGGTCCGCCATTTGAGTACCCCTGCTCTATACCTTGTAGGGGTATTTATCTTCTGGGCACATGGCTGTACAGATGTTTACTGTCCTGTCCCTTGGTCAATGTCCTTAACCAAGATTCCGCATACCTTCAAGATCTAACTGTGAGCATTAAACAGATCTTTCAATGTGCAATTTTGGTAGGTTTCTAGCTATATGAGGAGACTGCTCTGGAATTTAGCCATCCTTGCAGGCAGTCAGTAAGTAACATCGGATAAAAAAGATTGAGTAATACAATGGTTGTGACACAAACAGTATATGGGGGAAAATAGCACCTTTTTAGTCAACCGAATGGCTGGGCGTAGCAGCACGCACTGTGGGAGCCAGCAGTAAAGGTGAGTTTACCGGTGACCCTGGGGGTTTCCAGGGCCGTCGGGTGCGGCTTTTGTGACACTTTAAACAAAGGAATACCCCCAACAGTCATATATTCACACAGGAGTTGACCGGTATTGTACGCACCAATATCTGCATTGAGAAACTTTCTCTAACAGGAGGGTCAGGTAGGAGGGGTCACCTCCCCAAACGAAGAAGAGGTCATAGAGGCATCCCTGGCATTGTTGAGTATATATTGCTTTGAGACTTAAAGGAGCAGTATCGCAAATTTTTCTTGGTGACTTATATTTAAATGGTACTTTGAATGTAGGTAAGTGTTGGAGTAAGAATTACAAATGTAGAAAAAAATGATGTGTGTGTTGTGCAGCTGGAGACTAATAGCTCATGTTTATGTCTGCTGAGTGTCGGGGCCCGACACTCTGGCCTGTTCCACGCTGAGGAGAGGGGGAAACAATGTAATAAAGTATCAGCTGTTCAGTGCTGGCAGCCGTCCAGCATAAGATAACAACATTGCAACGTTGCCTGGCCAGAACTCATATATCTAAAACAGAGAGAAAAGCTCTAGAAGTCATTTAGCTGATTTTGACAGTTTTCCCTTCATGTTGGCTCTGCTGCAGAATCTTTCAGTTTACCATTTTCTCTTTCATATTCTTATTTTTCATTTTTCCATATGATCTTTCTTTCAGCTTTGTGTGTTTTGAGCAAAGCCCAACCCAGGATTTTCACAATCTGGAGTTTTGATTTGTGCCCCTAGGGGCATCCCGATTTAGGATGCCCAGGGGGGGAAGGTCAATGGCCGGGTCTTATAGACTTCAGGGTCGGCCACTCAGGGTTTTATTCCACTTTAATACCTTTAGATTTTCCTGCACAGTTATTCAAAGAAGACTTTCAGTCATTTTCAGTCAGTTTAGTTTATTTTGTATAGATTTTACACATTTGAGTCACCTGGTCTTATAACAAAAGCAGCACCTCACACACACACACAGCCGTTACCACTGATTACAGTGTCAGCCTCTGAGGTAAAGTGTTGCTAGGAGACCAGTGGGCTAAATGAAGCAGCTCACTAAATACAACCCAGCAGATCCCCCTATTCAGCAAATGGGCTGAGCCATTGTCATTATACAATTTAAAAGAAAGCATACATTTTTTCCTTTTTCTATCGCCACATTATTTTTACACATGTTAGAAGCTATTGTGTGGCTATTTAATTATTTATCTTTTTTAATGCAAATTTCGCGATACTGCTCCTTTAAGGGTCGGGGTCAGAGATGTTTACTTTTTGCTAAATAATTTTTCAACTGTAAGGGAATGTCAAAAGGCACGGATACTTACATCTCCAACGTAGCTATATTTGCCCTTAAGGATCAGCCGGTAAAGTCTTGTGCGGTTTTCATCCTCAAATGGCATAGATCCACTGAGCAAGATGTATGTGATGACACCCAGAGCCCACATGTCCACTGCATTACTGTAAGGCTTTCTCAGAATAATTTCAGGTGCAATGTATTCGGGTGTGCCACAGATGGTCCTCATTGACCAGTCCCCTCCTTTACCATTACCAGAATTTGCCAATCCAAAGTCAGTAACCAATATCTTGGAATCTGCCCCTGGGTGGTAATATAGGAGATTCTCGGGCTTCAGATCTCTGTGCGTTATGCCTAATCCATGGAGATAATTGATACCATCCAGAACCATCTGAAGCACCTTGGTGGCATCCCGTTCAGTGAAAGATCCTTTAGCAATGATTCGGTCAAACAGTTCTCCTCCGGTGGCCAATTCCATCACCATATAAACTCGATCCTGAGCTTCAAACACTTCAATAAGCTGAATGATGTTATGATGACTGACCCTCCGCAGGATGTTGAGTTCGGACTCGCACACTTCTTTTCCCTCTTTAGCTCTGGTTTCAATCATTTTTATAGCAAATGGTTGCCTGGTAGCTCTGTGCTCAACCCTCACAACTCGGCTAAAACTGCCCCTGCCAATCAGAGCCTTGATGTCATACCTGAAAAAAAAGGAAATTAGAATTATAAACATAGTAAAGGAGTATAATAGACGTAACTGCAACTAATCACATGTAGCAAACTTTACCCTTCCCTGAGGTTGAGGATATTAAAAAGAGACTTTAAAGGAACTGTAAATCCACTTAAAAAACAAACAGGCATTTAACTTCCCTCCCCAGAAGTAGCTTCCTGCCACTCAGAACCTTAGGGTTTCAGAGAGTGGAGCTCCTGTTGTCCTTGCACCCAGTCCCCTTCCTTCAGGTCAGTCATGGTGACTCTGTAGGCTCCTCCATTCATTGCAATGACTGAAGGGGGCTGTGCACCGGTGGGGAGTGGTGGGGAGTGGTTGGGCCACAATTGACAATGAGCATTGGTCGTGATGGACCGCACTGGAGCTGATGCAGGGAAGAGAAAGTAGGTGCCAGGTACAATCAGATCCACAAGGACCCTAAACACCAAGCATCTGCTGCCTGTGAGACAAAAATTTAGGAAGAGACTAATATTTTCCCCATGGGGTTCTGTATGTCAGGGGCCACAAGAATGGCTGCATACTGCAGTGCCATACAAAACCTATTGGAGAAGGAGCAACTGCTGCAAGAGTGTGCAGCTCCTTCCTGTTCCTTATCAGATAGATCTCTGCTACGAAAATCTGAATATTTCTTTAATGTGTGGCTTACACCTGGTATGAGGGTTAAGTTGCGATAGATTTGTATCTTTCTGGAACTGGCGCTAAACTTGCAATTAAAGTCTGCTTTAATTGCATGTTTTTTAAACTTGTTGTCTCGATCTTTCCAGTATGACATGCACCACTGAAATAGGGATTCCTATTCTTATAATAGCCAACTAAGGCCCTTATTTAACAAGGGATAGTGCCAGGTAGCGACTGGTGAGCAAACGGTAATGACGGTCACCGCCACGAGAACGCCGGCTCCCCACCACAATCACACATTTATCAAGCTGATCCTGCTTAGCGACTGAGAGAGTGCCAGATAGCGAATCAATCATCATTATTCCAGCCTCACCCCACAGCGCCAGCGAGCGACCTTGAACAGCGACAGGTATGACCTCTCGCTACCTGGCGCTCTCCAATGCATTTCAATGGAACAATCTTTAAATATTCATAATTAATTGTTATTAATTTTTTTTTTTTTTTTTTTTTTAATGTCAAAAATTCTGTGACCACTTCTGCAATGTTATATATTTTTTTTAAGGGAAAAAAAAAAAAAAAAAATTGTGCAGAAATGATATTACAGGTCTGATATTAATGTATTCATATTACAAAATGTTTTTAAAAACTTTTTTTTTTTTTTTCCCAAAAATATGGTTGTTTGGGGGTTAAAAAACTACTTTTAACCCATCGCCGCCAGCGCTCTGGGGTTTAAGCATGCATTTCACAGCGCGAGAATTTTTTGAGCGTGATTTGTTAATGAATATGCTGGGAGCCGTTCGCTATGGCCATTCGCTATCATGCGCTCCCATACAGCGCGGAACCTGTCAAATAGCGACTCCTAACCCCGTATTCAACATTACTGCACACCGACTGAGTCGCTGTCAACAACCGAACAACGGCCAAGCACAGCGACTACTAGCGGGCGCTGTGAAAATACTGCTACAGTCGCTCAACTGTCGCTACCTGGCGCTATTAATGAATCGGCCTCTAAGTATATCCAGCCTTGATGTGCAGGATGAATACTTAGAAGTTTGGTCATTAATTAAAGGTTTACTGAACCCAAAAAAAACAGGCGCACACCTAGGCTCCCGTACAGAAGCTGAAGC
Organism: Gastrophryne carolinensis; assembly: GCA_027917425.1. Classification (NCBI taxonomy): domain Eukaryota; kingdom Metazoa; phylum Chordata; class Amphibia; order Anura; family Microhylidae; genus Gastrophryne; species Gastrophryne carolinensis. The sequence goes on from CM051239.1 coordinate 373,371,245, forward strand.
CCTGACCGACGCTTGGAAACCTCCCTGTTTCCAAGAACAGGTGGGGGCAGAGGTGGGGGTGGGCTCCCCGATTACTGGAGGGGTGGACCTGGCCTTTTTGATGCTATGCCAATCACAAATTTTATAATGTTGTTTTGTATATGTTAGTATCACCTGCAGCCAATCAACCAGCTTGCAGCACCTAGCAACTTGGGCAACTTGGGCATGACTGTGATTATCCAGCTGGGACACGGGGAGGCCGATTCATTAATAGCGTCAGGTAGCGACAGATGAGCGACTGTAGTGTGATTTTCTCAGCGCCAGCCAGTATTCGCTGTGCTTGGCCGGCGTTAGCTTGATGACAGCGACTCAGTCGGTGTGCGGTAATGTTGAATACGGGCTGGGGGGTCGCTGTTTCACAGGTCCAGCGTTGTATGTGAGCGCCTGACAACGAATGGCCAGAGCGAACGGCTAGCTTCATATTCATCAACAAATCAAGCTCCGAATGTGCTGTCGCTGTCCATTCCTTGTTTAAACCCCAGAGCGCTGGCGGCGATGTGTATTAACTAGTTTTTAACCCCTAAACAACCATATTTTTTGAATGTAACATTATACATGTTTTTAGAATCATTTTGTAATATGAATACATTAATCTCAGACCTGTTAGATCAATTCTGCACATATTTTTTTTAATTTTTTTTTTGACTTAAAAATAAATCCTAACATTGCAGAAGTGTTCTCCGATTTTTTGACATTAAAAAAAAAAAAAAAAAATTAATACCAATTAATTATGAATAATTATAGATTGCTCCATTGAAATGCATTGGACATCGCCAGGGAGCGACAGCTCATACCTGGCGCTGTGAGGGAATTTGCAGCGGCGCTGTTCAGTCCAGGCGGCTTCATGATGAATGCCGCGCTAGCCGTCGCTCTCGCCGGCGCTAGCCTCATTTTGCTTGATAAATGCGTCATTGTGACCGCCGCCGGGTGTACTTGAGTCGGTAGTCGCCGTTAGCTGCCGCTACCTGGCGCTCGTCAGACACTACCTGGCGCTATCGCTTGATGAATAAGGGCATTAATCCCGCTGTATAAAAAGCCGGGTAATGTGTCCCAAGTGCCACTTCAACTCTGTGGGTAGATAGGGACGGACTGGAGCTTCAGTGAGGGACAGATAGGGAGCTAGAATCAAAAAAAGGAATAAAGGGGAGGCTGCTGGATTGAAGGGTTTTTAAAACTGTCCTTTTCAGGGCAGCTAGATAGAAAGAGTCGGCAGCAGCAGCGAGGGACGGCTAGGGAGGGACATAGAAGCACATCTGCCTGTTGTCCTTATTGCACTTCAAGGACAGGCAGCTGCTGGGGCACATTTAAAATGTAATTGTAGTCAGTGGGAATTTTATACAACATCTGATCTGTGTCCAATGTAATTGTAGTCAGTGGGCATTTTATACAACATCTGATCTGTGTCCAATTTAAATTACAATTTGCAGAGTTTTTTGCCCCCCACTACATGAACCACCTGTCCATGGAGGTGCAATTAAATATTAAATGGACAATTCGCTTTGGAAATGGACCCTCCCCCTTCCTCACCCAGTCACAAGACTAAACAGAATTGTTTTTTAAGAAGAAACAAGATGCATATCTGATTTAAGAAAAAAATATATATATTCTCAATTTTTGGGGTTTTATGTTATTATTTTGAGTACTTTACTTTCCCCCTTGGCGTTACCCCCAATTTGCAGCTACCCCTTACTACCCCCATTTTATAGCCATTTTTCGGCCTCCAAGTTCAGGTCCCCTTTGACCTAAAGGTTCAAGTTCAGGTACCCGAACCGAACATTTGCGCCGAGTGAACTTGCATTACGCAAACTTCTCTGGGTTCCCTCAACACTACTCCTGAAATTGTCCTTCAGAATTTGGAAGTACATTTCAAAATCCATTGTTCTATCAATGACAAGCCATCCTGGCTCAGAAGCCTCAAAGCAGTCCCATCTACCATCACCATGTTTACATATAATGAGGCTTTTAACCTGGAATAAAGTGTCTGCTTTCTCCTTTTTCGATGCCATGATACACTTCCACAAATGTATTTGGTCCCTGTTCTTTAAATAAAACAGGTCATCTGCTCACATCTGTTCATCATCCCATTGACTAAAGCGCCTCACTCTAATTCCCCTTTAAATATCTGCAAATTCTACCTACATACTGAATTTTTTGCCCTATAAGAGGCACCTGCCCATAAGACACACCTAGGATTTGTAGGAGGGAAAAAAGAAAAAGGATATTCTATACCAGATATTGTGCTAAAACACCGCCCCCTCCCAAGAATCAAAGAATAGACAAGGTGCAGAATTCACCAATTACAGGCAGAGTGGCAACCCCCCCTACCATTACAGGCAGTGTGGCATTCTCCCCCCTCCCTTTCCTGTGAGGTATACTTACACCTGTGTGTCTCAGGGGCTGGGCAGCCTGACTAGTCAGGGCAGGCCAGCCCCTGGGATCAGTTCCAATCACAGGTTGTATCAAAGTTACACCAATCACTACACATATTTCCTTGTATTCCTATTGGCCAGTCACCGTTTAAAATAAAGTTCAGCCCTGACCCAAAACTTTTATCTCGCCATATCTAGTGGCATTCCTTGAGAAAAGATGCGCAGTCTTTCGTTCGAGCCTCTAAAATCTGCACCCGCAGTAAGACTCCTAGGCGCTCCCCTGTCGGATCGTTGGTACCCCTGTCCATTCTATCAAGGCCTTGAACACATCTTGGTATGGATTTTATGACCAAACTACCACAATCTCAGGGATTTACAGTCATTTGGGTTGTGGTGGATCGGTTTAGCAAGATGGCGCATTTTGTTCTATTTAAGAAGTTGCCCACAGCCCAAGAACCAGTACAGCAATTTTTAGTCCATTTATTTAGTCTCCACGGAATTCCTGAAGACGTAGTTTCAGATTGGGGAGTACAATTTGGCAATTTTGGAGAGCGTTCTGTGCTCGATTGGGTTTCTCTGTCTCCTTGTCCTCAGCCTTTCATCCTCAGTCCAAAGGGGCGACAGAGAGGACCAATAAATCTTTGGAACAATATCTCCGCTGTTTTGTTTCTGAATGGTCGCAATATCTCCCGTTTGCAGAATTTGCCTTTAACAATGCTATTCATACATCTACTGGGGTGTCGCCATTCCGCTGTATTTTTGTCATTATCAGACTCACCCTCTAATGTTCCCTCTCTTGAAGACTGGTTGTCCCAATGGCCTAATTTGTCGGCCAAGATTCGACAAAATCTAACCCGGGCTACTAATCAGCAGAAAACTTTTGCAGATTGCCACCCGTCTAGTAATCCAGACTATAGAACTGGGGAATTAGCCTGGCTCTCTACCAAGAATCTAACTTTACGCCAACCCTCTGCTAAATTGGTCCCATCCTACAAAAAATAAATCAGGTCAAACTCCCATCATCTTTAAAAATTTGCAGCTCCTTTCATGACTCCCTTCTTAAGTCCGCAAAAGGAGTGGAGGCCGATACATCTCCTCCTGCCATTATAGTTGATGGTCGGCAAGAATTCTAGATTCTTGTTTTCTCCGGAATTCCCTTCAGTATCTGGTAGACTGGAAAGGGGATGATCCTGAAGAGAGGAGTTGGGTTCCTGCCAGAGATGTTTATGTGAAAAAGTTAATCAGGAAAATCCATAGGAAAAATCCCCTTTAATCCCCTGAGGAGGGTCCTCGGGGGGGGGGGGGGGGGTAATGTGAGGAACTCACCTGTCCCGGGGGACAGTTGAAAGTTCAGCCCTGAACCCTTTGCCTGTTATAGCCAGTATTGCTCAGGGTGTGACTTACGGCCTTATTTATCAAGGGATAGCGCCAGGTAGTGTCTCACTAGCGCCAGGTAGCGCCAGCTATCGGCGGCTACCGACTCCAGAACGCCAGGCGGCGGACACAATCACGCATTTATCACGCTAAATGAGGCTAGCGCAGGCGAGAGCGTCACCTAGCGCGGGATTCATCATGTAGCGGACTGCAACGAACAGCGCCGCTGCTAATCCCATCACAGCGCCAGGTATGACCTCTCGCTACCTGGCGCTCTCCAATGCATTTCAATGGAGCAATCTTTAAATATTCATAATTAATTGATATGACTGTTTTTTTTTTTTTTTTTTTTTTAACTGTCAAAAATTCTGTGACCACTACGGCAATGTAAGATTTTTTTTTTAAGGTAAAAAAAAAAAATAAAAACATTTGTGCAGAATTGATATTACAGGTCTGATATTAATGTATTCATATTACAAAATGTTTAGAAAAACTTGTTTAATTTTTTAATCAAAAAATATGGCTGTTTGGGGGTTAAAAACTACTTTTAAGCCATCGCCGCCAGCGCTCTGGGGTTTAAACAAGCATTTCACAGCGCGAGAATTTTTTGAGCGTGATTTGTTAATGAATATGCTGGGAGCCGTTCGCTCTGGCCATTCGCTGTCAGGCTCACCCATACAGCGCGGAACCTGTGAAACAGCGACTCCTAACCCCGTATTCAACATTACCGCACACCGACTGAGTCGCTGTCAACAACCGAACAACGGCCAAGCACAGCGAATACTAGCGGGCGCTGTGAAAATCACGCTACTGGCGCTCATTTGTCGCTACCTGGCGCTATTAATGAATCGGCCTCCCCGTGTGTGTGCTTTACTCGTGAAGCTTCATCTGACCATCCTAGTCTACTGCCCGAACCAAACCTTTGCCTGCCCGACTTCAAACTCTGTCTGAACCTTTGGATACCGCGTGCCTCTGACCATTCTTCTGCCTTACCCTTGTGAGTAGACGCACCTTTGGACTGACTACCCATGTACAACCTCGGCTTTGGGATACCCCTTGTGGTTCATCGGCCTTCCCCGTAAGCTGACATCCTTTGCGCCTTTTAAGTTCTGGAGGCAACTGTGTCTGGCGAGGCATATCGCGCATCCCAGTGAGCAGGGGTTTGTCTATAGGCGGAAGCAGCGGAGGAGATTGGGGGTTGTCAACTTACAGAAGGCAGGTGTCCCGCTGGGCATCACAATTCCCCATTATAGGCAGTGTGGCATATTCCCCCATTCCATTTCCCATAGGCAGTGTGGCATTCCCCTCCTCCCATTCCCCATAGGCAGTGTGGTATTACCCTATACCATTCCCCATAGGCAGTGTGGCATTCCCCCCTCCCATTCCCCATAGGCAGTGTGGCATTCCCCCTTTTCATTCCTCATAGGCAGCAGTGTGGCAGAAAAAAACAAAAATAAATAATTAAACTTACATAACTGGTGCTCTCACACTGCCTGACAGGCTGCTGTGGCTACCCATTGGCCAGAAGATCAAGGAGTGGTGAGCAGGCAGGGAGAGCGAAAGGTAAATGATTGCTACCTGCTGTCCCTGCCGCCACCACCGCCGCTGCTCCTCCATCTTTTGGCCTCTTGGTTGCTAAGACAGCCCCAGCAATGTGGGAGCGCCAGTTATGTAAATGTGTTTTTTTCCCCATTCGCCCCATAAGACGCACTCATAAAAGTACATTTCTGTGAAAGACTGTAGAAATTGGTGATGAACAGACAGACGCAATGTGAACAAGGCAATTTTCCTGTTTTCAATCAAAAACAACCTTAGATCACTTTAACCTCACCCCAGGGCATCATGATTTGGGGTTCCAGTAAAAGATTCCTTGACCTATGTCTACAATTGGGCATTAAAGGGTCTGTAAACCCAAATAAGAAAAAGGTACTCACCTTTTCTCCACCAAAGCAACCCCCAGCCAGCCCGGTGGTCTCCCAGTGTCATTTTGCTGTCCCTCACATTCTTTCCATTTACAGCAGTTGAGGGGTATTCCAAAGCACTGTGACTGACGTGAGAGATAGGGCACCAGCATATAGCAAGCATTAGTTGTGTTCCCAAGGAGTTCTGGGGTGTGTGCTCACCGTGGAGGTCGTTATCAGACACCGGGAGCTTTCTGAGCGTCAGGTTTTGGGTTTACAGATCCTTCAATACTCAGCCCTTTTGCATACCTGGGGCTGCTTCCACCAATTATACCCATTATCTTTTTCACTTCACTAGGCCTCCTTATGAAGGCGTGCTACTTGCACTATAAATAACATAAGGTGTCTGACCTCCTCCTCTGTGATGTATGCATGGCTATATAAGTGCTAATTTAAATGAGATGTTAATCAGCATAAGCTATGCATGATGACTCTGAATTTTATTAGACTTCACATCCAAAGTTTATATTTAAAGCATGCGTTATTGGAAAGTTGGGCTTGTCTGGACTTGCATAAGCCATTCATCAGATGAAATATTCTCTTCATGGTTGCATCACAGAGGACAGAGACCGGCAAAGTTAAATGACCTGAGACCACCCTATGTTACTTGTTGAGCTATAAATATATTCAAACTATAATGTACATCAAGCTCTGTAGTTAGCAATACAAAGAATGTCATGCTGGCCATTTACCCCACATTCTGATCAGGGTAGTTTCTAGACGGGAAGAAAAAAATTCTGCCCCCTCCATACACATCCTATGTTGCCCCAGCCATACCAGCATTTTGCCATGCTGTCTGTGCTCCTTTCTTTGCAGCAGAAAGTGCCCCCTCCACATGATTGAGCCCAATATGAGGGGGATTGGGGTATGACTTCTAGTCCACTAACAGGGGACCTGACTTATCTACAAAAAAAAAAGTGGCTGGTATAAAGGCTCCCCCAATGGCCGTGGTGCCCAGAGCAATCGCTCTGCTTGCCCTCCCCTAGAAACAACCCTAAGTCAGCTGGCACAAATAATATAGCAACACAGACCAAAATAGACATCCTTGATACAGTAAGATGGAATTCCTGTTATAAACTAAGAAATGTCCTCAGGGCAGGAGCAGAAGGCAGGACATGCAGGGACAGAGTACTAGTGGGGCAATAAAGTGGACCAAAACCCAGGATTTTGATTATGTTGGGTTTTGGTCCTCACCCCCAGGGCACCCAGTTCGGGTTGCCTGCTGTGTGAAGCCCTGCAGGTCGCCCAAACAAACTCACCTCTCCTCAGTCCTATGACGCATGCGTGGCCAATCAACACGCTCTGATCAGCTCAAGCCCCTTCATCCAGGATCCAAGTGCGCTACCGTTCCTGCGTCGGCCATTCGCAAATGCCTAGCACCCTGCTGATGGATGTGGCCACTGCTCACGCATGCACCATTGGACCGGGAAAGAAGGTGAGTTTATGGGCTACCCTGGGGGTTTCACACAGCGGGGCATCACGATTCTGGATGCCCCAGGGGGAGGGGATCAATCGACCAAGCAATCTTATAGCTTTATGGACTGATCTCTGTTGGTTTTGGTCCACTATAAGGCACTTGCTCCAGGCCTTAGCTCTATTATCACCCAGTAATTAACTCATGAACAGGTTTTGTTATGATAGACTGGTGCATCACATTCTCATGGTTGGTTTAGTGGAGGAGGAACCTTGCAGCCAAAAAAACTAGAGGATCAGTTTAAGAATGCACTGAAATGAATTCAATGGGCTCTGCTAATGTGTGAAAGTGTGATACATACAGTACTGGTCCCATTTGTTACTATGATGGTGGAGGTGATCCAAATAATTTTGAGAGCCTCTGGAATTTTTAAAAACGTTGAGTTTGATGAGACTTCACAACTCAACAATAAAGAAAAAAACCTCCCCTGAGGGTAAGAGTATCAAGCCACACTATGAAAAAAAAAATGTTTATCCATCTTGTGGACTAGAATTCAGGCAGTAAAAAGAAACAATGTCATCATTCTGTAAATGAGTCACTGCTGTGTCCACCATAGAAATATGAGAGCTTTCTGCATATGGGTGAGGGTACAGGTACAATTTTCGGATGTTATGATGCTGTTCTTTAAAGTAGACCAAAACTTCTTACTCAGCATTAGAGTCTTAAAGCGGACCTTCACTTCACACCCTGTACATACAGATTGTCCACATTAAAAATCATCCTACCTGCATCTACTGCATGTTATGAGCCTTTAAACATCCAAGATGGCGGCTTATGGAAGCCGCCATCTTATCAGGCAGCCTGCAAACAGGAAGTGCCCCCTGACTGTGCTGCTCTGCATTCTGGGAATGCTGACCTTTACCTGACCCCAGCTCTGCTCTGTCTGAGCAAAGCACAGCTATAACCCGCCCCCTGTACCTTATCCCACTCTCCTCTCCTCAGTAAGTGTGATGCTTCTGAGTCAAGATGGCGGCACCCGTATCCTAAATTCCTGAACAGAGTTGCAGCCAAGTGGGGGAAAGAATAATAAGTTAGTGACTAAAAATGTAAAATATATTAATTTTAGATGCTGGGGAACCGTTTTTTAAGAGTTTGGGCTTTTCATTAAATCACGCTGAAGGTCCGGTTTAAAGACTTTAGGACTGGGTGAAAGTGCTCCGCAGATGCATACGGATATGGGATGCCACTGTTTGTGTAAAGTCCCCGGGCTCCAGCATTAATGATCTTAAACCAGCAATCCCATGGCACATGTGCGGACCTCCTCTGAAATTCTGTGCACCCTTGCCAGACAAATCTGAATATCTGGCAGCGGGTGCATGCAAGCAGCTGGAGCCGCAATAAGGAGGGATAATGATTACTATGTGCACCAATGAATGGTGATTGGAGGAGGCCCATGAATGTGCCATGGGATCTCTGGTTCAAGGTAAGTAACAACAGAAACCAGGGGAATCACACAAAGGAGGCCCATGTGAAGCAGAACAAAACCTGGGGGGGGGGACTCTGCCTTAATATACCTATATATAACAATGTACTGTATACCTCAAGGATAGGCATAGTGGGTTAGATCAGTGTTCCCAACCCTCTCCACTAGGCCCACCAACAGATCATATTTTGTGGATCTCCACATAGCGGCTTATAGCTCTGTCTGAGCACAAATTAGTTAAGGCAGATCAACATTCAAAAATGACATAAACCAGACAAACACAACAGACAGTGCTCATATGCATCCCTCCCCGGGGCAATGCTGCACATACAAACTACTATACCTTTTTCTAAATCCTGCTTTAGTAAATTTAAAAAACCAAAAGGTGGCCACCTGCAAACAGGAAGTGCTGCTGGGCTTCCTGTTATTTACTTCCTGTTACTTACTTGTTTGATGTTTTACTCTTACAAGATCAGCCAGTATGACTACACACACCAAGTGAGATATATTTTCCCTTATATAACCAGTAGCCAGGTTTAAAGAGAAACATCGGACTGAAAATAAAAATGGTTCGATTCCCCAACCCCATTGTCCCCTACTTACCTTTTGGATGTCACCGCTGCCTGCTGTGGCGACATCTGGCTGCTTCAGGGCCCAATCTCTGCCTTCCCCCTGCGCCGACTCAGCCTTCTGATAGCAATAGCACAGCTCTAGCCGTGCTCTTCACAGTCCCGCGCCGCTCAGCGAAGTCTCGTGGGTTTTCGGGTAGCCCCATTGCATGCCCATTGCATCCCATTCATGGGCACTGTGAGACCGGGGGCCATGCCCAGTGCTTGATGAGGTGCAAGATGGCACCACCCATTGGAATCTGAGGGACCCAGAATATGGATTCCATGGCGAGGTGAGTAAATAGTGCCCAAAGATAAAATTGGAAGAGGGGGGCAGTAGATTTTTAACCTTCCCCGATGTTCCCCTTTAAAGAGGACCAAAACCCATTCCTTAACAGCCCTGAAATCTATACGATTCTAGGGACGCTGGATTCCCTTCCCTGGGGCATCCAGAATCGGGATGCCCGCTGTGTAAAACTCGCGAGGTCGCCCAGAAACTCACCTTCCTTCCTGGTCCAACGGCGCATGCACGAGCTGTGGCATTTGTGAATGGCTGCCGCATACACGCTCCCTGTTAGAGGGTAGGGGCGGGATGCGGCCACCAACGCGCTGATTGGACGAGAGGGCTGCGCATGGGCAGTAGGAACCGGGAAGGGCGAGAGAGATTGGGCGACCTGGGGGGTTTCACACAGCGAGGCAGCCCCAATCGAGGTGCCCCGGGGGCAAGGACCAAAACCCAGGATAGTCAAAATCCTCCACCAGTTCATTGAGAGCTGAATATTTAAAAAGTGTATATTTTTTGGGCCAAACAGATGTACTCAAGAAGCTGAGCTTATCTAGTACTTTTTCTTTTTTATTTCTTATTTTAGCCATGTGTGTTCTATGGAAGCAATTTTCACTATCTGCAATCTGTTGCTATTGATTTTTAGGTGTGCAAATGTTTGAATAATTTGCACAGCTAAAAATGATTCTACAATGCTCCAAGGAAAAAAAATGTGAGAAAAAGAAATTGTCGCGGTGTCAAATCAGCCCTACAGTCTTTACACCAAGATCTATAAGAAAAGACCTGTGTACAGGGCGTACACAATATGTGTATGGTTGAGTGAGCTCCCTCACCTCAGCAGCGGCCATTGCTACAGTGTTCTCACTTCTCTCTTTTTGTAAATCTTGTCTTACAGTTGCCAATAGCAACATGTAGCAAAAATGTTTTCCATAAAAAATACATTTGCGAATATAAGGAAAAAAAAATAGATCAGCGATCACGTTGAGGACACCCTTTTGGGGCAAAAAGATATACACTCGCAAAAATGTAATTGAAAGTGGACTGCTCCTTTAAATCATGAATCTAATTGATAAATCTGAAAATAAAACTTATTTTAAGCATTTTACAGTATGTGACATTAGCAGAAACTCACCTGGCTGTGACTCGTGGGTCAAATTTTGCCCGATATCTGGCTACTTGGTTTCTTCGCACCTCCACATTGCGATCTCTTTTTGGTTCTTCTTGTATTCCCCAGAATTCTGCCTTGCCCTCAGTTGGCTGGTTGCTAAACTGCACTGGGACCATGGCTTGTATCAGCTTGACATAATATGGGTTCTTCTTCAGAGGAGGTTCCATAGGCTCTGGGAGCACCTTACTGTTTGCTCCACACCCCATCTCAGGAGGACATGGGGGTGAAGAATACAGCCAGAGGACAGGGACCCATTACATGTCCAGGTGCCTGACTCCAAAAGAGCAGAAACTCTTGTAAGTAGATATTTGTTGCCCTCCTCCACACAGAGAGCTCAGCCCCTGCTGGGTGACACAGACATGTTACTAAGGAGCCTCATCACAGCTGATTTCACCTAAGAAATACCGCTACAGTCTCTTAGACATTCCTCAGATCAACAGAATCGTCTGGTAGACATATTGAACTTGTTCTTGGTACAGATGCTGTTAGACCAGATTTGCCCAGATATTCAGGATCCAGATCTTCTCAAATCCAAATCCCATTAAAGTCTATAGGAAAAAAATGTGTTTGTTTTTGGTCTTTGGAAGGCAGCCGATTGCCATAAAAATGTAACACCTAATAATAAAATGTATCAGTGTGTCTGTTACATTTTCATTACATGCATTACAATTTTATCAATGAAGAGAAGACACCCTTGATGATCTGGACTCCTGTGTGTCTACCTCTTCTTTTTAAAGAGGAACATCCCTCCCCACTCCCTCACTGCCTTTTCTATGTCAGCGTTATCTAAAACATCGCAGCATTCCTGGCCCCTTTGCACCCCCCTCAGCCATCACTGAGTGAAGGCTGCGAGCCTTAGCCGTACCCTTCACGGTCCCTTTTCAAAGGGCCTATCTTCAAATCTTGCAGCCTATGCAGTGACACTGCGCATGCACAAGATCTGAGGGGCGGTGCAGAGCATGACAGGACGGCAAGATGGCGCCGCCCTACAGAGACAGCGCGGGACCGAGAGAGCCGACAAGACGTGTGAGTTTAAAGTTGTGAAATGTTAAACCAGAGGGGCAGGGGGCCGAGCAAACCAGGTCTGGGGAGTTGATAAAAACTGCAATATCCCTAGGCTATTTGGAGGTTTTCTTTTTTTTTTGGGGGGGGGGGGGCTGTTATGGTTGAAAAAGAGAATACATCTAAAATGACATTATCCTGTTTACGTGGGCCTGTAGTATTACATACATATTAGGGGACCTGCAGCATAGGTGGGGGTGGCTGCAATATGGAGCGCTTCCATTGAGCCTAATGGGCATCTCCATACACAGAAGTTCTTTATCTACGGAGCTCCCGTTTAAAGTCAGTGGGATTGTTTCGTAGTGAGTCCGTGCCCACTAGCCACTGTGGCTTCTCATATCAGTGCTGTGGGTGAGAGATGTGTGGTGCGGGAGTGGGTGGCAGGTAAGTGGGGTGTCTCCTGCCCTCTGGCACATATGATCTTATGGTCTGCCATGGAAAATACACGAGAGATTACTTTTTCTTTAAAGAAGCATTATTCTTTCACTGTAAAAAAAAAGTCAAAACAGTGACATCTTGTGAAAAACAAAAAATACATACATTAAAATCGACACTATTCTTAAAAAATAATCAATTCATAATGAAGATGCTCTCAAAACAGTGGCATCCTTGATCCCTCGAATGTCCCCTAGGAGACAGTGCAGCAGATTAAAAGTCTATTTAGATATTTAAATAAAAATTGGGGTTCCCCCAACGTGTGAAACCCTCGGGGTCACATTTACTCACATTTATTGATGGCTCCCACGGTGCTGTCTTTGCTGACAGCCCCAGTTTCCCTCGCCCAGCCATTTAGATAGGCAGGGACTGCTTCCCAGTCTACAGGGAAGTCGAGGATGCGACCACCGGGCTGGGTCATGACAGCCGGCATTCTTGAAATCAGCCAATCCACAATCACAAAAATGCCAGGTGGGCGTGGTATCAGTGGCCTAGCGGGGGAGACCACCTTTCTTTCTGTTTTAATGGGGGCCACCTCTGAGCCTGCCGCATCTTCCAAGGTACTCAGATGGGGAGGGTGGCTGGGTGAAGTAGTGGGGTCCAAGATAAGCTTTGTACCACTTTAAAGAGGAGCAACAATCCCTTCATGTCTATAAGACTCTTAGGGGGGTTGCTCTACTTTCTATGGGGTGTTTAACTTTAAAGTGGAACATCGGTTAAAACCTCCCCCATACCTCACCAATCTGCTTCCCCCCTCTGCTTTTACCTTTGGGCAATTTTTACTCACCTCTCCAGGGCATCCATCTTCTGGGTCCCTGGGATTCCCGGGCAACCTCCTGAGGGGTGGCGCCATCTTGCATCTCATAATCATGCAAGCGGCTCCCGACCTTGAACCTATGCAGTGCCCATGAATGGGATGCAATGGAGCCGCCGGAAATCCCACAAGACTTTGCGGAGCTGTGAGATCGGCGTGGGACATTGACGAGCATGGCTAAGGCTGTGCTTGTCAGTTAGCGACAGCCAAGCAGACGGTGGGATGGGGATCGGGCTCTGAAGCAGCCGGATGTTGCTGCAGCAGGAAGCAGCGACTTCCAAATGGTAAGTAGGGGGTGATGGGGGGGAATCGCCCCCTTTTTATTTTAGGTTCGATGTTCCTCTCTAACTTAATCCAAAGCTCAACGCTAGTTCCTCATTTCAGTAAAGCATAACCATGTCCAAGGATATCAAAGGTTTATTCTCTGATCGTCTTTGAACCCAAGTCCCTCTCTTTCCTCAATTTTCGCTCACATAGGTACCTAGTCAAAATGTTTAATCTTGCTTAAAGCGGACCAAATCACAGGACTTTGACTATCCTGGGTTTTGCTCCTTGCCCCCCAGGGCACCCCCAATCGCTGTGTGAAACCCCACAGGGCACCCCCATCAAAACTCAATTCTTCCTGGTCCTATGACACATGTGCGCGGCCGCTCGTCCAATCAGCGCGCTTGGATACGCATCTGGCAGTCGCATCCCCTGCTACCATCTAACAGGGCCATTCACAAATGCCTGGCTCAGGGACGGGCCCTGCTAAAGGCATAGCGGGGATACGGCCACAGCTCGCGCATGCACTGTTGGACCGGGAAAGAAGGTGAGTTTCCGGGCACCCTGGGGGAACGATCACGATTCTGGATGCCCCGGGGGAAGGAAATCTAGCAGCCCTGGATTTCAGGGCCAATGGGGCGTGGGTTTTGATCCACTTTAACCACTAACTTTTTATACTTTATTGCTGTTTTAAAGAAAAAGTAAGTGGCGTTGAATTATTTTAGAACATGGACAGTTTATGGTCCATGAAACCTTGAGTGCAGAATAAGCTGAGAAATGAGGTGTCTCTCTTACCTATTTGAGAAAGTTATGAGGTTTCCCATGGGTACAGTTACACTAAGGCTGCATTTAAAATACCTTTCACCAATAATAATGGGTCAGGCCACCATAAGACAGTGTAAGTACTAATGCTCTATTTCAGACAATCTCCATGCAAAACTACAAACTTTAGTATTGTCTGAAGTTTCACTTTAAATAAAGAGCCATTATATACTTAGCGCCTGATTTTTAGCGTAATTTCAGTGTCACACTCAAGAGACAAGTGATAATTAGACCTTAAAAGCAGATACAAATCATGGTGCTAATTCATTTCCTTTTCCACTGCAGTGCTAATTACTTTTGATGCTAATTTCCATCCTATGCAAATGCGACCCACAGTGACTAAACAAGCAGCCTCCCCCCCCCCCCACCCCAACTGTATGCTTACCTGTGTGCAGCACCCACCTGACTCACATGAAGGTTCATTTCCTATGACAATTCTAGAACTGGCTTCATCTATCCAAGAACAGAAACATTGGGGAGGTTTTATTTGGCTTTAAACCCCCTCTACTCTAATGTAACTCCTATAAACTGTTATTTCAGTCTCTTGTTGTATAGAGAGGTTGTATGAGAAGCAACAGTATGGATGGGAAATTTTCATAAATGTTTACAAAAGGCACAGTTCCTTTTTCAAATTAACCTCAGCTGACGCTTAAAGTGTAACAAACCCGGAGAATTTGGGATTGGGATGCCCCACTGTGTGAAACCCCCAGTTTGCCACTCCAACGGTGCAAGCGCGGGCACTTGTCCATTCTGAGCCCTTAAAGCGGTCCTTCACTCTGAATAAAAGTCTATCTTATATGTTTCCCACACCCTGTACATACAGATTGCTCACATTAAAAATCACCTACCTGCATCTACTGCATGTTATGAGCCTTTAAACATCCAAGATGGCAGCTCATGGAACATCAGGCAGCCTGCAAACAGGAAGTGCCTTCTGACTGTGCTGCTCTGCATTCTGGGACTGCTGACCTTTTCCTGACCCCAGCTATGCTCTGTCTGAGCAAAGCACAGCTATAACCCCGCCCCCCTGTACTTTAGCCCGCTCTCCTCTCCTCAGTAAGTGTGATGCTTCTGAGTCAAGATGGCGGCGCCTGAATCCGAAAGTCCTGAACAGAGTTGCAGCCCAGTGGGGGAAAGAATAATAAGTAAGTGACTAAAAATTTAAAATATATTAATTTTAGATGCTGGGGAATCGTTTTTTAAGGGTTTGGGTTTTT
Source organism: Gastrophryne carolinensis (assembly GCA_027917425.1). Lineage (NCBI taxonomy): Eukaryota > Metazoa > Chordata > Amphibia > Anura > Microhylidae > Gastrophryne > Gastrophryne carolinensis. The sequence continues at coordinate 373,386,558 of CM051239.1, forward strand.
CAATAAATCATGCTGAAGGTCCGGTTTAATTAAAGCCATAAGCCATAATTACCTTCAGCAGAGGGCTCTGTTTGAATTCAGTGGGGAGCGTGCACTGCAGCATCCCCCATATCCAGAGGAGTAGCTAGGCTTTCTGGCACCCGGGACAAAGATTCAAAATGGCGCCCCCCATCAGTGCTCAGGCCCCCCTTTGGTACCCCCTAACCTGCTGCACCCAGGGCACATGTTCCCCCCTAACTACGCCCCTGCCCATATCCCTGATGGCGGCACACTCACTTGGATAGGTTGGGGCGCTCACTGACAGGGATGCAGGGGCGTTGAAAACAATCAGAGCCCGTTACCAAATTCCATAGTCAAGGCATTGGCTCTGATTGGACGAGAGCCCGTACATGCGCCGTTGAAGTGGGGAAAGGTGAGTTTTAAAGGGCACCCTGGGGAGTTTCACACAACTGTGTTTTCTGATTCGGGATGCCCCAGGGAGGTCAGCAGCCAGACCTAATATCTTTTAGATTTCAGGCCGGTGGTGTTCCGCTTTTAAGAAGAACTCCAAACAAAATTCATTGGAGGTCCCCTATCTACAAAAGCATGTGGGCATCCCCATTTGTGCACAGAAATGCCCCCATGCGGAAAAGAAAGGATGAGCTGGCTGCATCCCCGCTCACCTGTAGCTGTGGGGCATGTCCAGCCATCCAGTAAAGGTAAAGCAGAGATGCGGCTTGGGAACACCAGCAAGGTGAGCGTACACACAGCAGGGCATCCTGACTCCGGACGCCCCATAAAGAGGCACATCACATGGAAAGATAACGGTGCCTTTATTGACGCGTGTGTGTCATTTCTGAGCCCTAGATGCACTTATCTCTTACAGTGGGTCAAAACCCAGGTTTTTTGCTCACCTGGGTTTTGGTCCACATTACTGGGACATCCCATTTAGGGATGCCCCGTGTGTGAAATCCCCCAGTTTGCCCAGTATTTTTACATCTCCAGTGATCCCAAGGTTCAGAATAGATGACCAGCCAATCAGAATGGGTTGTGTCATCTGGCAATTCATTTTGGATGAATGGAGTGCTGAGTGCATCCTGCCAGCTTTTGCCACTAACTAAGGTGCGCCCCACCAGTCATACAAAAATGGCTGCTGTAGGTACACGCATTAGCGTCGAAAAGCTGATGATGCCACTGCTGCAGGAGCCTACACTGAGGGATCACCGGATCAGTAAGTGTATGGGCCAATAAGTATACCGGGGGAGGGGGGTAACAGAGTGGGGCATCCTGGATTGGGATGGCCCGAGGAAGGGGAAAAGTTCTTAGTGAGTCTTGCTCCGTTGATAATCCCTCATAATGTCATCAGTGTGTGTGTTGGGTTACTCTGTGCTCTCTCTCATCTATGATTAAAGACCCATCAATTGCGTCCGAAACGTGTTAGAAAAGGTGGCATGCTTTGACTTGCCGGGGTTCTTTATTGATTTTAAACTGCCTTTTTTCCTATGGAGATGCTGGTTTTACTCTGCATATGAGTAAACTTCAAGAGGAGTGCGGATCTTCTCTTTGTTTTCCTGATTCACGTGGGGCAGAGACGGCCCCAGGTCTTGCACCCATCAGCCACAGTGCGTTTGCTCATTGTTGTTGAATCTTACTCTACAGTCAAAAATGAATGCTGCACTGCTTCTTATCGGCAAGCAAGATACCAGACAGAGCTCAATTCTGAATTACCTTGGCATTGTCTGCGGCATTCCTAATTGGGATTCCCCCCACCCCTTTCCCCCAGCTAAAAGGGTTAGCAGCAGACCAGTTACCAACCCTGTGACCATGGCCCCAGGAAATATTGCTGGGCATCCACATGCAAGGCAATCAATGCTCACTGAAGGAGGCATGCACCATGGGAGTAAGAATAAAGGGTTTATTCATGAAGCTCTAGTGCCAGGTAGTGCTTCGTAGTGTCAGGCAGCATCTGGTGAATGCCGGGCGCTGTACGCCCTACCACATGTATGAAAGCGAATCTGGTGAGTGACTGGAACAACACCATGTAGCGTCCGATTCATCATTACAGGCGGCTCAGTGTATAGCGCCGGAGCTCTACCTTCCAGAGCGTAAGACCTGTCGCTACCTGTCGCTCTCCCAAGTTCCTTTTCTTCAGTTTAACCAGGGTTTTTTTGTTTTAATAATTTTTTTTTCTCTCAAATCATTGTGTGACCTCTCCTGGCCTAGAAAAATTCATTTTTAAAAACATTTTTGATTTTTTATATTTATATGCAGAATTATCATTACAGTGCTGGCATTAAAGTATTAATGTTACAATGTTACAACAATTTCATTCCATGTGTTTTCACTTTGTTACAGGTGGATATGTGTTCAAAAACAGACTTTAATCATACAGCATCTGCCGCTCTATACTATAGCGACCAGATTTAGAGCGCCAACGCTGTGTGTGTTTTTTTGATGAATATGGTGTGAGTCGCTGAGAGTTGGTCGCTCTGAGCAGTCGCTACCTTTCGCTCCCTGCAGCGTAATTCTGTTGTTACAGCGACCAACATACATCTCATTCATCAATGATGGCCAGGTTACTAGAGCGACTGAGGTGCTCTGTTACAGCGCCCGATAGCCGCTTACAGCGACTACTAGTGGTCACTCTAAGCGCCGCTGTACAGATGCTCATCTGCCGATACCTGGCGTTTTTAATGAATCAGCCTGCCAGTTACTGGGTGCACTGGGGGGGGGGTTATATTTGTTATACAAAATGATCTTTGATTAGGGTCCCCATACACAACTTTGCATTGGGCCAGAGAAATTATAAGCCCACCCCTGGATATATATATATAACTGCATTTTAAACTGTACAATCACTATGCAACTATATCCTAAAATCTTGGTGCAATAAAACTCTAAAATAAAAAAGAAATAACTGAGTAAAGGGTGGACTTATCCTTGCAGCGAAACAGTCTCAGAAGCAGAGATTGGTCTTTCAATCCTTGCGAATCTAGGTACCTTCTCTTTAAAGTGGACCAACACCCAGGATTTTGACTATCCTGGGTTTTGGTCCACTTCGGCGGGGCACCCCGATCGGTGAAAACCGCTGTGTGAAACCCCCCCAGAAACCCCGAAAAACTCACCTCTCCTCGCTCCCACGTGACCGCCGCTGCCAATCCCCGCCGGACAAGCGGGAGGCAGCGACGGACAAGAGACCGCGCTCGCCGCCGCCTCCCGCGCGTCACTCTTACAGGGCACTGCACATGAGCTGAGTCCCTTTTATCATAATACATGGGAGGATTCTGACAGTGAATAACAAGATAAAGGAGGATATAACCCCCCCCCCCCTAATCAATCCAGCATACAGGTGAAAAATGGAGAGTGTATATAAAGAAATGTTATTGCAGCCCTTAATTTGCTCAGGAACATGTCAAACGCGGGGTGATCTCTTTGACCTGCCTTATGGACTCTGCTAAGCCAACTTTGAGCTGTCCCTTTTATAGCCACTGAGGACGGTCCTCTTCTGGCTGGGCCCACCTACCTCTAGAATACTCCCCTGACAAACCGACTGCCCTCCCTCCTCCATGATGGTAAACAGCTCCGCTGCTGGCTGTCTGTCCTACACCAAAATGGCGAATGCCGTGAGTCACCGCACCTCCGGCACCCCCGCAGGCCATCTCATCCAGCAGAGCGGCCTTTCTGAATGAGCGCCGTGGGCACATCTCAGCTGCAAGGTGAGCAGGGGATGCGGCTAGTGGTGCACTCAGCTTAGCTGTCAGCTGGGCCAAAGGGGCTGATGGCTAAGCACCCCAGTGGAGCCGAAGGGAACCGAGTGCACCACCAGCCGCATCCCCTGCTCACCTTGCAGCTGAGATGTGCCCACGGCGAGCATGCTGATTGGCTGAGCGGGACGCTTAGCCAATCAGCGCACTCAATACGCTCAGCCAAACAGGAATACACACATACCAATTTGGGATGCTGCCGCACAAAGGAACAACACACGGGAAAGTGAAATTCCTGTGTGTTGTTCCTCTTTAAAGACAAACTGTAAACTATTGCAAAAGTATTATATCTCCAACAAAAATTATCCTAAATCCCTTTTGAAATAATGCTTTATTTCTAACCAAAAAACCTAAGGTTGCAATCACTCAGCACTGCTCAGAAAGCTCTTAAAATAATGTATCAACATTGTAAAAAACAAGGGGAAGGCCAGTAGCAGGCCCTGGAATTTTTAGATTCCAGGGGCGGCCATGCCAGGTTTTGTTCCCCATTGAAGCGGTCAGAAAGGGGCCATAGAGGTGCCATTGTTGTATTTATTTTACGGTGCCACTACGTATGTCCGCAAACACATAAACGCATGTGGTACCTGACAGGTGTGAAGGAGGAACTAGGGGTGCCAGGGACTGCAACTGAGGGCATCCCGCATTTGCTGCATTTCCATTAGAATTCCATACAAATAAAATGAATAAAAATACATTGTTAGTAGGAAACACATGCTAGATAACAGTACATTTCTGTATACAATGTAAAAACTGTCAACAAACAGTTACAGCCAAAGTGTCAACAGAACTGGAAAAACTGGCGCTGCCGCCTCTTCTGTGGGATGCCCGAGGCTCTGTGTGTCTGTATAGAGACAAATAATAAGGATGGTCGCTTGCAAGATCTCCCTACTCCTCCCTCAGGTCTGCATATACTGCCACTTTAAAGCAGACCTCTAGTCAATATATCTTACAATATAGGTCCACTTTAAAAAAAAATACAATATATTTTACAATATAGGTCCATATGGCTATATAGATAGAGACCTGCCTGCAGCCACGTTAGACACAGTGAAACATGTTGCTAAGCTGAAAGATATCTCCTGAGAGTTCCTACCATGTGCGGAAGTTAGAAAATTAAAATCCTCCATTGTGTGCTAATAAGAAACATCAATTTAGTTTCTCCAACTTTATTTTTCTCAATATTATCAGCTAGTGCACCTCCTAGTCATGTCACAGCTCAAGCCCCTTCATCCAGGAGCTCATCTAATACGAGCCGCATCCCCTGCTACCCTGTAACAGAGAGCGTGCCCGCGTCGGGTATTAACAAATGCCTGTTCAGGGCACGCACCCTGCTAGAGGGATAGTGGGGCATGTGGCCGCTGCTCGCGAATGCGCCATTGGACCGGGAAAGAAGATGAGTTTATGGGTGACCTGGGGGGTTTCACACAGCGGGGCATCCCAAATCTGGATGCTCCATGGAGAGGGTATTTATCGGCCTTGGAATCTTATAGGTTCCTGGGCCGATCTCCGTGGGCTTTGGTCCACTTTAAAGCGATTGTCCAGGCAAAAAAATAAAACTGCTATAGTCATCTTCTGTCCAGTGCCACTCCATCTCCTGGACCCGGTGGTGAACTAGCGTCTCATCAGTCCGATCCAGTCCAAGATGGCGGTTGTGGATGTGACTGGTTTTATCCCCCCACCCCACAACACACCCACTCCATTCATTACAATGGAGGAGGGGTGCAGAGGCTTTGGCCTGTCGCTATTTGAGATGCTCACATGCCATGTAGGTGAGAGGACATAAAGTATTTTTTACTTTTTCGAATTTGACAACCTGATTTGGGATGACCCGCTGCATGAAACCTCGTGGCCAGCCCCAGGTGCACCACAAAGCAGAGAGCAGCGCTACAGGTGGATGCTCACCATGCCAATGCCGGCACCATGGTATCACAGAAGAAATAAGATTACATGCTTTCTATGTTTTTCACGCACTGGGGCATCCCAAATCAGAATGCCCCACTGCTGCCTATCCAATGAGTTTTGGTCCTTTTTAAATGACTGAATGTGGCATCGGTCTTCAAGAGAAATATTTTTTCTACAGGAATTGGTTATGTGATCTGAGGGACCCCTTTTGCAGTTCACTATGGGGTGTTCTGCAGTGTATAATACATGTGTAATAAGCTGCCAAAAACAGACGCAGTGTCTATAAGACGCTAGGCCCAGTTAAGTGCATGCACCTGGTCACCCAATATCCTTACCTCGCCGGTGAACCCACAGCACATGCGCAGATATCAGCGGCGGCAGCTGCATCTCTTGCATTATTCTACGTCTGTGTATGGCCATGCCCACTGTAGCTGACTGTCTTGCGCACAACCATAGAGGAGCTGCACGGGGTGCTGGGTGTCAATCGCGATTACTCCCATTCAGTTTCTATAGAGGCACATTAAACCGGACCTTCACCCTGAATAAGAGTCTATCTTATATGTTTCCACACCCTGTACATACAGATTGTTCACATTAATAATCATCCTACCTGCATCTACTGTCTTTTCTGAGCTTTTAAACATCCAAGATGGCAGCCCATGGAATCTCAGGCTGCCTGCATATAGGAAGTATCTTTTGACTACGCTGCTCTGTATTGTGGGATTGCTGTCCTTTCCCTGACCCCAGCTCTGCTCTGTCTGTGCAAAGCACAGCTATAACCCTGCCCCCTGTACTTGCCCCCCTCTCCTCTCCTCAGTGTGTGGTGTTTCTGAGGCAAGATGGCAACGCCTGGAGTCGTGAACAGAGTTGCAGCCCAATGGGGGAAAGAATAAAAAGTGACTTAAAATATATTCATTTTAAATGCTGAGGAATAGTTTATTACGGATTCGGGCTTGTCATTAAATGACACTGAAGGTCCGGTTTAACATGAATGGCCATGGAAGCTGATTGGAGCAGAGCCACGCCTATACCATGGGAATGCAGGAAGATATGTATATCTCACTGGGCAAGCAGCGGGCTTTCACATAGTGGGGTATCCCAAATCAGCATGTCCCAAAGGTACAGACGGACACAAACCCAGAATACCGGAATAGTAAAAATCATAGTATAAAGTGTACCTACCCCCCAAACTCAGCACACACATGCTGCAGCCACACCCGCTCCAATAGGACTGCACTTTGCAGGCATGATTTTGGCCATGCTAGAGGTGTTTTACGGTGGGGCATCCCAGATGATTGCAATTCAAGTCATTGTTGACTTAAGATCAGCTTTAAGGAAAGACAAAGCGGACCTATACTCTCCCTTACAACAAAGTGCTGGGATGGGTCCTGGGTCATAGGGAGAGATTTTTTACCAGCAGAGCTGTGTCCGTTGGGGAACAGTTGGAGGACTGTTAAAATGGACCAAAACCCCTCTCCATCCAAAATCGGGATGCCCCACTGTGTGAAACCCCCCAGGTTGCCCCATACACTTACCTTGTTTCCTGTTCCAACGGCACATGCGCGAGCCGTGGCTGCATCCCCGCTGTCCCTCTAGCAGGACTCGTGCCAGGCATTTGTGAATAGGCGGTGTAGGCACGCTCCCTGTAAGAGGGTAGCGGGGGATGCGCCCACCAGGGTGCTCCGAGCGCGCTGATTGGACGAGCGGCTGCACATGCGTCGTAGAACCGGGAAGAGGTGAGTTGGCATCGGTGATCTGGGGGGGTTTCACCCCCGATTAGGGTGCCCCGGGCGAAAGGACCAAAACCCAGGATAGTCAAAACCCTGGGTTTTGGTCCACTTTAATATCTACACACATGTGTGGGATCTGCAGCCCATCTAATGGCATACCTTCCAACTTTTTAGGGTGGGAAAGAGGGACAATTGTTAAATTAAGCCACGCCCCCTCATTGATAGATGCTTAGGCGATAGGATGTTACAGTTACCACAATAGAACAATTCAACACTTTGAATAGGCAAATGAATAATTTGTTGCTGCATATCTGCATATTAAACCTCAAAGAAGGATAGAGAAGAACGATGGACATGGGAGATATGGATTCAAAAGAGGGACAGTCCCTCCAAATCAGGGACAGTTGGGAGGTATGTAATTGGAGACATGCTTCTCTGTAGTGTGCAGCAGTTGCTCATACCTCCCAAGTGTCCCTGATTTGGAGGGACTGTCCCTCTTTGGAGTCCATGTCCCCCTGTTCCTCACTGTTCTCATTTGTCCCTATTTGAGGCGTAACTGCAGCAATAAATGATTTATTTGGCTATTTAAAGTGGACCAACACCCAGAATTTTCACTCTCCTGGGTGTTGGTCCACTTCCGCGGGGGTGCCCCGCTTTGTGAAACCCCCCGAAAGCCCCAAAATACTTACCTCACCGCCGACGGACAAGCAACGGATAAGCTGGGGCCGCTGCCGCCTCTCGAGCGTCCCTCTTAAAAGGAGCGCGCCCGTGCCGGCCATTCACGAACAGCCGGCTCGGGTGCGCGCCCTGCTAGAGGGACGCGCGGAAGGCGGCGGCGGCAGAGAAGGTAAGGTTTGTGGGCTTCCGGGGGGGTTTCACACGGCGGGGCATCCCGATTTCGGATGCCCCGCGGGGAGGGAGCTGATCGACCCGGGAATCTTATAGATTCCGGGGCCGATCAGCGGTGGGTGTTGGTCCACTTTAAAGTGTTTCTATTGTTGTAACTGTTACATACTATCTCCTATCCATCCCTCAATGAGGGTGTGTGGCCTAATTTAACAAATGTCCATCTCTCCCACCTTGAAAAGTTAGGTAGGTATGGCTGCTGTTAACTGCAGAGGCATCCCAAACTGGGGCGAGTGTTAAAAGGGACATAAAGTCATTTTGGACTGTTGGTCCGCTTTAAGACTGGGGTTATAGAAACATTGCAATGGGGCCGCGTGGTTTGTCATCCATAATGGGTCACAGCGTCCTCTAGTCGGCAGCAGCAGGTTTGGGAGGGGTGTTTACACAATAAACACAGGAGATCTGTTCTAATAGAAGTGAAAGAGGAAGAGAAGAGCCACAAGCTCCCCGGCTGGAAGGAACAGCCTGTTAGAGGTCAGCAGCGTGTGAGGGCGACTGTCACCCCCGAGCCCAGCGTCCGGACATCACTGCAGCCATGCCCAGCGAGTTCTACTTCAATGTGGACAGCGGCTACCTGGAGGGGCTAGTGCGAGGATTCAAGGGGGGAATCCTGAAAGCGGCGGACTACATTAACCTGGCACAGTGTGAAACCCTGGAGGGTAACGTACCTTATTACCATTATTAGCCTTATTGCTTATTTATATATAGTGCCATCATCTTCTGTGGCCAGCCAATAGGTTTAAAGCAGACCTTAAAGGGTAATTTCATTCCTGTGGAAAGGAAAAAGAGAATATTGTATCTGCTCACTGCCAGGCTGGAGAGGCAGCAGAAGGGGGTCTTTAAGTGGACCAAACCCCACGCCAATCGGCGCAGGAATCTATAAGATTCCTGGGCCGATCGATTCCTGCCCCCCCCCCGGCATCCGCTGTGTGAAACCCTCCCAAGTCCAAAGACACATGCACGAGCCGCGTCCATATCCCCGCTATCCCTCTAGCAGGGCGCATGCCTACGCCAGGCATTTGTGAATGACCGGTGCGGGCAAGTGGGGGATGCGGCTGCCTGCTAGTCGCTGCTAGTCGCTGGCCTTAGACAAAGGCTTAAACGTCATGAGGTCAGAGGCTACGAGCAAGCTGATTGGACGAGTGGCCACACATGCCATAGGATCAAGAAGAGGCGAGTTGGCATCGGCGATCTGCGGGGTTTCACTCAGCGGAGCATCTCCAATTGGGGGGAAAGACCAAAACCCAAGGTAGTCAAAATCCTGGGTTTTGGTCCACTTTAAAGTGGACATTTGGGCAATTTTTATTCATCTGGCCAGGGCATCCATTTTCTGGGTCCCTCAGATTCTAGGCAACCTCCCGATCCTGCATCCCATCAGGCACTGTGCGCGCCCCCCGATCTCGCGCCTGTGCAGTGCCAATGCATGGGATGCAAGGGGAAGTGCTGTAAAAGGCGCAAGACTTCGCTGAGTGGAGCAGGACTTTGACGAGCACCTGATTTGGAGGGACTGTCCCTCTTTTGAGTCCATGTCCCCCTGTCCCTCTTTGTTCTCCTTTGCCCCTCTTTGAGGTTTAACCTGCAGATCTGCAGCAATAAATGAATATATTCATTTGCCTATTTAAACTTTTTATATTGTTTCAACAGTTGTAACCTCCTATCCATCCCCCAAAGAGCGGGCGTGTCTTAATTTAACAATTGTCCCTCTTTCGCACCCTGAAAAGTTGATATGTATGGGCTGAAGCGTGCAATGGCACATGCGTGAGCCGCGGCCGCATCCCCGCTAGCAGGAAGCGTGCCCGCACCAGCCATTTGTGAGTGGCCTGCACGGGTGCGCTCCCTGTTAGAGGGTAGCGGCCGTCAGCGCTCGCCTAGACCGTGCATGCGCCGCAGGACCGGGAAGAGGTACGTTTGTTTTGGCGACCTGGGGGGTTTCACACAGTGGGCACCCCCAGTCTGGGTGCCCCGGGGGCAAGGAACAAAACCCAGGATAGTCAAAATCCTGGGTTTTGATCCACTTCAAACCAGACGGGCTTCCTGTTACTGTGCATTGTCAGTTGAATCCAGGCAGCAGCATGGCTGAGATGCTGGGAGAGGAAGCTCCAACATGGCTGCTACCTTCCAACTGTGCCAGGCTGTTGGTCCGGTTTAAAGGGACATTCCTGGCAAATGGCTAAATAAGCCTGCTTTCTGTCTGCACCATGCTGACTTACAGGGGCAATATCTTTCATTCACTGGCACTTTATAAACCCTGATGAATTCTATAGAACTTCCCCTCTTCTGAAAATAACCCCACACGGAAACATGCATGGATGAGTCATACACTGCTGCTGAGGAGGCCCTGCAAAAGGGATAAAGTTCACTAGGAGTTATTAAAGTGGCCCAAAACCCGCGATTTTGGTTCTCGTCCCCTGGGGCATCCCGATTTCAAATTCCCTGTTGTGTCGCCCAGAAATATTCAGCTTTCCCTGGTCCTGTATGCACAGGCATGCAGCTAATCAGCGTGCTCAGCTCCATTTGATCCTTTCGGCAAAAAATCAGCTAAAGGGCCAAATGGAGCCGCGTACGCCAACAGCCTCATCTCCACTAACTTCTAGTAGTGGGCGTGCCCACACCAGCCATACACAAATGCCTGGCGCCGTCGCATGCCTGTTTAAAGGTAACGCTTAGTGCGCCTGCAGCTCACGCATGTGCTGCTGGATCAGGGATTCCGGGAGTTTCACACAGTGGGGCATTGCAAATCAGGATGCCCCAGGGAGAAGGAATCAGTGGCTCTGGAATTTTATAGACTCATGAATAGCAGAATCATGCCCCCGACGGATGCCGAAATCCCCGCCGAGTAGGGACACACAGCTACCCTCCCCACCGGCCAGCAGCGGGAGAGCTACACTGCTGCTCAGCATGGCCCGTTCCTCCCCTGAGTGCTCACTCATGCAATAGGGTGGAGAAGAAACATGAGCGGGGGAAGAAACATGGGCGGTGCCTGCCACCCCACCACCTCTTTCCCCAGCTGGGCAACGTCTGCCGCCCCATCTCCTTCTCTCTCCCCTGGCCGATGCCAGGAGATAGCTGCATGGTGGCTGCTGTCCCACCTCCTCCTCTCTAGGTCGGCACTTTGGTGCGTGCATGCGCTTTGAGAATGTGCGCATGTACCTTGGGAGTGTGTGCATGCACTACAGGAGTACACGCAACTTGTTTGGAAGTGCGAGCATGCACGTTAGGAGTGCGCATATACATGTTGGGAGAGCACACATGGGCTTTTGGGAGAGCACACATGGGCTTTTGGGAGTGCGTGCATGGGCATTTGGGAGTGCTGGTCTAGGCTCCAATGTTGTCTAGTAACAGCGGGAGAGGGGAGAAGCACAGCCAGAATGTCTTATGCAAGTTCTGAGAATCTTACAGATCCTGCCATTTATGCTGATTATTATGCAGCATCACAGATCCAATGGGCACACCCACTTTTTTCAGAAGAGAAATCGTGAGGTGAAAGTGTAAACCTCGATATCTCCATCAGCCATTTATTCTTCAGTTTAAAAACGGAAAACAGTTTAGGACAGCGCCAAATGTATCACTACGCAGGGCTGGCGCCAGCATTGGGCAATTGCCGGGGCCACTGGCAGCTTCAGGGGCCCACTCAGGCTCACATTTGGCAATGGTATTATTTAACAGTGGACCAAACCACCGAATGCTGGGGGCTGTGTGCAGACCTGCTCATGGCTGGCCTCAGCAACAGGGGATGATCAGCAACAATGGAGAAGGTGGCATGGAATGGAGGGCAATTGATGGAAGTGCAGGTTGGGAGAACCAGTTGACAGCTGACAAGCACTGGAGGATGATCAGCAGCAGGAGATGACCCATTTGTGGTAGCGGAGCTGAAAGGTGACATCATGTGACTCACTACTTTAGGGCCCACTAAGGCGCTCTTGCCCAAGGGCCCCCACAAACCTGGAGCCATCCCTGGACCTACGCAATGGTGTAACAATTACCTTTGCCTGCAGAATCACTTTAATAGCAGCCATTTCCATTTAGGGCCCTATCTATCTATGTGATAGATCTCTTCCTGAAGCTGCCACATGAGGGTAAGCGGGCCCCGTGCTTCCTTGCAGCACTCAGCAATCATTTTCCACCCATAAGGTTGTATTGTCTGAGGTGACACAGAATCACAAGCTGTTTCTGCTGATATAAACAGAGATGATCATCCTTAGCAAACACTTCCTAGTTTGATTTCTTATGATTTTTATTAGGTAGAAACTTGAGGGACAATAGGAACCATTTTTCAGAAACTCTCCGGCCCTCCATAACTGCATTGTCAGCTTTCTGATCTTTTAATAACTGTCCCAGCTTAATGGAGCATAGCCCGTCTCCACTCCCCTCATGTGCGGTGCTGGGCCCCGTGTTTTGGCAACAGATGGTTGATGCGTCCGGTAACAGAGGACAGGCCGCTCTCTGTGCTCAGGCAGTTTCTGCTGGTCTTGCTCGGTACAGGTTGGTATTATCTGAGGAAACCTCACATTATCTTCTCCTCTCACTGACCTCACCTTCATTACAGATAAAGGAGAGCCCTGTCTAGCTGCTCCTAATAATATTTAGCGCAGGGGTGGCAAACTCAAATACAAAGTGGGCCAAAATGAAAAACTTGGACAGAGCCGCAGGCCGACCTTGATATTTAGGCTCTTACGCCTCTCTGCTTGCGCTGCATTGGGCAACGCAGTCACAGAGCAAGGAAAAATGCCCATTGTTATTAAAGTGGACAAAAAAACAGGATTTTGACTATCCTGGGTTTTGATCCTTACCTCGGGCACCCCTGAGCGGGTTAACCCCCCCAGTTCGCCCCAAACAAACTCACCTCTTGATGGTCCTAAGACGCATGTGTGGCCGTCCAATCAGCGTGCTCGGATCCACTGGATCCCCTTCATCCAGAAGCTCGTCTAATACGAGCGGATCCGAGCTTGCTGGCGGTCGCATCCCCCACTACCCTCTCACAGGGATTCACAAATGCCTGGAGCAGACAAGCACCCTGCTAAAGGGATAACAGAGATGCGGCCGCAGTTCACACATGCGCCGTTGGACTGGGAAGGAAGGTGAGTTTCCAGGTGACCTGGAATGTTTCACACAGCGGGGCACCCCGATTCTGAATGCCCCGGAGGGAGGGAATCCAGCAGTCCTCGAATGCAATCTCATAACGCAAGCACAGCGTTCCTCCAATCAGTTAATGCCGGATGATATCCCCCAGCATTTATTCTGAATGATTGCGAGTGCTGGGATCATGCTCCTTCTCCCGCTCAGCCCCCCCCCCCCCCCCCAGACTGCCGGCAGCCAGTGGGGTTTGCAGGGCTTGCGCAGTGTGCATTCTTCCGGTCTTCGAACCCTGGGGTTGCCAGCAGTCACATGGGGCCACAATCTGACTACCAGAATAAAGGAAATTGGTCCCTTATCAGGATGCTCTCTGTGATTCCTATTTTAGAAACCCTTCAGTCTTATCAAACAGAAGAGTCACTTTAAAGGGCATCTGATGGCTGTCAACAAAAAATATGTATTTTTTACTAAACCTTTTGTTTAATGTACAGCTGTCTTTAAAAAATGTTTAAAGTGATTGGCAAGTTAAAAAATATCAGAAGCTTACCTTTTATTGAGTGGCCCGAGCATTGTGCTTCCTCCTCTGTCTGTCTCCTTAGTAAAGAAAATCACTTCCTCATTCAGCTTTCATTCCCCACCCTGCTGACCTGGTCCATCAATCAACCTTCAGTGGACCAAGAATGGAAACACCCCCCACTCCCTGTCCACATGCCCTGACTGGCTGCCTCTCTGTGCAGCTCTGAAACCCCGTCCTCCTCTTCCTCTCACACTTATCACAGTGTGCCTACATCACATCACTTGTTCTCTTCATTTTTGAGTCTCCAATATACTTTTAAAGATAATGGTAGCCCGAGACAATGGGACAATAATCAGACTTGCCTTTAGTATAACTTTGTGTATAAGTGGACCAAAATAACTTTGTAAAATCCCCCAGATTGCCTGATATACTTATCTACAACTCGTGAGCAGGATACAGCGCCATCCAGGGCTTCCCTCTGACAGTGCATGGCCGTGGAAATGGTGCCACGTGGGAGATACTCCGCACTCCATTCAGATTATGCTGCTGGATGACTCAATCTATTCTGATTGGCTGGAAGCCCCCACATGCGGCCGGAGTGTGGAGCAAGGTAAGGTTTCAGCCGTCCCCAAATCGTGATGCTGCAGTAAAGCGCACCAAAACCCAGCTAAATAACTTCTTTAGTTGTCTGCTTCATGCTGAATCGCAGACAAGAGTAAGACAAAAACCTAAATTAGTCATTTCACCCTCCTATGATGAAACAGGAACGTGCAGTCATGTGGTCACTGAGGAAAAAAAAAGAGGTCTCTTGTGATACATTAATTATCTGGAAATGATAACTATGTTATTTCCACATGGAAGGATGACTGTGTTGCAACCTCTGCTACATTGCCTAACATTAGGCTCTCAGGGCCATCTGCGGCCACCTCCTCCTCCTGGAGGATGTTGGAGCTCCACTTGCCAAGAACAGTGGAGGAACAGACGAACGGCGGCAGCTCCTGGCCAGCCTCAGCTGCAGCAGAAATCAGGGCCAAGGTCATCACCTACTGTAGCCGGGCTGTCTACAGCAGTGCAGCCAAACACAGTTCACAAGTCTACTGCAGAAGAAGGTCCAGGACAGATAAACAAAATGTCCAGGCTTTATTATATTTTCTTAAAATAGTGGCTACAGAGAGGGTTGGATTATGAGGGGCGCAAGGGACACACGCACCAGGGCCTCCACCACTCATTGCTCATAAGCCACCAAGCACAGCCGCTGGCAGCTTAGTGCAGGGAACTGTCCCAGAATGGCAAAGCAGGAGTTCCCGAGCAGCACAAACCCACACACTCATTCTAAAGTTACAGTAAGTAGGCGGGTGTCAGACAACTACCAGTTACTTGGCTGGACTATTATTGTAAAGGAAAAAAAATACTGTATCTGGGGCCTCCACCACACTTAATCCGGCCCTGGGTTAAAAAGTTATTAAAAGTTATAAAGTACAGTGTGATGCGTTTCGGGTCTTAGGAAACCATCTACTGCACTGTGTTATCTCTTGCACAGTCAATCATTATGTGTAAAATGGTCCATAAATCTGACCTAATTTAAGAAGCCGATCCGCATAATACCCCAATTTGAAGCATGGAAATGGGGCAGGAACCTCACACTTCCACATCCCTGGATTGTCAGCAGCACAACATGTATGGTTTGTGGGCTGGACATGAAATGTCTAGAAGTTATGTTATTATACATGATTAATGTATGGATTAGGCTAGGTGGCTTCAGTTAAAGCAGATCTAAAGCTTGCCGACAACCCCCCCATTTCCATTCCTGCCCCACCCCTAGAGTTAAGGTTGTATAACAAAAAAAAACCTTTTCTGGTACTGGCTATTTTTCCGAGCTGCAGTCTTGGCTCCTGGGTCTGCTGAGCTGCTAGAGATAATAAGGGTCATGCTAATTATTTAGTGAAGCCAGTGTGACTTCTGAAAAAATCACCTGTAACCAGGGGCAGACTGGCTATAGGGAGACAATGCCCGGTGGGCCGCTCTGCTTTGGGGCCAGTTGGGCTGCTGATTTTAACACCCACATTCAATCCCTGCCCCCTTAGTCTCCCTCTCAGCTTCCTGTAACAGCCCCACTGTACACACAAGATAAGGAACCCCAGCCCCTAATGCTATAGCCCCGGCATCATGGTTGGGGGGTGGGGGGGTTCAGCAAGGATGGATTGGGCCGGCCAGGGGCTGGAAAAATCCAGGGCTGATTTTTGGCCCCAGTACACCTCTACATATACCTTTTGATGGGGCATTTTAACAGGTGAGATATATCATATATCCAAGAGGGTAAGGATTTTTTTTTTAATTTTGGAAATAACAGAACTCTATGGGCTATGCTAAAGGATTTGCCAAACTTTTCTGTATAACCCATAGTTTCCACCTATAGTTTCTAAACATAAAAAATATCCCTACCTCTTAGGCAAAATGATATATCTAACCTAAAAATTCCCCATCACAGGTACAGGTCATTTTCTGTGTCTAATGCTAAACAGCTCACCGGGATGCAGGTTGTAATCCACACCACAATGCACACCAGAAGCCATACTGGCTTCACCATATAATTAGCATAACTTCCAATAAGTGATGGTTACATTGGATAATCTGCTGCTTGAAGCGAACTATAGAAAGACAAATCAAATCAATGTGGAGGTAGGAATGGAGGTGGCCTATAATTGACTAAAAAAATTAAGTAAAAAAATAAAACTTAAATATATTTAAAATAGAAAATAAATAAAAAGGTAAATTGCTGCCCCCCTGCAGTGTCGTCTGAGGCTGCCCCCAGGGGTGGACTGGCCATAGGGCATACTGGACAAAATCCCGGTAGGCCAGCGCCAGGGAAGGCCTCGATCCTCTGGACAACAGATACTGGAGGGTGGGGGGCCTGCCCGGCCCTGCTGTTCCTGCCGCCACTCTTACACACACACATACATGCTTACCGCCACTTCCTGGCTGTTGCGCACTGGTTGGTGGGCGTCAATGGGTGGCGTCCATTGTTTTCATTGGACGATGGCCATATGGGGCAAGCCCATCGGCCAGCGCGCAACAGCCAGGAAGTGGCGGTAAGCATGTATGTGTGTGTGTTTGTGTGTGTGTGAGAGCAGCGGCGGCAGGAACAGCAGGGACAGGCAGGAAGGCCCCCCGACCATCAGGAACCAGCGGTAAGCATGAGTGTGGGTGTGTTGGTGGCACGGAGGGAGGAGGGAGTGGGGGATGCCGCTCATTGGCTGTCCTGAGGGATGCCCCCACTGGCTGCACTGAGGGATGCCCCCACTGGCTGTACTGAGGGATGCCGCTCATTGGCTGTCCTGAGGAATGCCCCCACTGGCTGTACTGAGGGATGCCCCCACTGCCTGTCCTGAGGGATGCCGCTCATTGGCTGTCCTGAGGAATGCCCCCACTGGCTGTCCTGAGGGATGCCCCCACTGGCTGTCCTGAGGGATGCCCCCACTGGCTGTCCTGAGGGATGCCCCTCTCTGGCTGTACTGAGGGATGCCGCTCATTGGCTGTCCTGAGGGATGCCCCCACTGGCTGTCCTGAGGGATGCCCCCACTGGCTGTACTGAGGGATGCCCCCACTGGCTGTCCTGAGGGATGCCCCTCTCTGGCTGTACTGAGGGATGCCCCCACTGGCTGTACTGAGGGATGCCCCTCTCTGGCTGTACTGAGGGATGCCCCCACTGGCTGTACTGAGGGATGCCCCTCTCTGGCTGTACTGAGGGATGCCCCCACTGGCTGTACTGAGGGATGCCCCCACTGGTTGTACTGAGGGATGCCCCTCTCTGGCTGTACAGAGGGATGCCCCCACTGGATGTACAGAGGGATGCCCCTCTCTGGCTGTACTGAGGGGTGCCCCTCTCTGGCTGTACTGAAGGATGCCCCCACTGGCTGTCCTGAGGGAAGCCCCTCTCTGGCTGTCCTGAGGGAAGCCCCTCTCTGGCTGTCCTGAGGGATGCCCCTCTCTGGCTGTCCTGAAGGATGCCCCTCTCTGGCTGTACTGAAGGATGCCCCCACTGGCTGTATTGAGGGATGCCCCTCAATAACTGTAATGTAGGGATGCCACTCAATGGCTTTAATGAGGGATGCCCCTCACTGCCCTCCAACATGCCTCTGTGGGATGCTACTTACTGTCTGTAATGGGGGATTCTGCGTACTGTCTGTAATGGGGGATTTAAGCACGCCATTTGGTTTAGAATATTTTCTTTTTTATTTTTGTCCTCTAAACCCTGGGTGCGTTCTATGGAACAAAAATAAGGTGTATATTATATATATATATAATGTGACATTAAACAGGACCTTCACTATGATTTATTGAAAAGCCGAAACCCTTCCCCAACATCGAAAATTAATATATTTTAAGTTTTTAGTCACTCACTTATTATTCTTTCCCTCACTGGGCTGCAAATCTGTTAAGGACTTTAGGATACGGGCGCCGCCATCTTGACTCAGAAGCATCACACATACTGAGGAAAGGAGAGGGGGATAAAGTACAGGGGGCGGGGTTATAGCTGTGCTTTTCACAGACAGAGATGAGCTGGGGTCAGGGAAAAGACAGCAATCCCAGAATCATACTATTACAATACCCCTCTATATGAAAAGTGCTAATGTGCAAAAAGTGCAATGTGCCATGAAGTGCTCAATGTGCCATATTAAAACATTTTACCACCAAGTAACATCTGTCCAGGTCCACTTGAAACACCCGCTACCAACACCAAGTGTTTCAAGTGGACCTGGACAGATGTTACTTGGTGGTAAAATGTTTTAATATCTATACATTTTGCTGTGCATTGGAAATGCTGTTAGCACTCTTTGAGCACTTTATGGCACATTGCACTTTTTGCACATTAGCACTTTTCATATAGAGGGGTATTGTAATAGTATGATAGTTGCACTTAATATAGGCCTTTCCAGCACTTTATAAATATAAAAAATCTTCTTCATAAGAAATCCTTTTGGCACCATATATGGGGAGGCCGATTCATAAATAGTGGCAGGTAGCGACAGTTGAGCGACTGTAGAGGCATTTTCAGAGCGCCCACTAGTAGTCGCTGTGCTTGGCCGTTGTTCTGTAGTTGATAGCGACTTGGATGAGGAGTCACTATTTGACAGGTTCCGCGCTGTATGGGAGCGCATGATAGCGACTGGCCCTAGCGACCGGCTCCCACCATATTCATTAAAAAATCACGCTCAAAAAATTCTCGCGCTGTAAAATGCATGCTTAAACCCCAGAGCACTGGAGGCGATGGGTTAAAAGTAGTTTTTTAACCCCCAAACATCCATATTTTTGGAAACCAAAAAAAAAAAGTTTTTTAAATAATTTGGTAATATGAATACAATAATATCAGACCTATAATATCAACTCTGTACAATTTTTTTGTTTTCCCTTAAAAAATATCTAAAATGGCAGAAGTGGTCACAGAATTTTTCACATTTAAAAAAAAAAAAAACAATTAATAACAATTAATTATGAATATTTAAAGATTGTTCCATTGAAATGCATTGGAGAGCGCCAGGTAGCGAGAGGTCATACCTGTCGCTGTTCAAGGTCGGACGCTGGCGCTGTGGGCTGAGGCTGGAATAATGATGAATGAGTGGCTATATGGCGCTATCTCAGTCGCTAAGCAGGATTGGCTTGATAAATGTGTGATTGTGGTGGGGAGCCGGCGTTCTCGTGGCGGGGCCCGTCATTACCGGCCGCTCACCAGTCGCTACCTGTCGCTATTCTTTCATAAATAAGGGCCTTCGTTTTTCATTGATATCAGCGTATTCCAGTACACATTGCAAATGCATACAAGCTCTAATTGATTTGGTTTACTTGAATAGTCCAATTTGGGTCCACTTGTATCACCTGTATTTAGTGGTTGGTTATTACCATTTTTAACTGTGCCTTTTTGAAATGTCTTCTAAATGTGTCTATGATATTGATTAATAAAGTATGGTCATTTTTCTTAATTACCTTGTGGTGCGGCTGTATGTCAGCTTGAAAAATAGCGGTCTTTTCTGGGAGACCGCCAGTCTAGGTTCTTGGTGTCCACTGGTCCCCTTGGTGGGTCCTGTCTCATCCAGCCAGCACCAATAGACTTTATATTGAGTAGTGGGCATCCAATATTTTAGCATCTGAATTTTTGCTTTACACTCCAAATCTACAGAGAATTCTTTGTATGTAGGCTTTTGGTCTGCTTTAAATGTTTGTATATTTCAATGATCCTTCCTGTAGATCCCAGTACAGTTCTTTGGAGTGGTGACACTGTCACAGAGTAGGGAGCACATGTGTAACTCCATAGGCTGTGGCTGGACTAGTTGAGCCAACAGGGACATCGCTGAGGACTGGGGCAAAGATCTAAAGCACACCTACCAACTTTTCATGGAGTGAAAGAGAGACATTTGTTAATTTAGGCCACTCCCCTCATTGGGGGATGGATAGGAGATAGGATGTAGCAATTAAAACAATATAAACACTTTAAATAGGCGATTTAACTATTTATTGATGCAAATCTGTATGGTACTGTGAGATCTTGGGGTTCGGTTGATGTCCGGCTGGTGGCTGGCGTAATTTATTACCCTGCCCGCAGTTCTGACAGCTGCCAGCGGGTGTCAGCAGAGCCACTGGCTGCTCCATCTTCCCCTCTACTGTTGCACCTGGTGTGGGGCCTATTAAAGCGGACCTTCACCCTGGAAAAGAATCTATTTTGTATGTTTCCCTCACCCCCTACATACAGATTGCCCACATTAAAAATCACCCTACCTGCACCTACTGCGTTTTTTTAACCTTTTAACATCCAAGATGGCAGCCCGTGGAGTTTCATCTTCTGAATATGCCGCTCTGAATTCTGGGATTGCTGACCTTTTCCTGACCTCTGCTCTGCTCTGTCTAGCTATAACCCACCCCTCAGCACTTGCCCACCCCCCTTCCTCTCCTCAATATATGATGCTTCTGAGACAAAATGGCGGCGCCCATACCCTAGAGTCCTGAACACAACTGCAGCCCAGCAGGAGAAAATTACGTGACTTAAAACTTAAAATACTGTATATTAATTATAGATGCTGGGGAATAGTTTTTAAGGGTTTGTCTAGTGGCAAGCAGGCCTCTCCCTGGCTTCCCTGAGGCTGCTTGGAAATTTGTGATCCTTGTCCTCCATGCAGCAGGCCTCCTATCGGCTTCTGGAGGCTGCTGGCCCCTGTCCTGGGCCCTTGGGTGAGTGCACCAGCACCTTAGGGTTTCCTGTTTCCTTATAAATTGTACCTACGTTAGTTGGCTTTGTTTCTTTGCTCTGTATTGTTTATCTAAATCCAAGATCTTTTTGTTTGCTTTTGTCTTTATTTAATAAACCATCTTTAGAGCATTACCTCTGTGCTGTTTCATTGCCCTGGCCAAATAATCTGCTCCTCTGGCGGAGAGTTCCACTTAGGAGAACTATCTGGCCTGACAGTTACACCCCAAAAAGGAACAAATGAGAACAAAGGACAGGGGGACACAGACTCAAAAAAGGGACAGTCCCTCCAAATCAGGGACACTTGGGAGGTATAGTATAGTAAGATGTTACGGGGAGGCCGATTCAGTAATAGCGCCAGGTAACGACAGATGAGCGCCAGTAGCGTGATTTTCACAGCGCCCACTAGTATTCGCTGTGCTTGGCCGTTGTTCGGTTGTTGACAGCGACTCAGTCGGTGTGCGGTAATGTTGAATACGGGGTTAGGAGTCGCTGTTTGACCGGTTCCGCGCTGTATGGGAGCGCCTGACAGCGAATGGTCATAGCGAACGGCTCCCAGCATATTCATTAACAAATCACGCTCAAAAAATTCTCGCGCTGTGAAAAGCTTGTTTAAACCCCAGAGCGCTGGCTGCGGTGGCTTAAAAGTAGTTTTTAACCCCCAAACATCCATATTTTTTGATTAAAAAATTAAACAAGTTTTTCTAAACATTTTGTAATATGAATACATTAATATCAGACCTATAATATCAATTCTGCACACATTTTTTTAAAAAATTTTTTTACCTTAAAATATCTAACATTGCCGAAGTGGTCACAGAATTTTTGACATTTAAAAAAAAAAAAAACCCATTAATAACAATTAAATATGAAGATTTAAAGCTCCATTGAAATGCATTGGAGAGCGCCAGGTAGCGAGAGGTCATACCTGGCGCTGTGATGGGATTAGCAGCGGCGCTGTTCGTTGCAGTCCGCTACATGATGAATCCCGCGCTAGCTGAAGCTCTCGCCGGCGCTAGCCTCATTTAGCGTGATAAATGCGTGATTGTGTCCGCCGCCTGGCGTTCTGGAGTCGGTAGCTGGCGATACCTGGCGCTAGTGAGACACTACCTGGCGCTATCCCCTGATAAATAAGGCCCATAGAAGATCTAGAGTAGCCGAGTAAGTACCGTATATACTCGAGTATAGGTCGACCCGAATATAACCCGAGGCACCTAATTTTACCATAAAAAAATGGAACAAGTTATTGACTCGAGTATAAGCCGAGGCGGCTTCTTTCAGCTTATACTCGAGTATATACGGTATACACACTTACCTCTCGTTTTGCACAGCCTGTCCGTAGAAGCATCTTAAGAGGCCGGCCCAGAACGTGCGCGTCACCGCCCCCGGCCGGTGTGCCCTGCCCTCCGTCGCTGCGCGTCTGGTTGGCTTGGCGCTGGGCTGCACAGTGTGCTCCGGTCCCCGCCCTACCGGCACAATGGCGCAGAGCACCCCGCCCCCCTACCCACCATCCAGGCCGGCCCGAGGGAGGCCCCCCCAGAGACGCTGAGCGGCATCCCGTCCCCGGCACATGAGGTGCGGGCGGCAGCGGAGGAACAGCTGGAAGTGAGAGGGTCAGTGCGGGAGCCGGCACGGGGGCAGGAAATGAATGGGCATGTCGCCTGGCCCCTTTTTCTCCTCCATTTCGGCACTGACTCGAGTATAAGCCGAGGCGGCTTTTTTCAGCCAAAAAAGTGGGCTGAAAAACTCGGCTTATACTCGAGTATATACGGTACTTCTTTTTCTGGCTGGTGTTGGGTGATTTGCATTCATATTTTGGACATCTTTTTGCACATACTTGCATAGCTGTAAATCCCGGGAGCACTTTTCTTAACTTATATCTTTAATTTTCAGACTTGAAGTTACATTTACAGTCGACAGATTATGGAAACTTTCTGGCCAATGAGACAGGTCAACTAACAGTATCCACCGTCGATGGAAAGCTGAAAGAGAAACTTATGGCCGAGTTCCACTATTTCAGAAACCATGCCTTCGAGCCACTGGCAACATTTCTGAACTTTATCACGTAAGGAGAAGACAAGACTAAAAATGTTTTTTTAGGAGCTCTTGTTATCTTACCAAGATTTATAACTGCATTGCTAAACTAGAACTGCCCACTAAACTGAATCTGCAAAAAAATGCAGCGCACACAGCCTGAATAGCTTTTACTTTTTCAGCCTGGGCAACAATCCACAGCCATTGGTGAGAAGTAGCTCTGCATAGCGTATAGTGGGGTATTATTATATAAACATATAGCAAAAAACACGTTTTTTGACAAATACCACGCTAGTTTCACAAAAGATGCAAATAATAAGCTCAACGTGTACCACTCCAGTCCATCTAAAGTCCAAAATAGCAATAGTAGTAGAAAAAACACAGAGCTGGTTTGTTTTGTGGAAAATGGTGAAGTAATCCCAAAGCGCATGCGTGTTGACAAACGTCTCGTGCCCACCACCAGTATCACAAAGATCTTACCAGATCAACAAATGATAATCGTATTCAAATGATTAATTCCATCTGCTCCAAAAGGCACTGTTCTAGCCTTCCTTAAAGTGGACCAACACCCATCGCTGATCGGCTTCCTGCCTGCGGGGCACCCCGCTTCGCTGTGTAAAACCCCCCAGGACGCCCGCAAATCCTACCTGTTCCTCGTTCCAACGGTGCTTGCTTCCGCCGCCTCTCGCGCATCCCTCTATCAGGGCGTGCACCTGCGCTGGCCGTTCGTGAATGGCCGGCGCGGGCGCGCTCCCTGTAAGAGGGACGCGCGAGAGGCGGCGGGCGCTCTCACCTTGTCTGTCGGCGGTGATTGGTGGAGCGAGTCACGTGAGAGTGGGGTCAGGGGAGTTTTTGGGGCTTTCTGGGGGTTTCACACAGCGGGGCCCATCGGGGTGCCCCGAGGAAGTGGACCAACACCCAGGATAGTGAAAATCCTGGGTGTTGGTCCACTTTAAAAAAGACGCAATATAGCTTTAAGAGGAATTCCAATTGTAAAGCTCCTTACAAGCCCGAAATGGTAACTCCAAATAATTGCATGGAAAAAGGAAGAAATCTAGTGCAACATTGCTAACTTCCAAAAACACACCAATTTAATTGTATAGCAGAACACTCACAAACAGCTCGGGGCTTCTCTTCTAGAAGCGTGCTGAATACTTGTAAGTACTTCCTATTTTACCAGTCGGGAGCGGTGAGAGCTGGTCATGAACATTTTTTTTTTTTTTTAATTCTTTATTTAAAGATTTTGCAGTTTTATAACAAACATACATACAGTAGAGTCAACAGTACAGGGGACATAAAAGGAGTGGGGGGGTTCTTGCGGGCCAGTAACATAACAGAGGTAGCAAATAGCAGCTGAGTAATGATAACAGATAATATTGCATAACGTAATATAGTGCAATTGCCGACTACCGAGGGTCGCAAGGCGAGAAAGCTTCACACGGCATATGCCGCCCAGCGCCCGTTCGGTCAATCCATCCTTTCACATCTCTGCCTCCACGGATACATTTAGCCGCGGAGCCTTAATGTGGGGACGATCTCAATTCCCTCATTTCAGGTCGAAACACTGGCCCTCCCCAGGGTGGAGAGATTAGACGTACAAGGGGGACAGAGAGGGGGTGAAGGGGTAAAGGATAAGGGGGGGTAGGGTGGGGGAGGAAGCAGAGAGGAGGGGAGGGGGGGCGAGAGGCAAGAGGAGGGGGCTGGTATCGGAATGGCGTGCGGGACAAAGCTCTAGGCAGGGCACCGACCAGCAATCGTCCATGTCTGGCCCTTCGCGGGATGGGACAAGGCACGTCTCGTTTGTGTGGAGTGTGATCGCAGGAGGCGCCACAGCGATTATTGTTCCAGGTCAATCACAAGAACAGATTACGGAACTCTTCTGATTCCTCAAAAATCAGCCAGGGTAGCCAAGTAACTTTATATTGTTCATCCCTGTCATGAAGGGCTAAAGTTAAATCCTCCATTTCTTTAACATGGGCAACTTCCTTCAACCAGTCCCTAACGGAGGGGGCTTTTTTCTGCTTCCAGAATCTGGGTATTACCTGTTTGGCAGCGTTCAGTAAATGAATCAGCAATGTTTTTTAATATTTCCCAATCGGGGACTTCGTGGAATGAAGCAGGGCCTGCGCCGGATCTCCCAGCAGCTGTGCCCCCGTCAGCTGTGCCACTATGCTCAGTACTGCCCCCAATACTCCTGGATTTTGGGGCACTGCCAGAACAAGTGGAACAGGGTCCCACGTTCCTCTCCACATCTCCAGCAGCTCGCGTCCGTCGTGTCATACATCTTGCCCAGCCTGTCAGGGGTGTAATACCAGCGAGTCAACAATTTATAATTGACTTCCTGCATTCTCGTGGCCATCGAGGACTTGTGTATTAAGATAGCTATCTTAGTTCTCTCCCTCTCACTCAAGGGCCTACCCAAATCCGACTCCCACTCTCCCCAAAAAGCAGGCGGGGACTCGGAGATTAGGTGGGGTTGTGGTTGCCCCGCCATACAGAGTTTCTCAAAATCCGTATGATTCCTGAAATTCTCCCTGCGGAGGCCTACTTTAGATAGAACCAACTGAAACCGCAGGAGTGTCCAGGGGTCTAAGTCCCCATTCTCAAATTTTTCCCTCAGCTCTCCCAACGCGGCCCATCCCCTTTCAGACAACAGGTCACACCCTCTTAGCTGGCCTATCCTCCCCCATTCTCTAAGGTCTCTTCTAGTACAATCAGGCATGAGCTGTGGGTTATCTAATAATGCCACCATGGGGGAGGGCCAAGGGGAGACCTCCGAACGTTCCCTAATACTCCGTAGGACGCCCAGAGTGGCCGCCACAGTGGGGTGGGATCTCAGGGCTGGTACCAGGGTCTCTCTATTCCAAGCCACGGCATCCAGAGGGGCAGGGGCCAGGGAGTGCTCAAGCTGTACCCATCTCTTCGTCCCTCTGCACGTGTGCCACTCACATATTCTTTGTAAATGGGAGGCTACCCAGTACGACTGGACATCCGGCATGGCCATACCACCCAGGCTTTTGGGCTTAAATAACACCTGGCGGCGGAGCCTAGCCCTCTTCTTCTGCCACACAAATCCCATTAGAACTTTCTCCAGTTCCCGGAAGAAGCGAGTAGGTATCTTGATCGGGAGCGCTTGGAACAGGAACAGTAATTTTGGTAGGATCGACATTTTAATTATATTCACCCTACCCATCCATGAGAAGGTAGGGGAGTCCCATTTATCCAGATCAGTTTTTATTCGCTGAGACAGGGGCAGGAAGTTCAAGGTAAAAATGTTCGTCAGGCAATTTGGCAGCCGCGTACCGAGATACGCTATTGAACCCTTGGTCCATTTGAAAGAGAATGCCTGTTGGATGACCCCGGCCACCTCCCCAGGGAGAGAGACGTTGAGCGCCTCTGACTTCTCAAAGTTAATTTTAAAAAAGGATAGCCTCCCGAAGGCTTCAAGCTCCTTCAGGTCACGAACATTTTAATGTTGATACGCTGATAACTTCTCTGTCGTTTGTGAGTGTTCTGGTATACAATTAAATTGGTGTGTTTTTGGAAGTTAGCAATGTTGCACTAGATTTCTTCCTTTTTCCTTTTTGCACACAATTATTTGGAGTTACCATTTCAGGCTTGTAAGGAGCTTTACAATTGGAATTCCTCTTAAAGGGGTGATCTATAAGATTCCCGGGCCGATCACCTCCCTCACCGGGGGGGCATCCGAGATCGGGATGTCCCGCGGGGTGAAACCCCCCCCAAAAGCCCCAAAAAACCTTACCTTATCGGCGACGGATCAGCCGCCGCCACCTCCCGCGCGCCCCTCTAGCAGTGCGCGCCTGCGCCGGCAGTTTGTGAATGGCCAGCGCGCGCCCTGTAAAAGGGACGCGCGGGAGGCGGCGGCGGCTTGTCCGTCATCGAAAAGGTATTTTTTGGGGGCTTTTGGGGAGGTTTCACACAGTGGGGCATCCTGATCTCGGATGCCCCGCTGAAGTGGACCAACACCCAGGATAGTGAAAATCCTGGGTGTTGGTCCACTTTAAAGCTATATTGCGTCTTTTTTAAGGAAGGCTAGAACAGTGCCTTTTGGAGCAGATGGAATTAATCATTTGAATGCGATTATCATTTGTTGATCTGGTAAGATCTTTGTGATACTGGTGGCGGGCACGAGACGTTTGTCAACACACATGCGCTTTGGGATTACTTCACCATTTTCCACAAAACAAACCAGCTCTGTGTTTTTTCTACTACTAGTGGGGTATTGTTACTTTCCCCATTTCATTACTGATTAGGAACTTATAGGGAGTGGTCATAACATAGATAACTTAGATACACCTCAGTCCTGATATGCTGAGGATGCGGTGCTGTAGATGTAGCTGCCGATGTTTACATTGCTGTGGGAACCAAGGCAAAGGCGTCCACCTGGGAGGGGTGCGTCACACAGCAGGACACCCCAATTTGCTATGGCCTGCTGGATCCAACTGGATCCACCAGTTTAAAGAACAAGATACATCCTTGTTCTCTTCCTGGCGAAGTGGTAAGAGGATACCACGCAAAGCATCTGTGTAACTTTGGCAGTTCCTATGGCTCAGCATAATTGATGTAGATAAGTATGGGGGTTATTTAAACCTTCGTCATGATTTATTGAAAAGCCCAAACCCTGAAAAAACGATTCCCAAGCATAAAAAATTAATTTAAGTTTTTAGTCACTTACTTATTATTCTTTCCCCCACTGGGCTGCAACTCTGCTCAGGACTCTAGGATACGGGTGCCGCCATCTTGACTCAGAAGCATCACACTTACTGAGGAGAGGAGGATAAAGTACAGGGGGGCGAGTTATAGCTGTGCTTTGCTCAGACAGAGCAGAGCTGGGGTCAGGAAAAGGTCAGCAATCCCAGAATGCAGAGCAGCACGGTCGGAAGGCACTTCCTGTTTGCAGGCTGTCTGATGTCCCATGAGCCGCCATCTTGAATGTTTAAAGGCTCATAACATGCAGTAGATGCAGGTAGGATGATTTTTAATGTGAACAATCTGTATGTACAGGGTGGGGGAAACATATAAGATAAACTCTTATTCAGAATGAAGGCCCGCTTTAAGAAAGATAGCGCCAGGTAGTGCCTCGCAGGGGCAGGTAGCGTCTGGTGAACGCCGGGCACTGTACGCAAAACCACATTTAAGAAAGCGAATCTGGTGAGTGCCTCCAACAGCGCAATGTAGCATCACATGTATTAATCCAGACAACTCAGTGTATAGCACCGGCACTCTAGGCTCAGGAGCGCCATGTAGTACCTATCGCTCTGTAGCGCTCTCCTATACATTTCAATGGGCTTCATTAGTATTGTATAAATAGCGTGTTTGGCTATTTACATTTTTTTTTTTGCTCGAATCATTGTGTGACCTCTCCTGGCTGCACACAAACTTTTTTTTATTTTTATATTTTTATGCAGAATTGTCATTACAGGTCTGGCACTAAAGTGTGTTCCTGTGTTAAAACAACGTCAATCCATGTGTTTTCGCTTTGTTACTGGTGGATATGTGTTCAAAAACAGACTTTATTCACACAGCACCTGGCGCTCTATGCTACAGCGCCCAGCTTTAGAGTGCCGCCGCTGTGTGTGTGTAGTTTTTTCTTAAATATGGTGTGGAGCGTCGAGTGCCGGACGCACTGAGCTGGCGCTATCTTTCGCGCACTGCAGCGCAGTACTTTTGTTAGAGCACCTCTGTTACAGCGCCCGATACCCGCTTACAGCTTCTACTAGTGGCTATACAGACCCTCATCTGGCAATACGTGGCGTTAGTAGTGAATCAGCGTCAAAATGTCGAAGGTGGAGGGTCTTCAGACGCAGGCGCGGGTCAGCAGGGCCGAAGCCCTGCCGCCAAGCCGGACGAAATCATCCATGGCTGAAAGCACAAAGGCAATGAAATCCGCACAAGCTAGGAAATCCTTATACTCCTCCGCTCGCTTGCGAGATCTGGCGATATCCACAAGGCGTCTCACCTTCTTTTTGATGGCTATGGAGACAATGGCCGCGGCACAGACAGGACGAAGACCAGCGCCCACAAAAGTGAAGGCGTGACACGCCAGCTGATCCATGCGCCTGTCAGCATGATCGCGCAAGGAAGAAGTATCAGGAGACGGCATAACCGTGTTATTGGAGAGCCCCAAAAAGGGGGCATCCACCTCAGGGGGACGGGACCAGAGGCGAATTAAGTCCTCGGAAAAGGGGTACCGCCTGTCCAGGCCCTTAGGCACCGACGGCAATTTATTAGGCCTCTCCCATTCCTTAAAAATCATTTTAGAGTATGGCCCTGTTTAGGAAAGCCAAGACGCTGTCTCTCAGGCCGAAAAAGGTCCCCCTGCTTCTTTTTGGCCGCCTTTGGGGGTACAATGTGCAAGGTTTCAAAAACCACCAACAACAGCTTCTCTGTGTCATCGGGAAGCCAACCGTCCTCATTAGAGGAGGACCCGGGGTCACTGTCAAAGCCCCCCGGTCGGTCCCCAGAAGAGTCAGAATCATGAAATAACTCACCCTCCTCCATGAAGCCTCGGCCACCAAAGGCCTCATAATCATCATCGTCAAAAAGAGAATAAACCGGTTCCAAATTTCGCTTCTTACACGTGGCCTTGCCAGCGGCCGAATGCTCTAGACTGGCCACTCTGAGTGCCAAGTCCGTTTGAGACCCCCTGCTGGCTTCCCCCTCACTGGGGGCTAAATGCAGAAGGGGGGTGTCAGCGAGGCCGTCGGAAAAATGGGACTGGGGCCGACAAGCTCGCCCGATCCTGTTCCGAAATGACGCTTTGAGCACAGGGTACACAAACAGCGCTGCGACCGCTCACTATCCCCAGAAGCCTCCATTATGGTGATTATCACAAGGCACTAACGGCCTAGAACCAGACATTCCCCAATTTGGTCCCCCGAACCCCTTGAACACAGGGCAGGGAGGGGGGTGCAGAGCCCGGTAGGAACCACCTATGAATAAACTGGGACCCATCTGGAAGAAATAAGCAATAAGTAAAATATAAGCATCCCACAGCACATGCACAACGAAAAAAATCTTTTAAAAAACCAAAAGACTGACGGCCCGCAGCCGATGAGGCAAGCCAGGCGCAACCAGATCAGGAAGAGGAGAGCCCGCAGCACGAGGACCGCTGGACCGTAAAGGAGGGGGCCACAGCATGATACAGCAGCCACCATCCACAAAATGGCGCCGGCAGTGAGCTCCTCGAGGGACGGGCCACACAACGATGATGCGGAACGCCCGTCCGGGGCCCGCGCCTCCCTCCCTCGCAGCCAGGAAGCAAGGAGAGGAGAGAAGAGGAGGAACGTGAGTAAGAGTGAAGTAAGAGTACAGTGCACCAAACACAAAAACTCAAATTAAAGCTTGTGGGAGACATGATAAGGGGTCCCAAGGTGGTTCCTCCCCCCCATATAGGCTCACCATTGCCTATGGCCGACTACCCTTTGGGACAGGGTCTGCGGCCCAGAGCATAGCTCTGCCGAACGCCTGACCCTCGGCGTTCCCCTACCATCACCTGATCCTTAGCCGGAGGCTGGGAGGCAGAAAGGGTCCACTGAAAACAGGTGGGACTAGGGCTGCAGCGGCCCACAGGCTTGGGATGCCCCGCTTGTCTGCGATATCCATGGAGAGAGAGAGGGATCCATCTTCGCAGTCAGACTGCAAAATAACTCTGGGGATTATTAGGGAAACAGATGCCTTTATATGAGCCGGGAGGAGCCACAAGTTTTCGTCTTGCAGTCAACGGCGCCACCTTGTGGCGGATAACCCAATTGTCAAGAATGGAGCGACCCGAGCAGGACACCAGGAAAATATGTAGTGTGTGCGGCACAGTTATTTACCTGGGGCAACCACTTGGGCCGACCTGGCGGCCCAGTTACTGTTTTGCACAAATATCCCATATATCCCCCCCCCCGACACCACTCACTTAAACTATTTCATTTATTTGGTATATTGGCTGTGCATATCCAGCATTTTTGCATAAAGAACAAGATAAGACTATGAGTGTATATTTTATAGTTATTAGTAAGATCAGATCAGACCACTAAAGCAGTCACCACCTATTGGGCAACACTTCCGTGAACTCTGAAAAGCAAAGCTCTAAATGAATATGTAAAATAAAGACATGTATTCTCTTGTTATTCCAGGTACAGTTACATGATTGATAACATCATCCTGCTGATAATGGGGACCTTACATCAAAGGCCTATTTCTGAGCTAGTACCCAAGTGCCACCCACTGGGCAGTTTTGAACAAATGGAGGCCGTCAACATTGCACAAACTCCAGCAGAGCTCTTCAATGCCATCATAGTGGACACTCCTCTTGGTGAGGAACTACTACTTTTTTTCTCTCCCAGGATTGCTGGTCAGGTGACCGCAGGGGTAGTAATGAGGGAGGGTGGGTAGTGAGTTCTTTTGGACCCTGAGGTACGTTATGTGGCACTTCTAGATGTAGGTGCAGCTTACTCTTTCAGGAGTATAAAATAAGTCACAAGATATTCTCTTACACTTCATCTGGCTAGCGTGGGTGCGTGGAGAATGGGGGTGTGGCATCAGTGCTGACATCAGAGCAGCGAGCAAGCTTAAAGAAGCTAGTGAGCTGCTGGTCGTACCTTTGCTCCTCCTCGTACCCACGCCAGGCATCCAGAAATTCCAAGTGCGTGTATGCGCCTTTAAAGTGGACCAAAACCCAGGATTTTGACTAGCCTGGGTTTTGGTCCTTTCCCGTGCCCCACGGCGTGTAACCTCCCAGGTCATCTGCATGAAACTCGCCTCTTCCCGGTCCTACGTTGCATGCCCGGGTCGCTCGTCCAATCAGTGCGCTTGGAGCCGCTGACGTCACGTCATCTAAGTTTCGTCTAAGGCGAGCGACTCCAAGCACGCTGGCGGCTGCATCCCCCGCTAACCTCTAACAGGGAGCATGACCTGCTAGAGGGATAGTGGGGATGCGCCATTGGACCGGGAAACAAGTTAAGTGTATGGAGCTACCTGGGGGGTTTCACACAGCAGGGCATCCCGATTTTGGATGCCCCAGGGGGAGGGAATCGATCAGCCAAGGAATCTTATATCGGTTTTGGTCTACTTTAAAGTTGACCAAACCTGTGATTTTCACTCTCCCAGATTTTGGTTCGTCCCCTCTGGGGCACCCTGGTTTGGGGTGCCACACTGTGTGAAACCCCACCGTTCGCCCATTAAACTCACCTCCCCTCAGGTCGAAGGTGCATGTGCTACCTCTTGTCCAATCAAGCTGAATGGAATCCCAGCAGCACACATCTGCATTGCGCAGCATTACTCGCATCCTTCGGCCATTCAGTTGCGACGGGTGTGGCTACACACAGCGGAAAGAGGATGCGAGTGATGCTGCGGTCATGGGCTCAAGAGAGAGGTAAGTATTCCAGGTGAACTGTAGGGTTTCACACAGTGGGGAATCCAAGTTCGAGATGCCCCAGGGACAGGAAATCAGTGGGCCCTGGAGTCTCTTGGACTCCAGGGACAGTTTTGGTCCACTTTACATGGAGGTGTCCTTTGATCGGTTTGTATCTTTAAATGCTTGATTATTTGTGTATTTTCATTGCAGCTGACTTCTTCCAGGACTGCTTGTCAGAAAATGATATTGATGAGATGAATATTGAAATAATGCGCAGCAAGCTGTACAAGGTACATTCTACCGAATGAAAGCAGTCATTGTTAGTAATTATGCCTTTGTATTAATTATTTCAAACCAGCTTCATAGGCATCAGCTTTTCTGGTGCCAGATCTCTCATCAGCAGTTTCCCTGTTGTCACTTCTTGCCACCACTAGTTTCATCCTCGCCGTCATTGCTGCTGTCACCTCTGTGACTTTGTACCATGGCTAACTCCAGGTTTAGGTGGGACCTTGTCTGACTCTCGCTGAGTCTCAGAGGGCCCCTTGTAGTGCGGCATGGCACACCATTATATAAGAAGCTCATGGTTTAAAGTGGACCAAAACCCAGGATTTTGACTATCCTGGGTTTTGTTCCTTTCCCCCGTGGCACCCCACTGTGTGAAAGCCCCCAGATCACCCGAAGAAACTCGCCTTATACCGGTCCTACGGCACATGCACGGCCGCTCATCCAATCAGCGTGCTCGGAGCCGCTGACCTCATGTCATCTAGGACGGTGTCTAAAGCCAGCGGCTCCAAGCGCACTGGCGGCTGCATCATAGAAACATAGAAGGTTGATGGCAGAAGGAGACCATACGGTCCATCTAGTCTGCCCTTATGTGTATACTGTATGTACACTTTATCTTAGGATAGATGTGTGCTTATCCCAGGCATGTTTAAATTCAGGGACTGTTGATTTTTCAACTACCTCTGCTGGAAGTTTGTTCCAAGCATCTACTACTCTTTCTGTAAAATAATATTTTCTAACATTGCTCCTGATCTTCCCCCCGACTAGCTTCAGGTTGTGCCCCCTTGTTCTATCATTAAGCTTCTTCTTAAAAACACTTCCCTCCTGAACCTTATTCAATCCTTTCACATATTAAAAGGTCTCAATCATGTCCCTCCTCTCCCTTCTTTCCTCCAGACTGTACAAATTAAGTTCTTTAAGTCTCTCCTGATAAGTTTTAATTTCAAGTCCTTCCACCATTTTCGTTGCCCGCCTTTGGACACGTTCTATTTGAATAATGTCTTTTTGCAGGTAAGGTCTCCAGAACTGCACACAGTATTCTAGCTGTGGCCTTACCAGGGCTCTATACAGCGGCATCACAACCTCCCTCTTTCTACTGGTGATGCCTCGAGCTATGCAACTGCCTGGCTACACTGTCCACTCATCTTGCAGCTATCAGTAATCAGTACCCCTAAATCTCTCTCCTCCGAGGTCCTGGTAACACAGTGCTGCCCATACGGTACTCAGAGCAGGGATTCCTTCTACCCAAGTGCATGATTTTACATTTAGAGACATTAAACTCTAGTTTCCACAGTTTTGACCATCTATCCAGTAAAGCTAAATCATTTTCCATGTTGCAGACACCTCCAGGAATATCCACCCTATTACTAACCTTTGTATCATCAGCAAACAGACAAACTTTTCCTACCAAGCCTTCTCCTATGTCACTTACACATATATTAAAAAGAATGGGGCCCAGGACAGAGCCTTGCGGCACACCACTTGTAACTCGCCTTTGTTCAGATTGCACACCATTTACAACAACGCTCTGATACCGATCCCTCAGCCAACTGGAAATCCACTGAACTATCCAGGGATTGAGTCCTACCTTCAATAACTTATCTATGAGCTCCTTACGTGGTACAGTGTCAAAGGCTTTGCTAAAATCCAGATAGGCGATATCCACAGCACCACCTTCATCTAACACTTTAGTGACATTGTCAAAGAAATCAATAAGATTGGTCTGACATGATCTGCCCTCAGTAAAGCCGTGCTGTTTTGGGTCCAATAGGTCATTAATTTTTAAATGGGAAATTTTCTGCATCCCCCGCTTCCCTCTAACAGGGAGCGTGCCTGCGCCGGCCATTCACAAATGGCTAAAGGGATAGTGGGGATGTGTCCCACGCATGCGCTGTTGGACCGGGAAGAAAGGTAAGGGAACGGGATGACCTGGGGGGATTTCACACATTTCCGGGAGGAGCCACTTTAAGTCTCCCATCCTAGCATTGCTCCCCTACTTAATGAGAAAAAACAGAATGAATGCATGTAATAAATTACATATAAAGAAAGAAAGATACATATAATAAGAAGGAAAAAAAGAATTGAAAGTTTGACAAAAAGAAAGTCAGAAAGAAAGAATAGAGAAGGCATTGCAGAAAATATAGAAAAGGATGAAAGAACTAATATAAAGAATACCAGTAATAAAGGCAGTACAGAATAGAATAAAAGACAGAAAGAATATAAAAAATGAAAGAAAGAAAATAAGTTATAAAAATGGTATAAGGCATGAAAGAAAGAATAGATGGTATGATGAAAAAAAAAGGAGGGATAACAGAAAGTATTTAAAAAGAGAAAATAATTGCCAATCTGCCCAGTTCCAGTTACTGCAAGGCCCAGTGTCCTGCATAGGGGCTGCCCAGAGAGGAGGAAATGGCACCACCAATCACTGTTAAGAGATGTATCACATGACGATGAGGTCAGCCCTCCCAAGGCACAGCAGCCCCTGCACCTGCCTGGTTAAACCGGACCTTCTACAAAAAGAAGGACACCCTGTTAAGCACCACCATAAACAATCCAAATTAGGGGGAAAGAAGTGTGCCAATTCTGTAACTTAAATTGCTGCTACAATGAACAAAGACTCTTCTGTGGTTCCAGCCATCCACAGACAAAACACAGTTACTCAGAAGGCACCACTCTTACCTCAAATAAATTAATCAATTATACCGACTGATCTTAATATCCATTTTAATTAATCAACGCATCAATAATTTAAAAACACACATCAAGACTATACAACACCATTACATACATATAAAAACATATATACAAAACATATCTACAAAACATAGCCACAGCAGGAGCGACCTATATAATCCATACCAACCATGTTGACCCAAATATCCCCCTAAATATAAATCTCTGTCCATAGATTAAAGTGCCAATCTCCAAAGTGACCAGTGCAAAATATGATCCTTAAATATATGAAAAACAAAACCTTAATCAATAAAAATTCACCTCAATGTAAATAGCGATCATCTCCTGCTGGGCAGATATGCAAAACACCCACGCGTTCCGTGGCTATGTGCCACTTTCTCAAGGTGCCATGACCTTCAGCGTCATTTAATGAAAAGCCCGAACCCTTAAAAAACTATTCCCTAGCATCTAAAATTAATATATTTCATGTTTTTAGTCACTTTTTATTCTTTCCCTCACTGGCCTGCACTCTAGGATATGGGTGCCGCCATCTTGGCTTAGTAACATCAAATACCGAGGAGTTGAGAGGGGTCAAAAGTGCAGGAGAGCGGGGTTATAGCTGTGCTTTGCACAAACAGAGCAGAGCTGGGGTCAGGAAAAGGTCAGCAATCCCAGAATGCAGAGCAGCACAGTGAGAGGACACTTCCTGTTTGCAGGCAGCCTACACGTCCATGAGCCGCCATCTTGGATGTTTAATGCCTCAGAAAATGCAATAGATGCAAGTAGGATGCTTTTTAATGTGAGCAATCTGTATGTACAGGTTGAGGGAAACTCAAGATAGGCTCTTATTTAGGGTGAAGGTCCACTTTAAGCCCAGTGCTGATGCCGGCCCTGCTTTTTACGCTTAGAAAGAGCATTTGACATGTTATCAGCTCAAGAAATGTTATATAAATATTTAAAAACCAAACAAAGAAATGGGGGAACCCACCCTCCCCCAAAAATAGATGCCAGGTAACTACTCATAAGTGTAAAAAAGATATAAAGAGTTTATTGTTCTTGATGGTTACATAAAAGGACATACTAACATTTATACAGATAAACCACAGACATAACATTAATATATAAAAACACCAGGGGGCGCCGGGGGTCTGTAAGGATCATCATACTACCCTAAAATCCAACTCTAATCACAATGCCTAAAATCTAATCACCTATATCAATATGTGCAAATCTACAATCAAATGTGCAATTGTGCTTTATACAAAAATTATACCACAATGTAAAACATCAAAATCACTATAAATAATCATATAACAGGAGGACTAACCAGGGTGTGCAAGGGAAAAATACGGTTATAAATATTACCAAAAAATAGCGCAAAGAAATTATAAATGTACATATACAGACCAACCGGGGTACCCCTGTAGGGATAAGACGCCAATCTTTAAAAACACAAGTGGACCAAAACCAAACCTAGCGCCTGTAATATGCTAGGTCCATTCAGATGCTCACCCCTGATGCACCGCTGTATAAAACCCTGCAGGATGGATGATATTCTTACCTCGCCTGCGAGTCCTCAGCACATGCCTGGGTGTTGGTAGCGCCTCTCGCATCTTCCTGGCGCTGTGTGTGCCCGCACCACTGTAAATGAATGGCTGGCACAGCCAGAGAGGGATGCAGGGGTTGGCGCGTGCCAATCGCAAGTGTGGGTAGACTCCCATTCAGTTTCTTCAGCCGCACATACAAAAGAAGCCGATTGGAGGAGAGCCCTTTTTGTGGTATGTATATGGACTGGTCGATGGGGTTTCACACCGAGGGGTATCCCAAATCGGGATGCCCCAGGGGGAACAGACCAAAACCTGGCAATCAGGTGCTTGGTATGGGCTATATATGCCTAACAGTTGTGTTTTTTTTCTGTTAGTCATATCTGGAGGCATTTTACAACTTCTGCAAAGGCCAAGGAGGGACGACTGAAGATATAATGTGTCCAATTCTAGAGGTATAAATGTCTAATTTCTCCACTGGAACTTTTGTAATTGTATTTATTATTATTATAATTTTTTTTTTTTTTTTTTTTAATGTTCTTATTTCCAACTAAATATTTCTCGTACAAGTGTGGAGTTTAGGCACAGCCATCTTAACCATTGGATTTATATTTCTGTAAATTGAATGGGCAGCAAGATTGTTTACATGTTTTTATTTGTACTTAATACATTAATGATCATTAACAAATAAAATACCTTTGTATACAGCAAGCCCAAACCATTTTGGGACCCTAAGCAGAATTTGATTTGGGGGTCCCCAGATTCCTACCACCAACACTCAAGCTAAAGCAGGCCAAAGCCTGAGATTTTGCCCCCGCCGCAGCAATGAGCCTACAAATAATGATGTCCAGAGGTAATGGCAGACTGGGGCCAAATTACAGGTCCTCCAGCCCATAAAGTGCCAAAAAAAAACACGCGCTGAACCTAAGTACCCTCCAAGGCTGAGGCTATAGCAATCCAGGGACAGGTCATGAACAGAGGTGGATATGATAAACTCAAGAGTACTGTAGTATTGTGGGGCAAGATAGCATGACAGGGGTGGGTATGGTCTCCCAACATCCATGAATCGGAGTCTGTAGCATTAGAATAAAACCTGGGCTGGGGTTTCTTGTCTTGGAGGGTGCAGTAGGGCCGGTACATGAAGGCTTAACTAGATAGAGGTGCAACAAGCTGCAGCCCAACCAGGCCCAAAGCAAGGCGGCCCACTGGGAATTCTCCCGGGTCTCCCTAAGGCCAGTCCGCCCATGCCCTTGGGTCGAGCTGTTACCCAGTCCTACAGTTGGGTTACAAGGGTTTTGGTTCACTTTCAACAAACAGTCCTTATAGGTTGGACAACTGTGCTAAAGCTAAGCCTCAGCCACATACAAGAGCACCCCTCCTAAACCCCATTTCCAAAGGTGGGATTATAAACACCATTGTGAACTCTCCAAAGGGGGTGAGGTAGCCACAAAACAGTATTCAAGCAGACCAAAACCGTTTTGCTACC
Organism: Gastrophryne carolinensis; assembly: GCA_027917425.1. Classification (NCBI taxonomy): domain Eukaryota; kingdom Metazoa; phylum Chordata; class Amphibia; order Anura; family Microhylidae; genus Gastrophryne; species Gastrophryne carolinensis. The sequence goes on from CM051239.1 coordinate 373,425,052, forward strand.
CCTCCAGGTTTGGTATGGTATAATTGAAATGGGCATCCAGATTAAAAGTGGACCAAAACCCAGCACAATCTACCCAGGAATCGATAAGATTTCCGGAGCGAACAAATTTCTCCCCCTGGGGAATCCAAAATCAGGGGGAAAGGAACAAAACCTAGGATAGTCAAAATCCTGGGTTTTGGTCCACTTTAGGTTGCCCCGGTGTGTTAAATTTGGGGATCAGCAGATTCCATACGTCTCTCCATGCTCCCATAGCACATGCGCAGCCTGCGCAGAGCATCATTATGCCATGCCAGCCACATGCTCTGGGTGTGCGGGCCCACGTCGACCATTTAGGTAAACCTGGCATGGGAGTGCACATCAGCACTGGAGCACTGGAGATGCTGCTGCAGCAACCCGCACATATGCTGAGAAGTCCACCAGAAAAGTTAGATATTTCGAGGACACAATTAAAGTGGACCAACACCCAGGATTTTCACTATCCTGGGTTTTGGTCCACTTCCGCGGGGCACGACAATTGGGGGTGCCCCGCTGCATGAAACCCCCCAGAACGCCCGATAAAACTCAGCTCACCCTGCTCCTACAGCGCATGCGCGGCCGCTCGGCCAATCAGTCGCTGTGGTATGCGCGTCCAAGCGACGTACAACTACAGCGACTCCGATCACGCTGGCGGCAGCATCTCATTCACAGATGGCCGGCGCGGGCACGTGTCCTGCTAGAGAGAACCGCGAGATGTGGCCGCGGCCCGCGCATGCGCCGTTGGATCGGGATGCGGGTAAGGTGAATGGGGCGTGCTGGGGGGTTTCACACAGCGGGGCATCCCGATGTTGGATGCCCCGCAGGGAGGGATCGGATAAGATTCCCGGGCTGATCCCCCCTGGGTGTTGGTCCACTTTAATCGTCTTAGACTCCTGGTCCACTACTAGAGTTTTGGTCCACTTTAAAGCAGATCTACACTTTCCTTGGCACCTGTGCAAGGCGGGATGGCACACAGAACTAACCACACTCTATCAGTGAGCCCTGTTTTAGAGAAATACTTACCTTTAATGGCTGAAGCTCATTTGATAGGAGACATGAGACCCAGGCTAGCCATCACATATTATAGGTTGTGTCTTAGGGGGGCCCAAACTCTATATAGACTGTCACATAGACTCACAGACTCCAGGGAGGGTTTTGGTCCACAGGTGCGTGATCAGACGTGTATTTTGATTTAAAATTTGGGTGAATCATTTATTTAGGCAGAAGGAAGTCATGACAGATTGTTTTAAGAACTATAGCTATATATTTAGCGATTTTCTTTTCCAGTTTGAAGCAGACAGGCGGGCACTGATCATTACTATCAACTCATTTGGCACTGAACTAAACAAGGATGAAAGAGAGGCCTTATATCCAACATGTGGAAAGCTCTATCCAGAGGGACTCCGACTGCTTGCCAATGCCGATGACTATGATCAAGTGAAAAACATAGCAGAATATTACGCTGTAAGTCCACACAGCTCCGCTGACATGTATCCTTATTAATTATAATTATTATTATTATATATAGCAATAAGTCTGTCTATGGGGGTCATGCTAATCATTTGGTGATGCCACTGTGGCTTCTGGTGTGCATTGTGCTGTGGATTGTAACCTGCATCCCAGTGAGCTTTTTAGCCTTTAGACACAAAAAAGCACAAAAAAAGTTTGTTCTACACTTTTCCCCCAAAAATGACTGTGATAAGATAGGACATATATGTGTGATAAGATATGACATAGATGTGATGCGATATGAAATATATATTGGGATGTCATAAGACATGAAATAAATGCTTGTCAACGCATTCCTTAGAACTACTCGTACAAAGAGCCATTTACATATGACAAGTAGGTTTCCTGGCAAAAGGCAAAACACCCCATGGGGTAATCAGCAGCTACAAGCCAAATAGGTTCTCTGGCAAAAGGCAAAACACGGTTCCCCAGGGGGGGTAATTGACACACGTTCGCTACAAATCAGCAAACGAGACACTTGATAAACATTGCAGCTCATCTCGCTTCAAAAGAATGTTAAATCATATCTTGTGCAATGAAACCCCCCCGACACATGATTGGCTGCCTACAGCATTCTGCCCGCCCCAAAAATGAGCTTAAAAATGAGAGAGGTACCACATTTAGAGATGGCATGCCAGGAGACTGCTTCCGATAAGCAGGCGTGTTGTCACATTACTCTCTGTGCGTCTCCTCACAAGACATTATCTTCAAAAGGTAACGATCTGTTATTTCTCCTTTTTATTTTATAAGCATATTGCCATCTATTGTATGTCTGTTATTTTTATTGTACATCTTTGTCTTACATGCACTGCCCCTTACGGGTGAATTAAATCTTAAAAATTTATAAAGTGAACTTCTGTGTGCTAACTTCCTAGCCTTTAGGAGAGACATTGTGTATATGCTAAAGCTTGTGCCCTGTGTGCTTGCCCATCGCTACCAGTGTGACTTTATTGCTGTATAGTAGGGCCAGGTCCCCAAAAACATCTGTGTGTAAGGATCGTTTGTAGTACGATCACAATCCGGTCTGGATTAAGGCATAAAACCTCCTTGATTCATGACAAAATTGGCGGCAGCTTAGTGGGATCTATAACTTAGTACATTAGTGCACTGTTTAAAGTAATTTAATCGTGTACTAATAGGCTGGAAGCTTGCTATAAGTGCCCGGCCTACAGAAGCTCACTCAGTGCATTGTATTTTTATTTCTGAACAGACATACTTGGCTTTTGCTTCCCCTCCCCACTCTTGTTTTTCTTTAGAATCTATCTTTTATTTGGAATAATGGCTGAAAATATAAGCAGCTATAAAAAGCACAGCCGTGATGACCTGATCAATCTGTGTGAGGTCAGGAACATCTCCACCACAAGAGGACAATCAAAGGAACAATTGATCTGTGCGTTGGTGGAATTTGATCGAGCAGAGCAAGCTCAAAATGTGTCTCAAGAGACCCCAGAGGAAGAGCAATCCTCACCGCCACAGGACGCAGGGGAACGTAATGTCTTGAGATACCAACCCGAGGACCAGATGTCGTCTTTGGAAATGAGTCTACAACTTTTGGGCTCCAATGACCCAGCGCTACGTCTCCAGCTGATTATGCAGCACCACCAGGCCCAGCGAGAGGCCCAGGAGCGCCAGGCCCAGCGAGAGGTCCAGGAACGGCAGGCCCAGCGAGAGGAATGGGCCTATCAGCTGGAACTTGCTAAATTACAACTGCAGCAACAGGGCTCTTCTAGCTTCATGGAGTCCAGGGGTGAACGGCCCCACAAAATCCCTTTGGATAAATTCCCAACCATGGAAGGAGATAACTGTGTGGACTCTTTCTTCCAAGCCTTTGAAAAAGTTTGCAGGCAATATAGCCTGCCCAGGGAGCAGTGGGCGTGTTACCTCACTCCAGGTCTGAGGGGAAAGGCCCTAGATGTTTTTGTAAATCTGCCTGAGGACCAAGAGCAGGATTATGATGCTTTAAAACAAGCCATTGTGAAACGCTACTGCCTCACGCCTGAAGTTTACCGCAAGCGTTTCCGGACCCTGCAGCGTGGCCCTGCTGACAGCTACATGGACCTTGTTTTTAATCTGCGTGCTGCGTTTCAGCAGTGGCTAAAAGGACTGTCTGTGGATACTTTTGTCACCCTACAGGAGCTCATGATTAAAGATCAGTTCCTCCACACATGTCCTGTGGATGTCAGACAGTTTGTCTTGGATCGGGCCCCCAAGACAGCAGCCGAAGCAGCTGAGATTGCAGATGCCTATGCTGCCAACAGGATCCCTCTGACCAGCAGGACTGCTCCCCCCAGCTGGAAGGAGGGGAAAGCTGCTGGACCCCCTGCCCCTGCCCACCAAAGGAGCCAAGTGTCCAGGTCTTCAGGATACCCGCCGTCAGCTGTAGTGCCACGGAGATGCTATATTTGCAACCAGGTGGGGCATCTCAGCATGACGTGCCCAGAAAACAAGAAAACAGCCCCCACCAATAGGGACAATGGTGGGGCCTCTTCAGTTCTGTGTGCCTCTTCAGTTCTGTGTGCCTCCAAGACAACAGGTAACCTTTCTGAGAACTTGCAACCTGTCACTGTGGGAAAAACCGTTACCACTGGGTTACGAGACACTGGATCTGAGGTTACGTTGGTCCGTCCTGAGCTAATAAGCCCTGAAGATCTGATTCCAGGCCGGACCATGGCAGTCAAGGGGGTTGGAGGCTTGAACCCTTCAGTTCCCACGGCCTGTGTCTTCCTAGACTGGGGGGCTGGGCGGGGCATAAGAGAGGTTGGGGTCACAGAGAACATCCCGACCAATGTGCTTTTGGGCACTGTCCTGGGGCGATTGGTAGCCCGTTATGAGCCCCTACCGGTGACTCAGGACCCCTCCAAAGAACCGGTGACGGACTCAATGGCCTTGAGGAATTCCAAAATAATTGACTGCGTACCGAGACATGATTCTAGTGAGTCCTATGAGCTGAGGTCTGATCGAGGTCTCACTAAGAAGTATGGTGATCAGCATATAACAAATGTATGTGATGCAATGTACACTGAAGGCAACCCCTCTGCTGCAGTGGTGACCCGCAGCGGACACCGTTACTCCTCTACTCGGCCGCTGTGCACCACTGCCGAGGCACAGCCTCCTCAAAATAATAATGAGCAGGGACTACACCCCCCCACTGCACCCCCCCACTGCCCCTCTATTTTTCCTCTGGTGCCTGTCACAGATAGCTCTGAATTCACTGAGGCTGTCAAAACTGATACCAGTCTGCAGGAACTCAGGGATCTGGCAGATAGGTCTCCAGAGGGAGATGGGAGGGTGAGGGTGTATTGGGAACAAGGTAGATTGTACAGAGAGGCGATCCCCTCTGAACCATCTGACCAAGAAAAAACTCCCAAGGCGTGTTGCTTGGACTACCGACTGTGAGCGCTCTTTCACAGAACTCAAAAAGGCCCTGGCTAGCTCCCCTGTTCTACAGGCCCCAGATTTCAACCGACGGTTTGTGGTCCAAACTGACGCCTCGGCTTATGGGTTGGGTGCTGTATTGAGCCAAATAAACGCCGCTGGAGAGGAGCACCCTGTTCTATACCTCAGTCGAAAGCTGCTACCCCGCGAAGTTGCCTATGCTGCAATCGAATGGGAGTGTTTATCGATTGTTTGGAGCCTACAAAAACTGCAGCATTATCTTTATGGTCGGGAGTTCACAGTGGTTACGGACCACAATCCTCTGAGCTGGCTACACCGGGTTGCTGGGGAAAATGGCAAATTGCTGCGCTGGAGCCTAATTCTTCAGCAGTATAACTTTACAATCCAACATCGGAAGGGAAGCCGTCATCAAAATGCAGATGGTCTCTCCCGCCAAGGGGAAAATTAAAGTTTGACGCGTGGCTTACCGCATTACGCTAAGCCAGGCGTCATTTTGAAAATGGGGGGATGTGATAAGATAGGACATATATGTGTGATAAGATATGACATAGATGTGATGCGATATGAAATATATATTGGGATGTCATAAGACATGAAATAAATGCTTGTCAACGCATTCCTTAGAACTACTCGTACAAAGAGCCATTTACATATGACAAGTAGGTTTCCTGGCAAAAGGCAAAACACCCCATGGGGTAATCAGCAGCTACAAGCCAAATAGGTTCTCTGGCAAAAGGCAAAACACGGTTCCCCAGGGGGGGTAATTGACACACGTTCGCTACAAATCAGCAAACGAGACACTTGATAAACATTGCAGCTCATCTCGCTTCAAAAGAATGTTAAATCATATCTTGTGCAATGAAACCCCCCCGACACATGATTGGCTGCCTACAGCATTCTGCCCGCCCCAAAAATGAGCTTAAAAATGAGAGAGGTACCACATTTAGAGATGGCATGCCAGGAGACTGCTTCCGATAAGCAGGCGTGTTGTCACATTACTCTCTGTGCGTCTCCTCACAAGACATTATCTTCAAAAGGTAACGATCTGTTATTTCTCCTTTTTATTTTATAAGCATATTGCCATCTATTGTATGTCTGTTATTTTTATTGTACATCTTTGTCTTACATGCACTGCCCCTTACGGGTGAATTAAATCTTAAAAATTTATAAAGTGAACTTCTGTGTGCTAACTTCCTAGCCTTTAGGAGAGACATTGTGTATATGCTAAAGCTTGTGCCCTGTGTGCTTGCCCATCGCTACCAGTGTGACTTTATTGCTGTATAGTAGGGCCAGGTCCCCAAAAACATCTGTGTGTAAGGATCGTTTGTAGTACGATCACAATCCGGTCTGGATTAAGGCATAAAACCTCCTTGATTCATGACAATGACCCTTACCTGTGATGGAGCATTTTTTACAGGTTAAACCGGACCTTCAGCGTGATTTAATGAAATGCCCAAACTCTTAAAAAACGGTTCCCCAGCATCTAAAATTAATATATTTTACGTTTCTAGTCACTAACTTATTATTCTTTCCCCCACTGGGCTGCAACTCTGTTCAGGAATTTAGGATACGGGCGCCGCCATCTTGACTCAGAAGCATCACACTTACTGAGGAGAGGAGAGTGGGATAAGGCACAGGGGGGCGGGTTATAGCTGTGCTTTGCTCAGACAGAGCAGAGCTGGAGTCAGGAAAAGGTCAGCAATCCCAGAATGCAGAGCAGCACAGTCAGGAGGCACTTCCTGTTTGCTGGCTGCCTGATAAGATGGCGGCTTCCATAAGCCGCCATCTTGGATGTTTAAAGGCTCATAACATGCAGTAGATGCAGGTAGGATGATTTTTAATGTGAGCAATCTGTATGTACAGGGTGTGGGAAACATATAAGATAGACTCTTATTCAGAAAGAAAGTCCGCTTTAAGCAATCAGTGTCGTACATAGCCGGCTTTATTTGTTTTACATGTAAAATCCTTTTAAATCATTCCCAGTATTTACACCCCAGATTGCTTCAGGGGCACTATCTGGATTTTTTAGGTTCCATACAACCACAATGGGGTTGATACAGAGCCAGGTGAGAATTCTCACTCTTTTATTAGAGATGAAAACTGCCATTGACTTTCATTGTCTACCTTGGGGCTGATTCAGAGCCAGATGAAAATTTGTATGCCCGGTAGACAATGAAAGTCAGTGGCAGTTTTGTCTCCTAAAACAAAGAGTGAGAATTCTCACCTGGCTCTGAATCAACCCCAATGTCTGGGGCCCCCACCGAGCCGTAACCTATATGTAATGGCTGTGCCCCTAGTTGTAATATCTGTGCCTGTGTCGCCAAGGGAACTAGTATATAGATTACAGATATTTGGGAACCTGAAGATTAAACAAGGGGCCCAAGGGGTTGATTCAGCACCGTATTTTTTTTACTCATTTTTTTTTTTAACGCTTTTTCTCATGATTGTTTTCCTTGGTGCAATTCAGCACCATATTTAGCTGTGCAAATGCTTACAAAAATGCACAGATAAAAATGACACTGAAATGCACCAAGGAAAACATTCATGAGAAAAGGTGTTTACTCACAAAAAAACATGAGTAAAAACATACAGGGCTGAATCAACCCTAAAATAGGCTTATATAGTATAGACCCCCCCCCCCAATCACCTATATTTGACAAATGTGCCCCTTGTTTAAACTGAGTCCCTAAGCAGCCAGGCTGACATCAGTATTCAGACTAAGGGGGTTATTTAAGAATGAATAGCGCCAGGTAGCGCCTCGTAGCGGCAGGCAGCGTCTGGTGAACGCTGGGCGCTGTATGAGAAACCACATTTAAGAAAGCGAATCCGGTGAGCGCCTCTAACATCGCCATGTAACGTCACATGTATTACCAGAGGCGGCTCAGCGTCACATATTACCATTCGCTCAGTGTCGCTCTCCCATACATTTCAATGGCCTTTCATTTGTTTGTGTTTAAATAGCGTGTTTGGCAAGCAAAATATTTTTTTGTTTGGGCTCAAATCATTGTGTGACCTCTCCTGGCTTGCAATCAAACACACACATATATATATATATATATATATATATATATATATATATATATATTTTTTTTTTTTTTTTTTATATTTTTATGCAGAATTTTCGTACAGGTCTGGCACTAAAGTGTTATTGTCCCAGTGTTATAACAATGTCATTCCATGTGTTTTCGCTTTGTTACAGGTGGATATGTGTTCAAAAACAGACTTTAATCACACAGCATCTGGCCCTCTATCCTACAGCGCCCTGCTTTACATCGCCAATGCTGTAAAGCTGTGTGTAGCTTTTCGTTAAATATGGTGTGGAGCGCCGAGTGCCAGATGCACTGAGCTGGCGCTACCTATCGCTCGCTGCAGCGTTATACTGTTATTAGAGCGCCCAACACACATCACATTCATCCATGCCGGCCAGATTACTTCAGCGACTGAGACGCTAGGTAACAGCGCCCGCTACCCGCTTACAGCGTCTACTAGCGGTTGCCGCTATACAGACGCTCACATGGCGATACCTGGCGCTAGTAGTGAATCAGCCTCCACATAGGAAACTGAAGTTAACACAAGATGCCCAGTTATCACATTGTAGGTTATAGTGGCCCAGACACAATATAGAGCTTACAGAGACTGCCCCGCTTTCCCACCCCCGCTAACCCATATGTGATGGGTGGGCCTCTGCTTTGAACTGGACCTCAAGGCACCCTGGCTCACCTCAATATATATAATATAGGATAATGAGGTTTGAACTGGGGGCCCACCATCAAATTATATAGTAATTAATAGGAGGAGGTCAATCTTTCACATTGGGACCCCTGTTACTGAAGGGCTCTATACTGGATACCTGGCTGTCCTGTCCTGATGGTGGTCCTGGATTGGGTACCCTCTAATTTAGAATAAACCATAAAGTTTAACACTAACAAGCAGAAACATAGCTGTATGTCTTTAACTAATGCTTACCAGCCATGGCTACCGTGCAATCCAAGATGTACATCCACTTTAAAGACAGAGAGCAGTATTGTGACAATGGTACCCAGCAGTAAAGCTTGATAAGTGACACTGATGCTCTTTTGCAGGAGTACAGAGCTCTGTTTGAAGGGGTTGGAACTGGAGCCGGGGAGAAGACACTGGAAGACAAGTTTTTTGAACATGAGGTAAGAAATCTCTTCAACAAAACTGCAAATATTAACTTTCTCTACTTTACTGATAATCTTAAAGCAGAACAAAACCCAGCAGTGGCCACCCTGGAATCGGGGAGGCCGATTCATTAATGGCGGCAGGTAGCGACAGTTGAGCGACTGTAGCGGCATTTTCAGAGCGCCCGCTAGTAGTCGCTGTGCTTGCCCGTTGTTCGGTTGTTGATAGCGACTGAGTCGGTGTGGTGTAATGTTGAATACGGGGTGACGAGTCGCTATTTGACAGGTTCCGCAATGTATGGGAGCGCATGATAGCGACTGGTCAGAGCGACCGTCTCCCACCATATTCATCAAAAAATCACGCTCAAAAAATTCTCGCGCTGTGAAATGCATGTTTAAACCCCAGAGCGCTGGCGGCGATGTGTTAAAAGTAGTTTTTTAACCCCCAAACCACCATATTTTTGGAAACCCAAAAAAAAAACATTTTTAAAGAATTTAGTAATATGAATACAATAATATCAGACCTGTAATTTTTTTTTACCTTAATAAAATTATCTAACATGGCAGAAGTGGTCACAGAATTTTTCAAATTAAAAAAAAAAAAAATAAATTAATAACAATTAATTATGAATATTTAAAGATTGTTCCATTGAAATGCATTGGAGAGCGCCAGGTAGCGAGAGGTCATACCTGTCGCTGTTCAAGGTCGGACGCTGGCGCTGTGGGCTGAGGCTGGAATAATGATGAATGAGTGGCTATATGGCGCTATCTCAGTCGCTAAGCAGGATCGGCTTGATAAATGTGTGATTGTGGTGGGGAGCCGGCGTTCTCGTGGCGGTGCCCGTCATTACCGGTCGCTCACCAGTCGCTACCTGTCGCCATTCCTTCATAAATAAGGGCCTAAAAGATTCCAGTGCTGGCTGCTGGCTTTTCCACTGTGTGAAATCTCCCAGGGAGCCAGTAATAACTCACCTCTCCTCGTGCCAACGGCAAATGCGCTGTCTTTCATCCAATCACAGCCGTCTGTCGTGACTTTATCAATCAGCAGACGCTCTGTTTTTTTCAATGCTGCCTCAATACCCGCGGCGTACGCATTCCCCCCCCCCCCCACACACAGCCTATGTGAATGGCAGTGCCCGCTCCACATTGAAGGCAATAAAAGCCTTTTGCCCAAAAATGTAAACACGACAAAGGGCTCTGATTGGACGAGAGTCTGCTCATGTGACATAGGACTGTGGAGAGGTGCACGGTACAAAACCCAGGACAGTCAAAGAAGCCTTGGTTTCTTCAGTGCCATCTTGGTAGATAATTCATCTATCACATATAGGGTTGATTCAGCACCATATTATTTTACTCACTTTTTTTGTGAGCAAACACTTTCTCATGATTTTTTTTCTCTGTGCAATTCAGCACCATATTAACCCATGTAAAATATTTGTACAGCTAAATATGATGTTGAATTGCACCAAGGGAAAAACTCATGACACAAAAGTGTTTACTCACAAAAAAATGTGTGTAAAAAAAAAAGCGGTGCTGAATCAACTCTTACGTGGCAATTATGCTGTTTATAGTTTGGAGGCCCCTGTTCCACAGCAGGAGAGCATGGTTTATTCACTCACATACAATACAATTTGGTATTATGTCTGTGGTCATAAGCGCTAAAGGTAATATTTGCATTTTCATGTACGGAGGGCCTCCAGAGTCAGTTCTATAAGTGCGCACAAGACGCCCCAGTCCTCCATGGCTGCACTCCTGGGCATAGATGTCAATAGCTGGCAATGTGACCCTGAGAAAGCTTCTCATTGGCTGAGTAGATCAGCTTTCCTGCGCAATGACAGCCCCACACAGACCCAGCTAAGGAAGAGCATCGATGCTCAACAGTAAAGTATACTAGGTTTAAAGTGGACCAAAATACATGATCTTCACTATCCCAGGTCTGGTCCTTTTGGGGGGTAGGGGGTGCCCCGCTGTATGAAACCCCCTAGGAGGTCCGGCAGACTCACCTCTTTTTGAGCCCACGGTGCAGACGTGGCCTCTCCTCCAATCAGCTTCTCCCTCCACACAAATTAATATGCGGCTAGAGAAGCTGAATGGAGATCCTAGCCGCAGTGCGCAGGATCTCTCCCTCCCTTCGGCTGTGCCCAACCCCACACAGCCATCCAGTTGCGGCGGTTGGAGCCGCGCACAGCGAGAAGGGATGTGAGTGATGCCAGCTGAGCATGCGCCGTGTGCTCGGGGGGAGGTTAAGAATTTCGGGTGCCCTGGGGCGTTTCACACAGCCCACCTACCAGTTCAGGATACCCCGGGATGAGTGATTATTCCTGCTCTGGAATCTCACAGAATCTCATAGGGTTTTGGTCCACTTTAAACATGGCACTTTGGAATGTGGGGTGGGGTTATGTGAAGGTCCAACCCTGACACCACCTATATCATTCAAAGACCAATATACATCACCTATACTATCCAATAACCTGTCAATAACATCCATATCCTCCAAGGACTCCTCTTCTTTCCAAGGGCCCCTTTACACAGCCTTTCATCTGGCTCATACTATCTAGGCAGGGCAGTTTTTCAATGCAGGAAGGGAAGAAATCTGCCCCTCCTCACTCATCCTATGGTGCTGCTGCTGCTGTCCATTCCAGTTAGGGTTGCCATCTAGCCAGTATTTTGTTTCTTTATGTTACTGCCCACTGGTTTGTTTTTTTACTGGTAATTTAAATTGCGAGTATATTTTTCCCATCCCCAATTACCAGTAAAAAAACAAATACCAGCGTCGCCAGGCCAGTGGCCAGCAAAGTAAAAAAAAATACCGGCCAGGTAGCAACCTTAATTCCGGCATGTGCCATGCTGTGCCACTTTCTTAGCAGCAGGAAATGCTCCCTACCATGACTGAGCCCAAATAGGGATGAGGGTCCTGACCCCTCTGCAGAAAACAGGATGGTTGAGATAAGGGCATGCCCAATGGCTTTGTGTCCAGGGTAATCACCCTGCTTGCTTTGCCCTAGAAACGACCCTGTATCTAGGCTCAGAAAAAGAAACTACAAATAAGCATAAAAAATGGTGGGTGGTAGTAGGGGATAACCGTGAAAGGGGTCGGGTCCCATTTCTGGTAGGAAATCGACTGGGCCCCATTTTGAGTTATCATGCCGCCCAAGTGTCCCTGATTTGGAGGGACTGTCCCTCTTTGGAGTCCATGTCCCCCTGTCCCTCGTTTTCATTTGTCCCTCTTTGAGGTGTAACATGCAGATCTGCAGCAATGAATGATCTCTTTTCCTATCCAAAGTGTCTATATTATTTGTAGCGATAGTAAATGTATGAACACAGAGCAGAAAGAATGCCTCTATTGGATCTAATTATGGGGTGTTAGCTCCTTAGTTGGCTCCTATTCTTAAAGACACTACTCCTTTGGCGCTTCAAGTGTCAAAATTCAAATTAGGAATACAGAGCTCGTTCTTAGAACACTGCACCTTTAGCACCTCAGATATTAAAGTTCAGATTGTGAATGTAGAGCTACAGAGAGATACTGCTAACAGTTTTCTTAACAGGTGACACTGGCTCTTTAAATAGTCCTTGTTTATATGGTGGTAGAGTTATAATTCTTCCTCTTCCATTCAGAGTGATATCTGGCTGTAGTTCTTTCTTATACAATATTTTCAGTGCCCATAAACTTATAAAGCCACCACTGTGCCCGTCACCGTTGCTAGGTACTCTTACCGGCTGGTGGATGAATATAAAGCTGTATATATTAACTCCTCTTAGGTCTCTCTCCTCTGTGTAGATATCCAATTAGGGGCTATAGGTGCTGGTTGCACTAGGTTTCAGCTCACCAGGATAGTACAGGTGTAGGATAAAACAAAAGAGAGAAAATCTAGTGTATTCCCGCTTTTTAATGTTAAAAATTATAAAATGCAACCTACAAGTGCGCACTCACATTTAAAAAGTGACAAATCGCTTGTATTAGAGATAGGCGAGGCTCTCACCCGACTCCAGTCACCACGGCCGTTGGTGTTACTGTTTAGAGGGGCGGGATAGCTATCGCAAGTGGATCCTCTTTTATTTCATATGCCTGTCGCCGTCAACGCGTTTCACTGCCAACGGCAGCTTTATCAAGACTGGCGAGGCGGCTTTAAGTCACTGCTAATATAGTTTTAGAGTGTGACATCACTCCTTTTTGGCCCTATTAGAGCAGTTAATTATGTACCTGTATGCTGCAGCTGATCATCTAAGTCCGGCTGTATGTTCCTGGGTGCTCGTCCTCCGTGTGTAGATGCGTCATCGGCGGGAGCGCGCGCACCGTGACCGTGCGCGATATCGCGTGATTACGCGAAGACACAGTTCTGGTGTCTTTCCTACTGCGCATGTCACATCTAGAATGTGTATTCATTGGTGCAGGCTAATACACATTCTAGATGTGACATAGCAGTGACTTAAAGCCGCCTCGCCAGTCTTGATAAAGCTGCCGTTGGCAGTGAAACGCGTTGACGGCGACAGGCATATGAAATAAAAGAGGATCCACTTGCGATAGCTATCCCGCCCCTCTAAACAGTAACACCAACGGCCGTGGTGACTGGAGTCGGGTGAGAGCCTCACCTATCTCTAATACAAGCGATTTGTCACTTTTTAAATGTGAGTGCGCACTTGTAGGTTGCATTTTATAATTTTTAACATTAAAAAGCGGGAATACACTAGATTTTCTCTCTTTTGTTTTATCCTACACCTGTACTATCCTGGTGAGCTGAAATTTAGTGCAACCAGCACCTATAGCCCCTAATTGGATATCTACAGAGAGACCTAAGAGGAGTTAATATATACAGCTTTATATTCATCCACCAGCCGGTAAGAGTACCTAGCAACGGTGACGGGCACAGTGGTGGCTTTATAAGTTTATGGGCACTGAAAATATTGTATAAGAAAGAACTACAGCCAGATACCACTCTGAATGGAAGAGGAAGAATTATAACTCTACCACCATATAAACAAGGACTATTTAAAGAGCCAGTGTCACCTGTTAAGAAAACTGTTAGCAGTATCTCTCTGTAGCTCTACATTCACAATCTGAACTTTAATATCTGAGGTGCTAAAGGTGCAGTGTTCTAAGAATGAGCTCTGTATTCCTAATTTGAATTTTGACACTTGAAGCGCCAAAGGAGTAGTGTCTTTAAGAATAGGAGCCAACTAAGGAGCTAACACCCCATAATTAGATCCAATAGAGGCATTCTTTCTGCTCTGTGTTCATACATTTACAATTGTTATACACTCTCTATTTGGGATAAGAGGTTTTAGCACGTTGAGCAGTTCTTAATTCAAGTAACCATAGTGTTTTTTAAATTTAAGCGTTAAGATAGCAGCGCGGGTTCTTCACACTATTGTATTTGTAGCGATAACCTTTATCGCCGAAGGGCTTCCCCGCCAGAGGCGTCCTTTTCCCAATGGTGAGAGGTGCTGCGGGAATTCCAGAGTCATCCGTGAGGAAATCAGGAACAGCTCTTACAAGGGCTAGTGCATGGCGATATAGCGTTTCCCCCAATAAGAGACGGAACTCAGTATTGAGGGTGAAGATGACCTACTTTTATTAGTGCCACCCTGGGCCTTATATGCAAGTCTCCATGCAAGGGGACCTCCCCTGTGGACCTGATGGAGAACTGCATGACAAACGTACAGACCAATGGGAGCAGGCCACACAATCCCTCAACTCTGCCGGTAACACAATCAGCAACACAATGGCAGTCTGTAACACAATCAACAACACAATGACAGTCTGTAACACAATCAACAACACAATGACATTGTCTGGAACATGCTTAAGAAAATGAAAGTAATGAATCTATGTAAAGTTCAAGGGGCAGAAACAGTGCCTTTAAAATCCAATATGCCCAAGTAGGGTCCCATGGGCCGTATAGAAAAACAGTGGGCATCCAATGAATGACCCGGTGGGCAATTGAATAGTGGTGAAATCCAAAAGGCAGAGAGTCTGTAACATTATTTTAATTGTTAAATCCTATCTCCTATCCATCCCTCAATAAGGGGGTGTGGCCTAGTTTAACAAATGTCCCTCTTTCCCACCCTGAAAAGTTGGTAGGTATGCGAGTTATGCCTTTGTGTTCGGGAAGGTTTTCACAAATCAACATGTGTGGTTTATTGTCCGGATTGGCCAATGTATTTACACTGTCTACTATCCGTGTCTGTAACTGCTGGAATAGGATAGCGACATATCAGTCTATTTTATTTTATTCATTTTTTTTATTATAATGTTTATCATGTCTTCTTCCTGAAGGTGAAGCTTAACGTCCTGGCGTTTAACAATCAGTTCCACTTTGGGGTCTTCTATGCTTACGTAAAGCTAAAGGAGCAGGAATGCCGCAATATTGTCTGGATCGCCGAATGCATTTCTCAGAGGCACAGGGCCAAAATCAACAACTACATCCCCATTTTGTAACACATAAATAACACTCACTCATGCAGTAGCGCCTTACAAGTCAGATTTGATCTTATTCAGGGCATTGTATGGACTTATATGTTGATAAAACTTCTCATGCATTTATTGTTAGCTTTTTGTTATATTTAAAGCGACAGTCCAGACGAAAAGCAATAAATGATACATACTCACCTATAATTCTGCCTAGCTGATAGGCCTTATTCTGGAAGTTTGAAACCTCTGCCGGAGATTCAGAGCTGCACCATCCCTATGGTTACATTGCTGCCTTCTCGCTTCCTCCTGCAATAATCACAATAGCTGTCCACACCTGCTCCATTCATTTCAATAGAGGGGGCGTTGCGAGGGCTGGCACGCCCCTCCATTTTAGTGAATGAAGTGGCCAGTCATCAAGACTGATGTATGGAAGACTGGACAGTTGGGCCACCAGGATGGCGGAGACAAGATCGCCAATGCCAGTTAAATTCAAACTACTGTGAACGAGCAATTAGGGGAAAACTCCATTTTTGCCAGGTTTTTGGTGTTCTGGCTTTTTGTTTTCCTCATTTGGAATCTAAAATAAACCTGTGGATTAGAGATGTGCCCTCACAGTCCTGTGATTTTACTAAGCATGCGGTTTCCAAGTTTCTTATATCCTTGTTGCTCAAGTAGGAGCGGCTTTCCTGGCCTTGAGCAAAAAGCAAAAACTACTACAAATCCCAGAATCCTTCAACTATAACAGGTGAGCTTAGCAACAAAATCAAGCCGCAGTAATGACCTCCCCAGGTTAGAAGGAACACAAGATTGTGATCCCCTCATCTAAAGAGGCTGAATTAGTGCAGGAGGGGTTAAACATGTGAGCTCAGGAGTGTGGAGTGTCATCTCAGTCTCAGCCAATCAGATGGTTAGCAAGCCAGAGTCTGGAGGTCTCTGCCATGTACACCAAACACAATAGTGTATACATCGCTAAGGTAAACACGTTGTTGCTAGAGAAAACTGTTTCTTATATAGCACAAAGTTGCAAACAATTAGAAAAGAAGAAACATAACTCATAAGCTCAGCACCGTAAAGTGGACCAACAGTCAAAAATGAATTAAACCACACTAACACAACAGACAGTGCTCATATGTATTTAGATTGCTGCACATAAAAAAGAATTGACTTTTTCCAACACCTGCTGGGGTAAATTTTAAAAACAAGATGGCTGCTCATAGGTTTGCAGGCCACCTGCAAACAGGAAGTCATGCTGGGATTCCTGTTACTGTGCATTTTAGTTATGTCCGCTACTTTTCTTTTCCAACTGTGTCAGGATGTTGGTCTGGTTTAACTACATCATTTAGGCCCGCAATTATGAAAACTTTTGAAAAAGCCATCGAAACATTTCCTTTAAGCTGCACAGGACTATAGGTGAGTATGATTTTTATTGTTTTTGCCCAGACATGGACTTTAAGGAGATCTATTGTGAAAATGGTTAGATATTTGAAAAGTCAGATAAACATGCTAGATAGCAAGAGGAGAGGTTACTTGCATATAACAAAGCCCTCCTGACATGTTTTTTCTTTTACTGAAAGGAACATAAACCAGGAGTGAAATGTTTGTGAATGTTGCACAGGTGAGGATGGCTATACCCTATAACTGCCGGTCTCCTGAGCTCAGGGCCAGCCTTATGCTATGTGTCCCTGTCATGTCCCTCATTTTACTCAGTGTAATTGTCTGTTAAAGTGTTTATTTACATAGGATAAGCAATGTGCCTTTTGTTGCTTTTTGTCCCTTACTGGTCCCTGTAGCCCAGCTGTGATGCAAGCAGCTTTCCCTTCTCCCTCTTGCCCTCAGCCATTTTGTATTTTGCATTCAAGCAGTGCACATGTGCTGCCTTCCTCTAGCAGTCAAACAGTCTTTGTACCCACTGTTATAGGCTACATCACATGCTTCCTGCTGTATTTAATGTACATTTCAAGATTCCTGCTGTAAGAAGTGATTATTGCAAGATTCTGTACTAAAAATAAAGCTTTCTGGAACTTAATCATCTGCCTCATCATCAGCCAAGTAAGCTATCTGCCAAGCCTTATGCAGTAAGAACACATCCAACACAGACACACACAGACACAGTGAAGTTGTCTACAGGATCCACATTACTGCCATCTGGTGAGTTATAATACTGAGTTATAATGCCAAGATTGTCCAGCAGTGCTCAATGGACTATGTACTAAGCCAAAATAGTGCACCCCTGAGTGCTTCAAAACCCGTCAAAGCATTTCAAGCCTTAAACAGGATTCCCCTCCAATCCTGTACACAGCGCCCTCAGACAGATGTAAATCATGGAGTAGAAGGATTTCAGATGATCCTACCATGGACCACAGGCAGCGGTGAGCCGTTACCTATAGATCGCTGTCGGAGCTCCTGCTCGAAGCCAAGGTCTGCCGCCATCACCCAAAGCTCCGCCTCATCCTTCCCCACCTTAGGGCTTGTTCAAAGGCCTCCTCCTGCACATAGATGGATAAAGACTGGGAAAGGGGGAGAGGGAAACACCATGCCTGCTCTCCACCTCCTCACCCCCAGCTCAGTCAGAGAGACACAAACAGAGCGAAGAACCCCCCGCTCTGAGGCATCAAACCAACGCCCGTGCGAGGGGGGGGGGGGGAGTGTACACCAGCAGACGATTAAGCTCCCCGGGCAACCGGGCACAAAAGAGGCAGAGTATAAGTGCATATCTCCATTAGGCATTATGTGAAGAATACGCATTCAATCACCAATGTCAATATACCCTAGTGAACATATACAATATCAAAACATTATGGAAAGATAGACCAATATATGTAGTAAAATACATACATATTACAATTCATGATTACCAAATACAATACATACTAATATCATTATACAAATCTCCATATGTGATGGGTAGGTACAAGTTAAACAGTTAAAAAAGATTAGAACCCTGTCAGTGGAGTAGGCCATGATAGTGACTTTAGTAAGCAATAGATAAATAGTAGTACTTGGTTGCCATTGCTTCATAAATCCACATGATGGCAATGTTGCCTAAGGAATGAGAAAAGTTCATTTTAATTAGTCTAGTGCCCCCCTCTAGTTACGTAAATAGAGACTAAGCCAGATGGCATTAGCAACATCACCTGCTTTGCCACTAGATGGGGTTACAGGCATATTTTATAGTAGCAACATATAGGAGGTTGTAAAAGGGGATCCCTTCCTTTTAGGAAGGTTATGGAAGTGTGTAGGAATGTTTTGGGGTGGTGATGGTAAACAACCCACATAAGGCAGGCTATGGCATTAAGCTGTCAACAAAGAGAAGCTGAGCCTCCACTGAGTGGAAGAGTGGGTTAAATGTGCCTCCACCCAGAATAGGGCCCTTACAACTAATAGGAAACACCTTTCTGGGAAACAGATCACACAGTCAAGTATAACAGTACTAGGAACATTATGTAATAAAGGTTAACTTGCTAGTATGAATGGAACATACACAGTATAACAATACAATCAAAGGCCCAAGTAGGGCTTTTATTAGTTTGTGCACATATACTGGGGTATATCAATAGTCAATAGTTAAATACCTCCAGGAGAATGTCGACACAGGATGTAAGCTGCAGGGGCCCCGAATGTTGTCGAGGAGAAGATTCACTCTTGACACGCAGAAGGTGACGAGGAGATATGCGGCACCAGTTGAAAGCAGTTGTCTCCAAAAGACACACGCAGGTTAACAGGCAGAAGGCAATGAAGAAGTTCGGGAGTAGCAACAGAAGATCCCTCATGTGGCATCGGCAGCTGGACACGCAGGTGAATAATGAAGCAGTCTGGGAAATGATTTAGGCTCCACTTTGGGGCTATATATGCATATAAGTTGTAGCAGCACTGCTCCTGGCAGCAAGCCGTGTGATCAGGTTCCCCCTACATACAGGCAGTCTCTCCTATATATAGTCTTTGATACCTCCGATTAGGGGCTACAAACCCCAACCTGCAGGGGCAGGAAGTTTGTAATCAGCTGCTAGAGAGAGAGTGATCTGCAACAAGCCTCTCTATGATCTCCAGAGGCAAATGTTCTATTTGCAACTCAGCACTTCCCTTCAAGTGTTAGCCATGAGGGGAAGATCTCTATGAGTATAGTTGAGGAGAAGTAACAGCATGCAGCAATGAATAGAAAGTCCAGCTTACGACAGCCAGCTTGACTAGAAGACAGTGGCAGCACGAGGCTCAACAAGCTAACAAGACTTGTGCACCTCCTTTTGAGATTAAGACCAGCCTGACCAGAGTCTCAAGTGGAACTAGAGTGCTGAGGGAAGCTGTTGAAGTAGCTTTGCTGAAGAGTACCATCTGTAATGGAATGTGCTGCTATGCTGAATTGAAGGACTTAATAAAGAGACTGTTGTTTTACTACAAGAAGTGTCATTCCTGGAGACCAGCGACGACTACCGAGTAAGTGCACCTCACCCCATATGCCACGTCAATCTGAGTTACCTACTGTAGGTCCAAGAACCCCCCTCACTCCTCACAGCCTCAGCCATGGGCCCGCTACACATTGCCCCCCATCCCATAAGCATTATTTATTAATATAACTACCCTATTGTAACCTAATTATTAATCTATATATTAAAACTGTAAATAAAAGAACTGGAGGGAAATTGGAGCAATGACAGATAGGTGAAGAGGAGAAGCCGGGAAATATTAAATGCTGTGACTGAATACAAAGATCTACATCTCATGTGTGATTCAATCGAGGAGGATGTCTAGTACCCAATTTAAATTTCCAAAAGGGTCTCCCTAAGTAACAACTTAGCTTGTCTATCTCCTCCTCTGTGTCATGCCTGGAGTTCCTCCTTAGCCATCGCCTGTTTCTCTGTAGTATGCAGCTTGACCACCAGGTGGCACTGTCCTGCAGGGCTCCTGGAGATCAGCCAGCACCTGGGCTAATTAGCTGCTGGCCTATATGCCGAGTCTGGCATGTAGTCAGGGCTCAGCATTTTACTCTGTCATCTGAACCTGAACTCTGTAGCAGAGCTCCTGAATCCTGAACTCAGGACTTCCTTGTGAACCATTAGTTTCCCCTCTGTTTGCTTTTTGGACTACTTTGGACTGGACTTCATGCCTGTATGTTTTTCCTCACTGCACTGTATGTATAGCAATATGAGTGTTTGTTTGCTTGTTTGTCACAATAAACACATTGTGTTTGCTGCACAATCCCAGTCTCTCTTCCTTGCAGTACTCTAATTATTGGTCATTGTTTATTAATGGATATCTCCCTTGAGATATCCGTGACACTCTGACACCCATACTTACCTTTTCTATAGCTGTACATCTCAAGCTTGCACGTACGGTTCTAAAGTGTTCGGAGAAACTGGAAATATTTGACATGTTCTGACATGTTCTCACTCTTAATTCCATAATCGTGTTTGGCCATCTCTTTAACAAAAATCAACTTAGGCAGCTTACATATTGAAGGTGACACAAAGCACATGTTGTTAAATAAATAATAAAAGGTGACCTACAATACTTTATATGAAAAGACTCCACAGTGGCATAATTGAATGCTCGGCCCGTATCTAATATTGGACAGGTGCTACAACTTTGTGATCCACATCTAAAGACTCCTGTTGTGTCTATCCATGTTAAACGGAAGGCTTCTCTGCCACCTTGGTCAAAGCTTTTGTGACAAAGTAGGGGCTCTCTTACTCACTACCCTACATTTTAGTATATCACGTAAGTCTGAATCACAATTAAGTAAAGGGAGATTTTTACTGATAATATAATTAATCCTGTTAAATGATGTACTATAAAAGAGGTCACCAAAGTAGGAACATTTTTAGTAGTGTCTACTCTTTTCTTTGTACCCTTCAAAAGTTCTTCTTGAGTCACCTCCCTTGCCCTTTGCCTAGCTTCCAATATAACCTTTTGCGGATACTCTCGCTGTGAGAGTCTCAATGAAATATCCTTCACTTCTTGAGCAGTTACAACAAGCTCTCAACATCTCGCCTCTAGGAATAGCTCTGGCTGTATGCCAAGGGTGCCAACTATTGTCTCTAAAAATACTGTTACCTGTGATGCTCTTCCTAAATGTTTTAGTATCAGTCTTGCCACCTGGTTTCCCAGCCTTTAACACTAGATCCAAAAATTGGATCTCATCATTACTTGTTTGTGTAGAAAATTTTAAGTTCAGACAATTGCGATTCAAATATGGGTTCAGAAGGGAAACATAATTTTCTCCATCTCTCCAAATAAAAGCCAGGCCATTAATATACCTCCCATACAACACAATACTTCCCCTAAACGGCACTCTGTCAAAGATGCAGGACCCCTCCCACCAGTGCCTGTATACAGGTTGGTCAGGGAGGGCGAAAAAGATGTCCCCATTGATGCCTGGCATCGCTGGAGGTAGAAGCGCCCAGAGAAGAAGAAATTGTGTGTCAGGAGATATACAATGGCCAAAATTAAAACTACACATAAGGGTTGATTCAGAGAGACAAAAAAAGACTTTCGTGTTTGTGCTGATCTGTTTTTTTTAAATGTTCCCGCTCTCGTATGAGTGTACAAGCGATTCTATGCATGCATTGCTATCCTTCTGTAAAGTTTTCGTCCGTTCGTACGGCAGAGTACGAGTACGAGGATGTCGTTTTCCAGCGTGACTTTTCCATTTCATTTTCTCATGTTACAACGTAGGCTTTCGTTTTTGCCCTTTTTCCATCGTCTCCTCCCACGAATCCTTTACGTTTCCCGTTAGATTCTGTTTCCCTTTTTCAATAAATAGTCGTCCGGGCGAAAATCCTTACGATCTTGCGCCTGCGCACTACAAACTTAACTCATTAAAGTGCTCGTCTACATATTTGGGTCACTCACTTCTGCTACAATGCTTAGCTAAATCACTTTGCGCTTTCCTACATCTTCCATGTTTGACCCCTAAAACTCACCCAAACCACTTTGCGGTTAGGTTCTTCTTCCATTTTAGACCGTTAAAACTCACCCAAACCACTTCGCGGTTAGGTTCCTCTTCCATTTTAGACCCCTAAAACTCACCCAAACCACTTCACGGTTAGGTTCTTCTTCCATTTTAGACCCCTAAAACTCACCCAAACCACTTTGCGGTCATGTGAATATTCATCTCTAAATATTTCTGGGCCCATTAGTTTTGTGTTAATGTATTTTGGAAATGAAATGACACTGAAACTTTTATTTTTTTTTTTTTTTTTTTTTTTTAATACCAAATGCCTTTTTTGTTTGGCCTTTTTTTTTAAATGTTTTTTTGTAAAATGTAACATTTTTTTTTCTTCATAAAATATAAAATATTAGAATATTTACAAAATTTTACATGTTTACAACTATAAAAAACTAAATACATAGCAATGACAGGCCACAGAACATTATTCTTCATCTGTGGTCCCCAACGAGTTGCACAGCTCCTGCATCCCGCCCACCAACTGAAGGCCCCTCACACTCAGTTGTGCCACTCTGGCACGTGTGGTCCCTGTTAAAAATCGTAAATTAAATTATTGGTATAACCTTGTTGGGGTCATACTGCAGTGCCGCCCCCCCCCCAGTATGGTCCAAACACCTAAATCTGGACTTCAAAAGCCCGAAGGCCCTCGCCACCACGGCCCGGGTTTTGCATAGGCCCGATTATAGAACTCCTGGCCCGCATTCTGCAGGCAAAGAATGGGCGTCAGGAGCAAGGGCAGAAGCGGATATCCAGAATCCCCTGAAAGAATTTAAAAATACTAACATAAAATACACATTCTAAGCAACAATATTGTTTAACATGTCATCAAGGGCTAAAAACAGCCATAAGTTAAGACATGAGTCATCAACTATATTCATTGCCATACAGTGAAAATGGATTGATGGAATGTGAGCAAACTTACCCTGGAGTCATCCACCAGATAATTCTCCTGACTCAAACTGACGAAATAAGCCGGAGCTCCGCAATATATAAGCATCATGGGACAACCCTGGATGCCCTGCAAGAACACTGAGGAATCGCATATCCGGACCAAACACTGCTTGCATGTTGTGCGAGTGGCACGTCTTACGGTTCCTGCAACCAAATATAAAATAATTACACAAAGCAAAGGTAACCAATTAAAACAATAACTCCTACAACAAATTAAGATTCAAGTTCAACAATCCAAATATAATTCACAAAGGACATAAGTCTAAAAAAATATAGCAATTATATGGATGTGTGAGAAAATAAAGGTTTACATGCTAAGGACTAATTAAGGTCAGCATTAAAATGCTTCTATAAGGCATACATGAAATGTATTGATTCAGGTATGCATTGCTATACAATTTATGGCCTCGGCCATGCTGATACATGAAGCTAAAGGCGCGCAGACTCCTCCACATAGCCGCAAAAGATGTTCAACAATAGCAATCCGAGGCCTCAAAGGTCCCGTAAGTGGATCGCAAATGAAACGGTTTAATAGGGTGGTGGTCCCTCGGCAATCAGCTCTCTGAATCAGAGGCAAGCCCATCCCAACAACGTAAGTTATCTGAATGAACGCAAAATATCAGATTTTGATGGGAAAATCATCCGAACTAACGCAAATGTTCCGATTTAGTTTCATTCTTCGAAAGCGCATATACGCATTAGCCCGAACATTCGTACGAATGGAAAATGAACGAAAAAAACAAAAAAAATGACAAACACACACAAAAACTTTCTCAGACGAATGTGCATCTGAATATAGAACGAGGACCCTAGACCTGTCCCCAACACATTAAAATGGCTCCATAGTCCTTAATGGCTAAATAAATGTGATAATGACACTGAACCTATTAAAATGAAATGGGGTAGCAGGAATATTAAAAATGAAACCTATGATAGTGCATATGTGCTAACAAGTGAAACTCCGACTCATTTCTGTAACAAAGTCAACCAAAAGGGAAAAAAGAATTTGTGCAAACATGAAAAAATATCAAAAACATCAAAAACATGTGCAATGATAATCCTATGAATCCATTAATTCAAGTGCCAAAGTGCATAGTGCAAAAAAGAAATCCATAAAGGTATATTGTAAACACCCCAATGGTTCAGATGATCTAATGAATCAAGATCCTATATAATGACAAATGCTATCTACATCACCATATAGTCAGGCCTCCGGGGTCGCCTCCAAACGGTTCCCACCGACGCGTTGCGTGGCTATGCGCCACTTCGCCAGGGTGTATGAACCGTACCTGTCCTGTTCCCATTTATATATACCTGATAAAACTGGCTGTCAGGATGTCCGTCTGTGCACGCCACCCACCACACGCACGCCCCGTCCGGCAGGAAGTTCCTCCGTAAGGGCAAATGCGGGGTAAGTGCGTCACATCCGCCCAAACTGACGCCGAAAACCGGAAGTGCGTCAGAGAGCGCCCAGCTCCGGCGCGCGACTGCCCGGGCACACTCCCCTGCAGTAGGAGGTCCCGGGCGGCCGCGCGCCCGAGCACGGGCGCACAGCCGACACTCCCTCCAGCCCACCCTGTCAATCAAAGCTGTCAACGGATCGTGGAAGGTAAGTATATCAAAGGAAACAGGACAACGTGCTATATTTACTCGACACATATTCCTACATTAATACAACTCATTACCTATGAATGCCTTGTTTACAACCAGATTAAAGTGACTCATGATACTTATGGTGTCAACAGGCATTTAACCCTAAATCATAATATGTATTTTAGCTAAAGCCTCATACACAGGGTAAATACTCCCACATTTTCAAGCAGATTAAATGAGTAAATAAATAACGTCGGGCCCAAATAGGCCCTTATACAGTGAAGAATCTACCAAGCGAGCCCATTTCAAATACACTGTGCATATGATCTTCTGGTTGCTGCTCACCCCAAATGGGGTTTAACATATGTCAGATAGTGTCAAATGGTTTAAGGTACATCGGGGCTGCATCAAGAAGATCTATGCTATTTCCATAAGTCCTTTTGAAGGTTAGTCTAACTTCATCCCGGGTAGTAATGCCCATGATCCTTCATACGACTCCATTATCCCCCAGGGATCAGACCCTTCTATATGAATGTAAACAGGGTTTTTTTTTTTTGATCTATAGTCATTGATCCTCCTCCACATCGAGGGATATATTGTGGCACAGCGTCCCCTCTCTTTTGTCCAATCCTTTGAAAGGGTTCCACAATTTTCACAAGGACATCCTCTCTCCTATGTCAAGTTCCTGGTGGAGTTAGGTTCCCAGACAGACGGTCCTCGTATGGGTACCTCAAGAAACATAAAGGACACCCAGATTAGAACACATAGAAACCATCTCTGTTATCCACACAAGTAATATCCAAAAAAAGAGGCTTTTATTGGAAATAAAATATATAATTATATTATCAAGGCTTATCTCGCTGCTGTTATAAAGGCACCCAGTCATCCACTCACCTACTTATATACAGGGTGCCTATGTGGTCCAGGTAATTCCATGCGACTATTACTGGAGTCCAAGCCACAGAAATATCATTACCCCAATCATATATAAGATGTCTATATGGTTAAAAGGATATATTACGAGATTGTGCTCTGGGTGTATTGCATAAGATCACTCTCGCCCCAAAAATGCCTGGAAAGAAAAATCCTCATTCATTCCCAGAGGAGATCTAGTTTGAAGTGTGAAGATCCACTGGGTCTCTTTCTGTAATAATTTTCTCTTCCGATTACCCCCCCTAGCTCCCAGAATGACCTGATCTATGAATATCACCTGCAAGTCACTATAATCCCCGCCATGGTGTGACAAAAAATGTGACGCCACTGGTGTAAGGATCTTGTTCTCACTAGCATCTCTCGCTGCTAACCTAATCGTGGAGAGATGCTTCTGGATCCTAGTCCTGGCCTCCTTCCCAGTTTCGCCCACATAATATTGTGGGCAGGTGCAGGAAAGGACATAGATGACCCCCTCAGATCTACAGTTCAAATGGCCCTTGATTTTATACTCCCTTCCATTTATGAGATGTTTAATGACAGCAGTTTTCACAACGAAAGGGCATATGCTACACCTACCACAGGGTCTACTACCCATCAAGTCCTTATTCGCCACCATCCAGTTTGGAGCTCGAGTGTAGTGACTCCTACATAGACGGTCCTTCAAATTGGGGGCCCGTTTGGCTACCATGGAAGGTCCCCTGGTGATGTATCTCGCTAGAGTTGAATCCGATTGTAATATTGGCCAATGTTTCTGTAGGATAGTCCTCAATTTACTCCAGTCATTATTGAAGGTCGAAATAAATCTTACCTCCTTCTGATCTGTTTTTCTGTGTTGGTATCTGAGTAGTTCCTCCCTTGGTGTATTTCTGGCACGTTGCTCTGCCCTCCGTATCACCTGGCGTGGGTACTCTCTCTGTTTAAAACGTCTGGTCATATTGGAAGCTTCTTTTGCAAATCCCTCATCTTCCGAGCAGTTACGTTTGATCCTGAGGAATTGGCCAGTTGGTATACCGTCCTTCAATTTCTTTGGATGGAAACTGCTATAGTGAAGGAGTCCATTGGTCGCTGTTGGTTTTCTAAACAGGTCTGTGGAGATCGTACCATTATCATTGAGATGTAAAGTCAGATCTAAAAACTCAATGCTACTCGGGGAGCGTTTGTAGGTCAAGTAGATGTTATAGGGGTTATCGTTAAGACTCCCTATGAATCTATCACATAGTTCCGGGGGTCCTTGCCAGAGGAGGAGGATATCATCTATGAACCTGTACCAGCCCAAAATGTGGGGCTGGTACAGGTTCATCACCTCCCCCCAGACCACCTCTCGCTCCCACCATCCCATGAACAAGTTGGCCACCGATGGCGCACACTTCGCGCCCATCGCTACTCCCTGTTGCTGTCTATAGTATTTACCATCAAATACAAAGTAGTTGTGCGTAAGTACAAAGGCTAGGAGATCCAGTACAAATTTGTGCACCGGTCTTCTCTCAATGGACTCCATACTCAGGAAGTAAGCCACTGCTTTCAGTGCCATTGTGTGCGAAATGTTGGTGTACAGCGACTCTACGTCGCATGCCACCAAAAGTGTGTCCTCAGGGACTTGCAAAGACGTAAGACGACTAAGTACATCCGTTGTATCTCGTATATATGAATCAAGAGTTGTCACATGTGGTTGTAATAACCGGTCTATATACGTACAAGCATGTTCTGTCAAGCATCCTACTCCCGAAACTATCGGTCGGCCAGGTGGTCTCGCTAGATTCTTGTGGACCTTGGGTAATGTGTAAAATGTGGGAGTCCTTGGATGTTCCACCTTTAAGAATCGAAACAATGTTTGATTAATGACTCCACCCTCGTGCGCCTCAGTTATCAAGTGATCATACCCTTCTTTATACACTGAAAGGGGGTTCCCTTGTAATCTCTGATAGGTGTTACTGTCATTCAATTGTCGCATTACCTCACTTACATAGTACTCTCTTGTAAGGAGTACAATGTTCCCCCCCTTGTCTGAGGGTTTAATAATCAGTTCCGGGGAGTTCTGTAATGACTGGATAGCCTCCCAATCTTCCCTTGTAAGATTCTTATTGGTCGTGGTAGGTCTCAGATCTCTAATTTCTTTACTCACCAGATCATAAAAGACTTTTAATGCTGGAATGTTACTCCATGACGGAGAAAAGGTCGAGGGTTGCTTTAAGGTTGTCCCGCCTTCCTCTTCAATTTGCTGCTCTTCAAGGAGGTCCGTCAGATCTTGTAAGGCTTGTTGTTCCTGTTCAGTTGTCATTGGTATCTCTCTGGACCGAGTAGGGTCAGAAAAGTAATGTTTAAGAGAGAGTTTCCTACAGAACATATATAGGTCTTTTACCGTTTCAAATTTATTGATCATGTGCGTTGGGGAAAAATTAAACCCTCTACTAAGTACCCGTATCTGTGCATCCGTCAGCTCCATATCTGTTAAATTAATGACTTTTAACTCTACATCCTCCGATGTCGTGGCTGCTGTGGGGGTGAGACCCTCCTGCGCTTCATGTCTCTCGGGCGTAATTTGCGATAATCCCGACTTCCCTGTTCCCTGTTCACGTCTCTGTCTTCTCCTCTTGTGGTGCCCCCTTCTGGTCTTCCTGCGTGCCCCTGTCCTAAAAAAGACAGGTCCGCTAGGGAGCCATCCAGGGACCCACTGATCTGGGAGGATGTCTGAGAGGAGGTCCTATACCTCGAGTCGTGGGAGTGTTCTCTATCCTTGTTTATTTTACCCCCTTGTTCAAAGGTATGGCGGTTAAATGCTCGTGCTGACCTCTCATTGCGTCCATTACCATGATGCAATGAATGTGCATCTGAATCGAGCCTATAGGGCCTGATGCAGAGCCTCCTCTGAACTGCCCTTAAAACCTTCCGATTGTCCGGGTCTCCCGTTTGAATCGTGGCTCAAATGTGATGCAGAGCCTCCGTCGGAATGGCTCCCTAACTGATCCGTCAATTTCACTTTACTCGGAAAGCTTTTTTTGCTCTCTCGGGTGCCTTCAATTTGATCGGGGCTCCCGTTCACGTTCACACGGGCGGCCCGTTTTTCCCTGATTTTTCCTTGCATTTTGAACGTACCTGCTTGGTTTCCGTCGTATTTGACCTTCCATTTTGGTGGTTTTAGCAAGTATACTTACATCTCCATGGCTCTTCAGTTGCCAATCTGGCTACACGCAAGCGCACATCCCTCAAACTCCATTGGAATATACATATGGCAACCACTGCCAATTTGACACATATTTTTTTGGGAACAATAAATTTGGGTTCTTCCTTTTCCCTTGCCATTAATGCATACCTTAATCTCCTTTGTGTTCCTTTTTCCTTGCCATTAATGCATACCTTAATTCTTTCTGATTGTTTTGGATTTATTGTACCATATCTAAACTTTTTGTGTCATGGAAATGTGTGATGATGTTGTGTGATTGTACATTTGCAGGAAACACAACTTTCTTTTTTTTTTTTTTTTTTTAATTTTATTCCAGCGTTTGAAATTGAATTTTTTAAACAAAGTGTTTTTTACAAATAATTGAATCTAAATGTTTTAACAAATAAACTATTTTCATTTTAAGCCAAATTTAAATTCTTTAGGCCTCGGTGTCTTGTGCCTGTGATTTTCTTGTATCTGTGAATGAAAAACAACATTAGTTTAGCATTGTTTATTTGGTTTGGTTGTGCGTGTTTTTTTTGGGGCCCTTTTTAAACCGGACCTTCTGCGTTTTTTACTGAAAAGGCCAAACTCTTAACCAAAGATTCCGCAGCATCTCAAAATAATAGATAGTAATTTTTTAGTCAATCAATAATTATTCTTTCCACCACTGGGCTGCAAACTCAGTTCAGGAATTTAGTATACGGCCGCCGCCATCTTGACTCAGAAGCATCACACTTACTGAGGAGAGGAGAGTGGGATAAGGTACAGGGGGTGGGTTATAGCTGTGCTTTGCTCACACAGAGCAGAGACCTCTTGAAAAGGTCAGCAATCCCAGAATGCAGAGCAGCACAGTTAGAAGGCACTTCCTGTTTGCAGGCTGCCTGATAAGATGGCGGCTTCCATAATCCGCCATCTTGGATGTTGAAAGCCTCATAACATGCACTAGGTGCAGGTAGGATGATTTTGAAGGTGGGCAAACTTTATGTACAGGGTGTGGGAAACATATAAGATAGACTTATTCTGAGTGAAGGTCCGCTTTAAGGGCTTTTTAGACAAAGTCTTTGGTTGTTTTTTTTGGTTTTTACATTTTGTGGCCAATGGAATTGTTGGTTCATTTACTTTGGTACCCAAAAACGCCACTTACCATGTTTTAGGCGCATATTGCGTCAGGGGCGGAGGCTCCATTCTTGCTCCCTTGGTTGCTGCTGTGAATCTGTTTGCATGACAAAGACACTGATATTAGAGACTGTTGTTGTCTCATGTACACAGAAAGCATTAACAAGTTTGCTGGCCTAACTAAAGTCACTTTTTGAACCTCTTGCTGCCTCACATTGCCCTAGTTCTTCTATCTGCATGTAGCCTAGTTTTGAGCTGCGTACATGTGTTAAACTAAGGTGGGCTTGTATGTAACGTGAAAAACAAAGTTGTTTCAGACTATTCTGGTGCTTTTTTTTTTTTTTTATTACAAGGAATGTGTGCGCGCACATAAACGCACGCGCGCATACTCACATTCATGATGATGTCGTCCTGCTCCGAGGTAAAGATTGCGGGCGCGCACCCGCTGTTGACCACGGCCACACGGAAAACATATTTAAAGCACAAGGCACTCAGCTCTGTGTTGGATACCATATCAATATGGGCAGACCTAAAGGGAGCAAAAAGAGCCAACCAAGGGCCGAGGCACATAGCAGCCGCACACATGCCTCATCCTCCACAAGACAGAAGAGCAGGCACCAGACACATGCCGAACATGCCCCCACTAAAACGGTGGATACTCCACACAAACAGGCACATTCCAAAAAACGCAGGACCAAGGGTACATTAACCCATTCACCACCACCTGCAAAAAAAACATGCACACACAAGGGTACCCCATCTAGTCAGACCATGCAGCATCTTCCACCTCCACACACCAAGCATACCCACAAATCCAAACACATAAGCAAGGGTAAGCGCATTGCCAAAACCACCACCCCACCCAGGTCACCCACCCCTCCACCTCCACCCTCTGGTTCCCCCAATTCCAGTACCTCAGATTCCACATGCAGCTCCACATCTGATAGCTCAACAGGAACCCAGACATTAAGCCAGAGAAGCACACACACAACATCCCCCTCCCCCATAAGCCAAAGAAGCACACACGACTCCCCAGATACCCAACCATCAATTTCCTCAGAGGCAGGGGAGACCACACACCCATGTGGCAGACAACTACGGCGTGGCTCACTAACTGCCCGATTTTGCGATGCTCAAAGCATGGCGGTGGCAAATGCAGTTTGCGAACATTATGATGCCCTATTTGGCCGCACCTCCAAAACAACCACAAAGCAGGCTAAGATGGAAATCTGGACTAATATTTGCAGGCAGGTCAATAGTGTGGGATCAGTCCGGAGAGATATTCAGCAAATAAAAAGGAAATTTGGGGACCTGAAATACTACAGCAAAAAAAAAATGGACATGCGCCGTCAGCAGAGGTAATGGACAATTTTTAGTCACATTGTTAAAAGGATGTAACACTTATTAGGTGTAATTTAATCTTCCCCAGCCAACAGACAGAGGGTGGAGCAGAAGTAAAGGAAAAAGTAAAATGCATTTTTTTTAACATTGTTAAAAGGATGTAACACTTATTAGGTGTGATTTAATCTTCCCCAGCCAACAGACAGGGGGTGGCTTACCCACTAAAATTATCCTTACGCCCGCCGAGGAACATGTATATACATTCATACACCGGGCCAGCATCCAGGGACTGGCAGAGGCACAAGACACAGACCGGAATGTAAGGTCCCAAGGTGAGTCTGATTTTGCCATGACCTAGTACAAAAAGTTCAAGAAGGCAGTGTTATGCTACACAACACACTGTACTTGGCCATTTACCTAATCTTCCTATCTACATACTAAGGACCAAGTCAACAGGACACACCAGGCCCCCAGACCCCTGCGTTAGCACCGAGGCCAAGGGCACACCAGGCTTCTACACCACAAACCCAAATTGTGGATTGCGATGAGGTAAGTCAATGGGCCTTGATGTGTACTTTTAACATTGATATTTGTGAGCATTTGTGGACAGAAATAAACTAAAAGGATGCTATATTTCTTAACAGACCACAGGAAGCCCACCCATCATCGACCATATACGAGATTTGGAGGAGGACACCCCACATATGTCACTAACCACTACTGCACCAGTGGCAGCAACGCAGGCAACCCCGGCACAGCCACCACATCCACAACCACCTTCGGAACCAGAACCAACCACCCGTCCCACTGCTCCTACCCAGTCTAGACGCCATATTTCCCAAAGAAGGCAACTTCAAATTTTGGAGGAAACATGGAGGCAGGAAAATATTGCCTTTGCTGCGACAACACAGCAATTCAATGAGACTGTGTGCACCCAACTCACAAACCTCAACGCCCAAGTAGAGGTATTAAACAGCAATATCTCTGCCCTAACCAGCCATATGGCTGAGATTAATCAAAGCCTGGCCCACATTGCAGCCAATTTGCAGGCACAACATCATTCCTTGTCACCATGCAACCCAACATACCACTAATTTGTGGGGAATACATTTTCTCTGCCCACGTGTAATTTTTCTTTTGGGACCAAAAAAACAAATGACAAAACAAAATTTGTTTGAAAAAAAAAAAATTGTGGTCTCTGAAAAAACACTAAACACTAGTTGTGCACGTATGGTTTGCGCGGTGCCACTTTGGGTGCAAGAAAAAGGAGGGGTGGGGAGGGCTGAAACTAAAGGTGGTGGAGTAGCCCACAAGCCATGATTAGGTTTAGGACCGTTGCAGGCGTCTATTGTAGTGCCCCCCCCAGTCTCATCAAGACAACGGAACCTCATCTTCAAGAGAACAAAGCCTGGCTCCAACACAGAGCGAGTCCTCCTGGGGGCAGTATTGTAGCGCTCCTCTGCCTGTGAAGATCGGTGCAGGATGGGGGTCTTCATCCAGGGGACCAAAGGATAGGCAGAGTCTCCTGCCCTAAAACCAAAAAACAAAAAAAATTAAAAAAAGGTGTGCATTGCAACAATAGAAAAGAGGGACAAATAGGTGAGCGGGGTAGGGTGGGAGGAAAGGACATTTGTAATGAGACTACATGCACATCCAACCTGTACTCTGATTTAAAAAGTCTGGGGAATACTACTTACATAAGAGGGCAAGAACATGACGCAATAGGGTACAATCACTTAACCCATTTATTTTGTAGATCAATAATTGGGCTCCAAATATACTACGCCAAAAGTTACCAAATAGTGTGTTACGGGAACAAACACAGTCAGAGAGGGTGGGCAACCAATACAAGTTTCAGACACATACCCAGTAGGCAGCCACCAAATAGATCGGCAGATTTGAATCGCTCATGTAGGTAGGAATTCCTAGGCAGGGAAAGCCAGAAAAACGACTCCCAAAAACCAAATCAGGGCCAGCCAGTGCCTGCACATTTATCCTATGTCCCATCTTCAAATGCCTGCACACAAACAATAAAATAAAAATGATGGAGACCCTGTAAAAAGGATACCCAAAAAAAAACCATAAAAAATATCAAATACTCATGCCATCGATGTCCAAAGGCGTGCGGTGCAGCCTGGTTTCTGCCATACTCAGCAGGACAAGACCGCGGAGCTGGCGCCGCTGATATTATTGCCCGAGTGCAAATACGGCTGCTCTGACTTGCCGTAAGTGAAGGCTCGGCGGCCCCGTTTTATTAGGGTGATTTCAATAGGAAATCAAGGCTCTGCATCACTGAAAAAAACGGACCAATGAACGAGGCGTCTGTTTTCCCGGGAAACAGCCTCGTGCGAGCCGACAATCGGAAAGGCGGCTGAGCGCACACCTGAGCGCATAAACGCACACTAAAATCAACGTAGCACCCTTTCCTGACCCGATCAAAGGCCAAAACCAACGGGAAAATGCACGGGATAGCTGAACGGGGAGGCTCTGCATCAAGCCAATAGTCCTGATCATAATCAGAGAATTGAGTTAAGTGAAACTAAATGGCCTTTAAAGCCTGGTCATGAAGGATCGATAAATATAATGCAGTAACATCACTGGTAACACATGTAAAGTCCTTTTGCCAACATAAACTATGTGATTTTCTCAGAACATCACATGAATCCTGTAAAAAGCTGGGCAGGCTTTTCTTGAAAGATGCCTAACACTGTAGAAAGTGAGTTCACTGGGTAAAAATCCTGATTAGTCATTTTGAAAGCCCGGTGGGCCCCACTTTAGAGATGCTACCGCCAGATAAACCTTCACAATAATTTATTGCACATTGCTCCTCAAAGGACATAATGAATTGACATGGTATAGACTCAACAGTTGCCTCCCCATTCATCCCCCCATCCAACATTATCATATTATCCTGCGTCTCTATTGGACTATCCTGAAAATGCTTAGTGAGTGTAAGAGTTAATACAAGCCTATTAACGTCCAAAATAGTGTTGAAAAAATTAAAGTCACAAGTGGGGGCAAATGAAAGACCCTTTAATAAAAGTGAAGTTTCGGCTGGGGTCAACTCATATTGTGACAAATTCACCACAGATGTTACGTCTTCTCCTGTTCCTTGTTCCTCAAGATATCCTTCTACTCCATAATTTACATCCGAGGGGCGGCATGTACAGGATTGGCGGGGATCTTAAGTTATTTAATGATGATGTTTTACATTATGCTGTTGTCATGAGTACGAGCCTGTTTAAGGATTAAAACGTGTCAATGGGTTTTGATCTTATTTCTGCAAGAAGTTTGCACTGGATTTTATGGATTACCGATAAAGGTGAAGTTTTACACATGTTCAACTCAATGCCCCAACACGTCTACAAGCACCTCATCGCTACACAGTTCCTGTAAAACTCGCCTCTATGCTCATGAACTTTCGTCTAAGTCCAGCTGCTCCGAGCGCGCTGATGACCGTATCCCCCGCTTTCCTCTAACAGGGAGCATGCCCACACCAGCCATTCACAAATGCCTGGCACGTACACGCGCTCTGCTAAAGGGATAGCGGGGATGCGGCCGCGGCTTGCACATGCGTTGGGAAACAAGGTAAATGAATGGGGCGACCTGGGGCAGGGCATCCTGATTTTGGATCCCTCCGGGGGGAGGGAGTCGATCGGCCAGGGAATCTTAAAGGTCGCGGTGGGTTTTGGTACACCTTAAAATCTAGGGTCTTGGTTTCGCTAAGTGGTAGGCTGCATGGTGATGATACAGACAGGCCATGGAGCAGTAGCATTTGAAAAATATAGGATAGACATGTGATGTAGGTGGAACCTCCTTATCTACTGATCTGCATCTCCGTCTTTAAAGTGGACCAATACCCAGGATTTTGACTATCCTGGGTTTTGGTCCACTTCGGAGGGGGTGCCCCGCTGTGTGAAACCCCCCAGAAACCCCAAAAAACTCACCTCTCCTCGCTCCCACGTGACCGCCGCTGTCAATCCCCGCCGACGGACAAGCGGGAGGCAGCAACGGACAAGAGAGCGTGCCCGCCGCCGCCTCCCACAGGTCACTCTTACAGGGCGTGCCCCCGCGCCGGCCATTCACAAACGGCCAGCGCGGGTGCGCGTCCTGCTAGAGGGACGCGTGGGAGGCGGCGGCGGCCGCCGCTGGATCGAGAATAAGGTAGGGATTTAGGGGTTTCTGGGGAGTTTCACACAGCGGGGCACCCCCGATCGAGGGGTCTGATCGGTCCGGGAATCTTATAGATTCCTGGGCCGATCATGGGAGGGTGTTGTTCCACTTTAATTATCTTTAATTATATTTCACCGCAGAATACATAAGACATAACTATCAACATACACATAAAAACAACTTAAAAAACATATAGACAACTCCCGAGGGAGCCAGGACCTAATTGACTATTCAATATAATCATTACACAGTATCCTAGTACATAATTAATTTATCTCAATCCAAGGCCCCAGTATAAAGAAAAGGCTAATAGATATACTTATTAAAGTGCAAAGAGTGCCAACTAATATATATACACATACAAGTAATCCCTACTACAAAAAAAAAAGAAACAACTTACATTATCCTAACCATGAATAAGGTGCTAATCTGTGTAAAATTGTGCTTACCTATATATTGTGCTAAAGAGGTATATATATATATATATATATATATATATATATACAGACAATTGTGCAAATCAAGCAAGTATAACGCTCCAAAATAGAGTGACCAAAGGCAAAAAGAATAGAACTACTGGGGCGTAGGGATAAAGGTAAAATAAAATTATATCACCATTGATAGTATCCAGTCGGAGGCCCCCTCAAGGCAGGCCGATTACACTCGTGTAGTGAAGCCAGTGGGAAGAGCCAGCGGGATGGAGGCGGCAAGGCTGGGTAAGTATGCGCAGGTACATAGTACATAGTAGTACATACTCCCCCTTGTTCCACAGGCCCCGGGACACATGCCTGCACTGCCCCTATGGTATGTATGCCCCTGACTGAATGTATAGGGTGGGCACATGTGCTGGGTGGAACCCTTTGCACTGCAGTGGGTGGACACATGATAGTAGGTGGAACCCTTTACACTGTATGGGGTGGGCATAGGCTGGTAGGCATAAACCTTTCCATGGTATTGGGTGGTCACATGGTATTGGTATTTTCTATGGTATTGGGTGGTTACATGGTGATAGGTGGAAGCTTTTGTATGGTATTAGGTGGTCACATGGTGGTAGGTGAAAGCCTTTGTATAGTATTGGGTGGTTACATGGTGGTAGGTGGAAGCTTTTGTATGGTATTGGGTGGTCACATGGTATTAGTATTTTGTATGGTATTGGGTGGTCACATGGTTGTAGGTGGAAGCCTTTGTATGGTATTAGGTGGTCACATGGTAGTAGGTGAAAGCTTTTGTAGGGTATTGGGTTTGCCACATGGTGGTAGATAGAACTATTTGCATAGTATTAGCTTGGCAAATGGTTGTAGGTAGAACCCTTTGCATGGTATAGGGTGAGCACATGATGGCTCAGTGGAACCTGACAATTTGGCTGTATGTGGCCCAGGAATTTGTAAAGTCACACAATTATTCAAAAGTTCATAGTAATGTGATAGAGCCATTTCTACCCATTAACTTGCCACCGCATGGGAATGTGGCTAAATAATGCCCTGTATCTTTGCAAATGTCATTTCTCTGTCAGCCACTAGATGGCGCCATCTGAGAACAAATAATTTTCCATAGTGTTTGGGTCTGATATTGCTGGTCGTACTAACACTTGTATTTAATTCCCACGATTATTTTACAGATAATTACTCATTAAGAAAGTGGGGAAAAAACTATTTTACATAACGTGCGGAGACAGCTTTTCTATTAGACCTGGGTGAGGGGCTCTAGGCTTAGCAGATATTCTTTAAAGCAGACCAAAACCCTCTGCTTGGACAGAACATTTCCGTTACCTAACCATGTGCCATTGTTTTTAATTGATGGAAAAAGTCTGCCAATCCCCCCTATATATATATATATTGTGGTAATGTGTATGGCAAAGTGATAAATGGTGTGTATTTCCCCCCCCCCCCCCCCCCGCTATGCTGTATCAGGCACGATCCATGCCGGGTTTTCAGGACCCAGTTCACATTCCCCAGTCCTTTACAGGTTTGTTCCCTGATTCCAGGCCTCGCACAGGTGATGAGGCTGATTGCAGGGAAGCCTGAATAAAAGGAGCCGCTGAGCCTGTAAGTTTGCTGTTGACCAGCCTGGAGGAAGGAGTCCAGGCTGTACTGCTCAGTGGTGAATGAGATACTGGATTTAAGCCGAAGGACTTGGCTTCTGCGACCCCAAACCCTGGACTTGTGTGGATTATGAGCAGCGTGGGCTTGTGTGCCCTGTAAAGTGGACTTGCAGCTTGCTGGAATATCAAACCCTGGACTTTCATTGAGTTGGTGAAGTAACCACTTGATTTATTGCATTGCACGCTGCAACCTCTGAAGTAAGAGACATTTCTTTTCTGCTAATCATTTTGATTTCAATAAAACTGGTCTTTAATTTTGAAGAACTGTTGTCCGTGTCACTGCCGTTCGACCCAAATCGCCCACAATATATATAAAACATAAATATATCCATTGAAACCAATGCACCTCAACCTGTGCCTTCAAAAGATTTTGTATATAATATATTACAAAAATACACTACATACAACAAAATCTTAAATTGCACTTTCACCATTCCTCCCATAACACTCCTTCAAAACCCCCCAAAAGGACTGTGGTGAGTTAAACCCCCATAACCAAACCAGATTGACTGCAGTTTACAATTCTGACAAGTTATA
The DNA here is from genome assembly GCA_027917425.1 of Gastrophryne carolinensis. NCBI lineage: Eukaryota > Metazoa > Chordata > Amphibia > Anura > Microhylidae > Gastrophryne > Gastrophryne carolinensis. The sequence goes on from CM051239.1 coordinate 373,463,374, forward strand.
ACAGTAGATGGCGCTGTTACCAATGTTTATCTGTAAGCTCTTTTTTCTGCTGTGTTGTATTTCCTGTATATTCAGCTGTGCTCTATCACTTCCTTTCCTGTCTGTGTTAGCCACCATGTAAGGTGACATTCTGCACTCATGTTCCAGTAAAGCCGGTTCCTGTTATACCACTAATGTCTATCTGGAGTTGACTCCGTTGCACCCAACACTCACACTCTGCAACAGGGGCAAGCTGGACCCCACCTTAGCCTTTGATCATCCCAGCCCTGGGTCTGTCCTTCCAACCCCAGTGACATCTGTGTTATTTGCTTACAAATGCTTTGATCTTAGCGTTGTAAAAATAAAATGGCCATCTCATTTCAGGCTGGTTATATGATTCTGCGACCATCACAATGTCGTTGCCACCACAAACTCTGTCTTTACATATTGCAGACAAAAGCTTTATAATATTCTATGCCCCTGGAGAGCCCCTGGCATCCAGCCAGTCATCATTTTCAACCACTACTGTTATACTGTGCCCTTACAGAATGAATAAAACACATTGCTAAGAAGAAGCAGAAGACCTTCAGTGAACAATACAGCAGGCTTCCTCTGCATTTTAATAAGCAGTGTTCATCTTATGGCCAAATAACAATTCTCTGCAGTTGTTTCTATTCTAAATCTACAATATTGTCTTCAGAGGAAGCAAACTTAGTGAGGGCAATGGCTTTAGGAGCCTACCCAGGGGTGCATGAGTAAGGGTGAACCCAAAATGTGTAGCAGCACAGCCAACACTTCCTTGACACTTCTGATTGCTGGAGAAAATGTACAACAGACTTCCAGCTTAGTCTATTGCTGGAGTAACGTTTGCTAGATTTACAGCAGGTTGCAGGAAGTTATGACACTAGATAGTGACCAATGCTCTACTGTAAAGTCTATGCAGGGCCAGCGCCAGCACAGGGCAAACCTGCGCAATTTCCAGGACCCCTGGCATCTTCAGGGGCCCACTTAGGCTCACACTTAGCCATATTATTATTTTATAGTGGACCGAACAATCAAATGCCGGGTGTTGTGTGCACACCTGCTCATGCCTGGCCTCAGTAACAGGGGATGATCAGCAACATTGGAGAATGTGGCATGGAATGGATGGCCGATGGAAGCTCAGAAGGTGGCGAGAACCAGGTGACAACTGACAGCAATGATGGAGTTTTTAGTGGCAGCAGAGCAAGCAGTAAGGGCTGAAGGGTGTTTGGTGGCAATAGAGAATGCAACAACAACTAGAGGACCATCGGCATCAGCAATAAGGACTGGAGAGCGCTCAGCAGCAGAAGATTTGCGGCAGCAGAGCTACAAGGTGACATCATGTGACACACTACTTTGGAGCCTACTAAGACTCTCCTGTCCAAGGGCCCCCACAAGCCTGCAGCCCAAAACAATCCATGATCAATGCCCTCTGAGGAAGCTAAAGGGCAAACCTTTACCATGGCGTCACAAGGAAAGGTGAGTAATGTTTGTTTTTTTTTATTGTTATTATTACATCAGGTCTATAATGTTTTTCAAAAACATTCCTGTGTTATCTGTGTATTTTAGCATGTGAGGTGAAAAGAAAAAACATATACCTTTGCTACAACCATTCTTACATTCCAAACTTCTAGCTGCCGGTTTTAAATTAGAAAACAAGTCTATAGTCTTTCCATTGCCTTTTTCAGACTATACTGCCAACCAAAAGAGGGGCCCCCACCACACCCCCAAATACTCAAGATAAAAATTGCACCACTCTTGTATATATCCACAAATTAATCTTTATTGGTTCATACACAAAAGACTATTTAAAAGACCTTAAAATACATGTAATAGACGGGGAGGCCGATTCATTAATAGCGCCAGGTAGCGACAGATGAGCGACAGTAGCGTTATTTTCACAGCGCACGCTAGTATTCGCTGTGCTTGGCCGTTGTTCGGCTGTTGACAGCGACTCAGTCGGTGTGCGGTAATGTTGAATACGGGGTTAGGAGTCGCTGTTTGACAGGTTCCGCGCTGTATGGGAGCGCATGACAGCGAATGGCCATAGCGAACGGCTCCAAGCATATTCATTAACAAATCACGCTCAAAAAATTCTCGCGCTGTAAAATGCTTGTTTAAACCCCAGAGCGCTGGCGGCGAACCCCCAAACAACCATATTTTTTGAAAAAAAAAAAACATGTTTTTCAAAACATTTTGTAATATGAATACATTAATATCAGACCTGTAATATCAATTCTGCACAAAACATTGCAGAAGTGGTCACAGAATTTTTGACATTTAAAAAAAAAAAAAACATTAATAGCAATTAATTATGAATATTTAAAGATTGTTCCATTGAAATGCATTGGAGAGCGCCAGGTAGCGAGAGGTCATACCTGTCGCTGTTCAAGGTCGCTCGCTGGCGCTGTGGGGTGAGGCTGGAATAATGATGAATGATTCGCTATCTGGCGCTCTGTCAGTCGCTAAGCAGGATCGGCTTGATAAATGTGTGATTGCGGATGGGAGCCGGCGTTCTCGTGGCGGTGAGCGTCATTACCGTTCACTCACCATTCGCTACCTGGCGCTATCCCTTGTTAAATAAGGGACAAAGACAAAACAATAACACTAGAGGGTGCAAAATGTGGACACATTTTGCCCTGATGAAGTGACGTGTTTGTCGCCACGTAGCGCGTTGGCCGGGGGGATGGGCACTGTTTGCTTTGACCAATAATGTGTAAGATCTTATATGCTGTGAGATATTTGTCTCTTATGTCACTCTGCTGGGTCCTCAATTATGGTAGTTTGACTATTAAAGATTTGCACTTTATTATTGTGATATATTGGTATGTTTATGAGGCCGATTCATTAATAGCGCCAGGTAGCGACAGATGAGCGCCAGTAGCGTGATTTTCACAGCGCCAGCTAGTATTCGCTGTGCTTGGCCGGGGTTTGCTTGTTGACAGCGACTCAGTCGGTGTGCGGTAATGTTGAATACGGGGTTAGGGGTCGATGTTTCACAGGTTCTGCGTTGTATGGGTGCGCCTGACAGCGAATGGCCAGAGCGAACGGCTTGCTGCAGATTCATTAACAAATCACGCTCAAAAATTTCTCGCGCTGTGAATTCCTTGTTTAAACCCCAGAGCGCTGGCGGCGATGTGTGTAAAGTAGTTTTTAACCCCCAAACAACCATTTTTTTTTTAATGTAAAAATTATACAAGTTTTTCTAAACATTTTGTAATATGAATACATTAATATCAGACCTGTAATATCAATTCTGCACAATTTCTTTTTTTTTTTTTTTTACTTAAAAAAAAATCCTAACATTGCAGAAGTGGTCACAGAATTTTTGACATTAAAAAGAAAAAAAAACAAAAAAAAAAACAATGAATTATGATTATTTAAAGATTGTTCCATTGAAATGCATTGGACAACGCCAGGGAGCGCCAGGTCATACCTGTCGCTGTGATGGGATTATCAGCGGCGCTGTTTGTTGCAGTCGGCTACATGATGAATCCCGCGCTAGCTGACGGTCTCGCCGGCGCTAGCCTCATTTAGCGTGATAAATGCGTCATTGTGACCGCCGCCGGGCGTACTTGAGTCGGTAGCCGCCGTTAGCTGGCAGTACCTGGTGCTCGTCAGACACTACCTGGCGCTAGCCCTTGATAAATAAACCCCTATATTTATATCATATTAATTTATTCACGTTATTCATATTATTAACTCATTTGGCACAAATGCACTTTGGGATATGTTGACTCGGGTGCAATAGGTGGGATTTGATTGATTTTTTGATAAAGGCAGGCCGATTCATTAATAGCGCCAGGTAGCGACAGATGAGCGGCAGTAGCGTGATTTTTACAGCGCCCGCTAGTATTCGCTGTGCTTGGCCGTTGTTCGCTTGTTGACAGCGACTCAGTCGGTGTGCGGTAATGTTGAATACGGGGTTAGGAGTCGCTGTTTCACAGGTTCCGCGCTATATGGGTGCGCCTGACAGCGAATGGCCAGAGCGAACGGCTCCCAGCATATTCATTAACAAATCACGCTCAAAAAATTCACGCGCTGTGAAATGCTTGTTTAAACCCCAGAGCGCTGGCGGCAATGGCTTAAAAGTAGTTTTTTAACCCCCAAACAACCATATTTTTTGATTAAAAAATTAAACAAGTTTTTCTAAACATTTTGTAATATGAAGACATTAATATCAGACCTGTAATATCAATTCTGCACAAATTTTTATTTTTTTATTTTTTACCTTAAAAAAAATATCTAACATTGCCGTAGTGGTCACAGAATTTTTGACAGTTAAAAAAAAAAAAAAAAAAAAAAAAAATTAAAATCAATTAATTATGAATATTTAAAGATTGCTCCATTGAAATGCATTGGAGAGCGCCAGGGAGCTGTGATGGGATTAGTAGCGGCGCTGTTCGTTGCAGTCGGCTACATGATGAATCCCGCGCTAGCTGACGCTATCGCCGGCGCTAGCCTAATTTAGCGTGATAAATGCGTGAATGTGTCCGCCGCCTGGCGTTCTGGAGTCGGTAGCCGCCGATAGCTGGCGCTACCTGGCGCTAGTCAGACACTACCTGGCGCTAGCCCTTGATAAATAAGGCCCTTAGTGTTTATAGATTATTTGGAGTTGGCAGCGCCCTCTAGTGTTATTGTTTTGTCTTTGTCTATTATATGTATTTTAAGGCATTTTAAATAATCTTTTGTGTATCAACCATTAAAGATTAACTTTTTTTTTGGATTTTTTCATCTTGATTATTTGGGGGTGTGGTGGGGGCCCCCCTTTTGGTTAGCAGTATATGTGGTTATACTCAAGGGTTGCACACTTTGATTGCACTTGGTTGGTGCGGACATTTTTGTGAATTCATTGCCTTTTTCTGACTAACAGAATTTAAATTGGGCCCTAAATATCTAAAGCCTTATTATAGCTGGTTGTAATAGCAGTTTATCATAGAGCAGACTGCTTTGACAGGTCCCACAGTAACTGGAGCTGTTAGCTGTTCTGGATTGAGTGGTTCTGCTATAACGGGGTCCATGGTTCTGAAAATAGTGAATAGGTAGGATAAGCTAAGCTGAATAAAGGGGGGTGGGAGCAGCTCAATCACTATTATTTATACAAAATTATTATTATTATTCAGGGCCTGGGAACTAATTTACCGCCCAGTTTAACCCTCTCATCAACTAAATATCAAGCAACAAACATGTCTAGCTGTGTGGAAAGACAGAGATTTGGTTGCATATATCTGCAGAAGCCACACTGGAAGCCACACTGCCCCGGCAAGGCACTCTGTGTTTAGTGTGGTCCCTACTCTTAATTCTGAGTCCCCAAAGTTGGGACATGCAATGCAGACCAATATCTGAGAGCTACTCACCTGGGAAGCTGCCAGCCTCCCTTTAGAACACTTCACAGGGAGAAATCCATATTGACTGAATTCCTCCCTGCTTGTGCTCATGGCAATTTTGCTAAGCTAAGCTGAACCTAACCTCTCTACTGCCTCTCTGAGGTGAACTATGGAAAGGCACCCCCCAGGACAATGTGCAGTGGTGCCCTGATTTCCAGTGAACCCCTAATGAGATAGTAAACAATATAAAAAAGAGACTGGTCCAGCAATTGTTGCCCCATCTGCAGTGTCGCCTGAGGTAGACACACAGCTTCATTGCAGGTGCAACCTTGCACTTGGACACTGTTAGACATGGGAGTGGTAGGCAACAGCGCTTGGGGCTCCAACCTAGTCAGACGTGGCAATGGCCGGCAGACGAACTTGGCACTTGACACGGTTAGACCTGGTGCTAGTTAACAAAAGGTTTGGCACTTGACACAGTCAGAAGTGGCAAAGGTTGCCAACAGGACTTGGCACTAGATGTGGTCAGATTTGGCACGGGTCGGTAACAGGGGTTGGCATTAGATAAGGTTGGATGTAACAATGGTCAACAACAGAGAAGCTGGATGTAGCAGGTTGGAACAGCATGGCAGCCTGCCAATACAGTTGTCACTATGATGCTCCTATAGGCTGCTTTTTTAAAGGAGCAAGATTGCAAGAAAATGTTAAAATAATAAAAATCTAAATACATTTGCTAGATAGCAAGATGAAGGGTTACCTATCACACCCTTCATAAAACAATCTACTCAATTCTGTTCCTTTCTTGTTAATGGAAGAAAGTAGAATCCCGAGTGATAGGTTTAGAATGTGCCATGCTGCTTTTACAGAGGAGATTTGCTCCCAAGCCCCCCCCCCCCCCCACACACACACACACCTGAGCTGGAATAACAGCTTATTGCTATTAACATTTTTCTGATGTGTGTAGATGCTTTGCCCATCATGCAATGCTTTGGGAATATATTTAGTATTTAGACTGGTTAATGCTGCTGCTCCGTACAGGCTGGCCCTGGAGACAGGCATGGGAATGCAGCAGATTACCTCGGTAAAAGTGGCATGAAATGTTAAATGGTGATTCCTCCTCTTACTATCCAGCATGTCTACAAAAATTGCGATACTGAGCATTTTTGCGATACAGCTCCTTTAAAATAGATGTCCAGTCTGAAAACTGAAATGTACCCCCCAACCTGCCTCCCTCCCCTGGCACTGAGGCAGGGTGAGGGGGGGGTTAAAAAAAAAAACTTACCTTGCCCTGGAGCCAGTGTGGCTACCGGAACTCAGAGTGGCATCCCTTACTTTATGCGCACTCCTCCTGTATGCCCATTTAAATGAATGACTGGGCGGTGCTGCACACAGATGGCTATGCTCAGGACACAAAGTGCTGGGAGAACCACGCTGAATTCTGGGTGATTCTAACATCCATATGGGGTGGGCACCACCTACTGCTATGGACACTAAAACAATAAATCTCTAAAGAATTAATTAATTACAGGGCGGTGCTCCCACGGCCTCTGCTTTTTCAAAGAACATGCACCAAACCCTTATTTGAGGCCGAATAAACGGGCACTGCAACCCATATATATGAATGAACTTAATAATTTGTATTATTATTTTTAACGGCCACCCAGAATTCTGGGTGAGGTAAGCTGTTTCTGTTGTTGCAATCCATTCTCCGATGCCCCGCTCAGCACCAGGGGAGGGAGGCAGGACAGGGTGGTACTTTGAAGGCTGGACATCCACTTTAATTAGCAGTGGGCAGCAGACATGGGAAGGAGAGCTTCCAGTGTTGGACACTGATGGTGCTCTTCGCTGCAATAGTCAAGGAGCAGTGTGGCAGTGGCGTGGAGGTAGGAACTAAATTGTGACAACAATTCTCTTGACAAAGTGGTATGTCCTTCCTATCATATTTCTAACTTAACTGGTATACAGCTGGAATGCTTACAAAGGTTTCTGGGATAGCCAGCTCGGCATATTGGTATTGCCAGCAGGCAAGAATACACTGAAATTGTGGTCAAATGAGTGTGACTGTAGCAGACATTCTCAGGATTGCACAACTGCATTGCACAATCAGGCTTAAAATGGACCTTCACCGTGAATAAGAGTATGTATGTTTCCACCACCCCCTACGTACAGATTGCTCACATTTAAAATCTTCCTACCTGCATCTACTGCATTTTCTAAACCTTTAAACATCTAAGATGGTGGCATATCGAGTCTTAGGTCTTCTGACTGTGCCGCTCTGCATTCTGGGATTGCTGTCCTTTTCCTGACCCCAGTTCTTCTCTGTCTGAGCAAAGCACAGCTACAACCCCGTCCTCTGTACTTTTGCCCCCTCTCCTCTGCTCAGTATGTGATGCATCTGAGGAAAGATGGTGGCACCTGTATCCTAAAGTCCTGAACAGTGTTGCAGCCCAGTGGGGGGGATTAACAAGTGACTAAAATGTAAAATATATTCTATATGCTGGGCAATAGTTTTTGAGGGGTCTGGACTTTTCATGAAATGATGCTGAAGGTCAGGGTTAGGAGTAGTCAGTTGTTAAATCAAAGTATTTATTCAGATTGCGATGAATTATTCTTGTACAGTCTATAAAAACTCCCTCCCTTTGTTATTTGGAGATTTTGGTCTCCAAGAATTCAAGTTCGATCCTGCCATGGTGGAGGATGGCGAGTTGACTGTAAATCAAGTCTGCATTCCTCTCCAGCTCATAGAAAGGCCCAACCTGCACCTCAGAGGATCAGGATAGGACAAGGTAAATCAATTTTTGTTTGTGTGATTATATTAAAGCCTGTTCATCTACATTTTGTAGCAGATTTGGCAAAACAGAAAAAGAGGAAACAAGCAAGAATGTATGCAGTAATTCTTTTCGAGAAGCTTCTAGAAAATGCAGTGAGCGAAAAACACGTCAATGAAATCCATTTGGTGTAAATGTTCTTTGCCTTTCACACTGCAACAGTACTCCTGGTTGTAGTTCTGAAGGTATAAATCCAGCCCAAGAAGTTCATGCAGCAGCATTCCATATTCTCTCCACTGTGCGCCTTCCCGGCAACATGTAGCGTGCCAAATATGTCAATAGTGCTGGATCCCAATGAGGTGAGTATGTGGATTGGGCGGGTGGTTAGGCAGTGACTGATTGTGGGGCCACTGAAATAGTAATCCTAATAACCGGACAAAATGTCTATTTTGACCTCGGCTTCGGATCAGAACTTTAGGAGATTGGCCCTTTTGATTTGTGACCAATGTAAGAAGATCATCCAACTTGATTCTATTTTGGAAGGATCAACATTTTTCTAACTTGAGAAGATTTGTTTTCAGTTGAGCGTCAGGATTTACAGCATGTTTCAGGGAAGATCAGGACTTACAAAAGGCACCCAGTTTGAGAAGGTCAGAACTCCAGTTAGAGATAAAACCAGGACTTCCTACTTGCTTAAAACTGGAGAGGGCCTCTGACTAGTTTCTAATTTGAGAAGATTGAGAATATTCACTACTTTGTTATTTGATGAGATTTGAGACTTTCCACCTGCTCCTAACTTGATAGAATTAGGCATTTTAGCTTGCTTGATATTTAAGAAATAAGAGTCTTCTGTCTCTTTCACCTCTACAAATATGCCTATTCTGACTCACCAGATGGCAGTAATTTGAATCCTGTAGACAGCTTCACCTTGTCTGTGTGTGTCAGTGACGGTTGTGTTCTTACTCGGCATTGTCATGAGTCACGTAGAAGCTTTATTTCAGTGCATGATCTTGCAATAAACACTTCTTACAGCAGGAATCTTGAAATGTATGTTTAATACAGCTGGAAACCTGTGATGTAACCCATAACAGCAGCAGGTAAAATGACTGTAGACTGCAGGAGAGAGCAGCACTGCTTGGATGCAAAACTAGAAATGGCTGAGGGAGAGGGGAAGAAGGGAGGAGCTGCTTGCATCACAGCTAGACTAAGGGAGCCAGTAAGGGACAAAAGCAATTAAAGGCACACTGCTCAGCTCATGTAAATGAACACTGTATCAAGCAGTTAAATGAAACACACGGGACATGACAGGGCCCCTCGCATGTTTAATGTCAAGGTTGTAATGGTTTTAAGAAAGGATACAGCAGTGAACTACAACTTGCAATGAGGAGATTATAGAGCACATATCAATCTATTAGGTTGCAATGGTTCGAAGGCATTACAAAACCATTCTTATTGCTCTCCCCCCCATATGTCTGTGCTGCTGGCTGGGTGGTGTCCCGTATTTTTTAAAAATGGGGTTTGCCACTGCCAAAGCCACACCCTCTGGCACTTTTCAGATCTCATGAGTGCCGGGTGAGTGCTCGCGATCCCGCCTCCAGCCTAAATGGCCTGGCGCGGGCGTATGCACAGCTACAGTGATGCCGGAGATTCTGCCTCCGGCAAACACAGTGTCACAGGAACCACTGGTAGGGTGTTTCATACCTAATAAGGATGCCCCTGGGGCAGGCTAGCCGCCGGCCCTGAGGTCTTTTAGATTCTAGGGCCGTGCGGCACTATTTTTGTGCAGCGTTAAGGAAGTATAAAGCAGAGCAATAGCTTGCATTATAGTGGTCAGCAAGGGGAGAATATAAAGCACATAGGAGCTTACAATCTATCGGGTGGTTTAAAAAAGGGTTTTGTACTGCTTTAATGGAGGATACAGTGGCAACATATAGCAAACATATTAGAGGGAAGACTATGGAACATACAATCAATTACAGTTTACAGCATAGCATACAGAAAGTGTTCAATGTTTACATCCTATGAAAGAATTAAAACATAGATTAGAAAAGATTAGAAAAAAAAGTTACACCAGTTTACCCGCACTAGTGGCTGTCCCAGGCATGCTCTCTTTGTCCATGGGCCCTATAGCAACTGTATGCACTGTCATAACTATAGTTCCACCTTTTCTTCTATGAAGATGGATCATAAGCATGGCAGCCAGGCAGTAACCATTACTATAAGAAGATCAGCAAAGGCAGCCTCACAGTGCTTGGCTTGGTTTCTTTAATATCGATGGGCATAAGGTGTGTGTCAGTGGCACTTTATCCTGCTTGTAAAATAAATGGCAGAGCTGCGGGTTGTGTAAACTAGGTGTGCCTAGTAGTCTTTATACTGTGGCCTCGGGCCAAGCTTTTCACCGCTGAACAAAGTACATCCAGGATGTGATTACTCCACCCTAGGCCCTGTCTAGCCTGCACTGTGACTTAGAACAAGAGGTGCCACTAGGAATGATTGTGCCATGCACACTCAGGGTTGTATTTACTAAAAACTATGCAAGAGAAAGTGGAGTAAAACTGGAGCTTTTGCCAAAACTCACCCGTCACATTCCTGGTTTTATTTGAACTTACTTTTGAGCAAGCTAAGACATCCTAATCAACTGGAACTGGGACTGAATCTCTCTTAACTTTTTCGATGCCAGCCTACATAGAGATTTTGTCACCTCTTGTTGCCAGGCAATTTTAATTTTATATGTTAAACTGTGAATGTGCAGGAATTTCCAGGGATTTCCTGGAAAACGTATTGTTTTTTCCAGCTGGGTTTTAACATGAAATGTCTTGTTTGTAATTTATTCAGTGCTTTCTCAAATTTTTTGGGTGAAATATGTGGAAAAAAATTACATTTTGAAGTGTTCGACCCCATTATGTTAAAAATATATTTTAAGAATATGTATTTATAAATAAAAATATTTATTTCTGTAAGCACAGAAAAAAGATCTGCACACTGTAAATTAACTTAAAGTGGACCAACACCCTTCTGGTTCGGCCCAGGAATCTATAAGATTCCCAAGCCGATCCGATCCCTCCCCGCGGGGCATCCAAAATTGGGATGCCCCGCTGTGTGAAACCCCCCAGGACACCCGCTAACCTTACCTTACTCCCGGTTCAACGGCGCATGCGCGGGCCCGCGGTTGCAACTCGCGCTTCTCTCTAGCAGAGCGCGTGCCCGCGCCGGCCATTCACAGAGGGAATTTTTAGAGGGAAGCACGAGATGCGGCCACCAGCGTGCTCGGAGCCGCTGTGGTTTGACGCCGCTTTGACGCGCATACCACAGCGGCTCCAAGCGCACTGATTGGACGAGCGGCCGTGCATGTGTCGTAGGAACGGTGTGAGATGAGATTTAACCTGAAATCTGGAGGGTTTCACATAGCAGGGCACCCCCAATCGGGGTGCCCCGGGGAAGTGGACCAAAACAAAGGATAGTCAAAATCCTCGGTATTGGTCCACTTTAAAATGAATTTAAGTTTAAAAATTCTCAGGAAACCTGATAATCTTAAATTGGAATTGCAGTCACCCAGTAACCCCTCCCCCTGCTCTGCCACCCACCCCTGGCTCAGAGGCAGGGCAGGGGCTTACAATAAAAAAAAAATATCCTTACCTCGCCCGGGATCCTGCGCCATTGAACTGGTGATTACACTGGGCGGAATCTGCTGCACAGAGCAGCTTTTCCTGTTCTATCGTGGCTCTGTCGCTCCATTCACTTAAATGTATGGACAGGCACATGCACAGAGCATGGGAAGCCGTGTTTTGGATGGCTGCAGGAGTGCGGGGACATCCGTGCGAGGTAAGGAGTTTCTTTAATTGTAACCTCCCCCCTGACCTACCTCAGCACTAGGGAAGGATGGCAGGGCTGGGGATACTGAGTGACTGAACCTCCATTTTAATAGCCTTTCAATTGTGTTCTATGGGAGTGAGCCTCACTGTGCCGGTCCAGGAGGTGGGGGCTATAGACTTTGCACGACTTACAGTACAGCAAAGGGAGTGTACCTGTATGTGTGAATTAGCTGGCTAGAGTGACATATAACACTTATGGAACCATTCTCTGATAGAAGTGACCCTGTGGGCTGGACCACTGCCAAGACATGGTCTTTAAACTGTTAGCTGGCTGACACTGAAACAATGTCTGGCCAGGGAGGGGAACTTCTCTATAAATATAGCGAGAAGGGCACCACAACTCTGTCCTCATGAAGGGGTCAGAGGGCCCCTGAGACTTCATTTAAACCGGACCAACAGCCTAAAACAGTTGAAAAAACAAATCCCCAAAACTCTCTTGCCCCATCTCCATGCATTATACTGAACCATTGTCAGCACTTACATTTGCTCCTGCATGCACTCAAAGCTAAAACGCCGTCACACAGAGTTTCACCTGGTTGTGGCCATCTTGGAGCACCTGGGGGGAGTGTTCCGTTCCCAGCATCTCAGCCATGCTGCTGTCCGGACTTAAAGCGGACCTTCAGCATAATTTAATGAAAAGCCCAAACTCTTAAAAAACTATTCCCCAGCATCTAAAATGTATACATTTCACATTTTAGTCACTTACTTATTAGAGCTGATTCATAGCCTTCTAACAACCATTTTGTTTTTGTCTCGTAATGTGTAATTTTCAATATTTTCCCGTATGTTTACGTGTGTATGCATGATGCAGAGCCGCCATCGGGAGCATTCAGTTGACTTTTCGTAGCTGCGTACGCCATCGTGAATGGCTGTTTACGGCTCTCGCTGTGTACACGAGAAGACGAGGTTTTCTTTTACGTTCATATATGTGGTTTGCCGACCCAAAATTAGCTAATAAGGACCCCTTAACAATGAGAGATTTTATTTTACAATATATGTTTTGTAATTTCTTTTTAAAATACCAAGTAGCTTTAGTTCTAGATTTAGGTCAACATTAACATATACCAAGTAGCTTTAGTTCTAGATTTAAGTCAACATTAACATATACTTTGCCAGGCTACATTGGGTTACATATATGGAAGGATGGGCAGACAAACCACATACCTATATAGATGTTCATCCGCTGCTGGAGGCACCAGCGCTACGTGCGTACAGTCGATCGCATATCGGCTATATCATAAAAGCCTAACTTCACCGCATTCCAGGCTACCATGTTATCGGGGAAACAAATGTATTTTGAAACATGGAAGCCATGCCATTGAGAAAGTTATTTAGTGTGCGGCTCAGAGTAGGCCGGGACATGCTCACGGAGAGGGCACCCAGCCTCTGGAACGAGCCGTTCGCTAAAAATTTAAGGCAGCCAACCAATTTGGTCATGCCTACAATTGCATGCCCCTTCCTTGTGGTGGGAGCCAACCATGGCCGCAGCTCACTATACAGTTCAGTCTCAAGGGAAACACGGTTCAGTCGCGTGAGCTTGAATAGCTCAACGTAATGTGTGCGAGCGATGTCCAAACGTGCGCGATGCAACCTGAAATCTGACATGCAGATGCATAGAATGCCGCGTCGCTGCAGGCGCTCATATTCCTTCACGTAATCCGCCTCCATCACACTGCAACTCACACAACGACAGCAAACTTTCACCAGGAAATACACCCCGTAGGTTTAGCGGAAACGCCCTCATTTTATTGGCCGTGTTCGAATCAACAATAAAGGCTTGGAATCATGCGCAAGCCCATACCAATAACGTAACATTCCAGAGAAAGCAAACTATTTACGCGAAATATACGATCATCGAATATGCTTATTCGTGTTAACGCAAACACACATACGCATGAAAAAAAGACCCGAAAATCCTGTTAATAGCTGCAAAAACTCACGCTGTGAATCAAGGCCATTATTCTTCCCCCCACCGGGCTGAACTCTGTTCAAAACTCTAGGACATGGGTGCCGCCATCTTGCCTTAGAAACATCACATATTGAACAGAGAAGAGGGATCCGGGTCCAGTTTAAACGATATTACCCAAAAAGCAAAGCGGATGGAAACTCAGCAGCACTCCCTGGCAGATCCATGGGATGCCATTAAGGGGAGAAAATTGACCAGCCAGGAATTACAAAAAAGGTAAATGAATTTTCACATGTAGCAATCTGAATTGCTTCTTGTAAGTGTCTTGCTCCAGTTTAAATATTCTCATGGGTGATGCTCCACAAAATGAATCTATGGAGACACATTAACACAGTTTGCATCTGTTGCTATTTACATTATTGTTGGGAATTATGTCTGTTTACTGCCTGACTGTTCCAGTTATATCCAGATAACGGCAGGGCTGGCCTCTGGGGTGTGCACAATGTCTCCAACATTTTTCTATGACCCCCCTCCCCCAAAAGACGTTTTTGCCAATCCCCCCCCCCCCCCGCAGTCGTGCACATGGTGCCTTTAAACCTAAGGCCGTCCCTGGATAAAGGTGCTACTCTCACCTGTTGCTCTGATCTTCAAGCTGCTTCCTTGTAACAAAAAAGTATTTAGCAACAAAACAGTAGTTTAAATAGGGGTATCCAAATTTGATATGCCTTGGGAGTAAGGCTCAGACTGGCCAACCAGGGAATCCTCAGGGGGCCCCATCATCAAAAAGTCTCCCACACTTGGTGCCCAAATTTGTTGAAGCTAATATGCCCTAATAGCCCCAGCACTCTATTCAGAACTCAACCCTGCAGTCTATTGAGTGCCTAAAAACAAAATGATCGGCTAGTTTTTGGTTTTGATCTTCTATGCAGCTCTAGTGCATATATGCAATGGCGGGAGAGCACAGGTTGTCCCCTCACACATAATACAGTTTGGCATATGCATACCTACCAACTTTTCAGTGTGGGAGCGATGGACATTTGTTAAATTAGGCCACATCCCCTCATTGAGGGACGGATAGGAGATAGGTCCTAACACTTACAACAATATAAACACTTTAAAGTGGACCAACACCCACGGGGGATCGGCCCGGGAATCTATAAGATTCCCGGGCCGATCACCTCCTTCCCCGCGGGACATCCGAGATCGGGATGTCCAGCGGGGTGAAACCCCCCCAAACTTCTTACCTTATCTTCGTCTGTGAATGGCCGGCGCGGGCACGCGCGCGTCAAGAGGGATGCGCGGGAGGCGGCGGTGGAGGAGCCGCTTGTCCGCGGCTTGTCCTTCGGCGCTGGGAGCGGGGAGAGGTGAGTTGTTCGGGGGGTTCGGGGGGGGGTTTCACACAGCGGGGCACCCCGATCGGGGGTGCCCCACCGAAGTGGACCAAGACCCAGGATAGTCAAAATCCTGGGTGTTGGTCCACTTTAAATAGGTGAATGAATCATTTATTGATGCAGATCTGCAAGTTAAACCTCAAAGATAAGGGAAGGAGAACAACGAGGGAAAGGCAGACATACACTGAAAAGAGGAACAGTCCCTCTAAATCAAGGACACTTGGGAGGTATGCATATGACTGTGTGCATACGCCCTAAAAACAAGCTGATAATCTTTGCATGTAGCTGTTGGGGGGCCCCCCAGAGTCCCTTCCACTGATGAGCTCCATGACACCAGTCCAACACCAGAGTGATTGTTAAAAGGGACCTAAGTCATTTTTAAAGACACCAGGACCAGAGGAACCGAGCAAAGATACCTTGTGCTTCCATGTTTTGAAACCTCTAATAGCACTCGGGTTTGTACCAAAATATGTGAGTTCAGGTTCCCAAACCTGTACACGAACTTCAGCCAGAAGTCTGTGTTCGAGTTTGGCGTCCGTCCAGAACATGGAAAAGCTGGTTGATTAGCCCCCTTCACCTAAGGGTGCAGCAAAATTCGAGTCACCATTGATTTGGGGTCCCTGAACCTGAACTTTTATTCCAAGTTTGGCCAAACTTGCCGGACCCGAATTTTGGGGGGTTCGCTCATTCCTACGACTAAACTTACAGTGCAAGGTTAGTGTTATGGTCACTGATTATCACTAGGTTTCTGTTTAAGGTTAAGGGTACTTTCCCATCCTTTAAAGAGAATGTAGAGTTACAAAACACTTGTCTGGGGGAAAAATATATAATTTAACATAACAAACAATAGATACTCACCAGTGTTCCCACCAGCAATCACTCAATGGCTTCAAAGGTTTAACGGGTAATGGAGCTGTCTGGTCCCAGGCTTGCGATGAAAGGCATACTGTACCAAATCAGGATGCCCTCAGACTGTAAAGGACGTAAAAGTGGACCAAAACTGTACCTAAAGTCTAAGACTTTAAGTCAGGCATAAACCCTTCTTTATGGGGCATCCCAAATGGGGACTCACTTAGTCTGGGATTCTTGGGCATTGGGATTCCTGGGCAGTCCCATGTTATCTGCACTGCAAAAAAATAGATAATTACAGCTGACAATTTTTAGTGCAACTTTACATTAACTCACAACTCAAGTTAAGCTTCTGCTATAATTTCCACACAAAATATACATTTCGGCCAGGGCCAGCGTCCGCACCAGGCAAGGCGGGGCAGCCGCCGGGGGCCTCCACCCTCCGGGGGGGGCCCACTGATGGGGCTGGCCTTTGGGGTGTGCAATGGCACTTGACCAGGGGAAGACTGGGAGGGCACCACGAAGTTTAAATGCAGAGGGAGGCTAAAGTTGCACCACTTTTGAGTCCTGGAGGTGAGGCAAGGTGACTCCTCATCATCATCAGGATAAGAAGCACTTTCTCTGGTGGTGAGGGAGAGCAGATCCCCTGCAGCTATATATTTGTGACCTGGCTTCTGCTAAGGTGATTCTGGTCACACACTTGAGCGACCAATAAATCTGTCTGCGTTGACAGGACAAGGTAAAGCTGTATAATTATCTTGTCAGTCAGCACCTTGGCACTGAAGTTTTGGGATTCTGGTGGGAACTGTCTACATCCTGTCACTCAGAATGCTAAGTGGCCATTGTGCGATGGGAAGCTCAGCGCTCTTCAAATCATCTGCAATCTCTGTGTAATCTGAATAGCACTACGGAATCTACAGTATTCAACTTGAAATCCGCTATAAAACCTATAAAAATAAGTTATAATACAAACTAAAGTACAATAAGATTGTAAAAGGATTTGGCCAACAAAAGCCTATTCCCAGACTACATTACTATTATTGCTAATTGACACCTCTTGCGTTTTATCTGGTCAGGAGAGACAGACGGTGACATCCAGACAGCTGTGTGCACTCCTCCCCTCCCACAAGCTTGTTATCTTCTTATCTGGAGCGCAGCTTGTACAGCTTCAATTTCACCAGCAAAGCTGCTGCACTGAATGTGATTGACTGCTTAGTCAGCCAATCAGTGCAGCTGATGCCCCACTGCTACACAGTGATTATTGGTCTGCCACAATCTCTGAAGCAACCACCCCAGCAGCAGCCATCCCTGCGCTACAAATCCAGGGAGAAGCAGGCCTCCATGTGCCCCACTGCCCCCGAGGATTGGGTGGCCGCCACTAAGTCTGACAGGGGGGGTTATTTTTGCTGTATGGCTGCTTTAAAATGACCTGGGGCATCTCAAATCAATACCCCCCAGTTCGCCCAGTAAAACTCACTTCTTCTAAGTCCAATGGTGCATGTGCGGGCTCTCATTTAATCAGAGCCATTTGCCTTGTTTACATACTTTGGCAAAGGGCTCTGATTGATTTAATGTCTTAGGCCTGATTATAGTGAACCTAACGTCTGTATTTCTATCTCTAACACTACACAAGCTTACACTTAAAAAAAACTTAACATATAGTAAAATATATCCCAAATCAGGATGCGCCTATAATGTGGACCAAAACTTTGTAAAGTGACCCTCCCGTCTCATTTGACAAGAGCATAGCTCCAAACCATCTTGGTTCCTCCTTGGCCATTACGGGTTGTGGCGGCTGTCCCGTTGTTCCGCAGGGCTGCCATGGCCCAGTGGGATAGTAGGCCGGCACCTAGGATGGCCACGGGGGATGCGGGAGGGCGAGTCTCGGTGCATGCAGGAGGCCAGGTGGCGGGCAGAGTAACCGACATGCCTGCACGCTTCCGCTGCTGCTGAACCCGCTGGCTGCCCGCCGCGGCTCCTGGTTGCTATGTAGATTTTTTCGGTGCCCGTGGCCTATTCTACTGCATCAGCATCCAGGAGCAAGATAAGCTTGTGTGTATGCATTTGTGGGTGGGGAAGGCGGTTTCCAGCTTTCAGGGGGGTTCACACTACCTGTAATTGGGGATGCCCTTCACTGCTTGTAATGAGAGATGCGGCACACTGCCTGTGATGAGGGATGCCCCTCATAGCCTGTAATTGGGGATGCCCCTCACTGCCTGTAATGTGAGAAGCCACACACTGCCTGTAATGAGAGATGCCACACACTACCTGTAATGAGGGATGCCCCTCACTGCCTGTAATGTGAGAAGCCGCAAACTGCCTGTAATGAGGGATGCCCCTTACTGCCTGTAATGAGAGATTCCGCATACTACCTGTAATGAGGGATGCCCTTTACTGCCTGTAATGAGAGTTTCTGCATATTGTCTGTAATGAGGGATGCCCCTCACTGCCTGTAATGAGAGATGCCGCACACTGCCTGTAATGAGGTATGCCCCTCACTGCCTGTAATGAGAGATGACGCACACTGCCTGTAATGAGGTATGCCCCTCACTGCCTGTAATGGGAGATGTCGCATAGTGCTGGTAATGAGGAATGCCGCTTACTGGCTGTAATGGGGGATGCTGCTTACTGGCTGTAATAGGGGATGCTGCTCACTCTCTGTAATGAGGCATGCCCCTCACAGCCTGTAATAGGAGATGCTGCACACTGCCGGTAATGAGGGATGCCGCATACTGGCTGTAATGGAAGATGCCGCATACTGGCTGTAATGAGGGATGCCGCTGTCTGCCTGTAAAGGGAGGTGCAGCACACTAGCTTTAATGAGGGATGCCACACACTCTCTTTAATAGGGGTTGTTGGGAGGGGGATTATAGCCACAATTTGGTTCCGAATATTTTTTTCTTATTTTTGTCCTCTATGGAGCCAAAAATACGGTATATGTATATTTATGATAAGTCTCCACTTTTTAACCCCTGTCTGCCCCAGGTTGGGGCCTTGCCTGCATGTGTGTGTGTGGGAGGGTTGCCTGCATGTGTGTGTGTGGGAGGGTTGCCTGCATGTGTGTGTGGGAGGGTTGCCTGCATGTGTGTGTGGGAGGGTTGCCTGCATGTGTGTGTGTGGGAGGGTTGCCTGCATGTGTGTGTGGGAGGGTTGCCTGCATGTGTGTGTGGGAGGGTTGCCTGCATGTGTGTGTGTGGGAGGGTTGCCTGCATGTGTGTGTGGGGGGGGGGTTGCCTGCATGTGTGTGTGTGGGAGGGTTGCCTGCATGTGTGTGTGGGAGGGTTGCCTGCATGTGTGTGTGTGGGAGGGTTGCCTGCATGTGTGTGTGGGAGGGTTGCCTGCATGTGTGTGTGGGAGGGTTGCCTGCATGTGTGTGTGTGGGAGGGTTGCCTGCATGTGTGTGTGGGAGGGTTGCCTGCATGTGTGTGTGTGGGGGGGTTGCCTGCATGTGTGTGTGTGGGAGGGTTGCCTGCATGTGTGTGTGTGTGTGGGAGGGTTGCCTGCATGTGTGTGTGGGGGGGTTGCCTGCATGTGTGTGTGTGGGAGGGTTGCCTGCATGTGTGTGTGGGAGGGTTGCCTGCATGTGTGTGTGTGTGGGAGGGTTGCCTGCATGTGTGTGTGTGGGAGGGTTGCCTGCATGTGTGTGTGGGGGGGGTTGCCTGCATGTGTGTGTGTGGGAGGGTTGCCTGCATGTGTGTGTGTGTGTGGGGGAGGGTTGCCTGCATGTGTGTGTGTGGGAGGGTTGCCTGCATGTGTGTGTGGGAGGGTTGCCTGCATGTGTGTGTGGGGGGGTTGCCTGCATGTGTGTGTGTGGGAGGGTTGCCTGCATGTGTGTGTGTGTGGGGGGGAGGGTTGCCTGCGTGTGTGTGTGGGAGGGTTGCCTGCATGTGTGTGTGGGAGGGTTGCCTGCATGTGTGTGTGTGGGAGGGTTGCCTGCATGTGTGTGTGTGGGAGGGTTGCCTGCATGTGTGTGTGGGGGGGTTGCCTGCATGTGTGTGTGTGGGAGGGTTGCCTGCATGTGTGTGTGTGTGTGGGAGGGTTGCCTGCATGTGTGTGTGGGGGGGTTGCCTGCATGTGTGTGTGTGGGAGGGTTGCCTGCATGTGTGTGTGGGAGGGTTGCCTGCATGTGTGTGTGTGTGGGAGGGTTGCCTGCATGTGTGTGTGTGTGGGAGGGTTGCCTGCATGTGTGTGTGTGGGAGGGTTGCCTGCATGTATGTGTGGGGGGGTTGCCTGCATGTGTGTGTGTGGGAGGGTTGCCTGCATGTGTGTGTGTGTGTGGGGGAGGGTTGCCTGCATGTGTGTGTGTGGGAGGGTTGCCTGCATGTGTGTGTGTGGGAGGGTTGCCTGCATGTGTGTGTGTGTGTGGGGGAGGGTTGCCTGCATGTGTGTGTGTGGGAGGGTTGCCTGCATGTGTGTGTGGGAGGGTTGCCTGCATGTGTGTGTGGGGGGGTTGCCTGCATGTGTGTGTGTGGGAGGGTTGCCTGAATGTGTGTGTGTGTGGGGGGGAGGGTTGCCTGCATGTGTGTGTGTGGGAGGGTTGCCTGCATGTGTGTGTGGGAGGGTTGCCTGCATGTGTGTGTGTGGGAGGGTTGCCTGCATGTGTGTGTGGGAGGGTTGCATGCATGTGTGTGTGGGAGGGTTGCCTGCATGTGTGTGTGGGAGGGTTGCCTGCATGTGTGTGTGGGGGGGTTGCATGCATGTGTGGGGGAGTGCCTGCACATGTGTGTGGGGGCTTGCCTGTATTATTATTATGTAAATTATAGGTGGTGTTTCCCTATAAGGGCATGTCTGGGGGGCGTGGTTTAAATGCAAAATAAATGTCCGCGGTGAGCTGCGTGCGCTGCTACATTTGCCTTCTTTATGGTTTTCAAAACTTGTGAGGTATGCTGAAGGGTCATTTTAAAGGCTCACCAATGGCAAAGGTGGATACTCACCTTTGATCCCCTGCAGATGTCCCTCAAGGTTCAGATCTTCAATATTGTATTTATTTAGTCTGAAGTTTTGGGAGCCAGGTTCTATGTGTGCCCCCACCTACCCCAAAGGGAGTACGCCAAGGCCTGACCTATCCTCCTGCACAAAGTGAGTGCTCAGAAAATAGCCAAACTCCAGCAGGTGCCCAGGGGCAGCTTGGCTCCTCGGGTCTCCTCCATGGGTAAGCATTGAAGATCAAGGCCTGAAGGGGGCTACCTGAGATCATATGTCTTACTTCAACCGGACCTTCAGCGTGATTTAATGAAAAGCCCAAACTCTTAAAAAACAGTTCCCCAGCATCTAAAATTAATATATTTTACATTTTTAGTCACTAACTTATTATTCTTTCCCCCACTGGGCTGCAACTCTGTTCAGGAATTTAGGATACGGGCGCCGCCATCTTGACTAAGAAGCATCACACTTACTGAGGAGAGGAGAGTGGGATAAGGTACAAGGGGGCAGGTTACAGCTGTGCTTTGCTCAGACAGAGCAGAGCTGGGGTCAGGTAAAGGTCAGCAATCCCAGAATGCAGAGCAGCACAGTCAGGAGGCACTTCCTGTTTGCAGGATGCCTGATAAGATGGCGGCTTCCATAAGCCGCCATCTTGGATGTTTAAAGTGGACCAACACCCAGGATTTTGACTATCCTGGGTTTTGGTCCACTTCGGCGGGGCACCCCGATCGGGGGTGCCCCGCTGTGTGAAACCCCCCAGAAACCCAAAAAAACTCACCTCTCAACGCTCCCACGTGAGCGCCGCAGCCAATCCCCGCCAACGTCCAGGCGGGGATCAGGAACGTCCAGGCCGCTTCCGCCGCCGCCGCCTCCCGCGCGTCACTCTCGGCGCGCGCGCGCCCCCGCCGGCCATTCACAGAGGGCCGGCGCGGGCGCGCGCACGTCTGGAGGGGTGCGCGGGAGGCGGCGGCGGATCAGGTAAGGTGTTTTTGGGGTTTCTGGGGGGTTTCACCCCGCGGGACATCCCGATCTCGGATGTCCCGCGGGGTGGGAGGTGATCGGCCCGGGAATCTTATAGATTTCCGGGCCGATCACCCCTGGGTGTTGGTCCTCTTTAAAGGCTCATAACATGCAGTAGATGCAGGTAGGATGATTTTTAATGTGGACAATCTGTATGTACAGGGTGTGGGGAACATATAAGATAGACTCTTATTCAGAGTGAAGGTCCGCTTTCAGGACATATGAAGTTAGACTGTGTGGTACCGCATAGCATATAAAGCCATAATAGCCAGAAGAATCTAAAAACTCCAACCTCGGTCTCTCTCTCTATGTTACAGGAAATCCAATGTAAGGAATCTGGGTAAGTATTGTTATTATCACAATCACATTCCACCATGTGTTCTTTTCTGTAGTGTCTCTAAACATTTTGATTTACACACTAAAACAAGATGGCTGTTTACTAGAAATTTTGACTAAGTGCAGGGTACCAGGCAAACTGAGCAAATGCATGTTCTTGGAAGATTCCAGGAAGATGAAAAACAAGGTAAAATTCAGGGCAGTTTAGGGTGACAGTGTGAAAATTAGTGCATCACTTTCAATTTTAATGTGATATGACGCTACTTCCTCTTCTGTAACCACAGTGTAATATTCAAATATATTGTTTTTTTTAAAGTGGCTCACCTAAAGCGGACCTTTACCCTGAATAAGAGTCTATCTTATATGTTTCCCACACCCTGTCCATACAGATTGCTCACATTAAAAACCATGCTACCTGCATCTACTGCATGTTATGAGCCTTTAAACATCCAAGATGGCGGCTCATGGAGCATCAGACAGCCTGCAAACAGGAAGTGTCTTCTGTGTTGCTCTGCATTCTGGGATTGCTGTCCTCCCCCTGACCCCAGCTCTGCTCTGTTGCAGCCCGGTGGGGGAAAGAATAATAAGTAAGAGACTAAAAATATATTAATTTTAGATGCTGGGGAATAGTTTTTTAAGGGTTTGGGCTTTTCATTAAATCATGCTGAAGGACCGGTTAAGGTTCCCGGGCCGATCGATTACCTCCCCCGGGGCATCCAAAATCAGGATACCCCACTGTGTGAAACCCCCCAGGTCGCCCCGTTCACTCACCCTTTTTCCCGCTCCAACGGCGCATGTGCGAGCCGCTGGACTTAGGCGCCGTCTAGACTCAGAGTGCGCTGATGGAAGTCCGCACGTGCGCCATAGGACCGGGAAGAGGTGAGTTCCTTTGGGCGATCTGGGGGGTTTCACACAGTGGGGTGCCCTGGGGGAAAGGACCATAACCTAGTATAGTCAAAATCCTGGGTTTTGGTCCACTTTATAGATAGATAAAAAAAGAGGGTATACCCCACACCAGATAGTTTAAAGTGGACCAAAACTCTTGAGGAGTGACCCTAAAAGTCTTTAGGGCCGGCCAATTCCCTCTCCCAATTTGGAATGAGCCACTGTGTAATATCCCCCAGTTCGCTAGTGTCCCCCCCCAATCCTTTCATTCAGAATAGATTGCCAGGAAATAATATTATCCGCAATCTTTCATCTCATTGGATGAAAGTCTGCGCAAGCACTGTGGAGAGTGGAGTGAGGTAAGAGACGAGGAGGCTGATTCACTACTAGCGCCAGGTATTGGCAGATGAGCGTCTGTATAGCGGCGATTAGAGCGACCACTAGTAGACGCTGTAAGCAAGTATTGGGCGCTGTAACCTAGCATTGTGGTCGCTGTAGTAACCTGGCCGGCATTGATGAATGTGATGTATGTTGGGCGCTCTAGCAACAAGACAAAGGCGCAGCGAGCGGGAGGTAGCGCCAGCTTGGTGCGACCGGCACTCGGTGCTCCACACCATATTTAACAAAACACTAGACACGCAGCGTTGACGCTCTAAATCTGGTCGCTGTAGCATAGAGCGCCAGGCGCTGTGTGATTAAAGTCTGTTTTTGAACACATATCCACCAGTAACAAAGCAAAAACACATAGAATTACATTGTTTTAACACTGGGACAATAACACTTTAGTGCCAGACCTGTAATGACAATTCTGCATAAAAATATAAAAAGTCAAAAACATTTATAAAAGTGTTTGTTTGCAGCCAGGAGAGGTCACACAATGATTTGAGAAAAAAAAAAACATTTAAAGCGGACCTTCACCCTGAATAAGAGTCTATCTTATATGTTTCCCACACCCTGTACATACAGATTGTTCACATTAAAAATCATCCTACCTGCATCTACTGCATGTTATGAGCCTTTAAACATCCAAGATGGCGGCTTATGGAAGCCGCCATCTTATCAGGCAGCCTGCAAACAGGAAGTGCCTCCTGACTGTGTCGCTCTGCATTCTGGGACTGCTGACCGTTACCTGACCCCAGCTCTGCTCTGTCTGAGCAAAGCACAGCTATAACCCGCCCCCCTGTACCTTATCCCACTCTCCTCTCCTCAGTAAGTGTGATGCTTCTGAGTCAAGATGGCGGCGCCCGTATCCTAAATTCCTGAACAGAGTTGCAGCCCAGTGGGGGAAAGAATAATAAGTTAGTGACTAAAAATGTAAAATATATTAATTTTAGATGCTGGGGAATCGTTTTTTAAGAGTTTGGGCTTTTCATTAAATCACACTGAAGGTCCGGTTTAAACTGCTAAACACGCTATTTATACACAACTTATGAAGCCCCATTGAAATGTATGGGAAAGAGTTACAGAGCGACAGGTAATACCTGGTGCTCCAGAGCCTAGAGCGCCGGTGCTATATGCTGAGCCGTCTGTAATAATACATGTGACGTTACATGGCGCTGTTAGTCGCTCACCAGATTTGCTTTCATAAATGTGGTTTTGCGCACAGCGCCTGACGTTCACCAGACGCTGCCTGCCGCTATCCCTTCTTAAAGTGGACCAACACCCACCGCTGATCGGCCCGGGAATCTATAAGATTCCCGGGCCGATCAGCTCCCTGCCTGCGGGGCACCCTGATCGGGGGTGCCCCGCTGTGTGAAACCCCCCAGGACGCCCGCAAATCCTACCTGTTCCTCATTCCAACGGCGCATGCGCGGGCCGCCACCGCTTTGTGAATGGCCGGCGTGGGCGCACTCCCTGTAAGAGGGACGCGCGAGAGGCGGCGGCGGGCGCTCTCACCTTGTCCGTCGACGGACCTCGCTTGTCCGTGGGTGGTGATTGGTGGAGCGAGTCACGTGGGAGCGGGGTCAGGTGAGTTTTTGGGGCTTTCTGGGGGGTTTCACACAGTGGGGCAGTGGACCAACACCCAGGATAGTGAAAATCCTGAGTGTTGGTCCACTTTAAATAACCCCCATAGTGATCCTTTAGGTTTCACACACATACAAAATCGGGATGTTAAGCGGAACCAAAACCCTGGGGGGATGAGACAAAAAAGCTGGGATTTGGTTTGCCTTCAATTGGACCAATTAGTGGGACCCACAGGGGGGTTTATACAGTGGGACAACTCGATTGGACATCAGGGCCACTACTGTAAGATGGTTGGTTCTCTTTAAGTGCAAAAGTAACATTCAAAAGCATTATTTTATTGCTTCACTTACCCCAGCAATTCCAGAAATTACCCCGCACCTGGTGTTGCTCTGAAATCTGGTTAAAAACAAGAGCCTTAGATGCACAGATTTGCCAATATATGTGAAAGCCACACACCAAGCCAAGGTGTCTAGGTCCTACTTTAAAGTGGACCAAATGGCTTAAAGCGGGCTGACAGTCATTTTTTATGTAGGAACAAAAAAGGTCATTAATACGCATGCAAACCGCCCCCCAGGGCCTGTAAAAACTCACCTTTCCATGCTCCAGGCTCTTGTCCAATCAGAGCCCTTTGCAGTGTTTACTCCCTTTCAGGAAATGGGCTCTTTTTTGGGCACCCTGCAGGGCATTCCCCAGGGAAAAGCCAGTGGCCAGCCCTTAAACCGGACCTTCAGTGTGATTTAATGAAAAGCCCAAACTCTTAAAAAACGGTTTCCCAGCATCTAAAATTAATATATTTTACATTTTTAGTCACTAACTTATTATTTTTTCCCCCACTGGGCTGCAACTCTGTTCAGGAATTTAGGATACGGGTGCCGCCATCTTGACTCAGAAGCATCACACTTACTGAGAGTGGGATAAGGTACAGGGGGGCGGGTTATAGCTGTGCTTTGCTCAGACAGAGCAGAGCTGGGGTCAGGTAAAGGTCAGCAGTCCCAGAATGCAGAGCAGCACAGTCAGGAGGCACTTCCTGTTTGCAGGCTGCCTGATAAGATGGCGGCTTCCATAAGCCGCCATCTTGGATGACCCCAGCTCTGCTCTGTCTGAGCAAAGCACAGCTATAACCCGCCCCCCTGTATTTTATCAAGTGTGATGCTTTTGAGTAAAGATGGCAGCGCCTGTATCCTAAAGTCCTGAACAGAGTTGCAGCCCAGTGACTAAAAATGTAAAATATATTAATTTTCGATGCTGGGGAATAGTTTTATAAGGGTTTGGACTTTTCAATAAATCAAGGTGAAGGTCCGGTTTAAGTAAAAAACCCTCTACTGAAGCCCGGCAGCCGGATTATGAATTGTAACTAGGGCTTATTTTCAAGGTAGGATATGTTTTATGCATTAGCAAAAATTCAGAAAAATCTCACTAGGACTTATTTTTGGGGAAAAAAGGGCAGCTTCAAACTTTTCAGGGTGGGAAAGAGGGACAATTGTTAAATTAAGCCACGCCCCCTCATTGAGGGATGGATAGGAGATAGGATGTAATAGTTACAGCAATATAAACACTAAATAGGCAAATGAACCTTTATTGCTGCAGATCTGCATGTTACAAAGAGGGACACATGAGAACAACGAGGGACATGGACCCAAAAGAGGGACAGTCCCTCCAAATGAGGGACACTTGGGAGGTATGCGCACTATTCCGCCAGGAGCCCCGTCCCTTTCCCACCAGCCTAGTCAATCCCCCTCTAGTGTGGCATAGGCGGTGACGTCACACGAACAGCCTCCACCCCCTGTAGTTCGCAGGCGCTTGGGTGAGCAGCGAATGCGTGACGTCACGTGGGCCAGTCTCTGAGCGACGTAGGGGAGGCGTGGCCAGCGAGGGGCGGAGCTGTGTCATGGCCGCAGAGGTGCTGGGCGCTTGGAGAGTGTGAAGCGGCCGGAGCGGGGAGGAGGAGGAGAAGCGGGCGGCCCGGGAGGGAAGGCCGAGCACCGGTATGTATCCCTCCGCCGTGACTGCTGTGCCCCTCCGCCATGTGTGTGTGTGTGTGACCCGCACCCCCCACCTCGCCTGCGTGGACTGTCACCCTGCTGCTGGCCGGCTGCGGCTCGGTGCCCCCTGGTGGGGGAGGGGAGGCGCTGCGCCTTTGTCATCGGCCAGCTGTGCGCACCACCGGTTCCCCTTTGTTGGCTGCTCGCCCTGCCTGTGAGGGGCTGTGTCACGTGACCGCTGTCAGGTGGGCCCAGCTGCCCTCACCTGACATGCCATAGAGATATAGCCACTTAAAGGGGAACTCTACATGCCCCCTCCCAACATTAACCGGCCACTTAAAGGGGAACTCTACATGCCCCCTCCCAACATTAACCTGCCACTTAAAGGAGAACTCTACATTCTCCCTCCCAACATTGACTGGCCACTTAAAGGGGAACTCTACATGCCTCCTCCCAACATTAACCGGCCACTTAAAGGAGAACTCTACATGCCTCCTCCCAACATTGACCGGCCACTTAAAGGAGAACTCTACATGCCCCCTCCCAACATTGACCGGCCACTTAAAGGGGAACTCTACATGCCCCCTCCCAACATTAACCTGCCACTTAAAGGAGAACTCTACATTCTCCCTCCCAACATTGACTGGCCACTTAAAGGGGAACTCTACTTTATTCCCCCCAACATTGACCGGCCACTTAAAGGAGAACTCTACATGCCTCCTCCCAACATTGACCGGCCACTTAAAGGAGAACTCTACATGCCCCCTCCCAACATTGACTGGCCACTTAAAGGAGAACTCTACATGCCCCCTCCCAACATTGACCGGCCACTTAAAGGAGAACTCTACATGCCCCCTCCCAACATTAACCTGCCACTTAAAGGAGAACTCTACATGCCCCCTCCCAACATTGACCGGCCACTTAAAGGAGAACTCTACATGCCCCCTCCCAACATTAACCGGCCACTTAAAGGAGAACTCTACATGCCCCCTCCCAACATTGACCAGCCACTTAAAGGAGAACTCTACATGCCCCCTCCCAACATTGACCGGCCACTTAAAGGAGAACTCTACTTTATTCCCCCCAACATTGACCGGCCACTTAAAGGAGAACTCTACATGCCCCCTCCCAACATTGACCGGCCACTTAAAGGGGAACTCTAATGCCCCCTCCCAACATTAACCTGCCACTTAAAGGAGAACTCTAATGCCCCCTCCCAACATTAACCTGCCACTTAAAGGAGAACTCTAATGCCCCCTCCCAACATTGACCAGCCACTTAAAGGAGAACTCTACATTATTCCCCCCAACATTGACCAGCCACTTAAAGGAGAACTCTACATTATTCCCCCCAACA
This sequence comes from Gastrophryne carolinensis, assembly GCA_027917425.1. NCBI lineage: Eukaryota > Metazoa > Chordata > Amphibia > Anura > Microhylidae > Gastrophryne > Gastrophryne carolinensis. The sequence continues at coordinate 373,491,954 of CM051239.1, forward strand.
TTGACCAGCCACTTAAAGGAGAACTCTACATGCCCCCTCCCAACATTGACCGGCCACTTAAAGGAGAACTCTACATGCCCCCTCCCAACATTAACCTGCCACTTAAAGGAGAACTCTACATGCCCCCTCCCAACATTAACCTGCCACTTAAAGGAGAACTCTACATGCCCCCTCCCAACATTGACCGGCCACTTAAAGGGGAACTCTGTATGCCTCCTCCCAACATTGACCGGCCACTTAAAGGAGAACTCTACATTATTCCCCCCAACATTAACCTGCCACTTAAAGGAGAATTCCACATGCTCCCTCTAACATTGACCAGCCACTTAAAGAAGAACTCTACATGTCCCCTCCCAACATTGACCAGCCACTTAAAGGAGAATTCCACATGCTCCCTCTAACATTAACAAGCCACTTAAAGAAGAACTCTACATGTCCCCTCCAACATTGTCCTGTCACTTAAAAGAGAACTCTGCATGCACCCCTGCTATGACTATGTCATTCAGCAACCTGCTCTCATTGTTTTCAATAGGGAGCATCGCGGCCACGCTCCCCGCTCAAAACCGAGAACCGCCTGCTGAATGATGTATTCACAGCAGGCGACTTTCATTGGACGAGAGCCCACACATGCACCGTTTTTATGAATGAACTGGAGAATTTCACACAGCAGGGCATCCCAACCATTTGCTGGTGGGTTTTGTTCTGCTTTAACAATACTGAAATCAGCCAGATATTCTCGCCTGACCTACGTCCCAGCACCATACAAACCGATCTGGTGGGTGTTCTGGACAGTTTTTATGTTTATATGGGGTTTTATTTGGAAGGGCATACCAAATTGGCATGACTGGGGGGGAGGTTCAAAGGGGCCTGGGGAGATTGTTGAGTTTAGATCTGCTTACTTTCCCACCCCTGTGGCATCCCTTGGGATGTCCCACCAGTTAAAGAGCAGCACTCTGGGTCACTTTAATGATGCCGCCAGAGGTTCAAGTTGAGCACATGGGCAAACCAGGGGCTTTCATGCTGCGGTGCATCCCAAATCAGGACGCCTCTAGCACAGGGAATTGACTGGCCCCTAAATATGGCCACTTTGGGTGTAGGTCCTTGTTAAAAGGAAGGTAAAGAGTTATCCATGTCTCTAAAAAGTAGAGAAATCCTGGGATAGGAAGGCGCCATCTAAAAATGAGTCCTCATGTAACGAGTTGTATTGTGAAAGTGTACTTTAGTCACTCTGCCCCTAAAAAAAAAAAAAAAAAAAATCTCTGTAGATGTGTTGTACATTTCTGCATTCACTTTACATGTCTATTAGCTTCTATTAAAGTGGACCAACACCGAGAGGTGATCGGCCCGGGAATCTATAAGATTCCCGGGCCGATCACCTCCCACCCCGCGGGACATCCGAGATCGGGATGTCCCGCAGGGTGAAACCCCCCCAGACACCCCAAATCGCTTACCTGATCTTTGGCGGCGGCCGGCCGCCGCCGCCTCCCTCGCGCCCCTGTAGACGTGCGCGCGCCGGCTGTCTGCGAATGGCCGACGGGGGCGCGCGCGCGCGCCGAAAGTGACGCGAGGGAGGCGGCGGCGGCAGCCGCTTGGACGTTCCTGATCCCCGCCTGGACGTTGGCGGGGATTGGACCGTCCAGTCACGTGGGAGCGGGGACAGGTAAGATTTTGGGGCTTTCTGGGGGGTTTCACACAGCGGGGCACCCCCGATCGGGGTGCCCCGCCGAAGTGGACCAAAACCCAGGATAGTCAAAATCCTGGGTGTTGGTCCACTTTAAAGTGGACCATCACCCAGGGGTGATCTATAAGATTCCCGGGCCGATCACCTCCCTCACCGCAGGACATCCGAGATCGGGATGTCCCGCGGTGAGGGCCCCCCCCCCAAAACCCCAAATAAACTCACCGCCGCCGCCTGAGTCCTCTAGAGGAGCGCGCGCCCGCGCCGGCCGTTTGTGAATGGCCGGCACGGGCGCGCGCCCTGTCAGAGCGACGTGCGGGAGGCGGCGGCGGGCGCACTGTCTTGTCCGCCGCTGTCACCCGCTTGTCCGTGGCCACGTGGGAGATCCTAGCAGACACCTTTACACCGAAACCTCACCTGAACTTTTAAAGTGGCCCTGAGCCCAAAACCACTAACCCTCCAGGCATCCTGGTTTGGCTCCCAAAAAATGACTGACTATTGGACATATTCCTGCATTTTGTGCTTCACGTGACTGCTAGCCAGCGGTAGGGATTCACCGCGCTGGGCACATATACCCAAGTGACCCACCAGGGAGGATTTGAGTATTACCTGATTTTGTGCATTTTAGGGAGAATAGGCCAATTCAGAGCCAAGTGATAAAACTCACTTCTTTTTTAGGAGAGAAAATTGCCATTGACTTTCATTGTCTACCGGGTGTAAATTCTCACTTAAATCAGCCCCAAGGTAGATGTGAATGGCAAGTGAGTTTTCTCACCAGGCTCTGGAATCAACCTCCAAATGAAAAGCACACCAACCTGGGATTCCCTAGGACAGAAAGTACAGACGACCCCAAGGTCTGCCTTATGCCAACCGATAAACCTAAAGCGGACCCCTAAATATGACCAGGAAACGTGAGGGATGCCATTGCTGACCACCCTCACAACATGGTACTGCTGATTTGTGCACTCGTTCCTGGAGGGGCTCTTCATATAGTCAGAGGTAGAACATATTTAGAAAAAGATATTAGTGCCTGGGTTTCTTTAAAGTACAACTGTCCTCAAATCTGATCCTCAAAGATAAAAAAATATAGCACGCAAACCTAATGCAAGGCTGATATTTCTGCACCAGCCTTTTGACTGCCATTCTGAGCTTTCCTAACAGATAATTGAAAGCGGGAGCTCCTTCTGCGCTAAGCCTGATCCGGGCATTTAAAGCAGCACTTTACTCAAGTTACCCCTTCTCATTCATGGTATCTGGCACCAAATGGCAGTTAAAGGGTTAATAAACCCCAAATAAAAAAATAAAATAAACAAATGCAGCAGCTTGTCTCCCGTGCAGCAGCTCCTGGATGGTCCACCCCTCAGAAACCACCTGGAATGATGAACGCAGCGAGTGCACAGTATTCTTTGGGCCATGACCAGTACTTGTTGTAGGTCTTGGCCCCGACGCTCCGACCAGTTACTGTGCATCGGCCATTCATTGCAATGGAGGGGCGTGCCAGGCACTGCCTCGGGACTGTCCTCTATTGCAATGGATGGACAGCGCTTTGCACAGGCACAGGGACTGACCTGAGGGATGGGACAGCGTGCGAGGCTTTGGGAGCACCATTCGGGGAAACCGGAATATTTCTGCACCAACTGGAACCTGCTGTGTGGAGAGAAGGTGAGTGCCTCTTTTCTGGGCTAAATAACCTTTTAATCAGGTGACCTATGGAAACCATTCAGATTTGATGTGCAGCCCACTGGGAATCCAGATTGGTTATCGGCTGTCACATGATTGCCAACCACTGGGGAATGAGAAAGTAGTTAACATATGGGTGAAGAATCGCTTTAAAACATAAAACATCTCATCTGGTCACTGTGATCCTCCCCTAATGCAAGCACGGGGCGGAGCATTTCATGCCATGGACTTGAGTGACAGGTCAGTCACCCTATCACAGGAGCAGATTGGGTGACTGAACTGGTCCTCAAGGTCCCAGCTTCAGCTTTAGTGCAGATTGCCCTCCTCCCCATTAGTTGCTTTTTATGTTATTGCCCAATTTGGGCTGAGCACAGGACGAGGAAGGGGTGGGGTGTTACAGAATGTTTGTACTTCCTCCTTGGCTCTGACCATGCTCAAAATTGGCAGTTAAACTGATATAGCTTAATAGTTTTACACACCGTACCATTCCACTTCCAATTGCCTGTGGGTTTTGTTCTGCTTTATGCTGGCACACCAATCAGGTTCTAGCCATAGTGCTACCCAGGTGCCTTCCAGCTACCCATTGAGTCTTTTGCATCTTAAATGGGAACAAAACCCTAAATCTGATCTATCCTAAGTTTTGGACCGTACCTCTGGGGCATCCTATTTTGGGGCGCCTTGTGCAAACCACTCATTTGTAGTGTGGCTTGAAATGAGGGAATACATAGCCCACAGTCCCAGTATTTTCCCTATCCAGAGTTTTGGTCCGTCCCCCTGGGTCATGCTGATTTGGGATGCCCCGCTGCGGGAAGGCCAGTCACTTCAACCTACCAATACCCATCTCTGCTCACCTCTTCCAGCCTCACCCCTTCCAGCCTCACCACTTCCAGCCTCACCACTTCCAGCCTCACCTCTTTCCAGCCTCACCTCTTCCAGCCTCACCACTTCCAGCCTCACCACTTCCAGCCTCACCTCTTCCAGCCTCACCACTTCCAGCCTCACCACTTCCAGCCTCACCACTTCCAGCCTCACCTCTTCCAGCCTCACCACTTCCAGCCTCACCACTTCCAGCCTCACCTCTTCCAGCCTCACCTCTTCCAGTCTCACCACTTCCAGCCTCACCACTTCCAGCCTCACCTCTTTCCAGCCTCACCCCTTCCAGCCTCACCCCTTCCAGCCTCACCACTTCCAGCCTCACCTCTTCCAGCCTCACCTCTTCCAGCCTCACCTCTTCCAGCCTCACCTCTTCCAGCCTCACCCCTTCCAGCCTCACCCCTTCCAGCCTCACCCCTTCCAGCCTCACCCCTTCCAGCCTCACCCCTTCCAGCCTCACCCCTTCCAGCCTCACCAATTCCAGCCTCACCTCTTCCAGCCTCACCACTTCCAGCCTCACCTCTTCCAGCCTCACCTCTTCCAGCCTCACCTCTTCCAGCCTCACCTCTTCCAGCCTCACCTCTTCCAGCCTCACCTCTTCCAGCCTCACCAATTCCAGCCTCACCTCTTCCAGCCTCACCTCTTCCAGCCTCACCTCTTCCAGCCTCACCTCTTCCAGCCTCACCACTTCCAGCCTCACCACTTCCAGCCTCACCTCTTCCAGCCTCACCACTTCCAGCCTCACCTCTTCCAGCCTCACCTCTTCCAGCCTCACCTCTTCCAGCCTCACCACTTCCAGCCTCACCACTTCCAGCCTCACCACTTCCAGCCTCACCTCTTCCAGCCTCACCTCTTCCAGCCTCACCTCTTCCAGCCTCACCTCTTCCAGCCTCACCACTTCCAGCCTCACCACTTCCAGCCTCACCTCTTCCAGCCTCACCTCTTTCCAGCCTCACCTCTTTCCAGCCTCACCTCTTCCAGCCTCACCTCTTCCAGCCTCACCACTTCCAGCCTCACCACTTCCAGCCTCACCACTTCCAGCCTCACCTCTTCCAGCCTCACCTCTTTCCAGCCTCACCACTTCCAGCCTCACCTCTTCCAGCCTCACCACTTCCAGCCTCACCTCTTCCAGCCTCACCACTTCCAGCCTCACCACTTCCAGCCTCACCACTTCCAGCCTCACCTCTTTCCAGCCTCACCACTTCCAGCCTCACCACTTCCAGCCTCACCTCTTCCAGCCTCACCACTTCCAGCCTCACCACTTCCAGCCTCACCTCTTTCCAGCCTCACCTCTTTCCAGCCTCACCTCTTTCCAGCCTCACCTCTTTCCAGCCTCACCACTTCCAGCCTCACCACTTCCAGCCTCACCACTTCCAGCCTCACCTCTTCCAGCCTCACCTCTTTCCAGCCTCACCTCTTCCAGCCTCACCTCTTCCAGCCTCACCTCTTCCAGCCTCACCTCTTCCAGCCTCACCACTTCCAGCCTCACCACTTCCAGCCTCACCACTTCCAGCCTCACCACTTCCAGCCTCACCACTTCCAGCCTCACCACTTCCAGCCTCACCTCTTCCAGCCTCACCTCTTCCAGCCTCACCTCTTCCAGCCTCACCTCTTTCCAGCCTCACCTCTTCCAGCCTCACCTCTTCCAGCCTCACCTCTTTCCAGCCTCACCTCTTCCAGCCTCACCTCTTCCAGCCTCACCTCTTTCCAGCCTCACCTCTTCCAGCCTCACCTCTTTCCAGCCTCACCTCTTTCCAGCCTCACCTCTTTCCAGCCTCACCTCTTTCCAGCCTCACCTCTTCCAGCCTCACCTCTTCCAGCCTCACCTCTTCCAGCCTCACCACTTCCAGCCTCACCACTTCCAGCCTCACCACTTCCAGCCTCACCACTTCCAGCCTCACCACTTCCAGCCTCACCACTTCCAGCCTCACCTCTTCCAGCCTCACCTCTTCCAGCCTCACCTCTTCCAGCCTCACCTCTTTCCAGCCTCACCTCTTTCCAGCCTCACCTCTTTCCAGCCTCACCTCTTCCAGCCTCACCTCTTCCAGCCTCACCTCTTCCAGCCCTCACCTCTTCCAGCCCTCACCTCTTTCCAGCCTCACCTCTTTCCAGCCTCACCTCTTTCCAGCCTCACCTCTTTCCAGCCTCACCTCTTTCCAGCCTCACCACTTCCAGCCTCACCTCTTTCCAGCCTCACCTCTTCCAGCCTCACCTCTTCCAGCCTCACCACTTCCAGCCTCACCAGGCTCCCATATCCAGAGTTGCAGCCCAGTGGGGGAAATAATATTTAAACCAGTTTAAACCGGTTTAAAGCGGACCTTCAGAATCATTTAATGAAAAGCCCAAACCCTTAAACTATTCCCCAGCATCTAAAATTAATATATCTAAAGTTTTTAGTCACTTTTTATTCTTTCCCCCGCTGGCCTGCAACTCTGTTCAGTACTCTAGGATACGGGCGCCGCCATCTTGGTGGAGGTCAAAAGTGCAGGGGGCAGGGTAATAGCTGTGCTTTGCACAGACAAAGTAGAGCTGGGATCAGGAAAAGGTCAGCAATCCCAGAATGCAGAGCGGCACAGTCAGAAGACACTTCCTGTTTGCAGACAGCCTGACAATCTATGGGCCACCATTGAATGTTTAAAGTCTCAGATAATGATTTTTAATGTGGGCAATCTGTATGTACAGGGTGAGGGAAACATATAAGATAGACTTTTATTCAGGGTGAAGGTCCGGTTTAAGGCCTTTAGACCAAAAGGTTGTGCAACCCCACTCTAGGGCCTAGTCTTGGTCCACTTTCATAATGTTTGGGGGGGGGGCAACATACAGTTTGAGCTGTCAGGTTTCATGTGATTGGCTGCATAGTTATTTGGAGGCATCTCCTATAGTTGTATAGCAGAATTCTGTATTGCTTATATGGCATGTATGCTCTGTTCGTGTTGCATTGCCAAATGTAACTCTACTAGTAGCTTTTTATGACTCCTGACAGGTCCTCTTCTTCGGCTGGTTGGTTAATGAGTTCATACATGTACCCTGTGTTGCTGCGTGTTGTGGTGCGTGTGTGCAGATAGGAATGACAGACTGTGTTCTCATGTGATGACATGTGATCGCGGCTATGCCGGCTGTACGGGCTGTGCTGCCAGGAAGCCGCTTTCATCTGCAGGAAGAGTGGTGCTCGGCAGATTCCCACATGCCAGCCGGCAGTCTAAACACCACTTCCTGGGCAATCTGTGCCCCGGCCTATGTGAGTCCTTACCCCCCCCCCCCCCCCCCGCTGATGTCTATTACATTACACAGGGTAACAGCCCTGCTCTGCTAGAAGACCTTAAAAGAAGTTTACCAGAAGTTTACCAGAAACATAGAAGGGTGACGGCAGGAGACCATATGGTCCATCTAGTCTGCCCTTATGTATATACTGTATGTTCTCTTTATCTTAGGATAGATGTGTGCTTATCCCAGGCATGTTTAAATTCACTGACTATCGATTTTTCAACTACCGCTGCTGGAAGTTTGTTCCAAGCATCTACTACTCTTTCTGTAAACTATTTTTTCTAACATTGCTCCTGATCTTCCCCCCCAACTAGCTTGAGGTTGTGCCCCCTTGCACTCGTTTCTTCATAAAAGCACTTCCCTCCTGAACCTTATTCAATCCTTTCACATATTTAACCTGAACCAAAACCCAGGATTTTGACTATACTGGGTTTTGGTCCTTTCCCCCCGATCAGGGTGCCCCACTGTGTGAAACCCCCCCAGATTGCCCAAAGAAACTCGCCTCCTCCCGGTCCAATCAGCGCGCTTGGAACCACTAATGTCACGCCATCTTAGATAGCGTCTAAGGCCAGCAGCTCCGAGCGCGCTGACAGCCGCATCCCCCGCTTCCCTCTAAAAGGGAGCAGATTCACAAATGGCTGACGTGGGGATGAAGCCGCGGCCCGCGCATGCGCTGTTGGACCGGGAAGTAAAATAAGTGAACGGGGCGACCTGGGGGTTTCACACAGCAGGGCCTCCCGATAGATTCCCAGGCCGATCGAGCTGGGCTTTGCTCCACTTTAAAGGTCTCTATCGTGTCCCCTCTTTCCCTTCTTTTTCTAGGCTGTACAGATTAAACCGGACCTTCAGTGTGATTTAATGAAAAGCCCAAACTCTTAAAAAACGGTTCCCCAGCATCTAAAATTTAAATATTTTACGTTTTTAGTCACTAACTTATTCTTTCCCCCACTGGGCTGCAACTCTGTTCAGGAATTTAGGATACGGGCGCCGCCATCTTGACTCAGAAGCATCACACTTACTGAGGAGAGGAGAGTGGGATAAGGTACAGGGGGCGGGTTATAGCTGTGCTTTGCTCAGACAGAGCAGAGCTGGGGTCAGGTAACAGTCAGCAGTCCCAGAATGCAGAGCAGCACAGTCAGGAGGCACTTCCTGTTTGCAGGCTGCCTGATAAGATGGCGGCTTATGGATGTTTAAAGGCTCATAACATGCAGTAGATGCAGGTAGGATGATTTTTAATGTGAGCAATCTGTATGTACAGGTAGGGGGAAACATATAAGATAGACTCTTATTCAGAGTGAAGGTCCGCTTTAAGAATACAAAGACTCGTAATTCTGCAGTTGGGAAGTTAATGCCCAAATCCAGCCCTAATGTTCACATACATTGTGATGAAAATAAACTAAAACCCTGGATTTTTTCTCTCTTGGGTTTTGTTTAGCTTTACAGGGACACCTTTAGGATGCCCCTATGTGTGAAACCCCCAGGATCGCCTGTTTGCTTGCTTCCACCCACGCTCCTACAGCGCATGTCCGTCCCCCTGCTGGCTGTCTCATCTTTTGTGTGGTTGTTGCACACATCGGATGGAGAGCTGGGAAAGCTTCCGGAGGCTTGCGCATGCGCTGTGGATTGTGGAAGTGAGTCATGTTAAATTCAGGGGATTTCACACAGCGAGTCATACAAATTTGGGATGCTCTTGGTGTCTTGCTTCATGTTTGGGTACCTGAGCCCAGTTAACAGCACATCCCTCGGGTGCCATTAAAGAAGCACTATCGCAAAATTGTGTAATAAACAAAATACATATATACACATTAGTTAATGAGACGAGGGGTCACTTATACACAGGAACTGAATAAAACTCCCGCCAAGCTTGTGGTTTATTCTGTCTTGGTAGGAATAAAATCCAGGGGTGACAGGACCCCAATAAATAAAAAGAAAAAACAAGCCTGGATGGATATTTCTTGATGTTGGGTGTATAAGTGACCCCTCCTTCCGCCATCCAGCATATTTATATGGAGTTTTGTTATCATTGCACCATTTTTCGCTATAGTGCTCCTTTAAGCGCTGCACAGATGATGGATTTCCCATTCCAGTCACACATTTGTTGATGGGGTTCAGGTCCGCAAAGATCCTAAAGACAAAGACGGGGAGTGAGATAAAGTCATCCCAAATGTCACCACAGTCAACTCTATTTAAAGTGGACCAAAACCTGTGATTTTCATGCTGCGTAAAGTCCCGCCATATCTCCTCGGTCCAACAGCGCATGTGTGGTCTCTCGTCCAATCAGGTGCGGCTGGAGAAGCGGAATAGAATTGCAGTCACACATATTGGTGGCGTGCGGCATCACTCAGCTATGCCATTGGTCTGTGACAGGTGTGGCCACACACAGATGAGAAGGGATGCGAGTGATGCCGCCGGCCATGCATGCGTCGTGGCAGATAAGGATATCGTGCGGCTTAGTGGTTTTCACAGATCGGATCATCCCAGTTCAAGATGACGAGAGGCAATCAGCTGGCCCTGACGGCTCCAGGACTGGCTTTGGTCCACTTTAAAGTTAAATTGACTATTCTAGGTTTTGGTCCTTTCCCCCGGGTGCCCCGCTGTGTGAAACCCCCCAGATCGCCCGAAGAAACTCACCTCTTCATGGTCCTATGACGTATGGTCGCCCACTCGTCTAATCGGCGCTTTGAGCTGCTGATGTCACGCCATCTAAAATGGCGTCCAAAGCCAGCAGCTTTGCCGTGCACGCTGGCGGCCGCATCCCCCGCTTCCCTCTAACAGGTAGTGTGCCTGTGCTGGCCATTCACAAATGGCGCCCAGAAACCAGTGTAAGTGAATGGGGCTACCTGGGGGGTTTCACACAGCGGGGCATCTCGATTTTGGATGCCCAGGGAGGAGGGAATCGATCGGCCCAGGAATCTATTGAGCTTTTTTCTCAGCCCTGGAGTCTAAAAGACTGGTCCTGACTATTTCATTTCCTCCGGGGATCCCAATTTGGGAGGCCCTGCTCTGTGAAATCCCCTGGTTCACCTAGTATGCTTACCGATCTGACGATTCCACAGCGTGCGCGTGTGTCGGTCTTAACCGCGACTTCCTCTGGCTTTGTGTTCCCATGCCGGTGATTCTGTTTAGGTCTGGGGCAGACAGGAGGCGCAGAGGCAATCAGAATAGATTGCCGGGTATTATTAATAATAATCTGGTAGCTTGCAGTGGGGTAAGATACCTTCCAATCCCTGGGCTCCCAAGATGAGTGAAAAACCTGTGGTTTGGTCCGCTAAATATCTTCAAGGTCTGTCCTAAAGTAAAAGAAAAATCTTAGCTGGAGCCTGTGGCCTGGATACTGGCTTGTCATTGGTGGAAGAAACATGCAGCGTTTTCCTGGACATTGCCGTGCTCCAGCGTTTGTTATGGTGTTTTGTTCTGCTTCCCTTTTGTCTGTAGCTTTCCTATTTAATTGGCCAGTCCCTACTCCAGCCCGACACTCGTCTTTGTCGCCTGATGCTTTTGGTGCGCTTCTCTGGATGCGCCGAGCGAGAGGCGAGCAGTTTATACTGCAGATCATCCGCACCAAATCATAATGAAGTGTCTGGATGGCGGCGGATTGCTCATTGACAGGCTGCGCCTCACAGACCTCCATGCCTCTCCTGCGCCTGGAATTCAGGCCTCTGAATAAGCCTGAGAGAAGGGCTGATTATCATTCCTGTGGGTGAGGGGACCATGAACAGCATCTGTCTGTCCGCCCAGGCCCTGACCCGCTGGGTATTAGGGGAAGCTTAGCTTTGCAGTGTTGGGACAATCTGATCATTGCAAATGAGGCACCAGCCAAGCAAGGAAGGAATATCAAACAATTGCAGAGTTCCATAGACGCGCCCAAAGAGAATGCGCTTACTGCTCTGTTCCCCGGCATGACGCGTTCCCTTCCCTCTTAGCAGGAACAGTCACAACTAGATTCATTTATAGCCAAACCAAGCAGTATATTCCACTTACCCCAGGGACAGCTGAGCCAGCACGGCGATGGCGGGAGAAAAGTACAGTGCACCCCCGGGGACACCACCTTTTCCTGACAGGCAATGCTAAACCAAAGGCTTTCAGCATTATCAAGCAGGGGGTATAATTCTGTTTTGATTTAAACCGGACCTTCAGCATCGTTTACTGAAAAGCCCAAACCCTTAAACTATTCCGCAGCATCTAAATTTCATACATTTTAAGTTTTTAGTCACTTACTTATTATTCTTTCCCCCACTGGGCTGCAACTCTGTTCAGGACTCTAGGATACGGGTGCCGCCATCTTGTCTCAGAAGCATCACATACTGAGGAGAGGAGAGCGGGATAAGTACGGGGGGGGGGGGTTATAGCTGTGCTTTCCATAGACAGATCAGAGCTGGGGGTCAGGGAAAGGACAGCAGTGTGACAAAGTCAGAAGACACTTCCTGTTTGCAGGCTGCCTGATGCTCCATGAGTTGTCATCTTGAATGTTTAAAGGCTCAAAACATGCAGTAGATGCAGGTAGGATGATCTTTAATGTTAGCAATCTGTATGTACAGGGTGTGGGAAACATTTAAGGTATGCTCTTATTCAGGGTGAAGGTCTGCTTTAAAGTGGATCAAAACCCATGTTCTTATGGATTCCAGGGCCGTCTGATTCCTGCTCCCCCAGGGCTTCCAGATTCAGGATTCCCTGCTGTGTGAAACCCCCAAGGTCGCCTTATAAACTGACCTTCTCCTCTGATCCAACGGTGTATGTGCGAGCCTTTAGCAGGGATGTGGCTGCTGGCGCGGGCACGCACCCTGTTCGTGGGTAGCGGGGATGTGGCTGCTGGCACGCTCAGCAAGACTCGGCTGGAGTCTTAGATGAGTTGAGGTGAGCCAATATGAGCGTGCTGATTGGACGATAGGCCGCACAGGCGCCGTAGGACTGGGGAAAGGTGAGTTAGACTGGGCGACCTGGGGGGTTTCAGACAGCAGGGCACAGACTAAAACCCAGGATAGTCAAACCCCCAGGTTTTGGTCCACTTTAAAGTGTACCCTTCCCTGATTTAATGTCCCTGGGGCAGTTTGTTGTGGGATACCCCCACTGTGTGAAATCTCGGTTTTGCTGGTAAACTTCCCACTATGTATGTTAGAAGCAATATCTGACAGGGAACAGAATGGCATCCCAAAATAGGACCAAGAACCAAAACCAGGGATATAAAAAGTCCTGGGTTTTGGTCGACTTTAAAGCAAACCAAAACCCTGGGCGAGCTGGCCACTGTCGTTACCCCTGGGGCATCCCACTTACAGATACTCCGCTGTGTGAACCTCCCCCCTGCAAAACTCAACTTTGCCCTGGCTCCCACAGCACTGTTAACAATGTCGTACTTATTCCCAGCATCTCTTGGCTGAGGGACGCTCCCCAGTCTAAAGGGAAACTGGGGGATGTGGCTGCCAAATCATTAATATGGATGGCATACAGCGCTGATCAGACCAGACCCCATGCATGCACCTTGTGACCGGGAAGGGTATGTCTTTAGGGCTGATTCAGGGGGGTGGGTTTGAAAGCGGTTCACCCCAAATCTAAGTGTGAAAATCCTGGGTTTTGGTCCACTTAAAGCAGACCTGAACTCGGGTTTTTCACTGACCTGGGTTTTGGTCCACAATTTGGGATTCCTGGGAATGCTGGATATACTCACTTAAACAGTGATCCCATGGTGCATGTGCCTGCTTCCAGCTGCCAGCCTGCAGATTCCATCCTATATAATCCTATGGGGCCAAGTACCTCTCTAATGCAGGATTCACTGATTGTGTGAGGAGGGATGTTAAAGTGGACCAAAACCCATCGCGGTCGGCCCGGGAATCTATAAGATTTTAGGGCTAATCGATTCCCTCCCCCCGGGGCATCCAAAATCAGGATGCGCGGGCACACTCCCTGTTAGAGGGAAGCGGAATATGCAGGTGCCAGCGCGCTTTGAGCGGCTGGCTTAGACGACGTGACGTCAGTGGCTCCGAGCGGCAGCACATGCGCCCTAGGATCGGGGAGAGGTGAGTTGTGCTCGGCGATCTGGGGGTTGCAGAAAAAACTTTACCCCGATTGGGGTGCCCCGGGGGAAAGAACCAAAACCCAGCATAGTCAAAATCCACTTTAAAGCGGAACAAAACCCGGGACTTTGACTTTTCAGATTTTGTTCCGAATCCCCGGGGCATCCCGAATTTGGATGTCCCGTTGTATGAAACCCCACCAGGTCGCCCAGTAAAAGTCACCTCCTCGGTCCAATGGTGGATGCAGGGCCTCTTGTCCAATCAGAGCCCTTTGCTGTGTTTACATCCTTTGGCAAAGGGCTCTGATTGTCTTCAATTGGGAGCGCACATGCCGCTGGGGATATGGGGGGTGCGGCAGTGCACGCTCACTGGAAACAATCAGAGCCGCTTGCCGAATGACATAGTCACAGCAGATGGCTCTGATTAGATGAGAACCCACGCATGCACCGCTGGATCGAGAAAAGGTTATGTGTTAATGCTGCCCTACGTTGTTTCACACAGCAGGGCATCCCAAAACGGGGGGGGGGGGGGGGGGGGAAGGCAGTGGCTGGCCCTGGAATCTTCTCTGGGTTTTTCGCTTTTGCTTTAAGGGATGAAACTTGTCATTTTCATACAGGTAAATTCATCAGCCTTTGCACCCCCCCCCCCCCCGCACGATCATGTGAGCCGCTATATTTACCCGCTATTGCTCTTTCTTCCCATGGCTACCGTGCTCTGATGTGCTGAGGTATTTTAGGAAGACGTGTATGGCTCATTTGCTGGACCAGCGGGTGCCTGTGCCAGGAGGGAGGGCCGGTTGATATGTCTGGCCCATCCCCGTCATGTTCCTATTTCCTCACCTAAGCTAGGCTTCCGCTGGCTCCCTCTGACTTCCTCCATCTAATCAATGCTTGTCCATAGTTTCTTCTATCGCCACTCGGCCTGCTTGTTCCCGCTCTGTAGCCCGGCTATTGATCGTCCCCAGAAACATCTGTCAGAGCGCAGGAACATTTTTAAAAATGACTTGGCTCCGAGATGTCTTCAAATAAATAAACATGCATCCAAATGCCAAGGCAAGTCCACGCATTCCTTAAAGTGATCCTATACCCAGATAGGAAGTATATGTGCTCACCTTCTATCCCCAGCCCAGTGCCTCCAAACTGCCTGTGTTTCTTGGACAGGCTGCAGTATGAAGTCCGAATGGTAACCATATGCTACTTAAAGTGGACCAATACCTAGGATTTTGTCTATCCTGGGTTTTGGTTCTTGCCCCCAGGACTGTGTGAAACCCCCCAGGTCCCCGACACCAACTCGCCTCTTCCCGATCTATGCGGCCGCTTGTCCAATCAGCATGCTCGGATCTGCCCAAACCAGCGCATCTAAAGCGAGCGGCTCCGAGCACGCTGACGCCCGCATCCCCTGCTAGGGGAGTCTGCCCATGCTGGCCATTCACAAATGCCTGGCAGGGACACCCGTCCTTCTAGAGGTATAGCGGGGATGCGGCCATTGGACTGGGAAAGCAGGTAAGTGTATGGGCGACCTGGGGGGCTTTCACACAGCGGGGCATCCCGATTTTGGATGTCCCAGGTGGAGGAAATCGATATCTTATAGATACCCAGGCCGATCGCCGTGGGTTTTAGTTCACTTTAAAGGGAAGTGGTATTGTGAAATTCTGGAATATTAAAAATCCATATAAACACATCCACTAATGAGAGGAGAGGTCGCTCAAACACCCGAACTAAATACAGCTCCCACCAAGCTTGTGGTTTTCTTCTCCTGGTAGTAATACATTTTGAGTGTATTGGGGGACAGAACCTGCGCCCCCAAGCCCCCCCCCCAATTTCCTCTTCTTTCCATTAAAAAAAAAGCCTGGCTGGTTATTTCTCGATGCTGGGCGTAGAGATGACCCGCTCCTCCCACCACCCATCATATTTGGATTTTTATCTCTGGCCCTCTTTTAGTTCAGTTACAGCTACAGCTCACATAATGACAGTTGTGTACTGACTGTATCATCGCTGGCAAGCAAAGGGGACAGGGCTGCTCGGCCAGGGAGCAATATGGCCAGCTGCATCCAGTTCATGTTGTTATGAATATGACAAATGCTTTAGTTAAAAAAAAAAACAGACTGTTGTCAGGCACTGAGTTGAGGATAGTTTATGACCACATAAACATCCTTTATGGGTATAGGATCTTTTTAAATATTCTAAATTGCAAGATGCAGGCTTATGTTACACACCCTGCATCAAAAACAATCCAGCCAAGCTTTTTTCTTTTACTGACCCGAAGATGAATCCGGCGTGATCTGAGACTGAGGAAGGGAATGGGGGGCTGGGGGGAGACAAGGATTGGATGGGGGTGGTAGAAAGGTAGCAGCCCAGACTAGCTTAAAGCGGTGTGGCCCACCAGGCATTTGCCCAGGTCTCCCTATGGCCAGTCCGCCCCTGCTTACATGTGTAGAAGCTTTTACCCGTCGGGCGATATTTGGGCTGATGTTAAAGGAGACCATCTCATTCTTCCCCAGCCATTCTAGTTGCAGGATACTTAGTGATCATTGTGACAGGTTCACTTTATTTTTCCATGCTGTCCTAAATAGCCGCTTGGTGCACCCAGCATGCAATGTATTTATTTTCTGGCCGACTGGGGTGTGTTTGCTATAGATTAGTAGCGCCATTCTGAAATGACAGCGGCATCTGTGTAATTTGTTGAGTTTGTGATTTGCATCTGGCGGCAATTAGCTGCTTTCTTAATTACTGCACAGTGATCAGGTAACGATTTCAAAACAGTAAGCATTTACTTGACACATACAGTCCAAGAATGACAGGATTACCCATGATTCTTAAAGTGGAACAAAACCGGAGGTAGCGTCTATAAGACACAACCAACCTTGGGGCATCCCGCTTTGCTAACTTTCTGTTACCTTTCCAGTGTCCAAGTTGCATGAATAACCAGCGGCGGCATCTCTTGCATGTTTCTTCAGCTCTGTGGGGCCATGCACAGCCGAGAGGTGCAGGGATGCCGCAAGCCCATGTGGCGATCGCAAGTACGGCTAAACTTCATTTTAGATTCTCCAGCCACACATTAATGTGCATGGCCGAAGATGATTGGAGGTATGTATAGCGACTGATGTGGGTGGTTTCATACAGTGGGGCATCCCAATTGGGGACCAAGGATAGTGAATATCCCACTGGTCCAGTTTAAAGCACCACTATAGTCAGGACAGCCAATTTCTTTTCATTATATGGCTGCCAATCACTTGAATTCCAATGCTTGTCACGTAGGCTTTCACATCAAACCTGAATGGTTGTCAGCAGTCACATGATTGGCTGCCAAACACTTGAATGATGAAGTGATGACTTGCTACTCTATGTGTGGTAGTCCATAACATACCACCTTTAAAGCTGACCAAAACTGGTAACCTGGCTCTAGAATCTAAAAAGCTCCAAGGCCGGGGGTGCAGTTTGCTGGAATGGGGATGCCCTAGAGCAGCGATACTCAACTGTAGGTCTGGGGTCCGAATGCGGACCTCTGTGCCAGATTTCTGGACACCTGCCCTGAAAGCACTGCACTCACTTGCCCATCCAATCCCTGTCCCCTCGGCTCTACCCCATCCAGCCCAGTCTTCCTGCCCCATCCATTCTGTCCTCCCAGTTCTGCCCATCCATTTCTGTCCTCCATGAACCTTTCTTCTAGCTCTGGCCATCTACCCCCCTCCCCAGCTCTGCCCATTTCTTCCTGTCCTTCTAGTTCTGCCCATCCATCCCTTCTCCCAGCTCTCTCGCCATGCCACCCTGCCCTTCCTGTTCTGTCTATCCATCCCTCTTCCTTACAGCTCCTCTCCCATTCATTCCTCTCCCCCGAGCTCTATCTATCCATCCTTGTTACCAGACCTTACTGCCAGTAATATTTTGGGCCCTAGTCCACCCCTGTACACAGCCTGCACATGGGGGTGAGGTTAAAGCAGTGTGTCGCAGGCCAGAGCTGTTGGTTCTGTGGGGCCAAAAAATAAAAGCTCCTGTTTTTTCCCAGTGCCCAATAGGATTTCTGGGGTAGTGGGGCAAGCAGCCTTTTTTAGTTTTGCTTGGGGAGTCTACATCCCCTCCCCCATTGTGCTGATTTCCAACTGCCCACCTCCCGCGATAGCCCTCCGCCCGGACCTTCACCTCTCACCGGATGCCTTTAAACGGACCTTTACAAGAAGTGGTTGAGTACCCCTGCCCTAGAGTGTGAAACCCCCGCTGGTTGCCCATATACTCACCTCGGCAGTTGAGGCCATGAAGCATGGCGGCATCCCCACCAATCCTCCGCTTATTTGCAGCATATCATAGGCAGCAGGGAACGGCCAGCAGAAAGCACCCAGCAATTTGTTCCATTCAGACTTTATTGCCAGGAATAATTATGCACATAGGTGATTTATAATTGAACGAGAGCCAAGTCATGCGCCATGGGAGTGTGAATCGTGGTGAGTAAACAGCTTACCCAGGGGGGTTTCATACACGGGGCATTCCAACCTATGATATTCATTGATTTTGACTTTAATTTATTGAAGCCCTCATACGCACCACCCATTTTTCAGTGGGTATCCCGATCTTGGTTGCCCTTGCTGTGTGAAACCCTTGGGTTCTCCTAGTATACTCGCCAGTGATTCCATGGCACATGTGCAGGCTCCCCTCTGTTCAGCGATCTATGCCGTGCATATGGATGAATGACATAGAGTGTGGTTTGTTTACTGCGACATGGCACAAGGCCCACATCCCTTTGGCTGCTCCCCAGCTCTGTATGCCAGCAGAGGCTCTGTCCGGGCATAGACAAAAGAAAATGTCCCTCCTTTTGTCCCTTGCAGCTGTTCCATTCCGTTGTCCAGTGCTGGTCTCCTTTCACGATGGGGCAGGCCCCCATTGGACTCAATCAGCTTACACTCTCTCGTTTCCCATTGTAAACAATTACATAGGCACGGCAAGCAGCTCTGATTGGACGAGAGCCTGCGCAGTTGGACTAGGATAAGGGAAGCTGCTCCAGCGAATGGGGCGTTCAACACAGCGAGGCACCCCAATTCGGGATGCTCCGTGGAAAGGCCAGCATGGGCTTTGGAATCTTCTAGATTTTATGGCTGGCAGTCCCCGGTTTTGTTCTGCCTTAATGGACCTAAGCTCCAGTTAAGGAGGCCATGGAGTATGATGGTGGGTGGTAAATGACTGCACGCTTCAAGCGGACCAAAACCCAGGATTTTGACTATCCTGGGTTTTGGTCCTTGCCCCCAGTCGGGGGTGCGCCGCTGTGTGCAACCCCCCTAAGTTACCGAAATCAACTCACCTCTTCCCGGAGCTACGGTGCATGCGGTGTAGCCGCTGACGTCACGTTGTCTAAGCCTCCGTCTAAGGCCAGCGGCTCCGAGCGTGCTGACGGCCGCATCCCCCACTACCCTCTAACAGGGCCATTCACAAATGCCTGGGAGGGCCACGCGTCCTGCTAAAGGGGTAGAGGGGATGCGGCCGAGGCTCGCGCATGCGCAGTTGGACCGGGAAAGAAGGTAAGTGTATGGGGGCGACCGGGGGTTTCACACAGCGGTGCATCCAGATTTCGGATGCCCCAGGGGGAGGGAATCTATCCGGGCCAATTGCCGTGGTTTTTGGGCCACTTTCAGTGCTAGACATCTCTTACTGGGGTACATGGAGCTGCCACACACATTCAGCTTTTCCTGTCCCCCGTTGGATAGAGCAATACTAGAAACAGGTGAAAGTCTTTTTAATGCTGTGCTTACCGATGGTGTGAGAGGGTGGGGCAGGTTAGTCTAGTGCCCCCGTGGACCATGACCCTCCCTGGTACATAGTTGCAAAGTAGGGCTACTGCTGCTTTTGCTGTTGTCTGGTATAATGTCTTCCTTCACCGTTGCCTGTTTCCTCCTCATCTTATGTCATACATTGTTAATATACAGGTCATCTTACGTCATGCATTTTTAGTATACAAGCTCTGTAATTATAATGAATTGTCTAACCCTGCTTTCCCCAAACTCAGAAGAAATGGTTTGGCCTGGGAAAAAGCAGCGTAGTCTGGAAACGGGCTTGGCTGCGTCTGGTTTTGTTTAAAAGTAGCCGCAGTAGGCTTGTCTGTGTTTTACTCTCTTATTTTAAAAGGATTGTCCAGGTAACTACATAGACCATATAATCACATAGCCCTAAAGCTCCTAATGTTTTTTTTTCAATATGAGCCCCCCAAACGCTTATTTTACATTTTTCATTCATTTTTGGAATTCCCAGCCAGTGAGTGTGGCCTCTCTCCAGTACAATAGCAGACAGCATGTTTATATCAATATACTTTGACACCTAATCACAATGCTGCAATACAAAGGCAGCCACAGAGGGCAGAGATATAGACCAACTGTTGGACCTGTGATTGGTGGTCTATGGAGTGGTGTTCCCACGCCCAGCCATTCAGATAGACTGGGGGTGGGATTGCTACCCAGACCAAGGGGAAGCCGGGGATGCAGGCAGTTTACTTCATCTGGCATT
Organism: Gastrophryne carolinensis; assembly: GCA_027917425.1. Taxonomy (NCBI): domain Eukaryota; kingdom Metazoa; phylum Chordata; class Amphibia; order Anura; family Microhylidae; genus Gastrophryne; species Gastrophryne carolinensis. The sequence goes on from CM051239.1 coordinate 373,511,942, forward strand.
TTTTAAATGAGCCTGAGCGGTTGCTTCAGCTACAGGTGCAAATAGTGTACTTTAGGTGGAAAATAGAGGCCTGTCCCTTGGTTTTAAAGGGACAGTTCTGGGAATGGCAATAATAAGGCAGCAATGTACTCATCTGATGCCCGTCCTATGTGCCTCTCATCCATTTCCTGCAGGGTTTCAAAATTCTATTCCTTCAGGACAACACACAAAAGTGGTATAATAACCACTCTGTCCCTTAGAGATATCAATGCAGGTGAGAATAACAAGCCACAGTGGTCCCACACAGGGCCGGACTTTGGGGTGTGTGAGGTGTGCCATTGCACAGGGTGCCATGATCAGAAGAGCGCCGTGCAGCCATGCCCATCTGCTCGATGTCCCTCCTGTCAGCTGTATCGCCCCCCACTTGTTCAGTTTACTGGTTCTTCTTTGGGAGGTCAATTGAAGCTCCTGGGGGTGCACAGCTGGTTAGGTCAGAAGGAAGGGGTGCCATGCTTCCCTCTGTTCTGACTTTTAAAGTGGACCAAACTGACTGACTCCCTATCCAATTTGGGATGCCGCACTGTGTGAAACACCCCAGAATCAACAGCCATACCCACATTGCAAGCAATCTCATGGCACATGTGCAGGCTGTCATCCTATTAGCATTCTGCATTGCTGTATATATTAATGCAGGGCATATACCTTTTTGTGCACAGAGCCTGGCATAGAGAGTAGGGGTGTGAACTGGCAAAAATCTGGCGATACTACACATATCGCGATACACATATAACTAGAGATGAGCTAGTAGTATTCGACCGAGTCGGTATTCGATCGAATACTACGCTATTCGTCATACTCGATTTCGATCGAGTACAGCGGCGATGGCGCACTTACAATTCGTTTCCCCTCCCACCTTCCCTGGCGCGTTTTTTACACCAATCACCATGCAGGGGGGGTGGTACAGGTCCTGGGAGGATGCTGGCATCGCGAGAACGGCGTCTAGACGCATTGGCTGGAAAAACCATGTGACCTTGAATCGACAAAACTCAGCACTTCCTCTTCGTCAGCATTAGCAGCTTGAACTTAGTGAGGGATAGACGCTCACAGCAGGGAAAGACAGGCTGTAGCTGTATGTAGGCAGGCAGGGCCCCAGAAGCTCAGAATATCGCATTTACCACCATATATACCAGCTACCAGAAGACAAGAGAGTCATTGAGAGTCCTTATTATTAGGGCTACTATGCTGAACAGTATATAGCTCATATGTAGGCAGGCAGGGCCCCAGAAGCTCAGAATATCGCATTTACCACCATATATACCAGCTACCAGAAGACAAGAGAGTCATTGAGAGCCCTTATTAGGGCTACTATGCTGAACGGTATATAGCTCATTCTAGCTATATACACACTGCACACAACGGCTGCTTTAGTGAGGGGTAGCTGCTGCTGCTGGAATAGGGACAGAGAGGCTTCAGTGGTGTATTAGCACCTATATACAAAACTATATTTGGCACTACTGTTTTGTGTCCTCTGTGCCAACAAAACCCTGTTATATACCCGGTGCGTATAGGCACCATTTCACCTTCTGGCAGTATACGGCTGTACACACACACACACACACACAATGACAATTAGGGGTGGGGTCTATTTGTTTTCCCCCTTGCCTATGCCATCTGTGGTTGTCATTAGGCAACGTGATTTTAAGGGGTGCAGAATTTTGTTCTTCTTTTTTGTACAGTTTGGCTTGGGGTCCATGGCAATGTAGAGGAAAGAAGGTTTCCTTGTCTTGTCTCACTTTACGTAGAAGTTATATTGTGTTTGGAGTGTATTGTTGAGAGGCTGTGATAGTGGCGTAATAGTGCGACTTGGGCGCGTTATATGCACCCAGACATGCTTCCCCTGCTGTCCCAGTTGCATTCCAGCAGTGTTGGCATCATTTTCTGATGTTTCAGGGTGGACTTGGTGACCTCCAAGTGGTCGAATTGAGATTTCCAAGTGGCGAGCATTTTTTTCCCATAGACTATAATGGGATTCGATAATCGGTCGAGTAGTCGAGTAACGCGGTCTATTCGAATCGCAATTCGAAATTTCGAATATTTCACTACTCACTCATCTCTACATATAACGATGCGATATATCCCGATTCTGTCTCAAAGACGATATATTGCGATTTTTTTAAATTAATATGTATTTTTAATTTTTTTGGCATACGGTCCCCCTTGCCTGGGGGGACCCCATTTTTGGGGGGGGGGAAATTTTAAGGGTTGAAAAACCCTTAAAATTCCCCCAACAAATGTCATGAGGCCAGCATAACCAGCCCAGGACCAGCTATGGGGGCTTGTAGAACAGGGCACAAGCCGGCATAGCCTAATGCCCCCCCCCCCCGGCCTTTGGGGAGGCAGGTAATGGGGGGGGGGGGGGCTCAGGGTTAATGGCAAGTCACCCGCTAGCCACAGGCTCACCTTGTGAACTGGTATAAGAGTCACATAGATCCCTTACCAGTTCACAAAGAGTTAACCGTAAAAAAAAAAACACCACACAAAGAGAAAATGTAAAGAAAAATATTCTTTACTCACCTACGATTGCCAGCTCCTGTGTCCCCCGCTGATCTGATGACAGATGTGGTGATCGCAGGCCAGAGGGGGGAGGCAGAAGATCAGAGGATCTCCTCTGGCCAGCGATCATCGCATTTGACAGCTGAACCGCTGAGAGCCAGGATGGCACCTGTAGGGGGGACGTCACCGCCCTGAAGTGGTGGGGCTAGTCTTGAATATGGCGGCGCACATCAGGAAAGCAGGGGGAGAGGGCCTGTCGGGCTCTCTCCTAAAGACTGAAGAGCCCTGGAGGGTCGGAAGAGAAGAGCTGGCCGGATCGAACGAGGGGTCAGGTGAGTGTTTTTTTTACTTTTTTTCTTTTACTGAAGTCAGAATCGATACTAGAAAGAAATAATATTTTGCGATACTTGACAGAATCATTTTTTTTCTGACACCCCTGATAGAGAGCAGGGAAAGCTGGGGGATGTGGCCTGTGCATGCATCATGAGATCGCTTGTGAGGTAAGTATATCAGCGATCCCAGGTGGTTTCACACAGTGGAGCATCTCAAATTGGGAAGCCCCAGGGAAATCAGTTGGCCCTAGAGTCTTTTAGACTTCAGGGCCGGCAGGTACAGGTCAAAAATAACTGCTGGTTCACTTGCCCCTAGCATAATGCCCGATACTGGAGGAACTTCTGCATTGCCTCCCCACTGTCTGCTAGATCACCACCTCAAATGTGTGGTCTCATGGGGCAGTGAACTGCTAGCCAATGGCTAGGGAACACTTCTGCAAGTGGGTACCTCTGCCTGTCATCAAACTTGATTCTAGGTTATGTGTAGTGGGCTGCCAGTGTACTGAATACTTTATTGACCGCCAAGTAAGTACAGGATACATACAAGGAATGCTTTTTGGCAGGAGATTCGCCATTAGAGCTATAAACAATAACATATAATACCTATAATACATATAATACAAAGTAGTAACACAGTAACATAGTAGTGACAGTTAAAAGTTTAGTACAGGATATTCAGTGCCTTAACAGCCAAAGGAAAAAAACTATTTTTGTGCCTGGAGGTTCTAGTTGAAAGAGCCAGGTACCTGCGGCCAGAGGGTAAGAGTCTGAAGAAAGAATGCCCTGGGTGCGTTGGGTCCATAGCTATTTTTTTTAGCCTTTGTGCAGATTCTGCTCTTGAATTGTCCCTCTAGAGATGGTAAGGGGCATCCTATGATCCGCTCGGCAGTTATGGTAATCCTCCTCAGCTTATTTTTGTCTTTGGCTGTAGCCCCGCTGTACCAGACAGTGAAGGAGGAGGTCAGAAGCGATCCTATGGCAGCATTGTAAAAAGTTTTTAGGATCCTTTTAGACATACTGTATCTTACCCATTGTCTCAGGAAGTATAGCCTTTGTTGGGCCTTCTTCAAGATGACGGTAGCTTGCATGCTCCACTTTAGGTCGTGCGTGATCACGGTACCAAGAAATTTTGTGCTGGTAACAATTTTGACTTTTTCATCACCAATCGAAATGGGATGGTGCGTTAGGAAGTAAATTATGAGTTCAACTGTTTTCTGGGTGTTCAGGATAAGATTGTTTGCACTGCACCAGGATTCCATGGTTTTGACTTGGGTCCGGTAGGTAGACTCATCGTTGTCGTTGATGAGGCCTACCAAGGTGGTATCATCTGCATACTTGATGATCTTGATTGAAGGATCTACGGAGGTGAAGTCAAGTGTACCTCAGTGGCTGTCGGCAACCAGGTGGGGCAGTGGGCCATTAGTGAGGAAGCGCAGAAATTGCACAGGGCTCCTTTCATCCAAAGGCCGGCCCTGGTCCCACATCTGGCTCTCATCTCAGAGACTCAGAAATCTGCACCATGACAGGCCCTTCCCAGCTCAGCCACCCCCAGGCATGGATGGGGGATAGCCTATATCTGGACAGGAACTTCTAGTTATTGTGCAGGCCAGTTTTACTGTTGCCTCTGCTATTATTAGTTGGATGTACCTTTAAAGCGTGAGCGTGAATAGCAAGGCCTTGGGCATTAAGCTCCCAGAGCTGGCACCTGTCGTCAGGCTGGAGGCCAATCTCCCGCTGCTAATGTTTCATAAATGCCTCTTATCAATACTAGTAAACACAAGGCCATGCGAGGAATGCGCACGCTGCCCAGCACGCCTCCATCTCTCATCTAGCCGGGCCTCCTGCTTTATGAGCCAGCAGCCCGATAAGCCATCTATAAACATTCTATTAGATTATACAAGTGATACACAAGGCCCTGCTTTTAGGATCCTTAATAAGGACCTTCAGCATGATTTAATGAAAAGCCCATCGCCCCAGCATCTACAATTAATATATTTTAAGTTTTTAGTCACTTTAAAATTCTTAAATTCTCTCCCCCACTGGGCTGCAACTCTGTTCAGGACTCTAGGATATGGGTGCCGCCATCTTGCCTCAGGACTGCAGGAGGTGGGGTTATAGCTGTGCTTTGCACAGACAGAGCAGAGCTGGGTGTCAGGAAAAGGACAGCAATCCCAGAATGCAGAGCAACAAAGTCAGAAGACAATTCCTGTTTGCAGGCTGCCTGATGCTCCATGAGCCACCATCTTAGATGTTTAAAGGCTCATAACATGCAGTAGGTGCAGGTAGGATGATTTTTAATGTGGACAATCTGTATGTACAGGGTGTGGGAAACATATAAGATAGACTCTTATTCAGGGTGAAGGTCTGCTTTAATGAGGACAAATGAAAGGGGAACTCCAGGAAGTCAATGAGTAGTTTACCATTGTCCCCTGAATACCTTGTAATACTGTTGGAGCTACACCAAGTGGTTGTTTGGCATAATTAGCCTGGTCCTGCTCCTGTTCTCTGTGGCCTCTCATGGAGACCCAGCACTGAACCAGGTGAATATAAAGAGCAATGTTGGTGGTGGGATAGATTATTTGACCGAAAAGAGATGCCTGCCATATAGGTAGGGATGGTTGTACCTGTATTAGCCATTCAGAGAAGCCTGGCATAGATGCTGCCTGCGGCCAGGCTTTCCATTCAGCTTTGCTTGCCCCTCAAAGGCTGAATGGAATTTGTGCTGGTAATATGACAGTGACCCACGAATGTGCTTTTGGAGCTATGGAGCTCTTTCTATTCACTTACCATGCGCGAGCCGCGGCCGCAACCCCACTATCCCTCTAGTAGGGTGCATGCCTGTGGCAGGCATTTGTGAAAGGCTGACGCAGGCACACTCCCTGTTAGAGGGAAATGGGGGATGCGGCCGTCAGCGCGCTCAGAGCCGCTGCTCTTAGACAGCGTGACGAGCGTGCTGATTGGACAAGCGGTCACGCATGCACCATAGGCCCGGGAAGAGATCAGTTGCCCTAGGCGATCTGGGGGGTTTCACGCAGCGAGGCACCCCCGATCGAGTTGCCCTGGGGGAAGGGACCAAAGCCCAGGATACTCAAAATCTTGGGTTTTGGTCCACTTTAAAGCATCTGTCCAGGCAAGAAATAGTTCTTAGGTAAAAATAACCTATTCTAAGTATGTCACACACCCCGCTTCAGAATAGTCATTACACTTGGGGTTATACTGACCTGTAGAGGGCGATCTTGCAGAGATGTCATGAAAAAAAGGGAGCCCCTCCCGATCCATAAATACCTGGGACCTCCCACTCATTCCCCAGTCTTTCATCTCTGCAGTCGGCGAGCAAGTCAGAAGATGGATGTCTCCTCCTTGCAGGTAGCCGGGGTAGCTCCCGGCCCCCCTCTTTGGGTCTATTTCTGCCTGGATCTCCTGTTATCCCCCTTTTAAAAGAGCCTCCCAGCCTAGGCTGTGGGTCCGGGCAAGGGTAGACGGCACCTTACGGTGCTTAGGAGCTATGCTCCAACGTAAGACCCCATGCTAAGGGGTAGGCGGTATTCCGGGTTGGTGATCCCGGTTGGGATGCCCTGTCCTTGCCTTTACACCTCTGGTGGTGTTTTTCCCCCTCTCCCGGTCACCCATTGTTCCCTACAGCTAGGGGGGGTGGGGGCGCTTATTCCTGGTTATTTTATTAGTTTGGATGCATAGTTATGTGCGCAGCAGCTTCAAGCCAGATTTCCTTCCTAAAGTGGTTTCTGCCTTTCATCTTAATGAGGACATTGTTCTACCTTCCTTGTGTCCTAAGCTTAGCAATAACGAGGAGAGGGTTTTGCATTCTTTGGATGTGGTTCGCTGTGTGAAGTACTATTTGGTGGCTACTTCTCCTTTTCGTAGGACTGACGCCCTTTTTGTGGTGCCCTCCGGGCCTAGGAAAAGTCTTCCATTAGTAAATGGATTCGTCAGGCCATTGTTGGGGCCTATTCTGCCAAGGGGAAGGTTCCCCCTTTTCGTGTTACTGCTCATTCTACTCATGCTGTTGGGGCTTCTTGGGCTTTTCAGCACCAGGCCTCTGTTGAGCAAGTTTGTAAGGCTGCTACTTGGTCTTCGGTTCACACTTTTTCCAAGTTTTACAAGGTTGATGTGCGGGGCTCAGCGGATGCTGTTTTTGGCCGCAAAATTCTGCAAGCTGCAGTGGTTTAAGTTTGTGCATTATTGCTTTGTTTTGGATCCCCGCCCTTTATGGACACTGCTATTGGATGTCCCAAGTGTAATGACTATCTGAAGCGGGGTGTGTGACATACTTAGAATAATACAATTTTGTGATTACTCACCTGTAAAATGGGTATTATAAGTATGTCACACACCCCGCTTCACCCCGCCCTTTGGTACTCTGGATCCTTTATATGGTGAACCTTTTTAGCGTTACTGTTTATAAATTGGCTCTTCCTGGTCCCTTTACCTTACTGCTGTCTTAATACTGGGAAATGAGTGGGAGGTCCCAGGTATTTATGGACCGGGAGGGGCTCCCTTTTTTTCATGACATCTCTGAAAGATCGCCCTCTACAGGTCAGTATAACCCCAAGTGTAATGACTTTTCTGAAGCAGGGTGTGTGACATACATATAATACCCATTTTACAGGTGAGTAATCACAAAATGGTATTTTTCTCCCATGCAGACCTTTGCCACTAAGCAGGGCTCACCTGAAGGCTGGATCCATGTCCCCTGCTGCACGCCCAATCGCACGTCCCTTCCTGCCATCTGTCACTGTTAGCTGGCACCCCCCCCCCCCCCCCCTTCATTCACTGCAATAGAAAGGGGGCGTGAAGACCTTTTGCCTGAAAATGCCTTAAAATCCCATCTACCACCTTCCTAGCCGTTCCACATTGCTAATTCCGACCTAGGGTCTTAAAATAAACAACTCCTCTCCATGGCGCTAGCCACCCAATGCCACATTGAAAGCGTGGCACATGGAGCCCGCCGCCTCTTTCTCTTCATCGCTGATTGGGTGACCAAGCAGTCACTCAAGCCCAGCGCAGTGGCTCTCAAGGTGGGAGCGGAGCTATACATGCCCACTAGGGATTTTGTTTTTCTTATGTGATTGGTGGTGGGCAGTCTTTTTACTATTACTGTTTCTTGGACATCTGCATGTTTGGGTCCCAGGAGTGCCGCAGTAAAGCTGGCCATCCTGGTCTGGTCGATAAGCTTGGTAAATCAGATTTATACATTATTATTGTACAGCGCCATCTCCACCCTTAGCGCTGTATAAAGTAGTATTTACAGACAGGGTAAAACATACATTACACGGGCAAACCATTGAATGCTATGAAAACAGGATACAATAGGTAAGAGAGTCCTGCCCTTATGAGCTTACAGTATAAAGGATTTCTATATTGCACATGTGTATTTCTTTATCTCTATAGCAAAAAGCTACATTTCCCATGAGCCTTTGCGTCAGCGTTTCTGATCTTGGGTCTCTGAGGTCTTTTTGTCGTCATCTGCATTTTCTTAATAGAAAACCACATTCCCACACAGAAAAGCATTGCTGGATGAGCCTCCTGCGTTTGCAGTCTGGATGGCTGGATGTGTTATTGCATTGTGGTTCTGGCGCTTCCCAGGAGAGATGTGTTAAAGATATGAGAGGCCCCGGATCTCACTCACTAGTTATCCATTAATCCCACTGCAGGACAAGGTAAGGTAGGCAAAGTGCTCTGCCCCTGCTGCCAGGTTTCTGCTGAGGTTGATGACTATTTATTCCTTATGTTGATATGATGTTTATTAGGGGGGTGAATTGACAAGAATGTGGCGATACGATACGTATCACGATACATGATGACGATAAGATATATCCCGATTAAGGGTTAAAAACCCTTAAAAATCCCCCCAAAAATTGCGTGAGGTCCCCCTTACAGCATAACCAGCACGGGCACCAACTATGGGGACTTGTAGAACTGGCCCTGCAGGCTACCCTGGGCTTTGGGGAGGCAAGGTAATTGGTGGGCTTGGGGTTAATAGAAAGTCGCCCACTACCGGCAGCCCATCGGAAAGGTAGGTGGAGAGGGCCGGTAGGGCTCTATCCTGAAGACTGAAGAGCCCTGGGGGGGGGGTCGGAGGCAACAGCCCTCCCCCCCCACGGTGGAGAGGAGAGCCAGCCAGATTGAACGAGGTGTCAGGTGAGTGTTTTTTTCACTGTAGCGAGGGGGGGGGGGGGGGGGGGAGTCAGAATCAATACTAGGGAGAAAGAATCGATTCTGATATCGTGATACTTGACAGAATCCATTTTTTCTGACACCCCTAATGTTAACGTTTATGATATCCAATCTCTGAGGTGTTAAAAGGGGACTAAAACCCAGGATTTTCACTTCATCTTGGGTTTTGGTCTACCCCGTTTTTGGATGCCCCACTGTGTAAAACCCTTTTGTTCGCCCAATAAACTCACCTCTCCTCTGTCCACTGGCACATGCACAGCCTCTGTTCCAATCATTTTCTCCGGCCTTGTGTAATAACGTGAGCCTGGGAAGCTGAATAGAATCCAATCTGCACATTTCGGCAGAATGCGGCATCACTCGTGTCCCTCGGCTGTGCGCAGCCATGCACAGCTATTCAGTTACGGTGGGCGTGGATGTGCACAGCCGAAAGAAGATTCGAGTGATGTTGCTGCCGACCGCACATGCGCCGTGGGGTCGTCGGACAGGTAAGAATTCCGGGCAAAAGAGTGAGACATTCCACTTCAGTATGGCCTGGGGAGAGGGAATCACCCGGCCATGGAGTCCCATAGACTCCAGGTGGGGCTGTTAGCGTTCCTGGGAGTATTCTGATTTGACAAGAGCCCACACATGCACCCTGCGAGCGTGGATCAAGGTGGGTATCGCACACAGGTGCAATCCAATTTGGGATGCTCCTGGACTGCATACCGTAAATTCTTGGGTTTCGGTCTACTTCAACAAGTGCGGCAAACGCAGCTCAAGCAATGGGGGAGTGTCTGTATCTAAAGTATGCAACCACTTCCATTGTAAGTATTTACATAGCAGGTTTAAAGAGGCCAAAAACCTGTTTCTAAAATACTCGGGGGCTGGCTGAATCCCTGTCCCTGGAGCTTCCCGATTTGGGATGCCCCACTGTGTGACACGTTCTGGGACTGGTGGTATACTCAACTTGCTGGTGTTCCCATGGCTCATGTGCGATCTGCAGTGGCATGTCTGGCTTTCCTCCAGCTGATGCGCACTCCATTCATATTGGCTGGGTGCGGGCAGGCACAGCCGGTGGGATTGGCTGACAGGATGCCAGCTCTATTCAGATTGGCTGAGTGTGGGCTGGCACAGCTGGTGGGATTGGCTGACGAGATGCCACCTCTATTCATATTGGCTGGGTGCGGGCATGTGCAGCTGGTGGGATTGGCTGACTGGATGCCGCCTCCGTTCAGATCGACTGGGTGTGGGCTGGCACAGCTGGTGGGATTGGCTGACTGGATGCCGCCTCCATTCAGATCGACTGGGTGTGGGCTGCCACAGCTGGTGGGATTGGCTGACGGGAAGCTGGCACCATTCAGATCGGTTGGGTGCAGGCCGACACAGCCAGTGGGATTGGCTGACGGGATGCCAGCTCTATTCAGATTGGCTGGGTGCGGGCAGGCACAGGTGGTGGGATTGGCTGTCAGGATGTCCGTTCTATTCAGATCTGCTGGGTGCGGGCAGGCACAGCTGGTGGGATTGGCTGTCAGGATGTCCGTTCTATTCAGATCTGCTGGGTGCGGGCAGGCACAGCTGGTGGGATTGGCTGTCAGGATGTCCGTTCTATTCAGATCTGCTGGGTGCGGGCAGGCACAGCTGGTGGGATTGGCTGACGGGAAGCCGGAACCATTCAGATCGGCTGGGTGCGGGCAGGCACAGCTGGTGGGATTGGCTGTCAGGATGTCAGTTCTATTCAGATCTGCTGGGTGCGGGCAGGCACAGCTGGTGGGTTTGGCTGACAGGATGTCAGTTCTATTCAGATCTGCTGGGTGCGGGCATGTGCAGCCGGTGGGATTGGCTGAAAGTATGGCGCCTCTATTCAGATTGACTGGGTGCGGGCATGTGCAGCCGGTGGGATTGGCTGACAGGATGGCGCCTCTATTCAGATAGACTGGATGCGGGCAGGCACAGCTGGTGGGATTGGCTGACGGGAATCCGGCTCTATTCAGATAGGCTGGGTTCGGGCAGGCACAGCCGGTGGGATTGGCTGACAGTATGGCGCCTCTATTCAGATCGACTGGGTGCGGGCATGTGCAGCTGGTGGGATTGGCTGACAGGATGGCGCCTCTATTCAGATAGGCTGGGTCCCGGCAGGCATAGCTGGTGGGATTGGATGATGGGAAGCCGGTCTATTCAGATAGGCTGGGTCCCGGCAGGCATAGCTGGTGGGATTGGATGATGGGAAGCCGGTCTATTCAGATAGGCTGGGTCCGGGCAGGCATAGCTGGTGGGATTGGATGATGGGAAGCCGGTCTATTCAGATAGGCTGGGTCCGGGCAGGCACAGCTCGTGGGATTGGCTGACGGGAATCTGCCTCTATTCAGATAGGCTGGGTGTGGGCAGGCACAGCTGGTGGGATTGGCTGATTGGATGCCAGCCACTCCCTGCCATCGCTCTGTGGACAGAGTTCTATGGAGTGCATCAATATGCACATCATAGAAGCTGATTGGATGAAAGCTCATGCGTACAATCTTGGATCATGGTGGTCCCAGAGGGTTTCACACAGCCGATTTTGGATGCCCGGCGACATGGGCCGAAACCTGGGAGGGTTCAGAGTTCAAGGTATCGGTGCACCATAACTGGGAATGGGGGACTGAGAGGCCCCTCAGACCTGGACCCTTCCTTGCAACCTTGTAGGGTCTAGGTCCGCTTCCTTTATAATAGAATCCAGAATCGGGTTGCTTTGGGAAATTGCTTTAATTTCCCTCCCATGCTCTTGTGCTAAACCCGTCCAGCATAAGTGTTGTCTTTGTATGTTTTATAGCTCTTCTTATCAGGGATAATATGGATTCCAGTAGCAGCTTTGTTTTATCAGTCACCGGGCCAGCACCCAGGGAGAGGTTATGAGCTTTTTCTTTGGAACTCTTCTGGGCTGTCAGTGAGGGCGGCCTGTGTCCGGTTAGCAGTTATTGTATTCCCGGAGATCCGCTGTGTGTTGCAGAGCCATCGCAGCAGGAATGAGGGCGTGTGTGGTGTGAGCGCCGCTGCCAGAACTGCTGAGCCAGCGTAATGTTCATATAAACAAGCTTGCAATGTGTCGTCAGCAGCGTTGCTTCTCATCGCCAGCGGATCAAAGTGGAGGTGCAGAAATTGTGTGCAGCACCCGCTAACAGCTTGTTTGTTCATCTTGCATAATCGTGTCAACAAGAGTGAAGATCGATTGTTCAGTCTGGAAAAGAAGCCTCGTCTAATGGCTGCAGAGCTCTGGTAACTCTAGGCTTTGGTGGGGAAAAGAGGCCCTAATGTCCTAGTGGAAGCCCAGAATCCAGGTTGGCCTGCACGTGGCTAGGCTGTACCTAGCAGAAAACCTAAAACCTGAGAACACCTATAGTTCCTTAAAGCAGAACAATAGAGCATCCCGAATCAGGATGCCCCGCTGTGTGGCGCCGGAAAATCCACCTAAAATGACTACTTCATTTGGCATGCGGCTCTTATTGTTTACAATAGAGAGAGAGCATGCGCTGTTGCATTCTCTGCATCATGCATGCACCCCCCGTCTCAGCCATTCAGAGGGGAGGGCGGGGATGCGGCAGCGTGCTCTCCTCATTCAGGTCAATGACAGCCGACTGCTGAATGACGTAGTCATTTCAGGCTGCTCTCATTGAACAAGATCCCGCGCATGCGCCATTGGAGCATGGACAGGTGAGTTTTTTCTGGCTCCCTGGGGGGGTTTCACACAGGATGCCGGGGGCATGGAACAAAGCCTGGGAAGGTCAAATTCCTGGGTTTTGTTCCACTTTAAAAGAGGTACAAAACCCACCCTGGCCAGCCCTGGAGTCTAAGCTTGTCATCTCCCTGTGTGAAACCGCAAACAGTCTCCTTTTCCGGCTCCAATGGTGTATGCACATGCTCTCGTACAATGAGAGCTGTATGCCATGACTACGTCATTCGGCAACTGCTCTCATTTTTTTCATTGGGGAGCGCGCCAGGATCCCCAGCTGCGTGTACACGCTCCCCTTCCCAGCCATTCAGACAGACTGGGGTGCTCCCTATTTTAGTCAATGAGAGCCGTTTGCCAAATGAGAGCCCGTGAATGCGCCATTGGAACTAGGAAGAGGTGAGTGAAAAGCGGCGTTCTGGGAGGTTTCTCACAGTGGGGCATCCCCCTGGGAGAACAAGGCTAATCCCAGAAAGTCAAATGCCCAGGTTTTGTTCTGCTTTAAAGTATTCCTAACCCTTGACTTTTTCCCACATGTTTTAACATTGCAGCCATTTTATGTGATAGAGCAACACAAAGAAGTGAAGTGTAAGAAAAATGACAAGAAAAGGTCTACTCACCTTTTTCCCCCACAACTCCTACGTGCAGCTCTGGCATCTTAATACCTACCATTAAGGGAGAACGAACAATTCCATCCTCCATCGCTGGGCATGTATGGTGGATTTATGTACCCTAACACTGCTACTCCAATTATAGCAATGGAGAGGACGTGCCAAAGTTGCATGTGCGGAACACGCTTTGGGATGACCCCTCCATTGCAATGAATGGAATTGTGGGTTGTAAACGAGGCCCCAAGGACGCCTCCATGTGAGACCACCACTGCTCGACTGGTTCTCCACCAGCGGCACTGCATGGAGGAGCTGCGGGGGAACACTAAACCTTTACAGAAAAGCTGCAGGTGAGTATAGACTTCTTTTCCAAATCATCCTTCAGCGTGACCACCTATTACTCTCTGTGTGGTCATGCTGAATGATTCCTAAAAAATCAGTTACTGGTGAGTCTAACGTTTTTTTTGTGTTTCTGCCTGAACAATAGCTGTCTAAGGGAAACTATAGAAAGGTGCCCCCAAGAGGTTTAGCGCCACTCCTTAAAGCGGACCTTCACTCTGAATAAGAGTCTATCTTATATGTTTCCCACACCCTGTACATACAGATTGCTCACATTAAAAATCATCCTACCTGCATCTACTGCATGTTATGAGCCTTTAAACCTCCAAGATGGCGGCTTATGGAAGCCGCCATCTTATCAGGCAGCCTGCAAACAGGAAGTGCCTCCTGACTGTGCTGCTCTGCATTCTGGGACTGCTGACCTTTACCTGACCCCAGCTCTGCTCTGTCTGAGCAAAGTACAGCTATAACCCGCCCCCTGTACCTTATCCCACTCTCCTCAGTAAGTGTGATGCTTCCGAGTCAAGATGGCGGCGCCCGTATCCTAAATTCCTGAACAGAGTTGCAGCCCAGTGGGGGAAAGAATAATACGTTAGTGACTAAAAATGTAAAATTTATTAATTTTAGATGCTGGGGAATAGTTTTTTAAGAGTTTGGGCTTTTCATTAAATCACGCTGAAGGTCCGGTTTAATAGAGCAATCTGTGGAGTGGGGTTCAGGCCAAGGCCGTTGAGCCACCAATGATTGACTTGATTGAAAAACATTGCAACGTACAGTGTGCCCCTGATCCCCACTGAACCATTAATGAGATAGTATAAATAATAATAAAAAAGCAGATCCAGCGATTGCTGCCAACTAAGGCGGCTGCCTCACATGGCATCATTACAGGTGCACCCTTGTCTTGGAGCAGCATGAAGACACAGAGGGTAAGAGACAGGGGAGATTGGAGAACTCTTATCTATCACCACTAGAACACGCGGGTGCTGCTTATCACTGACAAGGGCCTTCGATTGAAAGAACATAAATATATTTATGATTAGTTTCTAAACTTCCTCTGAAAGTTACATTCATTATACAATATTAGAAAGAAATGTTTATTTCATATGCTGGAGTACTAAGCTGGTACCTTTTTTCTGACTCCCAACTCCACAGCCCTGCTAGTTACGCTGAGAATAAGCTCCTGATTTTTCAAGCACTTCTGCCAGACAGTGCCATATCGGTCCAAATTAGAGTAGTAAAAAATATTATAAAATATTTTTTTTCACACTTGCACATGTTGCTGCACTACAAGAAGCACATTTACTAAAACATTAGAAGTGCAGCAACATGCTTAAAATGTATACCGTATATACTCGAGTATAGGCCGACCCGAATATAAGCCGAGGCACCTAATTTTACCACAAAAAAATGGAACAAGTTATTGACTCGAGTATAAGCCGAGGCGGCTTTTTTCAATTGGAATTGGAGTTGACACACAGAAAGAGAGACACACACACACACAGAAAGAGACACACACACACAGAAAGAGACACACACACAGAAAGAGAGACACACACACACAGAAAGAGACACAGACACACACAGAAAGAGAAAGAGACACAGACACACACAGAAAGAGACACAGACACACACAGAAAGAGACACAGACACACACAGAAAGAGACACAGACACACACAGAGACACAGACACACACAGAAAGAGACACAGACACACACAGAAAGAGACACAGACACACACAGAAAGAGACACAGACACACACAGAAAGAGACACAGACACACACAGAAAGAGACACAGACACACACAGAAAGAGACACAGACACACACAGAAAGAGACACAGACACACACAGAAAGAGACACAGACACACACAGAAAGAGACACAGACACACACAGAAAGAGAGACACACACAGAAAGAGAGACACACACAGAAAGAGAGACACGGACACACACACAGAAAGAGAGACACACACACAGAAAGAGAGACACGGACACACACACAGAAAGAGACACACACACAGAAAGAGAGACACGGACACACACAGAAAGAGAGACACGGACACACACACAGAAAGAGACACACACACACAGAAAGAGACACACACACAGAAAGAGACACACACACACACACACACAGAAAGAGACACACACACACAGAAAGACAGACACACACACACACACACACACACAGAAAGAGAGACACACACAGAAAGAGAGACACACACAGAAAGAGAGACACGGACACACACACAGAAAGAGACACACACACACAGAAAGAGACACACACACACACACACTGTGGGTACCTGCTGCTGCTGCCGCCGCCGCCGCTCTCAGACGCGCAGGTGTCGGGGGTCAGGGTTTGGCCGAGGTTACCCTGCAGAGGGTTACCCCTCCTCCGCAGCCTCCAGCCGCCGCCGTTCTCACACACACACCAGCACTTCCTGGCTGTTGCGCGCTGGTCGTCGGTGGGCGTGCCCCATATGGCAGGCGTCCAATGAAAACATTGGACGCCGCCCATTGGCGACCAGTGCGCAGCAGCCTGGAAGTGCCGGTCAGTGTGTGAATGTTTGTGTGTATGAGAGCGGCGGCAGCAGCGGGTACAGCAGGGACCCGCAGCGGCCGCCCCTCACCCTCCAGCATCTGTTGGGTTCAGGGTTGCGGCCTTCCCTGGCAGTCCGCCCCTGGACTCGAGTATAAGCCGAGGCGGCTTTTTTCAGCCCAAAAAGTGGGCTGAAAAACTCGGCTTATACTCGAGTATATACGGTAAATCATATTTTGCACTACTCTAATTCGCAATGAAATGGCAATGACAGAAGTGCTTGATAAATCGGGCCCTAAATTACTGACAGGTGGACGGACTCTATTTACTAACTTGGTGATCGTTAAAGGTAATTGGTAACACTGTTTTTTTTTTTTTAGGGGTAAGGGGTAATTGTTTTTTTAATGTATAAAGCATGAATCATTTTCTTTATACTTCACACATATTTTCTACCTCTATCACATTAATCACATCTTAATAAAATGCATTTGTGGCTGTAAGTTTGTAAGTGTAAGAATGAATAAGCACTGTATAAACAGAATGGCCACCCTTTCTGTATACCCTCAGATTGATGGTGTTCCAAAATTGACCTTATTTTCACTTTGGTCCACTTCTGCAGGGGAACCCCAATCGGGGGTGTCCCGCTGCGTGAAACCCCCCAGAACAGCCAGTTTAACTCGCCGCACCCTGCTCCTACGGCGCATGCGCGGCCGCTCCTCCAATCTGCGTGTTTAGAGCCGCTGTGGTATGCGCATCAAAGCGCCGTCAAACCACAGCGGCTCCGAGCACGCTGGCTGCCGTATCTCGCTCTTCCCTTTAACAGGGAGCGCGCCCACGCCAGCCATTCACTTATGACCAGCGCGGGCACGCACCCTGCTAGAGAGAAGCACGAGATGCGGCCCACGCATGCACCGGTGGACCGGGAGTAAGGTAAGGTTAGCAGGCGTCCTGGGGGGTTTCACACAGCGGGGCATCCCGGTTTTGGATGCCCCGCGGGGAGGGATCGGATCGGTCTGGGACCCATCTTTAGGAGTATGAGTTGGCTTTGGAGACCTGCTACTGTGCTATGAAGGAGAGGCACATGGGCAAATGCTCCCTTGTTACTTAGATCACCTTAGATCTGTTTCTTTTTAATTGTGACAAGGGCTCTTAACATGGAGGGTGGATGTTAGTTACCCAACACTGGGCTTTTCCAGTATCTTTCGAACAGGCCAGCAGGGATACCTGGGGGGTTGCAGCAGTCTCGAGTATTAAATCTCCACACGCTAGACACTATCCTTTATTTATTTTCCCCTGGTCTGGATTGCTGATATGTTTCCTGTGGGTGGAATGAGGTTCCCCATAAAGGGCTGACACATCACTTTCATCTGAAAAGCTGAAACATACAGACAAGGAATCTATTTCCTCGTGCCTGTGAATAATACTCCCGGAGTAGTTGTGACTGTGTGTCATCGGTGTCCTCGCCATGGCCCCCCTACTCACTGCGGAGAATAGAGACAGAAAACATAGCTAACTGCTGTTTAGAAACAATAGCGGCTTGATTCCCGGGCTCCAGGCTTCGTGATGTTATGTCTAAAGCCCCCAAAAATAAAGCCACAGCTGCCGCCTTATTGTGCTGACATCCCCGACTCTACCCAGAGAATAGACCAATCACGTCTTTCTGGAAAATAATTAAAATAATAACCATCGAGACATATTGTCGAGAAATAAAGGAAGGAATTCTGCCAACAAGCAATTAACATAGTATTTGTGAGTGTAATAAAGCAGACCAAAACCCACTGAACTTGTGAAATATATTTGGCCAAAGCCCCTGATGAACGTCCTGGAACAATGTTTTATTTAGCAGGTGATCAGCCCTTGCATGATTATGGCAATGACGTTATTGCCACACACAACAGTGGCAATGAATGCAGGAGGTGGCCATTATCTCATGCAGGCACCATTATCTGAGATTAGAGTGAAGCATGAGCAGTGGGAATTGGCAAAAGATGCTCTTCATGGTGGGAGCAATTCGGGGAATGCTAGTTAAAAATGTGGGTTTTGGTCCACTTTAAAGGGAGGTGTGCTTTTACGTATTTTACATAGTCACATTATTATGACCATTTCTAAATTTTAAAGTCATGTATGGTGAGCTGGCTGGTGGGTATATAAGGCGTGTGATAGGCTGTCTGCACACATTCCCCTCATTGCTGTCATGGGTAAAAGTGACCATTTATCAGTTTCAAAAAGGGAGGATTATTGGCTTTTGGAACAAGGGTGGCAGTTATTTATGAAGCCGTGCAGTTTGTGAACTGGTTGTGCTCTGCTGTGGTGAAAGGTTATCATGAGTGGACAAATGGCATCATTGCAAATAAATGACATGGAATTGCCAGTGATGTGAGAGGCAAACAGCGGCTACAAAGGTACTTAAAGGCAGATTATAATTTACAGTGGAGCAGCAACCACCAAAATGTATCAGGGGCTTCCCAACTGTGTATAGGGCTCCGAAGCAGACTGACGGTCACTGCCCCTCTGATAGCAAAGTAGCATTGGCAGAAAAAGCCTTCTCCAATGAGTCATGTAGCACTCCTAACTGAGACTTGACATGAATTCCCTAACCCCCTAATTACTCAGACTTGTACCCAATTCAACATCTGTGGGACCACTACAGTTGTGTTTGTTCCATTGATCCTCTTCCATGCACCAGCATTTGTGGGGTGCACAAGAGTCTGCAGGGATCCAGATATTGTGACAATCTACCCTATGCCAACTTTATGGAGTCGCCGCCAGCCGTCCAGGTGTTGCCGTTTACATAGTAGGTGGTGGATATAATGTGACTGTATTTGTGTATATTTGGTATTTTTTTACTTTAGCACACCCATAAAATGTGACTTTTTCAGCATGCAGTCTGTCCTTTTTACAAACCTAAAATTGATATTCTAAGTATACAGCACGTCCTGTTCCAGAATATTCCTTACACATGGGTAATACATCCACAAGAGGGCGCTGGACTGCAGAAAACGTCTTGTGGCTCCTCCCGGCCCTATATAAGTCAGGGACCTCCCACAAATTCCCCAGTTTTCATCTGCAGTCTGGACTGCGGAGATAGAAGATGGCTCTCTATATACGCAGGCAAGCGGGGCTTACCAGCCTGTGGCCCTGCAGAACTATTTCCACCCATTCAGGACCCACTGCCTCCCAACCTCGGCTGACTGGTTTGGGTGAAGGTACAGCACCGGGTCAGGTGCTCGAGGAGCGCTGCGCCGACCGCAGTCCCTGCTTTGACATGGGTAGGCGGTATAGGCCTGTGGTGAGCCTTGTGGGATGCCCCTTCCCCCTTTCCCCCTTAGTTGTTTGCCCTCTCCTTTCCTTTTTATTTCACTTTGGGCATTATGTGTTTGCTGCTCCCTTGCCTCGCTCTCCCTGGGGAGATCTCGGGGGGGGGGGGGGGGGGTGCGGTATGTCAAGCAGCCTGAATTGCCTACTTTACTTGTGTTTAATGTGTTTTACTGTTAGCCGCCGCCGCCGCACGCTTGTACAGCACTCCGCGGACGGTGACGACACTACCTCAGGCGCTGCCGCGCCGTCATTGGACGGCGGGATCACGTGGGCGTGTTTCGCGCTCTTTGGTGGGGGCGGGCTCTGCGGATGACGTCCCTCGAGGTATATGCGGACGCCATTTTTACCTTCCCTGTGCTGTGTGTCTGCTGTTTCCTACCGCGGTCCGTGAGTGCCCCTGCGGGTGGCTTTATTATATATCTTTTGTTTATATATATATTTTATTGTTATATTCTTATGAGAATGTATTCTTATGTCTTTCAGGCAGGTAGACCTCTATGTGGTTTCTCCCGTTCCTTTCCCTTTTTTTTTGTTAAGGCTATTGCTATTATATCTCCCACTTCCCTAGCGGGCTTTTGGGGCATCCCGGGTCGCTATCATTAGCGTTAACCCTATATTGGCCTGTTGTGCCACTCTAATCACCATATGGAGGCTTCTGGGGATAATTTGCTTGGGGTTCCTACAGGACAAGCCCGGCTATGTGTTGTGTGCGAGGTGTCGCCTCTAAGTGATGATGTCAGTGTGTGTGTACCCTGTGCCCAGTGAGTGCTTACGCTGCAGTCTGGGTTGCCTGTTACTGGGCCTGGTGCTGCGCCCCCTCTGGCTTCGCCTACCCCCCCACGCTTACATCTGACCCCCACCGAGGGCCATACTTGCGGGGAGTCTCAACCTGATTTTAGCTGCACGGGTGGCCAGCATTGAAAAACATCTTGCTGGGTCTGCCCCGCGTAAGGCTTCTGCTAAGAAGCGGCATTTATCACTCAGTTTCCCTCTTCCCTGTAGAAGATAAGGGCATGTTCTCACTCTCAGGCCCCTACCCCCTTGAGGAGGGGGAATTATTTTCTAATTCTGAATTCTCTGAGGAACAACCTAAGACTTACGGTGGTACTGGTACTCCCTTTGGGGGAAGACCCGTGGTCCCCTGATGACACTGACAGATTGCTGAGTCATATTTTTGAAGTGCTTTGTATTTCTCCCCCGGCAGTGCATGGTGAGCTTTTTCATACGGTTAAGCCACACTGGGAGTTCCCTGAGCAGTCTCACTTTAATAATCTAGTGCTCAAGGAATGGGAACTGCCTAGCAAGCTGCCAGGGATGCCTAAGAGTTGGGACAAGAGGTATCCCTTTCATGCTGATGTTGTTAAGCGTTGGTCATGCCCTCCCGAGGTGGATGCGCCCGTTCTCGGGTTGTCCAATACATCTGTCATGCATTCTCCTGATACTACTACCCTGCGGGATGGGGAGGACCGGCGCTTGGACCAACTGGCCTGTCATGCCTTTGCCTGTGTGGGGACGGCGCTGCGCCCGGTCTGTGCCTCTGCTATCACGGCTATTGCCATTAAAGGAGTGATTAAGTGTCTCTTGGACGGGACATCTGAGGATGCAGGTAGAGAAGAGTATAGATCTCTCCTGCTTTGTAAAGAATTTATTGCATATATTCTTTCTGCTATGGATGATACCATTAGAATATGTGGTAGGACTTCTGCTCTGTTGGTGGCTATACGCCGCTCTGTCTGGCTACGTCAGTGGGTAGCTGATAATGCTGCTAAGAAGGCTCTCGCTGGTTTTCCTTTCAAGGGCCTGCGCCTTTTTGGTGAATGTTTGGATTTGTTTGCCAGGGTTGGTAGGTTACCTCAACGTAGGAGGCCGTCACGGTCCTTTCTGGGGATGGGTGCCTTTCTCCCATCCTTCCGTGGTTTCAGAACTGGCCGAGGAGTCTCCTTTACTGGGGCCCGCGGAGATCACTGGGGAAGGGGCAGAGGACGTGGCCGTCCTGGCCTCTGCTGGGGTCCCAAGCCAAAATCCTCACCCAAGCCCCCTCAGGCATGAAGGGGCGCCCTCACCCATCCGCGTGGGGGGACGGCTCCGGCTCTTTGCTCACGTCTGGAGGCTTCACGTCTCAGACCGGTGGATTCAGGAGGTAGTGTCCTCCGGTTACAAGATGACCCCCTGTCAGCTCAGGGTCTGTGCCTTGCTGTCCAAAACCTTCTGGAGTCGGGGGTCATCTGCCAGGTGCCTTTGAGGGAAAGGGGCAGAGGCTACTATTTCAATATTTTCACTGTTTCCAAAAAAGACGGATCCATCAGACCTATCCTGGATTTAAAGTGCCTCAACAACTTTGTCAGATTCAAACACTTTCGCATGCAGACTCTGCGCTCAGCTGTAAATTCACTACGCCCGGGCGACTTCATGACCTCTGTAGACATCAAGGACGCTTACCTTCATGTACCAATCTTTCCAGGTCATCAGAGATTCCTCAGGTTCGCTCTGGAGGATCAGCACTACCAATTTGTGGCCTTGCCCTTCGGTATCACCTCAGCTCCCAGGGTATTCACCAAGGTGTTGACGGGTGTAATGGCTCACCTCTCGGTCCCTCCAACAGGCCGAGAGGGATACCCAGCTGGTGGTGTCCGCCCAGCCAAAGGACTCCAGTGTGATCAACCACCCGAAGTCTTTTCTGTCACCGTCAATGGTGAGGTCGTTTCTGGGCATGACTCTGGATACATCTCAGGTCAAGATTTTTCTCCCCCCAGCAGAAGGTGGAGAGTCTTCAGGCCCAAGCCCAGCTCCTTATGTCTTGCCCTCATCACCTGATGGTGTCTTGCTTCGCGGCGGTTCCATACGCTCAGTTTCACATGAGACCTCTTCAACTTCACCTCTTGTCAGTATGGGATCGGGACCCTCGGTCCCTGGATCAGGTGTTGGTTCTGTCACCTCTGGCCAGACGGTCTCTCTCGTGGTGGCTGGACTCAAGAAACTTGTTGGTTGGCTGATCCTTTCTGGCCCCGTGCTTGGAGACGGTCACCACAGATGCCAGTCTGACAGGTTGGGGGGGCTTCTGGAAATCCCTGAAATTCCAGGGTCAGTGGGGCCCTCAGGAGGCCCACACCCCTATCAACATTCTGGAATTGAGGGCGATAAGGTTGGTTCTCGCCCAATTGACTCCACACCTTCGGGGTCGGGAGGTTCAGGTCCGCTCGGACAACCAGACGGCGATTGCCTACATCAATCATCAGGGAGGGACCCGGAGCAAGAGGGCCCTCAAGAAAGTGTCCCTGATACTGTCTTGGGCGGAGGAGAATGTTCCCTGCATCTCAGCTGTGTACATCCTTGGGGTGGAGAATCTAGAGGCAGACTCCCTCAGCAGGGGGACTTCTTGTCTGGGAGAATGGTGCCTCAGCAGCAGGGTGTTTTGCTCCCTGTGCCACTGCTGGGGTCAGCCAGATGTGGATCTGTTTGCGTCCCGTCACAATCACAAGCTTCCAGTCTTGGTTCTCTGTCCCAGGACCCTCTGGCATTGGCCATGGATGCACTAGCAATGTCTTGGAAGAGCTTTCAGCTTCTCTATGTGTCCCCTCCTTTTCCTCTGCTGGGCAGGGTGTTGCCCAAGATTGCCCAAGAAAAGGTGCCAACCATTCTGGTGACCCCCTGTTGGCCAAGAAGGGTGTGGTTCGCAGACGTCATACAGTTGGCAGTAGATCAGTATGCTCTGCCCAAGGATCCAGACCTGCTGACGCAGGGGCAGCTATGCCATCCCAATTAACAATCGCTGGCTTTAACGGCCTGGCTGCTGAAACTTCCATCTTGATGGAAAAGGGGCTGCCTGCCTCTGTTGTTAATACCATGATTCGGGCTAGGAAGAAGTCCTCGTCATCCATTTACTATAGGGTATGGCATGCTTACATTGACTGGTGTGAGTCTAAGTCGCTTCCCTGTCGGGTGTTTTCTATCCCTAGGATTCTGGAATTCCTGCAGCATGGTTTGGATTTGGGTCTTCAACTTAGTACCCTCAAAGGTCATGTTTCTGCTTTGGCTATTTTCTTCCAAAGATCCTTTGCTCACCATCGTCTGGTCAAGACCTTCTTCCAGGGGGTTACTCACGTGCGTCCTCCACGTAAGCCTATGTTACCAGTCTGGGATTTGAACTTGGTCTTATCTGCCTTGCAGGGGTCTCCCTTTGAGCCTTTGCGTGAGGCCCCTTTGTCCATTTTGACTCTTAAGGTTGTCTTTTTGTTGGCTATCACTTCTGTTAGGCGTGTTTCTGAGTTGGCGGCGCTTTCCATCAAGCCTCCTTATTTTGAGAGACACCAGGACAAGGTGGTGTTTCGCTTTAAGCCAGATTTTTTACCTAAGGTTGTATCTGCCTTTCATCTCAATCAGGACATTGTTTTGCCTTCTCTGTGCCCTAATCCTAGTAACCCTAAGGAGCGGATTTTACTCTCTCTAGATGTGGTCAGGACTCTGAAGTTCTATTTGGTGGCCACTGATTCCTTCAGGAAGACTGATGCTCTTTTTGTGCTCCCGTCTGGACCTAAGAAGGGTCTGGCTCCAGCTAAGTCCACTATCAGCAAGTTGATCCGTCAGGTTGTGGTACAGGCCTATTCTACTAAGGGGAAGGAGCCTCCCTTCCGCCTTACTGCTCATTCTACTCGTGCTATTGGTGCCTCTTGGGCTTTTCAGCACCAGGCTTCTGTTGAACAAGTTTGCAAGGCCGCTACTTGGTCTTCTGTTCATACTTTTTCTACATTTTACAAGGTTGATGTTAGGGCCTCAGCTGATGCTGCTTTTGGTCGCAAAGTTCTGCAGACGGCAGTGGTTTAAACTGCCTGCTGTTACTTTTTGGGGATCCCACCCTACCTTACAGACACTGCTATTGGATGTCCCATGTGTAAGGAATATTCTGGAACAGGACGTGCTGTATACTTAGAATAATACAATTCTGTGATTGCTCACCTGTAGAATTGGTATTATATGTATACAGCACGTCCTGTTCCATCCCGCCCTTGTTATCATTTTTCTAAGTTACCTCTGTATGGTGATTGTTCATATGTTCATTTTTGAATTCTTGTTATTATTGTTCTCCCGGCTTCTTGTTAACTGCTTGTCAATACTGGGGAATTTGTGAGAGGTCCCTGGCTTATATAGGGCCGGGAGGAGCCACAAGACGTTTTCTGCAGTCCAGCGCCATCTTGCGGATGTATTACCCATGTGTAAGGAATATTCTGGAACAGGACGTGCTGTATACGTAATCACAGAATTGTATTTTTGCAGTCTGTTGTGCACCCTGAACGTGGAAGTTTATTGCCATTTAAAAATTAGACTCTACTGCAATACTTACATTTCCCCAGGAAGTTTTTGTTATTTATAATGAAGGTGCATTCCACATGCTGTTGCCTAGAGAGAATTGTTACAATGGACCTAAAGCTAAAAGACTTTAGGTCCACAGAAGCTTCCCTCTCGATTTGGGATACCCTACAATGTAATGGTAAATTGGAAGCTCTCCTGTCCAATAGTCTACAGTTAGCTACCAGACCTTAGGCTGCAACAGTCCAGTTTCAGAGCTTTTGCCCCAGCAGGCCGCAAAGCACACCCCTGCAGCCCGTCATGGCTGGCTCGTTAATTGGCAGCAAGGGGGCATCTAACATGAGTGTCCCTTCTGCCTATAAGTGCCATCTTTGGTGGGCATTCGTATGTAAGCTGGGGAAGAGTTGGTAAAACATTCTTGTCATCAAAGCAAAGAGCACTGCAACTTGACTGGTTCAATCTCCAGGATTATGTGTGATTTAGACTTGCAGCCTCCTACCCCCCCCCCCCCCCCCCCTCTCTAATGATTAAATGGAGGAATGCTGGCCACTCTCACTCTCAATAACTGGTGAGTCTCTTGTTCATCCGCCTCTGCAACCAACAAGCATCTGTTCTCTTTGTAGTTGCGTCTTCCCAAGCTTCTATACCCAATGGCAGTAGAATCCTCCCTGTAGATTCTTTTGGCGGTACTTTGCTCCAGTCACATCTCTCTTGTGGGCTCATTGGCATGGTGACCTCACTCCATAGACCTGCTGTGTTGTTACTTCTGTCTAAGGTTTGCTGATGTCCTGAATTACTGCATGGCTGCTGATATATCTCTCCTATCGCATCTTTCAGTGCTGCAACTGCTATAGAATAAGCTTATGGCTTCAGTGGCTGTGTTTTTCTGTAGTGGATAATAAAAAAAGTGCTAAACCCTTTTGGGGGTACTGGGTTAGATGAAGCAGGAAAGTAGGTTTGATTTGGGAAAGCCTTTCTTACCAACAGGGCCCCTGGCATCTTCAGGGGTCCACTCAGACTCACACTTGGCCATGTTATTATTTTAAAGTGGACCCGAACCACTGAATGCCGGGTGCTGTGTGCAGACCTGCTCATGGCTGGCCTCAGCAACGGGTTTATCAGCAACAATAGAGGAAGTGGCATGGAATGGAGGGCAATTGATGGAAGTTTAGAAGGTGGTGACATCTGACAGCAATGACAGAGTCTTTAGTGACAGCGGGGCATGCAGTAAGGGCTGATGGGTGCTTGGTGGCAATAGAGAATGCAACAAGGGCTAGAGGATGATTGGTGGCTATAGGGAAGACAATAAGGACTGGAGGGCGATCAGCAGAAGAAGATGAATCATTTGTGGCAGTGGAGCTAAAAGGGGACATCATGTGACACACTACATTGGGGCCCACTAAGACTCTTTTGCCCAAGGGCCCTCACAAACCTGGAGCCGGCCCTGACTGTATTTAAAGTGGACCAATCACCACCGATGCTGGCCTTGAACTCTAAACAACTCCACGGTAGGCTGACTGGGTGCCCCTAGACATGCCGATTCAGCTTTCCCCACTGTGTGAACCTCCCCAGACAGCCCACAAATTCCCTTACCTATCTCCGGTCCCTCTCTGCGATCACGCTCCGGCACCGCATCCCTGCCAACACTCTGTCCAAAACGACGGCTTTATATTGTGAATATGCACGCCATAAAGCACTGATTGGATGAGCGCATGTGCCGTGGGAACAGTGGAAATGTGAGTGGAGTGTACAATATAGGGGGTTCACACACCAAATTGGGATGCTCCCTGGGCAAGAACCAATCACCAGGATAAAAAAAATCCCAGTGATTGGTCTACTTTAAATAGAGGTGTGCTTATGTTGCCAGGTGGCCCGTGGCATTGGTCAGATGCCAGGCCTTCAGCCCTTCGTTCTCCGCCTGCTAGCTACAACCCCAATTCCCAAGATGGGACGCTGTGTAAATTGTAAAGAGAAGAATGCAATTTTTTGGAAATATAACAGAACTTTAAACACGTATCAGAAGTTTTTCCATTTCATTTGAAATTGTGACAAATTTAAAATGATTACATTTATGTCAGCAACGCATTCCAAAAATGTCGGGACAGGGCCATATCTGCCATTGTTAGCATCTCCTCTACTTTTAACTGTCTGTAAACGTCTGGGAAGTGAGGGGACCAGTGGCTGGCATTTTGGGAGGGAAATGTCCCATTCTTGTCTGATGCAGGATTCCAGCTGCTCACCAGTCCTGGGTCGCCTTAGTTGGGTTTTTTGTTTCATACTGGCAAATGTTTTCTGTTGCTGAAAGTTTAGCACCCAGACTCTTCTTCTGTGATACTATGCTGTGGTGATGTATGCACTAGTAGTTTTGTTTTTTCCTTTTTAAAAGGAGACGTCTTGATGGGAGCAGGTGTTGTTCTAAAACCTCTATATACTGCTAAGCATTGATGATAACTTTCAAGATGTATAAGTTACCCGTGTCATAGACACTAATGCACCGCTATACCATCAGAGGTACAGGCTTTTCAACCATTCGCCAGAAAATTCGCTGAATGGTTATTTTGCAGGTACACCACGTCTGTGTTTCCATTAAGAATTTTAATTCATGTAACCACAGAACAGATTTAAACTTTTGCTCCATCTTTGGCAAATTGATTTCTGAATTAATATCATGCTTCTTCTTCGCATGATTCAGCTTTACTGCTGAATCTCCTTTTGGGATGCCCCATGAAGCGATATTCGTATCACAAGGCGCTAGAGACGGCGGCTACACTTTCTTTTGACTGTTATATTCATTTATATTGCTAAATTATCACATTTTGTAGTCGATTGATGGTTTAAAGCGGAACAAAATTCGGGATTTTGGCTAGCCCATGTTTTGTTCCTCCCCCCCCCCCCCCCGTGCAACTCCATTTTGGGATGCCCCACTGTGAAACCCCCCAGTTCATCTGTAAATACTCAACTCTTCCCGCAGGATCTCATACAATCTGAGCCAATTTGCTGTGCTTATGTAATGTTTGGAAAACCCTCTGCACACCTGCTCCCAGCCTGTCTGAGTGGTTGGGTGCAGGAGTACAAGCATAGTCAAAAGATGCAGGGGATACGGCCACCTGAAGTTTACATCAGTGAGGGAGCCACATCGAAGGTCAGTTTACCGTCTCGCTAGGGCATGCCGATTTGGAATGCCCCAGGGGCTAGCCCTGTGGGTTTTATTCTGCTTTAACATGTTTTGCAGTACTATTAATTTATATGTACCATTTTGGGTTATTTATTATTTGATATGTGGGGTCTCTTCTGCCTTTGCTCTCCCAGCTTTTAATTGTTTTTAGGATTTTGTGCGTTAAAAATCTATTTTAGTTTTTTATCTTGTTTTATATAGTCATTTGAGCTGCCGGGCCCTGGTGCCCCTATTGGGGTGACTGCTTATGGGGGGGGGGGGAGTTCTTTCTGGTATTTCATTTAGTTTAGTCACCAGAGGTATTACCGATTTGGCTACCATATAAGGGTATTTTTGTGGGTATTTTATAATATACGTCAAATAGAGAATTATTTTATATATATTCTTTTAAAGCGGACCTTCACTCTAAATAAGAGTCTATCTTATATGTTTCCCACACCCTGTACATACAGATTGCTCACATTAAAAATCATCCTACCTGCATCTACTGCATTTTATAAGCCTTTAAACATCCAAGATGGCGGCTTATGGAAGCTGCCATTTTTGCAGGCAGCCTGCAAACAGGAAGTGCCTGCAAACAGGAAGTGACTGTGCTGCTCTGCATTCTGGGACTGCTGACCTTTCCCTGACCCCAGCTCTGCTCTGTCTGAGCAAAGCACAGCTATAACCCGCCCCCCTGTACCTTATCCCACTCTCCTCTCCTCAGTAAGTGTGATGCTTCTGAGTCAAGATGGCGGCGCCCGTATCCTAAATTCCCGAACAGAGTTGCAGCCCAGTGGGGGAAAGTATAATAAATTAGTGACTAAACATGTAAAATATATTAATTTTAGATGCTGGGGAATTGTTTTTTAAGAGTTTGGGCTTTTCATTAAATCATGGTGAAGGTCCGGTTTAAGTTCAAAATAGATAAAACAATCTCAAGCATTTGACAATGACTGTCATCAAACAAAAGGTATCCAGAATGAACATAATAAAGTGATGCCCGGCAAACTTCGTGTGCGCTCGTTCCTTAGTCTACCAAAGAGCAAATGACCTTCGGGGGTTGACCCTCCAGGCGCTGTCACCTCATGACCGGAATGACTGTGTCAGGGTAGAAGAGCTACACACCAGAAGGGGCAGAGATAAAGAAAGAAACTAGAAAGAAAAGAAGGAAATAGGAATACAGCGCAACCGCCATTACTGATCAGTATCTACTAACACTTTAAATTCTGGTGAATTTACAAATTCGATCCACCTGGACCATTTGATGCGCCTCGGAAGACTCGTTACATGCTGCAATTATGCCCTCAGACCTGCGTTTTTTTGTTTTAATTGCTGACCAAAGGAAAGTCCACTTTGGTAGACTTTCCCCAAAAAAACCCAAACTCTCTTGCTTCCCCGCAGCTGATTCTATAATACTCGTCGCATCTCTGTGATATACACACTGGGACTTTGCCTTGTGCTCCGCTCTTCTTTATTTGCTGATTCATGTTTTGCTACAGTAGTCTTGCTGGGTATTAAAGGCAGCCGGGTCATGCATGGCTTGTCGCTGTAATGAAGCCGTTTTTAAGTATTTGTACTTTGACATTACCTGTGTATTTTGAGATTTATGACTGGAACTCATGAGTGAATTTCCACTAGGAAACAAAAGCACGTAGCTCCGGGCTGGTCATATATTTACCACGCTCACATGATGTTTTTTTTTGTTTCCCTTATTCTAGGCCTGACCTGGATCCTGACATGGCCACAGCCTCACCACGGCAGGCTAACAGAAACAATCATGATGGTTTACAGCTGCACGTGACAGGTAAGTGGATGTGTGATTGTGTTCTGCATGTGTGGTTCTCCCATTATTGCTTCTGTAGTCAGAGGTAACTTTATTTTTCTTGTAAGAGTATTGTCCCAGGCAAGATGTCGGTGCACAGGGACCATAGCCCAACAACTCACATTACTTTCACAGCCTTACATTTTGAGATACTGCTCTGTCACATGAGGAAAGGGGACACTAGGCAGCTGTTCCTCCTCCAATAGAAGGGGTGGCTGCTTCAGCAATTTCCTGTCCCACGCATGATTAAGAGGCACAAGGTAATAGTATCTTGCCAAAGTAAGGCTGTGGGGCAGTGGGTATTTTCAAGTACTGAAACCCTTTCAAGCTACACCTAATATCCACTTTAAGTGGTACAAAGCCCACCAGTGGTTGTCCTAGAATCTAAAAGCTAACAGTTAAAGAGGAACGTTGCAGGGATTGGGGAGATAATAAAAACTCCCCAAACCTGGCTTGCTCAGCCCCCCTGCCCCTCCAGTTTACCATTATTCAATTTTAATCTTACCTCTGGCGTCCCTTTGGTCCTGTGCCGTCTCTTTTGCGTCGCCCCTAAGATCTTAAAGTGGACCAACACCCAGGATTTTGACTATCCTGGGTTTTGGTACACTTCGGCGGGGCACCCCGATCGGGGGTGCCCCGCTGTGTGAAACCCCCCAGAAAGCCCCAAAATCTTACCTGTCCCCGCTCCCATGTGACTGGACGGTCCAATCCCCGCCAACGTCCAGGCGGGGATCAGGAACGTCCAAGCGGCTGCTGCCGCCGCCGCCTCCCTCGCATCACTTTCGGCGCGCGCGCGCCCCCGCCGGCCATTCGCAGACGGCCGGCGCGGGCGCGAGCACGCCTACAGGGGCGTGAGGGAGGCGGCCGGCCGCCGCCGAAGATCAGGTACGGTGTTTGGGGTTTTTTTGGGGGGTTTGGGGGGTTTCACCCCGCGGGACATCTTATAGATTTCCGGGCCGATCACCTCTCGGTGTTGGTCCACTTTAATGATGCACAGTGTCACTGCATAGGTTGCAATGGCATTCTGCGCTAATCCCACAAGATTTCAAGAGTGGCGCAGGGGATTTGAAGTGGGAGGGCATGTACGGCGAAGGCTATAGCCTTCACTCAGCGATGGCTAAGGGGGGTGCAAAGGGGCCAGGAATGTTACCAGATGTCAGCGTTTTAGATGACCCCGACCACCAAAAGGCAGTGAGGGAGGGGGGAGGGATATTTAGAGAGGAGCATCAGAAAAGGTCTGATGGTGGAAAAAAGGATCTCTGATGTCTGGGCATGGGAAGTGGGCCCTGGTGAGAACAGACTGTTGTAGAGGGGCGACCAGGAGGAGCTGGGCACCCGGAGAGGAGTACCAGACCGGCTAGATGTGGACCCTACCACCCACCCATGAGCAGCTGAAGTTGGGGACTCAAGGGAGACCTGAACAGTGATTTGAAGCTGGTGGTGAAGCGAGGATGAACTCGTTGTCTCTGCTTGAATAAAGGAAGGGGCATCACTCCGTTGAAACTACACTTTCATTTCTGATTGTTGGTCTGATTTGAGTATAGTGAAGCTGGAGGGCGCGATTGGGGTTTGACTATCTCAGTTCTGAAGCTTGTGATGCACATCTTCACTTTCTACATGTAAAAATATATTTTTTTTTCATTTTTTCACACTAAACACAGGATGCACACACTGCCCACCCTACCTTTGTATGTGGGGGGGGGGGGGGGGGGGCAGAAGTCACGGCATACATTGTGACAACTGGCACCTCCTTCAGTTGGTCCACCTGTTTCTCTGTGTACTGTACTGTGGCTTGGCATCCATTAGTTGGTTCTCCATCTAATGAGTATCACTCACCATGTTTGGTGGGGGGACATGCTTCCCCTTTGCTTTGTATGAAGAGTTTGTCTCTTTGCAGGAGCACAATGCACTGCTCCTGCTGCTGGCAATACCTTGAGGAATATCCAGTTCCCCAACACACATCCCTTGTTGCTTGAGGTCTGTAAATTGGCTCCAAAAAGTCAGGCAGGGAAGACGTGCTGGGTCGAGATATGATTGTAGCATTCAGCCATCAGGATCCAAAGGTTCCCAGGCCAAGGATGCTGCCCTAGGAGAAAGTTCCATTACGTGGGTATCTCTAATAATAAGAGGGATACCAGAGGCATAGGTGGTTGATTATTGGTATGATAAGTTAGCACGTTTGCTGTATTCTTGAGTTCTTTTAAACATGTCTATATGTTATGCTTTGTAAAAATGTTGAGACCGACTCAAATCTTGGTTTTCACAAAGTTTGCCAATATAAAAACTTTGAATAAAAAGAAGAAGAAAATTGTTACAAAGCAAGATTAGATGAATTGCAGAAAATTGAAAGTCATTCTTTGACATGAAGTCATACCACAGCCAAAGAAAAAAGCAAAGGGTACTCGCCTGCTTGCTGGATCTGAGTCTGCGTAGCTTCGGGCCTTAAAGTGGACCTTCAGCATCATTTGATGAAAAGTCCAAACCTTTAAAAAAAAAAAAAACTATTCCCCAGCATCTAAAATTAATATATTTTACGTTTTTAGTCAATTATTATTCTTTCACCCACTGTGCTGCTACTGTGTTCAAGCCTCTAGGATACAGGCCCCCGCCATCTAACTTCAGATACATGACATCCTGAGTAGAGGAGAGTGGGGAAAAAGTACAGGGGGCGGGGTTATAGCTGTGTTCTGCAAGGACAGAGCAGAGCCGGGGTCAGGAAAAGGACAGCAATCCCAGAATGCAGAGCAGCAGAGTCAGAAGACACTTCCTGTTTGCAGGCAGCCTGAGATTCCATGGCCATCTTGGATGTTTAAAAGCTCATAAAATGCAGTAGATGCATTTTTAATGTGGGCAATCTGTATGTACAGGGTGGGGGAAACATATAAGATAGACTCTTATTCAGGGTGAAGGTCCGATTTAACTCTATTCACCGGCGCTTCTGTGCCAGCTCTCGCTCCCTGCTATCAGTCGCAGGGGTGCAGCCACTCCCCCTCTCCATTCACTGCAGTGGAGGAGGTGGGTCAGGCCTCAGCACAACCCCTTTATTGCAATCAATGGAGTGGTAGCGGCCACAATCGTCCCACAATCGCTGGTCTGAGCAACTATGACCAGCATTTAGATGGCGAACGTGAGCGCAAAGCTTCCATCCCATAATTGCCCAGATGTGAATAGGGCCTTGCTAATGACAAGGCAGCTGCTATCACTGTGTTGTGCTGATCGAATAATAAGAGCAGACAGTTTTTTTGAAAGGGGGAATGGTATTTGAAATCATTGTCTTCGGTTAACCATGGTTATCTCTACAAACTAATGTACGTTCATCATTGCTTAGTACCAAAGAGCTTTACAGGCAAAGACATTGGTACTTGTAAGATTACCCCTAACTTAACCATTTTTGGAACATTAAAAACTTTTAAAGCAGTTTAATTGCTGTGAATAAGGCTTCACTGGGCCCAAGGAATAAAGCATGCACCAGGAGTGTGCTCTAAAGAGGATTCAGCTACAAGATTGGTTGAACAGAAGTGCAGTGTCCAAGGATAGCAACAGGCAGATGTTGGCGCATCTGCACACACAATTAGGAGAAGGCTATTGTAGGATGGCCTGGTGTTCAGTAGAGCAGCAAAGAAGCCGCTTATCTCAAAGAATAAAATATGAGATGCTGACATGAGGGTTACAGGATGAGGTAAAGGATGACATGGAGTTACATTATTTTCCCTGAAGAAGTCTCCTTCAGAAGAATGATTGTCCTTTATCCTCTGATTCCTCCAAGGTCGGTTAGGGAAAGTCGATGTGCTCCTAATATTTGACACTGACAACCCTGTGCAGCACATGAGTTATACAAACACTCCTGTGGGTGCGTGCACAAATACAGCTTAGTAACAGCTCAGGAAACCCCACTACTGTGACATAATTTCCTCAGCGAGCTGCAGCTTGCTATTCGGTTCCTCGTGGCCTTTGGGCGGCGCAGTCCAGTTCAGTCAGGGTTTCCTCTTACCTTGGACAGGGCTTGTTGTATGTAGAGGATTATCAGACCGCACTGATATATTGTTACAGAGGAAAGGTAAAGTAGCTAATGCTGAATGATGTTGGCACAATATATTCTATAAAACATTCACTGTAGGAGGAACAGATCTGTTGAGGTGTCCTTCTAGTCCAGGAAGTCGGGAACTGACTTTGTGGCCATTCAGAGAACTCTTGTGTAGCAAAAAAGTTGAGCAGTATGGGAAAAAGTAAATTTGCTTTTTTTTTAACAAAATTCTATTACCCTGAGTTCCCACTGATGCAGATGCAACTGCAGTTGCTGTTTCTGCTCCAGTTTGTCTCCACACTTTTCCTGATTCTGCAGAATCCCTCCGTCACCCCGTAACAGGCAGTGTGCAGATTGTCCCCAATCACCCCATAAAGGGCAGTATGAAAAACCTCCCCCAGTTACCCTATAACATGCAGTGTGCAGATTATCCCCAATCACCCCTTAACAGGCAGTGTGAAGAACCCCCCCATCAACCTATGACAGGCGATGTGCAGAACCCCCCAGTCACCTCATGATAGGCATTGTGCAAAATCCCCCCCCCCCCCCCCCCCCCCAATCATCAGCCCCTAAAGCAGATTAAAACTCAAGAATTTGACTTTTCCAGCTTTTGGTCCATGTCCCCAATTCGGGAAGCCCCACTGTGTGAAACACCCCTCTCCAGAAAGCAAGTAAAACTCACCTCTCCTCGCTCCAATAGCGCATGCGCGGGCACTCGTCCAATCAGAGCCCTTTGCTGTGTTTACTTCCTGGATGTCACGAAGGGAGTAGGTTATGCTAGTTTAAGATCATTCCTGGTACAGAGTATCAGGAGGGTTTAGGTCCACTTTATACCCGGGTTTAAGCCTTTTGTCGCCAGGCAGTTGTGTAACTTCTAGTGTATTTGCATGGCCGCTGCAACGGGTAATTTGGTTGGGTGTTACACATGTGATTTTTCTATCCAGTTTAAGGTTTTGCATTCATTATGTTTAGATGTAAAGCGTGAGTTCCCCTGACTTGGATAACCTGGGCCCACACAACATGGGGTGAGGGAGGCGTCCTGTTTTATGCCAATTAGTTTAATGGAAACTGGCATCTAATATTGCTACATGGCTGCGCACGTCTGCATGCAGTCAGCAAAGTCACAGCCTAACTAGTGGAGCTGAAAGGACATCAGGCAGTGTCACATGAAAAGGAAAACTCCTCCAGGATGTTTTGAGTAAAAGGAAGACCTGGATTCATTAGATATTGCTGGCCCACTGCTTCCTACTGACCAGGGCTGGCCATTGGGGTGTGTAGGTGGAACGCACCACCACCACCACCCAGATGGGGCACCAGATTGATGCTCTCCACCGGGTTTTGTATGTAGCAAAACATTCTCATATTTCCACATTACCCGGTTCTTTCTCCCCTTTTCACATTCCCTCTATCTTTCTTGTTTCTAATTCCCTCCATAAATCGTTTTCACATTCCCTTCATCTTACTTTTTTTTTTTTTTTTTTTTACACTCCCTATGTAATTTTCTCTTTTTCACATACCCTGCACCATTCTCCACTTTTCACATTACCTCCATCATTTTCTTTTTTTACACATTCCCTCCTTCATTCTCTTTTTACACATTCCCTCCATAACTCTTTTTACACATTCCCTCCATCACTCTTTTTGCACATTCCCTCCATCACTCTCTTTTTACACATTCCCTCCATCACTCTCTTTTTGCACATTCCCTCCATCACTCTCTTTTTACACATTCCCTCCATCACTCTCTTTTTACACATTCGCTCCATTTATTCTTTTTGTACACATTCGCTCCATTTATTCTTTTTGTACACATTCGCTCCATTTATTCTTTTTGTACACATTCTGGGGCTCCCTGGCTCTGGGACTTATCCCTGGGTGTGCGCCCCCCTTCCCCCCCCCCCCTCCATACCCCAGCCTGGCCTTCCTCCTGCTGCTGCCTGCCCGCTCTCCTCTCCCCCTCCTCCAAGCGGGTGTTTGGGGGGGGGGGTGGTTGCGGCAGGAGGCTGCTTTAGGCTGCCGTGCGCTGTTTCTAGCCGCCGCCGCTGCGCCGCCTTGTACACCGCTCCGTAGCTAACGGCGCTATGGTTGTCAGGCGTTTCAGGCTGCGGTGGGCGCCGCCGCTAGTCATTTGAGCGTCGTTTTTTCGTGCTCTTCGGGGGGGGTGGAGCCGAGGGATGACACGTATTGCGTCATTCCCCCGCGGCCCACCCCTTGAGGTTCTCGTGTCGGCGCTATCTTGAGCCTGCTGCGCGTCTGGGGCCCCTCTTCCCTCGTGGTTGCGGCGTTGCTCTGCTTCCGGATTTTGGCTGTGGCCTGGTGGCTTGGTCTTCTTGGTTTTTGGATTTTTTATTTGGGCATGTGCTGCGGGATGCTGATTGCATGTTTTATTATGTCTTTCAGGCGGGTCACCTGTGTTGTGGTTTCTCCTGGTCCTGCTCCCCCCCCCCTCCCCCCCACTACCACCCCCCACATCTCCCTTGCTCTTTTGGGGGCATCCCTTGGGGGGCATCCCGGGTGGCTTTTATTAGCCCTGACCCTGTGCTGGCCTATTGCGCCTGTCTTAATCACCATATGGAGGCTTCTGGGGATAGCGTGCTTGGGGGTCCTTCGGGACAATCCAGGCTGTGTGTCATGTGCGGGGCATCCCCTCTGAGTGGTGATGGCGTGGTTTGTGTGCCTTGCGCCCATAGTATCATTGCAGACCAGGCTGGGTTGAGCGCTTCTCTGCCCAGCTCTGCAGTGCCTCTGGCTTCTCCTACTCCTGGGGCTGGGGCTGGGGCTGACCAACACCTCGGTCATGCCTTCCCCTGGCACTACTACTCTGCGTGACAGCGCGGACCGGCGCATGGATCAGCTGGCCTGCCATGCCTTTACCTTTGTGGGGGCTGGACTACGTCCGGTCTGTGCCGCTGCCATTACAGCCATCGCTCTTAAGAAAAAGCTCAAGCATCTCTCTGATGGCACTATGGCTGGCAGGAGGAGGGAAGATTATAGGGCCCTCTTGCTTTGCTCTGATTTTGTCGCCTTTATCCTTACGGCCATGGACGATGCAGTCCGGTTGGGTGGCAGGGCCTCGGCCCTCCTGGTGGCTATGTGCCGCTCTGTCTGGTTGCGTCAGTGGGCAGATGATTCTGCAGCTAAGAAGGCTCTCACTGGACTCCCCTTTGCTGAGCTGCGGCTTTTTGGTGAGCGTCTGGATGTTCTGGCCAAGGATGGTAGGCTACCTCAGCGTAGGAAGCAGCCTCGGCCCTTTCGGGGTACTTCCTCCTCTTCCTTTCGTGCCTCTAGAGGCGGTCGTGGCTCACTCTTCTCGGGTAGCCGTAGTGAGTCCTGGGGTCGTGGCAGATCCCGTGGACGCCCTGGTCTCTCTTGGGGCGCCAAACCCAAACCCCCTACCCAGGCCCCTCAGGCATGAGGAGGCGCCCTCACCCATCCGGGTGGGGGGGACGGCTCCGGCTCTTTGCTCACGTCTGGAGGCTCCACGTCTCAGACCGGTGGATTCAGGAGGTGGTGTCCTCCGGTTACAAGATAGAGTTTGCAGTCTGGCCGCCCCCAAGATTCCTCAGCCCTCACCTCTCCTTTTTCTCTTCCATCCAGTCCAGGCCGTCCTGATATCTTCACGATTGGTGGGACGGCCTGGACTGGATGGATACAAAAACAATTCTACAGGTGAGTTTCACAGAATTGTATTTTTCTCTTCCATCCAGTCCAGGCCGTCCCACCAGTCATGAAGATATCAGGACGGCCTGGACTGGATGGATACAAAAACAATTCTACAACAATTCTACAATTTCACAGAATTGTATTTTTCCATGATTTCTCTTCATTTCTTTCTCTGTCACATTATCTCAATCTGTCATTCCCTTTCTTTCTTTTCTTTTTTCCTTACTCTCTGTCCGTTTCTTTTTGTTGTCTTTTCTGCCTGGACCCCACTTTTCTACTGCTGGCGGGGAAGTAAATTGGAAGGCACTGACCCTAATCTGGCCTGGCTGATGTTCCAAACCATATAGAACAGTGGCTCTCGCCTTACTTATGGCAAGTAGCCCTATCAACAAGAAGTCCCAACCTATTAGTTTGGGTGTGGGGATCAATTATAAAAGTTACTAAAATAAGCTGGTCGTCGACCTTTCTCCAGTAAGTACCACTTTCTATATTCTGATTATCTTTGGGTGGGACATGTGAGTTCCAGTCACCAACATGTGTGTTGAAAAAGCACAAAACGCCCAAGATTCATGCATGAAGCAGGACTCAATCTCTGAAATCAGTTACTAAGCACTAGACCGAGAAGATGCAGCTGCAGTGGACAAAAGGTTAGTAGGGGGGAGGGGAGCTGTGAGCAGGGTCTAGTACTTATTCTGCCTCAAATCACAGGATTTTGACTATCCCCGGTTTTGGTCCTCGGCCCTGGGGCATCACGATTTGAGATGCCCCACTGTATGAAACCTCCCAGGTTGTCCCTAAAGTGGACCAAAAATCAGGATTTTGATTATCCTGGGTTTTGGTCCTTGCCTCCGGAGCACCCCGATCGGGGGTGTGGAACCCTGCAGGTTGCCGAAACAAACTCACTTCTTCCCGGTCCTATGACGCACACTCGTCCAATCAGCACGCTTGGATCCACTCGCGTCAGAGTGTCTAAGCCTTCGTCTAAGGCGAGCGTCTCCGAGTGCACTGACGGCTGCATGTCACGATATCCTCTAACAGGGAGCATGCGCCCTGCTAGAGGGATAGCGGGGATGTGGCCGCTGCTCATGCATGCACTGTTGGTCCAGAAAAGTAGGTGAGTTTATTAGCGACATGGGGTGTTTCACACAGCGGAACATCCTGATATAGGATGCCCCGGGGGGAGGGGGGGGGGATCTATCTGCCTGTGAATGTTATAGGTTCCCGGTCCGATTGCTGTGGGTTTTGTTCCACAAAAGCAGTGATTTTGACTATCCTGGGTTTGGTCCTTGCCCCCTGTGTGAAACCCCCCAGGTCACCCAGTAAACTCACCTTTCCCCAGTTCTACAGCGCATGTGCGGCATTTCATCATATTAGCGTGCTCAGGCAGGCGACCACTACCCTCTAACGGTGCATGCCCACGCTGGCCATTCACAAGGGACAAATGGTGGCGGGATCTCCCGGGAAGGGGAGTGGCCATTTTGGCCCACTTTAAAACTTTTTCCAGGTTCTACAGCACATGCTCGAGTGTGCAGCCACTCTTTACACTTGGATCAATTAGTCATTTTCGGCTATGAGTTGGCTAAGGATGAAATGGAGCTGGATATAGCTGAATGGAGCTGAGAATGCAGACGGCATCCTCCCTAGTTTCTAACAGGGGGCATGGTGTGCCTGGCTAAAGGCATAGCGTAGTGCGGCCTGCGCCATTGACCAGGAATCAGGTATGTGTTACTGGGGATTCGGGGGTTTCATGCTTCAGGCTTCCCAAATCAGGGAATCTGGCAGCCCTGGAGTCTTATAGATTCCCGTGCGATCCCTGATCGGTTTTAGTCCACCTTAATCTCTGCAACACTAGTTTTCCCTGAATAGATGGGAATGCCCTTATAAAAACCTATGCAGCATGCCCCCATCAATCTAGGGATCCTGTTATTAGGAATAATTGGAAAGCATTAAAGCACTTCTCTGTCCTCGATTCATGTTGAGGCTGGTAACAGCCTGGAGAGCCTGGCCTAAACTTCCATACAGTATCTATACACGTGATGCAGAGCCACACGCCTGTATAGTACCTTACAGTATATACACACTATATGTGCTGGTGTATAGTCCACTTTCAGCGCTTCTGTGGCAGTAGGACAAGGGCTCGTCATGGCAGCTCTGGTTATTTAGGATATTGGGCTGGAAATCTGTTTAGCGCCACTTACGGCCGCCACTTGATTGAATTTAGTGCTCAGGGGAGAGGTGACTGCTTTGAAGGACACTTTTATGAATGAAGCACTTCTGCAAAACCACTTAAGCAAATATAACAATGCGATTGACCTTAAGAATGTGAATGGTAAATGTTTTCTCACAAAATGCTGACTACACACTATGCTCTGTGTGGTGAAGGGAGGTGGGGCTCAAGTGTAATTTTGAACTGAAATATGGCGCTGTTATGGGGTGGCGTTAACCCTAAAGAGAACCAACCAAAATGTGACCCGTTTCCCAGGCTCCATCCCTTTCTCACACACAACACCACTAACTGATCATTTCCCAACTAGACTACTGCAACACCCTCCTCTGTTGTTTACCAGCAAACAGACTGTCACCCTTCCAGTCTATTCTGAACTCTGCTGCTTGCCATCCATCTTTCCTCTAACTCCACCCCATTCTCAGTCTCTCCACTAGATGCTTATATCCGAAAGCATTCAGTTTAAAATTCCAACCTTAAACCGCACCTTCACCCTGAATAAGAGCCTTATGTTTCCCCCCACCCTGTACATACAAATTGCTGACATTAAAAATCATCCTACCTGCATCGACTGCATTTTCTGAGCTTTTTAACATCCAAGATAGCTGCCCGTGGAGTTTCAGGCTGCCTGCAGAGAGGAAGTATATTCTGACTATGCCGCTCTGCATTCTGGGATTGCTGTCCTTTTCCTGACCCCAGCGTTGCTCTGTCTGTGCAAAGCACAGCTATAACCCTGCGCCCCTGCACTTGCTCCCCCTCCTCCTCTCCTCAGTATGTGATACTTCTGAGGCAAGATGGTGATGCCCGTGTCCTGGAGTCCTAAACAAAGCTGCAGCCCAGTGGGAGAAAGCATAAGTAAGTATAT
Source organism: Gastrophryne carolinensis (assembly GCA_027917425.1). Taxonomy (NCBI): domain Eukaryota; kingdom Metazoa; phylum Chordata; class Amphibia; order Anura; family Microhylidae; genus Gastrophryne; species Gastrophryne carolinensis. The sequence goes on from CM051239.1 coordinate 373,552,545, forward strand.
TAATTTTAGATGCTGGGGAATAGTTTTTAAGGATTTGGGCTTTTCATTAAAAAATGCTAAAGGTCTGGTTTAAAGGGGCAGTCCAGGCAATGGCAATAATAAGGCAGCAAGCAGCTTACTTGATGCATGTTCCTTGTTCCAGGGCTCCAAAATATGCCCCTTTTTCCCCCTGTTTAATTCCTCCATGGCCCCCTCCAAATTTGGCAGCACAGCCACCCCTGTCCCCTTGTGCTTTTGGTGCAAACAAGCATGGTAAACCACAGTGGTACCGCATTTGGCTTTAACCACAGCAGAGCAACTCATAAAGCTGCGCCATGACATGCCCTTTCAGGCTAAGCCATGCCCAGAAATAGGAGTGAACTAGCAACTTTGCTTAAAGCAGAACAAAACCAGGAAATTTGACTTTCCCTGGGTTTTGTTCAATTCCATATTGGGATAACCCCTAGAACGCCTGATACTACTCACCTCTTCCTTGTTCCTATGCCATATGTGCAGCCTGTCAGAGGCATTTGCCATGTTTTCCTCAGGAGCTGTGGGATACAGGGGACGTGGCAGCACATGCTCTTTATTGAAAACAATGAGGGCCATTTGCCAATTGATATCGGCAGATGGTTCTCAATGGACGGGAGCACGCGCATGCTTCATTGGACCGGGGAAAGGTAAGCAATTACCTGCGCCCCGGGAGTTTACACACAGTGGGGCATCCCGATTCTGGATCACCTGTTGATGGCACTCGAGGAGAGGGTTGGAAAAAAACTGCTTTACAGGGTCTAAAAAGAAATATAGCGGAACTCATGGCGAACATTTTATACTGGAAGTCTATGCACACTGGATCCAGACAACATACACCCATCTTCCCCTGGGAAAAATAAGACTCATGGGTGACAGGTATTTGAGTGTACCATTCCACTTTTACAGGGGTGATCTGCTCCATTCCAATGTCTTCTGAGGCAGCCTGTGGGGAGCAGCAGCATTATCCACAATATCTGTAAGTAAACAGCAAATAAGAATACTTTATTTACCAAGGAATTTCTTTTGGTAGTTTGAACCATTACATATACAGTACACTGGGAGAGCCGTCACATACATATGTAGCATTGACATTGGGATTCCAGATTATGGAGGTAGTAAGAATAATTACAGTACATCGCTAGGAGTAATTGTTTCCTGGGGGTCTGCTGGTGGAGCTATTTACATTTAGTAATCGGCAGGGCCAGCACCAGCACAGGGCAAACCTGGGCAATTGCCAGGGTCCGTGGTATCTTCAGGGGACCACTCAATCTCACACTTGGCCATAGTATTTTTTTACAGTGGACCCGAACCACCAAATTCCAGGTGTTGTGTGCAGACCTACTCATAGCTGGCCTCAGCAACAGGGGATGACTAGCAACAATGGAGAAGATGGCATGGAATGGAAGGCAGATGATGGAAGCTCAGAAGATGGCAAGAACCAGATGACATCTCACAGCAATGATGGAGTCTTTAGTGGCAGTGGAGCAAGCAGTAAGGGCTGAAGGGTGCTTGGTGGCAGTAGAGAACAAGGACTAGAGCATGATTGGTGGCTATGGGGAAGGCAATAAGGACTGGTGGGCAATCAGAAGCAAAAGGTGACATTATTTGACATACTACTTATTACTTCAGGGCCCACTAAGACTCTCTTGCCCAAGGCCCCCCACAAACCTGGAGCTGGCCCTGGTAACAGGATAGCTGAGGGGTAGAAGCTGGTTTCACACTAGTGCAATTGCAGCCATCTGTGAAAAGCTGCCTATAGTAGTCTAAGGGTGCTTTCACATATGCTTTGGGTATTTGAGGAGAGCTCGTTGTGCTCTGCAAAAGCCCTGCCAGCAGTGTGCGGAGGGTGCAGCGCTAGCGATTCCACCTAAAAGTGTGAGCGCCACACAATCGTACTGCTGTGAAACCAGCCTTAGCTCTTGTGGTTCTGCATGGTGGCATTCTGAAATACCTCCTAGATAGAAGAGGGGGAAACAGACCATGGCCATTATGGAAGGTATCTGAGATGATTCTTTTGGCATGTGCTATGGAATCTGCATGTGCTGGCCTCAGAAGAGATGTGTTGGGACGGCCAGGAGCTGTTAAAATCCAGGGATGATTTTTGGCTTCAGTCCGGCACTGACTGGAGCTCTCCTGGAAACATTGTTGGTGTTGAAGTGGCTGGTTGTAAAATTGCCATCTCCATTTTTTGGCTGTGGAGGGAAATTGTTGCTTTATTTTTAATGTCACCATGAAGGTCTTTTAGAAACAGGAACTTCATCACTGCCCTGCTCTACTTTTCAGGGAAATCTACAGCAGACATCTGCAGACATGCAGAAAGCTCCTGTATAACAAATGAAGTGAACATGGAATCATGCCAAAAGTGTTGCAAACTTTGAGCTTCCAAATGAATGAGAAAATAATATAATCTTACCTTTAGATTTCTTCTTACCTTTTAAACTGTAAGTGGACATTTATCATCTACTGCTGGTTATCCACTGGCATGGTAAAAACCCTTAAACATATAGTAATGATTATTATGCTCATCGTTAAAGATAATTACTATCCTTAATCTTAGAACAATATTCCATTGTTCTTGATCCTTCTCCAGTGCTGCGTAAAAATGTTTGGGTTGCTGCCATATTCTACTAAATCTGCTGCCATATTATACTAAAGGCACTGTCCAGGTGCAGACAGCAAAAGAATATATATATGCTCTCCTTTTGCCCCTGCAGCTGCTTCGTACCCCTTTACAAGGTCAGGTCCTGTGGCACGCAAACACCTAGAGAACTTTTGGTAGTTCGTCGTTTGCATGCGGATTGGTGGCTAGGACTCCACCTCCCCATCTGTGTCACAGTGACTGAAGCGTGCTGTTCCATTCACTATAGGAGGTAGCAGAGAATTGTGGATAGATAGCAGCTCCAAACTGCAAAGCTGGCAAGTCTCACTGCACCAAATCCCTCTATTTTGTGTGTTATAATAATTTATGTTAACCAACCCAATGGTATGCCCACTTCAGCCAGGAGATTTATCTCTCCCCTCAATCCTTCTCTGTCCATCCTGCGACTGCTCTGTGTGAAGAAACATTACTGGCTCTATAGTCCTGCATCCCCCACCCGATTGCTGACATTCCAAGCAGTTCTTCATTTTGTGCTTTAGCCCCCTATATTAAGCCTAACATGGGTCTCTCCACATACTGGCTTGCGACTATGTTTTGGTACTCACCAAGTCTCGCCCCCCATACAGCAAGAGGCATCCGCCCTAGTGCTGATGAGAGCCTAAAGCTTGAAACACGTGTCCACTAGTTGGATGTGTCTGGCTGTATAAAATTTAAAGCTAATCCTTGGCATTGCACCCTTAGCGGTTCTAAGGGCCTTGGATGGCACAGAGACGTAAAGAGATGATTTGCATAGCTCCGCCTACTGCAAGGGTAGATGGGTAATGCTATCTGTCCTTGGACTGGGTACTGTGCAAATACTTTCCGTTCTAGGAAAGCCACTCTTTTCCAGTTGTGTGACAAAGCTCCCTCTGACGAGGAGAGGGTGGTAATCCAGTGCCCCTTGATTGATTGTAAGGTAATTAATTTAAATGTCCGGTGATAGCTATGAGTGTAACAAAGTCAAAAAAAGGATATATTCACCACTGAATCTCTCTATATATATATATATATATATATATATATATATATATATATATATATATTTTTTTTTTTTTTTTTAAGGACCAATACTTACCCATTCCTAGGGGCTCAATTCCCTTCACTGAATCAGGTCTCCTGCCCTTCGGCCATCCACTTGTCCAGTGCAAAGTGCTGGGTAAGAAGATGGCTTCTTTGCTGCCCAAATGCTCCTACCACATTTGCTGAGGGAAGTGGGGTTTCCAGAAAATTGTAGCTTGACAGGTTAGTGGACCTTCCTTTCGATGCAGCAAAGCTTTTGTGTTTGTACAATAAGTCCCCCCCCCCCCCCCCCCATTTCTTTTAGTAAGCCCATCCGATGCTTTCATGGACTATAGCATCATTTCTCAACCCAATTCCAATGTTTTTCCAACATTTTTTGTGCCGAGTCCTATCAAGAAGTACGTGGCTAGGCTGCAAACTGATCTGTACCCCAACCTCATCTGCTGCCATCCTATACTATACACCCAAGCATTTTTGATTTGGATTTGTGTGTTTAAACCAGTTTTAGGTGACTGATAACTCATGTGTATCATCAAAGTGGTATTTAGGATATTTAGAAATGGAAAGTGGTAACTGATAAAAAGAGACTGGAGACCATTGCACTATAGTATGAGTTACTTGAGTCCTCCTGATGGTAAATGACTGTTCTGCAGCAAGGTTACCACTTAACCAAAAATGGATCCTTACTTTTTGTAAGACTTTCTTTTGTCTAGAGAAGCTCCAGAATATTGTCTGCTGGCTCTGCCCCAGGCTGTCCAGCTCCTGAATTAAACATTTATTTATCCACCCCGGGTCTAAGTATAGACGTGTCAGAGGTATGAGTAACTTGATTTTGATCCCGGATTAAGATTGCAATTTCATTTGACAAGTTTATACTTTTAGTAGGAGAAATAGTGACTCACTGCTTATTAGCAAACTGGTTCTTGTTCTTACATTAGTACTGACACTGTAAGGACAAGCCAGGTAATCATTGTGTCACCTAAACATGCTACTTAAGGATGGTAAATAATAGAGGTGATATGTCATGTTGATTTGCCTCTTTCTCAGAATCTCTTGGAGGTAGATGGGGCAAAGAGCGCTTTGGAATATTGCAGGTCTTGGGCTGGGTTGAAACACAGATAAAGCAGAGTTTGTGGAAAGTAATGCCTTGATTTTATGTCAAGGAGGTGGGGGGCACTGCTTCAAATGTGATTGGTAATTTTCATTCATTATACTGTATATTGCTTGTGGGTCCCCTCTGAGTCCTATTTCACTGTGGGGATAATCAATTGTTTAAGCACAGGGACTTTATTCAAGAGGGGTTGATGAAATAAGGTATAGCTATAGTATAGATATATATAATATAATTCTTTGACTAGTAAGGGGTATTTTGATATTGCACTGTACACTATTTTGCATGTTTTTTTATTATGCGTTATGCACTTTATTGGGGAAGTATGAGAGGTTACTAAGAGGGACTCTAGTTAAGAGGGATCATATAGCTTCTGTTTACTAGCAATTGTACTTTATTGTACTGCAGTGCCCTAGAGATGTTATGATGTCAGTTATGTGTTACATGTGTTTTATTGGCTTTTAATTGTTTCTTTTGTCTTTGCCCAATGTAAACAATAAAATGTAAATTGTTTTGGAATATATAGCGCAGAGGTGTTTTTGGTGTGGTTGTGTGGAGGTTTTGGGGCTACCCCCATGTATTGTTTGATATTGATTTTATGTCAAGATATGTGAAAAAAACAAAAGCATGTTTCCACCTTATTGATCATATTTGTGCACACTTGGTATTATTTAGAGAAAGGAAGCACCATATGTTTTGCTGTTTGTCTTTAGTTTTGTAGCTGCATCCAATTAAGTTAAGACAAAAACATTTTTACTGTGTGGGCCTTGACAGGACCTATTTAATATTCGCACCAGTGCCCATCTCATTTAGTTACGTCACTGTACAGATTATCAGTCACCAATATTAGGTGACCATGTGTGGTGCTATCTGGAAAGACTAATCTTGTTGTACAACAGTCATCCACGACATGAGAGCCACATTCGACACAAAACAATTGCAGAGGCCAAATAATGCATTGACTCACTTAAGATGATCAAATCATTGTACCTCACTCAACATTCATTAATGTTTTCATCCTCTCCTGGATCTTTATGAATGGGCCCCTTTAAATCTCTCCACACTAATGTGTGGCCTACTACATCAGTGACCTGGCTGAAGTGCTACCCAACTCCCTGACTTGGGTCTCCTCCCGAAAGGGGTTCTTTGGAATGAACCACTACCCAGGCAGGCTGTTCCTGCTTCTGGGTGGGATTCCCCCAACCACCCTCCAGAACGATATTGTCTACCCAAATTGGGTCTCCAAAGTACTGTATCCTCCTGTTTTCAAATCCTTGTTCTACCGACAATCTATAAAATGTACTTCAATTCAATTTATTGTTCGCCAAGTACATCGTGAGATGAACAAGGAATTCTTTTTGGCATATACACAGTGAAACAGATATATTCTAAGCATACAGTACGTCCTGCTCCATATATAATACTTACACGTGGGTAATCCCCCGCCAGATGGCGCTGTTGACTGCAGACATGCAAAAACAGGCTCCTCCCGGCCCTTCATATACCCAGGGACCTCCCACAAATCCCCAGATTTCTCTGCAGTGCTGACTGCGAAGACATGAAGTATCACTCTCTCGCAGGTGAGCGGGGCTATTGCAGCCTGCGGCCCTGTGGGACTATTTCCACCCCTCCTCTGTGTAATATGCCTCCCAGCCTGGGCTGCACTGGTCGGGTGAAGGTAGGCAGCACCATGTGTGCTTACGGAGCCACGCTCCACCGCAATCCACCACCATAGATAGGGTAGGTGGTCAAGGCTGATGGTGAGCCTTCAGGGGATGCCCCTCCCGCATCATTGCCCTACGCACCATGCAGCGGTGGACCCTATGTAACGGGTCGCCTTCCTCCCTTGTTCCCCCCTTAGCCAGGGGGAAAAGAAAGGGGGGGGAGGGGTTGTGTGTATGGCGGCCTCAGTGTATCCTTACACTCTTATGGCTTGGTTTGTGCTTTACTGGGAACGGGGGTCAGAGCCGCGCTTCTATCTTACTGTTAGCCGCAGCGCCTTTAGTTTTCTGTTTCTGCTTGCACCGCATGTACGGCGGCGGCTTTGCGGACGCCACGGTGTCTTTTTCTTCCTTCCCCCTCTCCTTCTTAGCCTTTAGTGGCTCTTCTTAGGTTGCGCTGGCTTAGTTGGTTAATGCGCCTGTCCAGTACACAGGAGATCCTGAGTTCAGATCTCCGCAGTGCCTGTATAGGCTCCAAGCGTCATTTACTTCAGGCGTTATGACTTTACTGTCACTGATTGGCTAGATGCCTTCCGAGCTTCGCACTCGCTGGGGAGGGGCGTGGTTCTGGCTTGGCGCGTTCTGCGTCGAGGTCGGCTCAGGCCCGCCCTTCGAGGTTCGCTTGGCGCCATTTCCTTCTCACGGGCGCGTGGTGAAGACCGTCCTCTCCTCTCTGTAAGTGCCCTCATGGGCGACTCTTCTTTAGTTTCTATTCTCCCTTGCGCATGGCTCTGACATCCTTGTTCCCCTTTATGTCTTTCAGACCGCGGATTTCGGTGGCTTCTCCCGGCCCAGTGTAGCTCCCGGTCGTGACCATTAAAAATTACTCCCACTTCCCCGCGGCTTATTGGGGCATCCAGGGTAGCTTACTGCGTCAATCCCTATGGGCATACTGTGCCGATTAAATCACCATATGGAGGCATCTCAGGATATTGTGAACGGGGTTCCTTCGGGACAAGCCCGGCTGTGTGTAGCTTGTGGGATCTTACCTAGCAGCGGTGACAATGCACGGGTCTGTGTTCCTTGTGCACAGCAGGCGCTATCGGTGCTTCCCGTCTCCTCCGAGGCTGGGGCTGCACCCCGCCTCACTTCACCTACCCCCCAAGCCTAAGTCTAACCCCCAATACCAGCGGGGATTCTCATCCTGATTTGGCCACTAGGCTGGCTAGTGTTGAAAACTTGCTTGCTAATTCCTTAGCGCGTAAAGTCACCGCCAAGAGGCACCACTTGAACCCTGAATCGGCTCTCTTCCCTATAGAACCTGATGATTTGTTGCATTCCTATGCTCATATCCCCTCGGACGAAGGGGAACTGTTCTCTGACTCAGGGTCATATGATGATGAGTCCAGGGGTCAGGAAGAGTCTGGCTCCGAGCATTGGTCCTCGGATGATATTGATAGACTGCTGGTTCAGATCTTTGAGGTTCTGTCCCTCTCTCCCCCTGCTGCGGCTCCCCGGCAAAGGGGTGATCTTTTTCATACCGCTAAAGCTCGCTTGGAATTTCCCGAGCAAACCCATTTCAATAGCCTCGTGCTTAAAGAATGGGAACATCCCAGCAGACTTCATGGGGTCCCTAAGAGTGTGGATAGGAAATATCCCTTCCCTGCTGACTTGGTTAAGGGCTGGTCATCGCCACCTGAGGTCGATGCTCCTATTCTAGGGTTGTCCAACACCTCTATTATGCACTCTCCTGACACCACTACGCTACGGGACTCTGAGGACCGGCGTGTTGACCAACTGGCATGTCATGCCTTTGCATTTGGGGGAGCTACTCTGCGCCCGGTTTGCGCCTTAGCCATTACGGCAGTAGCGCTCAGGGCCGTGGTTAGAAGTGCTCTCGATGGCACAGATGAGTTGCCTCCTGATACTGTCAACGCTCTGTCCAGCTGTGATGCGTTTGTGAACTTTATCCTGTCCGCATCGGACGATGCTATTAAGATGTGTGCCAGGTCATCTGCCCTGGTGGTTGCTATACGCCACGTGGTCTGGTTGCGCCAGTGGGCCACAGACAATGCCGCCAAGAAAGCCCTCACGGGGCTTCCATTTAAGGGGCTGCGCTTCTTTGGGGATCGATTAGACCTCTTCGCCAAGGGAGGCAAGTTACCCCAGCGCAGGCGGCAGATTCGGCCCTTTCGTGGCCAAGGCTCCCTATCGACCCCCTACCGTGGGGCTAAACAAGGTAGAGGGGCGCGTCCTTCGCTGGGGCCCGCGCAGACTCCTGGCACAGGAACAGAGGACGCCGTCCCGGTTCCTCCTGGGGGCCCAAGCCCAAAGCCCCTCCCAAGACCCCTCAGGCATGAGGGGGCGCCCTCACCCGTCAGGGTGGGGGGACATCTACAGCACTTCGAGCACGTCTGGCGGCGGCACGTCTCAGACCGGTGGATTCAGGAGGTAGTGTCCTCCGGCTACAAGAATTTGCTGTACGCCCCCCCCACCAGATTCATTGGGTCTCGAATCCCTCAAGACCCTGCCGCAGCTCAGGTCTTGTTGCTGGCCGTACAGGGTCTCCTGGATCTAGGGGTCATTTGCAAGGTCCCCTTTGGAGACAGGGGCACGGGGTTCTACTCCAACCTTTTCACAGTACCCAAGAAGGATGGGTCAGTCAGGCCATTCTGGATTTAAAAATCCTCAACAAATTTGTCAAGAACAGGCACTTTCGCATGGAAACTCTGCGCTCGGCCATTGGCTCACTGCGCCCAGGGGACTTCATGACGTCAGTAGACATCAAGGATGCTTACCTTCACGTCCTGGTGTTTCCAGGACACCAAAGGTTTCTCAGATTTGCACTGAAAGATCAGCATTACCAATTTGTGGCCCTGCCATTCGGCCTAACGTCGGCTCCCAGGGTGTTCACCAAGGTGCTGGCAGGGGTGATGTCCCTGATAAGGCTAAGGCGGCATACGCGTGCTGCCCTACCTGGACGATATTCTCATCACCTCTCGGTCTCTGCGGCAGGCAGAGTTGGACACTCGGCTGGTAGTGTCCACCCTGGAGTCCTTCGGCTGGGTGATCAATTACCCCAAGTCCTCCCTGTCCCCCTCCTCGGTGACTCTGTACCTGGGAATGATTCTGGATACGGTTCAGTCAAGGATATTCCTTCCTCAACAGAAGGTGGAAGCTCTGACAGCGCAGGCGAGGTTCCTGCTCTCGAGCCCACAGCTCTCCATCCGGCAGGGAATGCAGTTGGTGGGCCTGATGGTGGCGAGCTTCGAGGCAGTGCCCTTTGCCCAGTTCCATTTGAGACCTCTGCAGCTTCACCTTCTGTCAGTGTGGGACAAGAACCCAGCGTCCTTGGACGGGGTCTGTGTGCTTCCCCCCTCGGTCAGACAGTCCCTTGCGTGGTGGCTGGACCACAGGAACTTGATAAGGGGCAGGTTTTTCTTGGCCCCCTCCTGGGAGACGGTCACAACGGATGCCAGTCTGTCAGGTTGGGGGGGATTCTGGAAGTCCCTGCGCTTCCAGGGGACGTGGGGTCCTCAGGAGGCCCATTTACCCATCAACATTCTGGAATTACGGGCAGTCAGGTTGGTACTGGAGCGGTTGACCCAACACCTGAGGGGTCTGTCGGTCCAGGTACGGTCGGACAACAGAACGGCGGTTGCCTACATCAACCATCAGGGAGGGACCCGGAGCAAGGGTGCTCTCCAAGAGGTGTCTCAGATTCTGACATGGGCGGAGGCCAATGTACAATGCATTTCGGCTGTCTACATTCCGGGGGCGGAGAACCTGCTGGCGGACGCCCTGAGCAGGGGGATGTCCCGTCAAGGGGAGTGGTCCCTCTGCAACAAGGTATTCCAGTCCTTGTGTCACCGTTGGGGCCTACCGGATGTGGATCTGTTTGCTTCCCGTCACAATCACAAGCTCCCGGCCTTCGTCTCCCTGTCTCAGGATCCTCTGGCCTTGGCCACGGATGCCCTGTCCATGTCTTGGAGGGAGTTTCGACTCCTGTATGTGTTTCCACCGTTCCCCCTTCTGGGCAGGGTTCTGCGCAAGATTGCTCTGGAAGGGGTACCTGTGATTCTAGTGGCCCCCAGGTGGCCAAGAAGAGTGTGGTTCGCAGACGTGGTTCAAATGGCAGTAGATCAGTACGATCTGCCAAGGGTGCCAGATCTGCTAACTCAAGGGTCCTTACGCCATCCCAATTTACTAACTCTGGCTTTGACGGCCTGGCTGCTGAAACCTCCATCTTGATGGAGAAGGGCTTGTCTGCCTCTGTGGTGGCTACTATGGTGCAGGCCAGGAAGAAGACCTCTTCTGCTATCTATTATAGCGTATGGAGTTCCTACATTGACTGGTGTGAGTCCAGGTCTCTTCCCTGCCGGGAATTCTCCGTCCCTAGGGTTCTGAAGTTTTTACAGCATGGTCTGGACATAGGTCTCAAACTTAGTACTCTGAAGGGTCAGGTTTCTGCCCTGTCTATCTTCTTTCAGAATACCTTTGCTCAACATCACCTGATTAAGACCTTTTTCCAGGGGGTCACTCACGTGCGTCCCCCTCGAAAACCTATTGTCCCTGTCTGGGATTTAAACTTGGTTTTGTCTGCCTTGCAGGGTGCTCCCTTTGAGCCGATTCAAGATGCTGCTCTGGCTATTCTCACTCTCAAGGTTGTCTTCTTGGTGGCCATTACTTCGGTTAGGCGTGTGTCAGAGCTGGCTGCTCTATCTATTCAGCCTCCATACTATGAGCGACACCAGGGCAAGGTGGTGGTCCGCTTCAAACCGGATTTTCTGCCTAAAGTTGTGTCGGCTTTTCATTTGAACCAGGATATTGTTCTTCCTTCTCTGTGTCCCTATCCTAGCAACGACAAGGAGAGGGTTCTGCATTCCTTAGACGTAGTCAGGTGCTTGAAGTATTACCTGGTTGTCACTAAGGCCTTCAGGAAAACTGATGCTCTCTTCGTTGTGCCTTCCGGGCCTAGGAAAGGTTTGGCTCCCGCCAAGTCTACCATCAGTAAATGGATTCGTCAGGCTGTGATTCAGGCCTATTCTACTAAGGGGGGGAACCCGCTCTGCGTCTTACGGCTCATTCCACTTGTGCTATTGGTGCCTCTTGGGCTTTTCAGCAACAGGCCTCTGTTGAACAAGTTTGCAAGGCCGATACTTGGTCTTCTGTTCACACCTTTTCAAAGTTTTACAAGGTTGATGTTCGGGCCTCAGCTGATGCTGCTTTTGGCCGCAAGGTTTTGCAGGCGGTTGTAGTCTATGTTGCTGTTGCCTTTGTTGTTGGGGATCCCACCCTACTTTATGGACACTGCTATTGGATGTCCCACGTGTAAGTATTATATATGGAGAAGGACCTACTGTATGCTTAGAATAATACAATTCTGTGAAATACTCACCTGTAGAATTGGTATTATACGCATACAGTACGTCCTGCTCCACCCCACCCTGGTTTCACCTTGTTCTGGATCCCCTGTATGGTGATTGTTATCATTGTTATTATTACCAGTTTTGGTGGTTGGTTTCTCCCGGCTTCTTTTTCTCACTGCTTTTCAATGCTGGGGATTTGTGGGAGTTCCCTGGGTATATGAAGGGCCGGGAGGAGCCTGTTTTTGCATGTCTGCAGTGGAGGGTACCCCCAATTGCTGGGTATTCATTGTGCTTATGCAAGGCTCCCTATAGGGGCAGTGTACCTCACATTATTTGAATAATAAACCATTGGTGCCACCCGCAATATTTCTTTCTAAGTATTATATATGGAGCAGGACGTACTGTATGCGTATAATACCAATTCTACAGGTGAGTATTTCACAGAATTGTATTTTACAGTTACATAGAAATTTAAACAAGAGATACAAACTACATTGGGTATAGTGGTGAACAAAATATACAGGTGCTCTTACGTAGTGCAAGTGATACCAGCTAATACAAGCCCTTCGAGCCCGGGCTTATGACACCTGGGCCTTGTTAAGAGTGCAGACAGCTAAAGGAAAGAAACCATTCCTAGACCTAGAAGTCCTGCAAGCTGGTACCACAAGACGTTTCCCAGATGGTAGATATTGGAAGGGGAGGGATCTCAAAGGATCTTTTCCACTCGTGACATTGATTGAGTCTATGCAGGTCCTGCAGAGATGGTAAGGGTGCTCCAATTTCTCTTTCTGCCGTGTTGATCGTTTTTTGGAGTCTGCACTTGTATCTTTTAGTTGCTCCCTCAAACCAGACAGAAAAGGAAAAGCATAGAATGGAACCTATGACCACATTAAAGAAAAGCACTAACAGCCTTTTTGACAGTCCTGTCTTCTTCAGCAGCCTAAGGAAAAACAGTCTCTGTTGTGCTTTCCTCAGTACAGCCAAGGTGATTTTTTCCCAGCTGAGGTTGTCGGAGATGATCATGCCAAGAAACTTTGTCCCTCTCGCTCTTTTGATTTCTACCCCATTGATGGACAGGGGTGACATGGGTGCAGGATGAAGTCCACTACCATCTCCAGAGTTTTTGATGGATTGGTCAGAGTTTTGATACTTGGAATACCTGCCATAATGAATTCTGTAATATATGTACTTGGAGAAGCAGAACTCAGATTTTTATCTTTGATTCTGGTCCAGAAATTCCTGCACCAGTAATTCCATGGGAACCCAATGGTCGTTTCTGTATCTGCCTCCATTTTCCTGGCATTTCCCTGATTGACATTATTGTTGTTGGTAGCAGAATTGGAGCTGGTGTTTTTTTTTTTTTCCTGATTAATGATTGTGTTGTTTAATGTGCTGGCTGCATTAATCTGCACAGCTGCTGTATAGGGAGGCCCCGTGTTAATGCCCGGTGTGCATTTTCCAACTGGGATTTGGGGCTTTAATCTGCACAACATCTGAAGCGCTGAAGTGTTTGTGAAATGTCTCTGCTGAGATGAAGGCCGCCTGGAGAAAACAGAGAAACGAATAGAGAACATTACAGACGCTGCAGTCTGATATAACTTTAACTGACCTGCACTGCTCTGCGGCAGCTGCTGTGTAGGAATCGGCTTAGTTACAGGAGATCGCTCTCCATTGCTTCCACTTTGTCGCACTTTCGATTGGTTTCTTGTCTTTTAAGTTCGCTGCCTCTATGTTCTACTCCATGCAGACTGCGCTCAGGTTTAGCCCTTGAATTAAGGCAAGCTCGTTGGGAATAAAGTGTTTATGATTTAAAGAGGGCGTATCACTCCGGATAAAGTGATATCTACTATAAGCCTTTATAACTTTATATAGCTGTATCCTACACCATGGAGATGCACAATGTAACCATTGCTGACAAGAAAGAGAGTGTTCTGATAATAGAACCATATATAACGGCATATTCTCTTCTTACCCCAGGCCAGCTTCCACAGTGCTTGGCTGTCCTCAGAGGACCAATCCCTATTCTACTCTTCCTCCTAAGCGGTCTTCCTCATTATTAGATTGTAAGCTCGCAAGGGCAGGGCACTCCTCCCTATTGTCTCCTGTGCTCACAACACTTGGTTTTAACCTGTGGCATCTAATTTTGTATTGTTCTCTGTGCTATATGTTTTACCTTGTCTGTATTCTTAACTTGTAAAGCGCTACGGAAGTTGATGGCGCTATATAAATAAACATTAATAATAATAATAATAATTATTATTATTCTTTATTTATAAAGCGCCATTATATTCTGTGGCACTGTACAAAGTATAATCCAGTGAAAGTTCATTCCAACACTGATTTTAGCCCTAATGAAACTGACCCATTTTACATAATATAAATGTATCTGCCATTAATGTGGAATGTTCTCCCCCGCTGCGAGTGCCATTCACTTTTATTGAAATTGTGTGTTTCTCCCCCTTCCCCTCTTCAAGCACTGAAAGAGTTAAAGCAGAACTATGGGCAAAAATGACCAAAGTTCCGATGTGCTATATAGCTGCCGTTAAAAAAAGAAGCAGATACTCGCTGCTTTCGGGCCTATTTTGCGCCTGCTGTGGCGCAGCCTATCCGCCTCTAAGGCCAACATTGGCCAGCACTGATAGGCTCGGCGCTGGTCACGCTAATAGCCTGCCCACGGTCATGTGGGAGCGCCCTGGAGGCTGATGGGCTGCGCTGTGGGGCCGCAGAAGGGGCCCGGAAGCGGTGAGCATCCGTCCGCCTGGTTTCTTGTTTTAACAGCGTCGATGCACAGCGAGGCTGCCCGGGTCATGCTATATAGCACAGCGGAACTATGGTAATTTTTGACCATGGTTCTGCTTTAGGGAAAAGTAGTAGCTCGAAGGGAAGGGGGTGAAATCACTTGCACAGCAGTTGAGACTTCCCTTCTAATAGTATATGACTGCGGCTGCCCAGAGGGCTTATCTGTAATCGGACAACATTAATTGCAGTCAGAGATAAAACTTATACTATCTAAAATGGGTCTGCTGGAAAAAAAACCTTCATCAGGGCTTAAATTGGAACAAAACCAGAGATTTCGCCTTTCCCAGGTTTTATTCTTTGCTCCCAGGGCATGCTAAACTGGCATGCCGCACTGTGTCACCCCCCAGTTCAGTCAGAACAACTCACCTGTTCTCAATTCTATGGCGCATGTGCAGGCTCTCATCCAATGAGAGTCATTTTCGGTGCATAATAAATGTTCGGCAAATGCCTCTTGTTTATGGCAGTAGGAACGAGAGAGCTGAATGGCTAGATGTGGGAGCACGAACGGCCCAAAAAGATGCAGCCACAAGTGTTTTTTACATCAGTGAGGGAGTCTGGAAACATGGAGTATTGAGTATTGCGGCTCCCTGGGGCGAGGGGGGGGATTCACTAAGCTGGGTATCCCGATCTGGGATTCCCAAGGGGCCGTGCACCTCGTCTTTTCCTGTCTCACCTCAGCACACCTTGTCTTTTCCCGCCTCACCTCAGTACACCTCACCTTTTCCTGCCTCACCTCAGCACACCTTGTCTTTTCCCACCTCACTTCAGCAGACCTTTCCTTTTCCTGCCTCACCTCTTGTCCACTTTTCCCCTACCTCCCCTTGTCTTTTCTCACCTCAGCACACCTTGCCTTTTCCTGCCTCACCTCTTGTCCACTTTTTCCTGCCCCCCTCGTCTTTTCCCACCTCACCTCAGCACACCTTGCCTTTTCCCAACTCGCCTCTTGTCCACTTCTTCCCATCTCACCTCAGCACACCTTGTCTCTAATGTCTCACTTCAGCACACACCTCACCTTTTCCTGCCTCACCTCGGTTCACCTTGCCTTTTCCCAACTCGCCTCTTGTCCACTTCTTCCTGCCTCACCTCGGCACACCTTGTCTTTTCCCGCCTCACATCAGCACACCTTGCCTTTACCTGCCTCACCTCTTGTCCACTTTTCCCTGCCTCACCTTTTGTCCACTTTTCCCTGCCTCACCTTGTCTTTTCCCACCTCAGCACACCTCGCCTTTTCCCACCTCACCTCAGCACACCTTGCCTTTTCCCAACTCACCCCTTGTCCACTTCTTCCCATCTCACCTCAGCACACCTTGTCTTTTCACGTCTCACCTCAGCACACACCTCACTTCAGCACACACCTCACCTCAGCACACACCTCACTTTTTCCTGCCTCACCTCGGTTCACCTTGCCTTTTCCCAACTCACCTCTTGTCCACTTCTTCCCTCCTCACCTCAGCACAGCTCATCTTTTTCCATCTCACCTCAGCACACCTCACCTTTTCCTGCCTCACCTCAGCACACCTTGTCTTTTCCCGCCTCACCTCAGCACATCTTGCCTTTACCTACCTCACCTCCACTTTTCCCTGCCTCACCTTGTCTTTTCCCACCTCGGCAGACCTCGCCTTTTCCCATCTAACCTCTTGTCCACTTTTTCCCTCCTCACCTCAGCACACCTTTACTTCCCCTCCCCATCTCTTTTCTATTTCTTCCCACCTCATTTTAGCCCACCTCGCCTTTTCCCACCTCACCTCAGCACACCTTGACTTTTCCTGCCTCAGCTCTTGTCCACTTTTTCCCGCCCCCCTCATCTTTTCCCACCTCACCTCAGCACACCTTGCCTTCTCCCGCCTTACCTCTTGTCCACTTCTTTCTGCCTCACCTTAGCCCACCTCGCTGTTTCCCGCCTCCTCTCTTGCCCCCATCTTTACGTCTCACCCCAGCCCCTCACTTCTGCCCACATCTGCTGACCTCTATATATACTTAAAAGCATATACAATGTTTTAAAGCTGAAGAAAAGACAACGGGCCGGCTGCTGGCCTGCCACTGGGACATCCCAAACCGGGATGCCCTGCTGCACCCCCTCACCACCACCTTCATGGCTCCCTCACTGCACCCCGCCCACCCTCATGGCTCTCTCGCCAATGTAAATATTGGGGGGCTGCATCCCCAGCATCTTTTGGCTTGTGCGTGAGCCAGCTTCTGGTATAAACTGAGTGCTACTTTACATGTGCACATCAGGGCAATCTGGCGCCGGTCACTTCTTCAGGGTGAAGTGTCTCCTCAAGAAGAATTGACGGGTACCACCCAACGCGTGGGAGACGGGGACACTTCTTGGCTTTATGCATGGTAACACTCTGTAATATATATTGTCTTTGGATGGCTCCATTCCCCTCTGATTCCTCTTTCACTTAAGATACACATTAAAGGGATAGGTTATGAAATGCGTTTTGCACGGGCACTTTATTATTGTTATATTGCTAGATTGTATATGCTGGCTCACGCACTAGTATCTTTTGGCTTGTGCGTGAGCCAGCATCTGGTATAAACTGAGTGCTACTTTACATATGCACATTAGGGCGATCCGGGGGGGTCTTACACAGTAGGGCATCTCAAATCATCCCAGGATGACCTCAGGGCAGGGAACAGAACATGGGATAGTCCAAATCCCCAGTTTTGTTCCCGCATGATACAGCTTTCCTGCAGTAAATGGTTTGTGTTTTCGCTGCTTAAATTTTATTGCAGCCCCTTGAGGTGGGCCTTTAGACCAAGAAAGGTTGTGCACCCCTGCGCTGTTGAGTAGCCATACCGGAGTATTACATTGTTGTGTTCTATGCAGCGTAATGGTAATGCTTGAGAACAATACGTTTTCATTTTATTTTGTTTCTCCCTTATGTCAGTGTCCTGTGCCAAACTGAAGAGGAAAAAGAATTGGTTTGGATCAACAGTGTATACAGAATTGGCCGTCGATGGAGAAACAAAGAAGACTGCGAAAGCCAGCAGCTCCAGCAATCCAAAATGGGAAGAACAGTTAACTGTGTAAGTCCTCCCCTCATGTAGCATCATGGAGGCTGTTTGGCCTTGTTTGTTTCATGCATTTGTTTTGCAGCTTAGGTGGCTTGATAAATATTTCAAAAAGATTATTCAGCCACAGTAATAAAAATGTAACAAAATATACTCCTCTCACCAGCAGCAGACTTGATCCTACATAGTCTTGTGGGCTGCAGTGGTCCAGATTTAGAGCATTCGGCCCGAAGCTGAGAGTGCGCTCCAATCTGCCCTCACATATAGATGTATGTCCACCGCTGGTAGTTCATCATAGGCAGTGTGCTCCCCACTACCAGTCATTGAGCAAGCCTGCTTCCTTGTGACTGAAAACCATTTAGTCACAGTCATGTAGTCTTAAAGACAGGACAATTCCCTGACTCCAGAGCATCCTGATTGGGAATGTCCCACTCTGTTAAATCCCCCAGTTCACCCGTATACTTATCGCTTCGATGATCAAATAGTGCATCACTGCAGGTGCACATCAGCTGGAGGGAAGCACCCTGCGATACTCACCCGGCATTCTATTACAAAACACCCTGCACAATGTGCAATTTGTCCAGCACCACCCCAAAATTTAATAAAAGGAAGAGTGTGCCAATCCGGTGTCCCCAGACCACAATACAACAAATAAACAACCACGGTCACAGTACACCGCAATTGGGACCAATCCAGGACGGCACCACTCGCCCTTCAAAAATCATTCATTGATAACATATATAATCACAAAAAATCATCTTTAATCCATCAAAAATGCTAAAAACATAACAAACATTACAGTACTATCACATACATTTAAAAGCCAAACAAATCAGCCTCCAGCAGAAATATCCTAATTCATAACCAATTCCCATAACATATCTATAAAAATGCCCTCAGGACAATTGCACTAAGCTGTGGCTCCAGCAGCCGCCAGAGAACAAACCCACAGCACCATAAGACCCCAAAATAGGTATAATTGGGTTGTATTTTCCTATTGCATGGCACGGCCTGCTTCCAGAAGTCCTTACATATGGGATATTCCGCCACAAGGTGGCGCAGTGCACTGCAGAAGAGTTGTCGCTCCTCCCGGTACCATATAAAACAGGAATCTCCAATAGACCTCTCCAGTATTTCCCCTGCGAAGATAGAAGATGGCTCTTTATATTGCGCAGGTAAGCGGGGCAACCAAGCCTGCGGCCCTGTATGTCTGTTTCCACCCGTTTCCGGACCCTCCTTGCCTCCCAGCCTCGGCTGACGGATCGGGTGAAGGTAGAGGAGCACTTGGGTCAGGTGCTCGAGGAGTGTTGCTCCAAGCCGCAGACCCTGTAACACAAAGGGTGGCCGGCTATAGGCTTTATGGTGAGCCTTCTGTGGGATGTGGAGTTCTGCCTAAACTTCTGAGGGGGTGAGTGTTTTTGGGGACTGTTTGTCTTATCTCACCCTGTGTTTGTGGGGTCTGGGGCTCCCTGGCTCTGGGACTTGTCCCTGGGTGGGTGCCCCCCTCCCCGTGCCCCCCCCCTCCATACCCTGGCTTGGCCTTGCTCCTGCTGCTGCCTGCTCACTCTCCTCTCCCCCTCCTCCTGGCAGGTGTTTGCGGTGGGAGGCTGCTTTAAAATGGCTGTTTTGTGCTGTTTCTAGCCGCCGCCGCCGCCTTGTACACCGCTCCGCGGCGGGCGGTGCTATGGTTGTGAGGCATTTCTGGCTGCGGAGGGCTCTCTTCGGGGGGGGGGGGGCGGGGGCGGGCCCCTCTTCCCCCGTGGCTGCGGCGTTGCTCTCCAGATTTTGGCTGTGGCCTGGCGGCTTGGTCATCTCCTGCCTTCGGTTTTCTTGGTCCGTGAGTCCCCCTTTGGGGTTTTTTATTGGACATGTGCCACAGGATGCTGATTGCATGTTTTATTATGTCTTCCAGGCGGGTCATCTGTGTTGTGGTTTCTCCTGGTCCTGCTCCCCCCCCCCCCCACTACCACCCCCCACATCTCCCTTGCTCTTCTGGGGGCATCCCTTGGGGGGCATCCCGGGTGGCTTTTTATTAGCCCTGACCCTGTGCTGGCCTATTGCACCTGTCTTAACCATCATATGGAGGCTTCTGGGGATAGCGTGCTTGGTGGTCCTTCGGGACAATCTCGGCTGTGCGTCATGTGTGGGGCATCCCCTCTGAGTGGTGGTGGCGCGGTTTGTGTGCCGTGCACCCATAGTATCATTGAGGACCAGGCTGGCTTGAGCGCTTCTCTGCCCAGTTCTGCGCTCCCTCCGGCTTCTCCTACTCCCCCACGCCTGCATTTAGCCCTCAGTGAGGGGAATACTAGCAGGGGGTCACAATCTGATCTGGCACTGTGTGTGGCCAGCATTGAGAGGCGGCTGGCTAGGACTGTTACTGGTAAGGCCTTGGCCAGGGGATGCGCTTAGTGGGCCTGATGGTGTCCTGCTTCGAGGCAGTTCCCTTTGCTAAGTTTCGCATGAGACCTCTTCAGTTGTACCTCTTGTCAGTTTGGGATCAGGACCCTGTGTCCCTGGATAAGGAATTTGCGCTATCCCCCCTGGCCAGGCAGTCCCTATCGTGGTGGCTGGACTCCAGGAACCTTCTAGTGGGCAGGCCCTTTCTGCCTCCTCTATGGGAGACTGTCACCACAGATGCCAGTCTGACCGGTTGGGGGGGCTTTTGGAAGTCTCTGAAGTTCCAGGGTCTGTGGGGCCCCCAGGAGGCCCATGCTCCCATCAATGTCCTGGAGCTGCGGGCGATCAGGTTGGTTTTTTCTCAGCTGACCACTCACCTTCGGGGTCGGGCTGTTTAGATCCGCTCAGACAACCAGACGGTGGTTGCCTACATCAATCATCAGGGAGGGACTCGGAGCAAGCTAGCCCTCAAGGAGGTGTCCCTGATACTGTCTTGGGTGGAGGAGAATGTGCCGTGCATCTCGGCGATCTACATTCCAGGGGTGGAGAACCAGGAGGCAGACTCCCTGAGCAGGGGGATGTCTCGGCTGGGGGAATGGTCTCTCAGCACCAAGGTCTTTCGCTCCCTATGTCACCGTTCGGGTCGGCCGGATGTGGACCTGTTTGCGTCCCACCACAACCACAAACTTCCGAGATTTGTCTCCCTGTCCACAGGATCATCTGGCTCTTGCTACGGATGCCCTAGCAATTCCTTGGACAGAGTTTCAGCTTCTTTATGCGTTCCCTCCTTTTCCTCTGCTGGGCAGAGAGCTGCGCAAGATAGCCCAGGAGGGGGTACCAGCCATTCTGGTGGCCCCCTGTTGGCCGAGGACAGTGTGGTTCGCAGACATCGTGCAGTTGGCAGTAGATCAGTACGTTCTGCCCGCCCTTTAGGGTAACGGCTCATTCCACTCATGCTATTGGTGCTTCTTGGGCTTTTCAGCACCAAGTTTCTTTTGAACAAGTTTTTAAGGCTGCTACTTGGTCTTCTGTTCATACTTCTACAAGGTTGATGTTCAGGCTTCAGCGGATGCTGCCTTTGGTCGCAAGGTACTTCAGGCGGTAGTGGTTTGAACTGCTTGCTGCTACTTTTTGGGGGATCCCACCCTACCTTACGAACACTGCTGTTGGACGTCCCATACCTAAGGACTTCTGGAAGCAGGTCGTGCCATGCAATAGGAAAAACACAATTCTGAGTACTCACCTGTAGAATTGGTTTTACTGGAAGCAGGCCAAGCCATGCATAGTAAAACCAATTCTACAGGTGAGTACTCACAGAATTGTGTTTTTTGGAGCCACCTTGTTATGCTCTTGTTTGATTCCTAAATATTATGCAGTGTCCCATACATGATTTAGTGTCATACACATGCTATATGTCTTAAGTCTTTAAGTATTTAAGTCTTTTAACTGTTTGACTGTTTGTTGTCTTTGCCCTACATAATAAAATATACGTTTTTTGACATTTCTGGTGGTGCAGGAGTTTGTTTTTAATATGGTTGTGGGGGTTTTTGGGCTACTGCCCTGCCACTATCACCTGGTGCTGAGGCAGGATACGGGGGGGGGGGGGGTTTACAACAACAAAAAGTGAATAAGCTTTCTCTACAAGTGGCTGGACCCTGGAGCCACACGCACACACACACACATACACACACACTTGTGTACGTCTAAGCTGCGGGTCTTGGTGGAGGTACTGACAGACTCTACATGTTGAACTCATTGGTTGCTGGTAGGGTACATGGACCGTTGCCTGATAGAGATTTGGAATGAATAGCTGATTTAGCCCTGCAGGTATCGGGGGGGGGGGGGTCTGAGGTGACACCGTTGACCTAGAGACATGAATGGAAGCATGTTCCTGCAAGGCTTCTTTTCTCTATGGACATGCCACAGGCTGCCTAGATTTTACAAGAGTTATGGGGCAATGTATAGTTTAGTAGAGTTTAGTTTTACTTTATTGCATTGTTCTCCTTTGAAAGTATACTGCATCAAATGATTTATTTTTGTTTTAGGAAAGTAACCCCCCAAACCACACTTGAATTCAAGGTATGGAGCCACCACACGCTAAAAGCTGACGCGCTGCTTGGAAAAACCATTGTGGACCTTAAACAAGCCTTGGAAACGCACAACAGAAAATGTAAGCAGTGCTTGCCGCTAAAGGGGCGCCTCTTGCTGAGGCCTATGGAATGGACTTCAATGTATGGTGGTGGACAGACATGTATAGGGGCCACCGTAAGCGAGGGGTATCCATGGAGCATAGAAGCAGCAGGCAGCATGTGATACCATATTCTGTAGGCTGTTACATTTAAAAGCTACTCCGCCTATACATGATGGCCTATGACCAATGCCCCAATCTAAAATATTTTATCGGACCAAAATGTAGTATAGACTATTCCAAGTGTGACATACACTCCGCTTCCACAGTCATGACATCTGGGTAATCTCCAGTAGAGGGCGAACTTCTGCAGAGATGAATGAAAAAAATGGAGCTCCTCCCGGTCCATAAATACCTGGGACCTCCCACTAATTCCCCAGTTCCTTCTCTGCAGGAAGGCGAGCAAGACAGAAGATGAAGACTTCTCTTACTTGCAGGTAAGCCGGGCTCGTGCCCGGCCATTTTTGTCCCTATTGCTGCCAGGACCTTTTCTAAGTTAACCCTATTTGATCCTCCCAGCCTTGGCTGCAGGTCCTGGTGAGGGTAGGCAGCACCTAATTGGTGTTGAAGGAGCTTTTTCTCCCCCGTGAGACCCCATTACAAGGGGTAGGCGGATTTCCAGGTTGGTGATCCTGGTTTGGGATGCCCTGTCCCTTGCCCTTTCCTCTGACCAGACCCTGGTTTAGGAATCCTTCCCCCTCTGGGTCCCTTCCTTAACCTTCGGGGGGGTTGTCATTTATTTTTTTTATGCTGTGTGGGTTGTGGGGTATCCCTTACTGGGGAGAATGTGCTGATTTGTATTCCATGTGCACAAAAGGCCATAACGCGGCAGTCTGGTGCCCAGCCTTCTGGGTCGGCTCCCCCCGCTTCATCGCCTTCCCCTCCCCGCCTTATCCGTACCCCAAGTGACATGGTTGCTAGCAGGGAGTCGCACTCTGATGTTTGCGCTAGGTTGGCCAGCATCGAGAAATTTATTGCTAGCGCTGTGGGCATGAAGGCTCAGGCTAAAAAGAGACATTTGTCGCCAGCCCAGGCGGCTTGGGATGTTGATGATGATTCCCTTGATTGGTCGGATTATTCCCCGTTAGAGGAGGGCGAATTGTATGAGGAGTCTGAGGCTGACGATGTACAGTTTTGTGATGCTGAAGTTGGGCAGGCGCGGGGGGATGCCGTTGACACTACCAAGGTTTTGACACATCTCTTGGAGGTTTTGAATATTGCCCCGTCTGTGGCGTCCCCTCTCAAAAAAGGGGAATTTTTTGGTTCCCACAAGCCTCGTTTGGAGTTCCCTACCCAAGGTCACTTTGATGCATTGATCCTTAGGGAATTGGAGAAACCTAGTCAGCTTCCGGGTTTTCCTCAGGGATGGGATAAGAAGTATCCTTTCCCGGTGGAAGCGGTTAAGCGCTGGTCTTCTCCTCCCGAGGTCGATGCGCCAGTTTTGGGATTGACTAACACCTCGGTGATTCACACCCCAGACGCCACTACCCTTAAAGTGGACCTTCACTCTGAATAAGAGTCTATCTTATATGTTTCCCCCACCCTGTACATACAGATTGTTCACATTAAAAATCATCCTACCTGCATCTACTGCATGTTATGAGCCTTTAAACATCCAAGATGGCGGCTTATGGAAGCCGCCGTCTTATCAGGCAGCCTGCAAACAGGAAGTGCCTCCTGACCGTTACCTGACCCCAACTCTGCTCTGTCTGAGCAAAGCACAGCTCTAACCCGCCCCCCTGTACCTTATCCCACTCTCCTCTCCTCAGTAAGTGTGATGCTTCTGAGTCAAGATGGCGGCGCCCGTATCCTAAATTCCTGAACAGAGTTGCAGCCCAGTGGGGGAAAGAATAATAAGTTAGTGACTAAAAACGTAAAATATATTAATTTTAGATGCTGGGGAACCGTTTTTTAAGAGTTTGGGCTTTTCATTAAATCATGGTGAAGGTCCGGTTTAAGGATGGCGAGGATAAGCGCCTTGATCAGATGGCATGCCATGCTTTTGCCAGTGTGGGTTCGGCCTTGCGGCCTGTGTCTGTGCATCTGCACTAGCGTCGGTGGCTACTAGGTCTCTGATCAGGGACTGGTTAAAGTGGACCAACACCCAGGATTTTGACTATCCTGGGTTTTGGTCCACTCCCCTGGGGCACCCCGATCGGGGGTGCCCCACTGTGTGAAACCCCCCAGAAAGCCCCGAAATCTCACCTGACCCCGCTCCCACGTGACCGCTCCAGCAAATCACAGCCGACAGACAAGCGAGCGCGCCTGCCGCCGCCTCCCGCACGTCACTCTTACAGGGAGCGCGCCCGCGCCGGCCATTCAGAAACGGCTGGCGCGGGTGCGCGCCCTGCTAGAGGGACACGCGGGAGGTGGCAGCGGCAGCCCGCACTGGAACGAGGAGAAGGTAAGGCTTGTGGGCTTCCTGGAGGGTTTCACCCCGCGGGACATCCCAATTTGGTCCACTTTAAAGGACGCTCACCTTGATCCTGCCAGCGCTGAGTTCGCTACTCTTAAAAGGTGTGAATTGTTCATGGATTTTGTCTTGGCTGCTATGGAAGACACTATTGTCATGTGTAGTAGGACTTCGTCCTTATTGGTGGCCATGCGCCGATCGGTCTGGCTCCGCCAGTGGACGGCGGACTTTGCGGCCAAGAAATCGCTCACAGCTCTCCCCTTCTTGGGTTCGCGGCTGTTTAGAGACAAGTTGGATGCTGTGGCAAAGGGAGGTAAGTTACCTCAGCGTATGAAGCAGCGTCGCTCCTTTCTTGGGGCAGGCTCCTTCAATCCTTCCTTTCGAGGTGCCAGAGCTGTCAGAGGTTTGGCCTTCTCGGGTGTTAGAGGTTCTTCCTGGAACAGAGGCAGAGGCCGGCCCGTCCCGCGTCTGCCTGGGGTTCCAAGCCTAGCCCGCGGTTAAACCAGCTCAACCATGAAGGGACGCCCTCACCCGTTCGGGTGGGGGGACGGCTGCGGCTCTTCTTCCAGGTCTGGGCCCGGGAGGTCACAGACAATTGGATCTTGGAAGCGGTCTCCTCCGGGTACAAACTGGAGTTCGAGTACTGGCCTCCTCCAAGATTTTTAAGGTCTCGGGTGCCCTCGGACCCTCAGGCTGTACAGGGGCTCCTGTCAGCAGTACAGAATCTTCTTGACATGGGAGTCATATGCCCGGTGCCTCCCTCGGAGAGAGGCAGGGGTTACTACTCCAATCTTTTCACGGTTCCCAAAAAGGATGGCTCCGTGAGACCCATTCTGGACCTAAAGATCCTCAACAGATTCCAGCGCATCAGAGATTCCTCAGGTTTGCGGTGGAGGATCAACATTTTCAGTTTGTAGCCCTTCCCTTCGGGTTGACCTCTGCGCCGAGGGTCTTCACCAATGGCACTGCTCAGGGCGTTCGCATTGTGCCGTACCTGGACGACCTGCTAATCTCAGCTTCTTCCCTCCGGCAGGCGGAGCTGGACACACACCAGGTGGTGTCAACCCTGGAGAGGTTCGGGTGGGTGATTAACCGCCCCAAGTCCTTTCTCTCCCCATCAAGGGAGATTTCATTTCTGGGCATGAATCTGGATACCATTCTGGCCAGAGTGTTTCTGCCTCAGTCCAAGGTGCAGGGGATTCAGGATCTGATCCGCCTTCTTCTGGCCATTCCTTGCCCTTCTATCCGACTGGGGATGAAACTGGTGGGATAGATGGTGGCATTCTTCGAGGCGGTCCCGTTTGCTCAGTTTCACATGAGATCTCTCCAACTTAACCTATTGACGCATTGGGACAGGTGTCCACAGTCCTTGGATCAACTTTTCAGGATGTCTCCCAGGGTTCGGCAGTCCCTTCGGTGGTGGCTGGTGTCGAGCAACTGTTGAGGGGCAGATCATTTTTGGTTCCTCGCTGGGAGACGGTTACCACGGATGCCAGCCTGTCGGGCTGGGGAGGTTTCTGGAAAAGTCATCAGTTCAGTTGGGTGTGGGGTCCTCAGGAGGCTCACAACCCCATCAATGTCTTAGAGCTCAGAGCCATCCAGCTTGTCCTGTCACGGCTGACGTCGCACTTACAGGGTCTACCGGTTCAGATTCGACCAGACAATCGGACGGCGGTAGCCTACATCAATCACCTTGCTTAGAGCTAGTAACTTGGTTCTTTCTCCAGGGTCCTCCTTTTGAGCCGTTACAGGATATTGCTCTTTCTGTTTTCACTCAAAAAGTTGCCTTCTTGGTGGCTATTATCTCTGTTCGGCGTGTCTCTGAGTTGGCGGCTCTGTCAATTCAGGCCCCTTACTTTGAAAGACACCAGGACAAGGTGGTCTTTCGCTTTAAGCCAGATTTCCTTCCTAAGGTGGTATCTGCCTTCCATCTCAATCAGGATATTGTTCTCCCTTGCTTGTGTCCTAAGCCTAGCAATGACAAGGAGAGGGTCTTGCACAATTTGGATGCTGTTCGCTGTGTTAAGTACTATTTGGTGACTACTTCTTCTTTCCGCAAGACGGACGCCTTTTTCGTGGTGCCCTGCGGGCCCAGTTAAGGTTTGGCGCCCACCAAGTCTACCATTAGCAAATGGATTCGTCAGGCCATTGTTGGGGCCTATTCTGCTAAGGGGAGGACTCCCCCTTTTAAGGTCACTGCGCATTCTACTCGTGCTGTTGGTGCGTCCTGGGCTTTTCAGCACCAGGTTTCTGTTGACCAAGTTTGTAAGGCTGCTACTTGGTCTTCCGTTCATACTTTTTCCAAGTTTTACAAGGTTGATGTGCGGGCTTCAGCGGATGCTGTTTCTGGCCGCAAGGTTCTGCAAGCTGCTGATGTTGGTGCATTCTTTTACTGTTTTTGGTTCCCACCCATGACGGGCACTGCTATTGGATGTTCCAGATGTCATGACTGTGGAAGCGGAGTGTATGTCACACTTGGAATAATACCGTTTTGTGAGAACTCACCTGTAAAACGGATATTATGAGTGTGACATACACTCCGCTTCACCCCACCCTTTTGGTATTCCGGATTTTTTATATGGTGAACCATTGTTTATTTTGTTAGTATTGTTATAATTGGTTCTTCCTGGTCCCCTTACTGCTATCTTACACTGGGGAATTAGTGGGAGGTCCCAGGTATTTATGGACCGGGAGTAGCTCCTTTTTTTGCATTCATCTCTGCAGAAGTTCGCCCTCTACTGGAGATTACCCAAATGTCATGACTGTGGAAGCGGAGTGTATGTCACACTCATAATATCCGTTTTACAGGCGAGTACTCACAAAACAGGTATTTTTGGTCTGGTAAGTAGAATTCCTAGGGGGCATCCCTCCCTGGACAACAGACATTACACAGGAATTATGTATGAGATTTTTGAAAGTGTTAAACTGGACCTTCAGCATCATTTTATAAAAAGCCCAAACCCTTAAAAAAACTAATCCCCAGCATCTAAAATTAATATATTTTAAGTTTTTAGTCACTTATTATTCTTTCCCCCACTGGGCTGCAACTCTGTCAAGCACTCTAGGATATGGGCGCTGCCATCTTGCCTCAGAAGCATCACATGCTTTGCACAGACAGAGCAGAGCTGGGGTCAAGAAAAGGACAGCAATCCCACAATGCAGAGCGGCAGAGTCAGAAGACACTTCCTGTCTGCAGGCAGCCTAAGACTCCATGGGCCACCATCTTGGATGTTTAAAGTGGACCAACACCCGATCGGGGGTGCCCCGCTGAGTGAAACCCCCCAGAAATCCCCGAAATCCCTACCTGCTCCTCGATCCAGCGGCGCATGCGCGAGCCGCCACTGCCGCTCACGCATCCCTCTAGCAGGGCGCGCACCCGCGCCGGCCGTTTGTGAATGGCCGGCGCGAGCGCGCTCCCTGTAAGAGTGACGCGCAGGAGGCGGCGGGTGCGCTCGCTTGTCCGTCGGCGGGATTGGCTGCAGCGGTCACGTGGGAGCGGGGACAGGTGAGTTTCTGGCGACTTTCTGGGGGGTTTCACACAGGATAGTCAAAATCCTGGGTGGTGGTCCACTTTAAAGACTCAGAAAATGCACTAGGTAAAAATCGGATGATTTTTTAATGTGAGCAATCTGTATGTACAGAGTGGGGGAAACACAATATATGCTCTTATTCAGGGTTAGGGTCTGTTTTAAAGTGTACCGAACCCCAGGTTTCTCACTTACCTGGGTTTTGGGCTGCATGATAGGGGCATCTTCAATCTATGCTCCCATTCGCTTCAATCTATGCTCCCATGTTGCATGCACTTGCTCTAGTCCAATCAAAAATTCCCACCATGCTTGATTATGTCCGGCAATGTGCTCTGAATGGAACTGATTGCTGGACGCCTCATGCTGACTTCTCCCTTTTGCTGCTTGCAGCTGCCCTCATCCTTTCAGTCTGGGCTGGCTCCAGGTTTATGTGGGCCTTCAGGCGGCAGAGCCTCAGTTGGCTCCTTTTCATTGGAGAGTCGCGGGTCAGGGGTCTATAAATTCAATTCTATAAACTAAGAAGGGCTGCTTATCCTCCAAACCCCTATTGGAGCTGTTTTTAGTTTGGCCCCACACGAATGAGCAGAGTACTGAGGAAGAGGGATGGACAAAACCGGAACGGCAGGAACGGATGGATGGAGAGATGGCTGGGAGGAAGAGGGATGGATGGACAAAATAAAAAGCACAGGAATGGCTAGGTAGGGCTGTTGGTGGTGGTGGGGGGGGGGGGTAGATGGGCAGAGCTGGAAGAAAGATGGATAGACTGGCAGATCTGGAAGGAAGAGGTATAGATGGGCAAAGCTGAGGGGACAGGGATGGAGAGGTGTAGAGCTGGAGGGATGGGGCAGAGCTGAGGGTAGAGGGTGGATGGGACAGAACTGAGGGGACAGGGATGAATGGGGCAGAACTGGGGGTACATGTTTTGGAGTGGACAAGGATGGATAGGGCAGAGCTGAGGGGACGGATTGGATGGGGCAGAGCTGAGGGGACAGGGATGGATTGGACAGAACTGGGGTGACATGGATGGATGGGGCAGAGCTGGGGTGACATGGATGGATGGAGCAGAGCTGAGGGGACAGGGATGGATGAGGTAGTTGACCGGGCTTGCCAGGTGCTGACACTGGCCCTGCTTTCAGTTATGCTGGTGGGCAGCACACATCATCTAGAGGTGAGAATGTCGTCATGGGATCGAATGCCGAGGTGAGTATATGGCAAAGATTGGGCAACACAGGTTTTGGTCCACATTAAGACCCTGTTTGGGTGAGTCTCACCAGGCATAACATGTCGTATAACTGGTCATAACTGGTGAATGTAAAGCATACCTGAAGAAAAAAACCTGCTAACAAATTTTGGACACTGATACATCTGTAACTATTACAAGAAAGGGTCTCCTGGGGAAGGGGGGTGCATGTAATGACCCACTTAGAGAACAATACATACAGTGTTTTCCAGCCAATGGAACTTGTTAGGATGGGTTATAGAAGGTCTTAAAAGAATGACCGAGACAAGGGGTTACTATTGCACCCTCTTAACCATCCTTTTTCCAAGTATACAGCACGTCCTTTTCACCAAATTCTTTACGCTTGGGATAACCGCCACAAGGTGGCGCAGTGGACTGCAGAAGAGACTTGTGGCATCTCTCGGCCCCATAAAAGGACAGGAACCTCCCACAAATTCCCAGTTTCCTTCTGCAGTCTGGACTGCGAAGATAGAAGATGGCTCTCTATATTACGCAGGCAAGCGGGGCTTATCAGCCTGTGGCCCTGCAGGACTATTTCCACCTGTTCTGGATCCCCTGCCTCCCAGCCTCGGCTGCCTGGTTGGAGTGAAGGTAGGACAGCGCCAGGGTCAGGTGCTGGAGGAGCACTGCTCCAACCGCAATCCCTGTACCTACAAGGGTAGGCGGTTCAGGCCTCTTCCCCGCCTCGCTTTCTCCCTGGGGAGCTCTCCGTGGGGGGGGGGGGGGTAGGCGGTGTTTTTTCACATTGTATTTTATCTGCTTTTTGCGTCATACCTCCGCGGCCCACCCTCAAGGTCCTCGCGGGCGCCATTTTGGTTGGAGTTTGTCTTCTCCTGACCTGCGGTACTGCGGCGTGCTGCTGGCCTGCCTGGATGTGCGATCGGATTCTTGGCCCGTGAGTCCCCTTCGGGGTTGTATTGTGCTCTTGTCACCACGTTAGGGGAATGTTATGTGAGGTTTTCTTATGTCTTTCAGGCAGGATAAATGTGACTGTGGTTTCTTCCGGCTTTCTTCCCTTCCTTCTCCCACCTTCCCTAGCAGGGTTTTGGGGCATCCCGGGTGGCTCTTGTTAGCCTTAACCCTATACTGGCCAGTGTGCCCACTCTAATCACCATATGGAGGCTTCCGGGGATAATGTGCTTGGGGTTCCTTCGGGACAAGCCCAGCTGTGTGTCGCGTGTGGGGTATCCCCTGTGAGTGACGGTGTCAGGGTATGTGTGCCCTGCGCCCAGAAGGTAATTGTGCTGCAGTCTGGGTTGCCTGCTACGCTGCCCAGATCTGCACCCCCTTCTACATCACCTACCCCCCCGTGCCTGCATTTGACCCCTGATGAGGGACATGCTAGTGGGGAATTACATTATGACTTGGCCTTGCGGGTAGCCAGCCTGGAAAAGCATATGGCTGGGCCGGTCCCCCGTAAGGCTTCTGGAAAAAAGCGGCCTGTTTCAGGCCTGTTTCCCTTTTTCCTGAGGAGAAAGAGGGACAGTTCTCTTTCTCTGGTCTGTACCCCCTAGAAGAGGGGGAACTTTTCTCTGATTCTGATTCCTCTGAGGAGCAGCAGGAGATTTATGGTGGTGCTGGGTCTCCTTTTGGAGAAGACCCATGGTCTCCTGAGGATACTGACAGGCTGTTGGCTCACATTTTTGAAGTTACACCTCCTGTCCCGCTAAAAGGCAGCAGGGTGAGCTTTTTCACCCTGTTAAACAACGCTTGGAGTTCCCTGAGCAGATCCACTTGGTGCTCAAGGAGTGGGAACGTCCTAGCAGATTGCCCGCAGTGCCTAAGAGTTGGGACAGGAGGTATCCATTTCCTGCTGATGTGGTTAAGCGCTGGTCGTGTCCCCCCGAGGTGGATGCTCCCGTGCTTGGGTTGTCCAATACCTCGGTCATGCATTCCCCTGACACTTCTACTCTGAGGGATGGTGAGGGCCGGCGTGTTGATCAGCTGGCCTGTCACGCACGGGACTGCGCTGCGCCATGTGTGCGCTTCTGCCATCACGGCTCTTGCTATTAAAGGGCTACTCAAGTGCCTTCTGGATAATGCCTCAGATACCAATAGAGGGGAGGAGTATAGATCCCTCCTGCTTTGCTATCTATTTGTGGCATTTATTCTTTCTGCTATGGATGATGCGGTTAGGATGTGTGGTAGGACTTCTGCCCTTTTGGTGGCTATACGCCGCTCTGTTTGGCTGCGTCAGTGGGCGGCTGATAATGCTGCTAAGAAGGCTCTCACTGGCTTCCCCTTTACTGGGCTACGGCTCTTTGGGGAGCGTCTGGATCTGTTTGCCAAGGATGGTAGGCTGCCTCAACGCAGGAGGCAGCCGCGGCCCCTTCGGGGGGCTGGTTCTTCCCTTCCCTCCTTCCGTGCTCCCAGGTCCGGTCGAGGTGCACCATTTGCGGGGGCACGTAGAGACCCTTGGGGCCGGGGTAGAGGCCGTGGTCGCCCCGGTCTCTCATGGGGTCCCAAGTCCAAATCTTCCCCCAAGCCCCCTCAGGCATGAGGAGGCGCCCTCACCCATTCGGGTGGGGGAGTGGTTGCGGCTCTTTGCTCACGTTTGGGTACTGCGCGCCTCAGACCGGTGGATTCAAGAGGTGGTGTCCTCCGGGTACAAGATAGAGTTTGCAGCCTGGCCGCCCCCAAGATTCATCAGATCCCAGATGGTTCAAAGCCCCCTGTCAGCTCAGGGCTTGCGGTCCAAAGCCTTTTGGATTTGGGAGTCATCTGTCCTGTGCCTTCCCAGGAAAGGGGCAGAGGCTTCTACTCCAATCTGTTCACGGTTCCCAAAAAGGATTGGTCCCTGTGGCCCATCCTGGATTTTAAGTGCCTCAACAAATTTGCCAGGTTCAAGCATTTTCGCATGGACACTCTGCGCTCGGCGGTCCGTACCTTGCGCCCCGGCGATTTCATGACTTCTGTGGACATCAAAGATGCTTACCTTCATGTTCCAATCTTTCCAGGTCATCAGAGATTTCTCAGGTTCACTCTGGAGGATCAGCACTACCAATTTGTGGCCCTACCGTTCGGTCTTACCTCGGCTCCTCGGTTCTTCACCAAGGTGCTGGCGGGGGTGATGGCTCTGTTGAGATCTCAGGGCATTCGCATCCTTCCTTATCTGGACGACATTCTGATTGCGTCTCAGTCCTTCCATCAAGCCAAGCTGGCTACCCAGATGGTGGTCTCCACACTCGAGTCCTTCGGTTGGGTGATCAACTATCCCCTAGTCTTCTCTGTCTCCGTCCTTGGTGAGGTCCTTTCTGGGCATGACTGGATACATTTCAGGTCAAGGTTTTTCTGCCTCAGCAGAAGGTGGAGAGCCTGCAGATGCTGGCACGGTCTCTACTTTCTTGCCCTCACCCCTCCATTCGGCAGGGGATGCAGCTGGCGGGCCTGATGGTGTCCTGCTTCGAGGCAGTCCCCTTTGTTCAGTTTCACACGAGACCTCTTCAGTTGCACCTCTTGTCAGTTTGGGATCGGGATCCTGTGTCCCTGGATCAGAGATTTGTTCTGTCCCCTCTGGTCAGTCAGTCCCTCTCGTGGTGGCTGGACTCAAGGAATCTCCTAGTGGGCAGGACCTTTCTGCCTCTGTGCTGGGAGACTGTCACCACAGATGCCAGTCTGACTGGTTGGGGGGCTTTTGGAAGTCTCTGAAGCTCCAGGGTCAGTGGAAGTCTCTGAAGCTCCAGGGTCAGTGGGGCCATCAGGAGGCCCATGCTCCCATCAACTTTCTGGAACTGCGGGCGATAAGGTTGGTTCTTTTCCAGTTGACTCCGCACCTTCGGGGTCGGGCTGTTCAGATCCGCTCGGACAACCGGACGGCGGTTGCCTACATCAATCATCAGGGAGGGACTCGGAGCAAGCGAGCCCTCAAGGAAGTGTCCCTGATACTGTCCTGGGTGGAGGAGAATGTTCCCTGCATATCGGCAGTTTACATCCTGGGAGTGGATAACCTGGAGGCAGACTCTTTGAGCAGGGGGATGTCTTGGCTGGGGGAGTGGTCCCTCAGCGTAAAGGTGTTTCACTCTCTGTGCCACCGCTGGGGTCTGCTGGATGTGAACCTGTTTGCTTCACGTCACAATCACAAACTTCCATTCTTTGTCTCTCTGTAACAGGATCCTCTGGCCTTTGCCACTGATGCGCTGGCAATGCCATTCTGGTGGCCCCCTGTTGGCCAAGAAGGGTGTGGTTCGCAGACATCGTGCAGTTGGCAGTAGATCAATACGTCCTGCCCAAGGATCGAGATCTGCTTACTCAGGGGCAACTGTGCCATCCCAATTTACAAATGCTGGCTTTGACGGCTTGGCTGCTGAAACCTCCATCTTGATGGAAAAGGAAATCTACTACAGGGTCTGGCATGCTTACATTGCCTGGTGTGAGTCCAAATCTCGGAGTCCAACCTGTCGGGTGTTTTTCGTTCCCAGGATTCTGGAATTCTTGCAACATGGTTTGGATTTGGGCCTTCGACTTAGTACCCTCAAAGGTCATGTTTCAGCTCTGGCTATTTTTTTCCAAAGATCTTTTGCCAATCACCGTTTGGTTAAGACTTTTTCCAGGGGGTTTCTCATGTGCGTCTGACACGTAAACCTATGTTACCAGTTTGGGATTTGAATCTGGTGTTATCTGCTCTGCAGGGTCGTCCTTTGAGCCTCTCCGTGAGGCTGCTTTGCCCATCTTGACTCTTAAGGTATCCTTTTTGGTGGCTATCACTTCTGTCAGGCGTGTTTCTGAGTTGGCGGTGCTTTCCATCAAACCTCCTTATTTTGAGCGACACCAGGACAGGGTGGTGTTTTGGTTTAAGCCAGATTTCTTGCCAAAGGTTGTGTCTGCTTTTCATCTCAATCAGGACATTGTCTTGCCTTCCTTGTGTCCTAATCCTGCTAATTCCAAGGAGAGGACTCTGCATTCTTTAGATGTGGTCAGGGTTCTGAAGTTTTACTTGGTAGCTACTGAATTTTTCAGGAAGACTAATACTCTTTTTGTTCTTCCTTCTGGTCCTAGGAAGGGTTTGCCTCCGGCTAAGTCCACTATCAGCAAGTGGATTCGTCAGGCGGCGGTGCAAGCCTATTCTGCTAAGGGGAAGGAACCTTCTTCCGCCTTACTGCTCATTCCACTCGTGCTATTGGTGCCTCTTGGGCCTTTCAGCACCAGGCTTCTGTTGAACAAGTTTGTAAGGCCGCAACTTGGTCTTCTGTTCATACTTTTTCCAAGTTTTACAAGGTTGATGTTAGGGCCTCAGCTGATGCTGCTTTTGGCCGCAAAGTTCTTCAGGCGGCAGTGGTTTAATCTGCCCACCGTTGTTCTTTTGGGGGTTTCCACCCTACTTTACGGACACTGCTTTTGGACGTCCCAAGCGTAAAGAATTTGGTGAAACAGGATGTGGTCCTGTTAAAGTGAAGGGAAGTTCTTAATGCATGTTGACGCCCTGTATATTTAAATAATTTTATTGAGTAAAACAGAATTCTGAATAGAACATTAGAATGTGCATTGTATGAATTGTAGAAAAGGTAACAGAAAAATGGAAATATAAGCTTTTCTGACTGATAATCACCTTAATACGATATCAATATTATTTTATTGCAATAGATTAGCATAGTATTAATTAGCATAGTATTAAAAACAAAACCAAACAAAGGATATCTAGCTATCAGCCCATGCTAATGCTCTTAGTGGACCAAAACCCAGGATTTTGACTATTCTGGGTTTTGGTCCTTTCCACTGGGGCACCCCAGTCTGATCCTTTCCCCCAGATCTCCGGGGCCAACTCGCCTCATCCAGGTCCTACGGTGCTCGTCCAATCAGCATGCTCGGCGTCACGTCGTCTATGCCTTTGTCAAAGGCCAGAGGCTCCGAGCAAGCTGGTGGATGCATCCACCATCTAACAGGGAGTGTGCCCACGCCGGCCATTCACAACTGCCTGGTGCGGGTACGCGCTCTGCTAGAGGGATAGCGGGGATGAGGCCATGGCTCACGCATACACCGTTGGACCGGGAAACAAGGTAAGTGTATGGGGTGCAGCAGGATATCCCGGTTTTGGATGCCGGAGGGGGGGGGGTTGTTCCACTTTATAGTCCCCTTTGAAAGTATATATTTTATTGTGACAAAAGTATGTGTTCAGTATGTTGAGCTGATCTAGTATTTTTTATCATGTTAGCAAATGTGTTTTTAATGGGTTTTTCTACCTGCAGTTTGGCAACTGCACACAAAGATCTCCAAGAACAGAGAAGTGAGGCCTTTACATACCAATCACTGCTGCTATGGCTGCTGCTGAGGTGAGGGAGCTCACTCGCGCTTCACATGCCCAGCAGCAGCTTTCTATGTGTACAGGACTTGTTATCTTTTCTTAGTAGCAATAGCAACAGATTGCAGTTAGGGAAAACTGCTTCTATAAAACACATCTTTGCATAAGAAAAAAGGGAAAAACTTTCATAAAAATGCCATCGAAAGTGAACTTTTCCTTTAAATGTAACTTGTGCATTCAGTGGCCAACCCTCACTCTCTGTCTATTGTTTGCAGTGGAGCAAGTAAAAGAACAATTAAAGCTCTCACTGGATGGAAAACACGGCACAGTCCACACGGGCGAGCTGACGGTGATTCTAGACGGTTTGATTGTTGAACCCGAGTTGATGACATGCAATTCCACAGGCCCCATCCCCAGTAAGTTGTGCATTTTTGCATCAATAAACATGGGCTGAGAAATAAGCAGGAAAGTTTTATTTATTTTCTGTATTTGTAGTGGAAATCCAGCACAACGGCAATGCCATTCATGAGAACGGAGAATCCTCCTCTGATGCCAGGACTGGGTAAGTGATGAAAGGGTTGGCACCGTGTATTTCATGCGGACAGTTCATCATATTGAAAGCAGAACAAAACCCAATAGGGAATCTAAAAGATTTTAGGGCCCGCCGCTGGCCAAAATTCACCTTCTTGCTGGCTCACTCGGTGTCACAAACACCAGCTACCACATCCCAAGCATCTTTAGGCGTTCAAATAGGCTGGGGCAGGAGCATGCTCCCAATTGCCACTGAGTTGTTTGCCATACATTACATATGCGTGGCAAATGGCTCTGATTAGACGAAAGCCTTCTCCTGTGCTGAAGGACCAGGGAAAGGTGAGTTTTACTGGACAATCTGGAGACTTTCACAGAGCCGTGCATTACAAATTCAGTGAAAGATAGGAAGGAAACTCATCACTGGAAGTAATGACTTTATCTTACATAAAATAATCATCCTAAAGTGGCTCAAAACCCACGCCGATCACCTCCAAAATCGGGATGCCATGCTGTGTGAAACCCCCCAGGTCACCCCATTCACGTACCTCTTTTCCCGGTCCAACGGCGCATGCGGCCGCATCCCACTGTCCCTCTAGAAGGGCGCGTGCCTGTGCCAGGCATTTGTGAATGACCGGTGCGGGCACGATCCCTGTCAGAGGGAAGCGGAGGATGCGCCCGCCAGGGCGCTTTAAAGCCGTTGCTTTTAGACACGCCGTGGGACCTGGAAGAGGTGAGTTGGTCTCGGCATCCTGGGGGGTTTCACGCATCGATCGGGGGCAAGGACCAAAACCCAGGATAGTCAAAATCCTGGGTTTTGGTCCACTTTAAACTGGACCAACACCCATTTTACAAAAATTGAATGTTGGTCTGCTGTGGGGACCCCCCTGCAAACCTCTTAAACCTTGCTCCCTTTGCGACATGCACTGGCTGGCGGTGGTCACGTGTTCCGTTCTTTGGCTCCGCTTTGCTTGCGGCCGGATGAGAACAGGCCACCTGACAGCTGCCAGTCAGTCACAGGGCTGCATGTTGCTGAGCGAGCAAGGTGACGGGTGAGGTTTATGGGGTTTGCAGGGGGTTGATGGGGGTGCAGCATTCAGGATGACCCCTCGCAGCAGAGCAACACCCATTTGTTTGTAAAATGGGTGTTGGACCGGTTTAAGATTACCCCTCACACCTCCAAAACACTGGCCATCTGATGCAGCGCTGGCTGGCCAAGTCGCCAGGTTCTCCCTTTTGCTTTTGTACTTTCACGGTTGGCATTTGGGCGGTGGCAAACTAGGCCTAGGTCCTAAATAGCTTTAGTGCCAGAAACTTGCTATTTCCCAAGGTGTCAGGTGCAGTGTAAAGCTCACTGATCCCCATAATATGTCCACTATTGCACTAGCTTCAGCAGCAACCCTTTCTATGTGATACACGATATTGTCCCAAGTCTCTCTTCACCTTTCTACACCTTTCGTCTTGTGCGGCATGGTAGTCATAGATGCTCCTCTGCATCCCTTGGTAGGTACCTGAGACAGCTGCTTTGCTAGTAGGAGGTGGCAAGTGTTTTGCCAAGTGTTTTGAAGGATATCTTGAGAATTAATGCTGCAGAGACTTTAGCAGTCACCCCAAACCTGGAGCCCTGTTGAGTGAATCAGTCTTGATATCAGATGTCTTCGTTTTAATCGGGTCTGTCCAGCCAGTCATCGAGCAGCGTTATGTACATATGATTACAGTAAATTAATTGTGGTCTTTTATATCCCCTTTAAAGATCTGCTGCTGATGTTCCCAACGGGACAGCTAATGAAACTGCATCAAGTTGCACGGAGCAGAATGCCTTTAATGCACAAATAGCAAATGGAGACAACTCCAGCTCCCCCTCTCATGTTACATCCAGACCCAAAAATACACCAGCACCAAATCCACCTTCCGGCCAGGCTGGCGTTCAAACTGGTATGTATGTTCCTAGACCAACATAGGCTAGTGAGTTGCCTTCTCGTCTGCACTTTCTTGGCTTTGCCCATTAAATAGTCCTCCGGGTCTTAGAAAGTTTTATTTAATATACATGGATGCTTGCTGCTCATCATCCTGGATTACTCTGTAGCTATTGGTCGTGTTATTTATTGGCTTTGCCAGCGAAAGAAGGATTCTGAGGTAGTGGAAACCCTGGATACTATTTAGCATACAGATAATTTGTTGAATGCAGTAAAGATGTGGATTAGGGGGTTAAAAAAAAAAACACCTTACCAGCAAGAGTCATCTATTTCCCTGCTGTCGGGAGCAGCACTTCTGTGTGTGCTTAGTTAGCCAAGCAGTGTGCAGCAGCCTCGCTCTCCATGTGGCTGCCACTGCTCAGGGGGATCGGCCAGCACTTGCCGGTAAGGTAAATCTTGCTTTTTTTTAATCCCCTAATCCACATCTGCGACGGCGGAGGCGATGATGATGGTGGTGGTGGGGAGCAGATGTCCGTGGAGCCTGGACCTTTTATTTTAAGGGACGGTAAAGGCTTAAAGCAGACCAAAATCGTGGATTTTCACTATCCCGGGCTTTGGTCTGTCCCCCTGGGGCACCCCGGTTTGGGATGCCCAGCTGTGTGAAACCCCCTGGATCACCCGCTGTTCTTACCTTTCCTCAAG
This sequence comes from Gastrophryne carolinensis, assembly GCA_027917425.1. Classification (NCBI taxonomy): domain Eukaryota; kingdom Metazoa; phylum Chordata; class Amphibia; order Anura; family Microhylidae; genus Gastrophryne; species Gastrophryne carolinensis. Next base: position 373,591,319 of record CM051239.1, read on the forward strand.
CCCACAGAGCACATGAGCGGCACGTGGCATCACTCACATCGTTCAGTTGTGTGCGCCCACGCACAGCCACTCAGTTAAGGTAGGTGTGACCATGCAAAGCCAGGAAATGGATGTGAGTGATGCCACCCCCGCGCATGTGCCGCGGGCTTGAAGAAAAGTAAGAACAGCGGGTGGTTTGGAGGGTTTCACACAGTGGAGCATAGAATGCGGGATAGGGCAGTCCTTTGTTTTGGTCCACTTTTAGGAAAAAGAAAAAGAAGGGTACCCCTTTTTTCTCCCCTGCCACAGCTCTTGTCTAGTCTGGTTCTCTGAAACCTGCCAGTTACTGAGAATGAGTCTCACAGCGAATATGTGCCCCCCCCCCCCCATTCCCATGGTGCCTATTCCCAATCTAATTCCCATCTATTCCTCAATGTTCGTTTGTGGCTCCACCCTGCTCCTGTGCATGCCCAACACCATTCACTGCAATGAAAGGGGGGTGATCCGATGCCAGTGCCTAGCACATACCTCCTTTACAGTGGATGGAGTGGGCATTCACTGTTGTAAAGGGCAGCTGGATCCCACATGGGCCGAGGCGGGGGAAGGTCCGGCAAGGTGGTGAGGTGAGTAAATGAAGTTAGAACTGGTAGGAAATGAGCAGAGGTGGTAAGATGTGAGCAGAGGTGAGACAGGGCAGATAGAGGTGGTGCAGTCCGAGGTGCCCGAGGGCCACATCTGACAGCAGTGTGGGCAGCAGGTTGGATGTCCCTAGTGATCCTCTGACAATTCTATTCTCTTTATGGAAACAATTTCATTAATCACAGTGATTGCCAAATGGTTGACAGCAGGCTAAGCATGGACCACAAGGGTTACCAGGAAATCCTTAAAGTAGACCAAAACCAAGGATTGTGACTCGCTGAAATCAACTTGCCTCTTCCTGGTTCTAGGACGCATGCACATCTACTCGTTCAATCAGCGCACTCGGCTCCAAGCGCACTGATGGATGTATCCCCGCTACCCTCTAACAGGGAGCGTGCCTGCGCCGGGCATTCACAAATGCCTGGCACAGGCACGCGCCCTGCTAGGGGGATAGCGGGGATGTGGCTGCGGCTTGCGCATGCACCATTGGACCAGGAAAGAAGGTAGGTGTATGGGTGACCTGGGGAGTTTCACACAGCAGGGCATCCTGATTTGAGTGATGGATTGGCCCAGGAATCTTAAAGGATCGCTGTGGGTTTTGGTCCACTTAAAGGAGGACTATCGCTAAAAAATGGCCCAGTGATAAAAATCCATATAAATATAATAGTAGGAGGGGTCATTTCTACACCCGGCATCAAGAAATATCCAGCCAGGCTTGTTTTATTTTTAATGTAAGGCAGAGGAAGTCGGTGGGGGGTGGGGGGGCAAGTACTGTCTCCCCTGATATATTTAAACCTGGCACCCTTGGATGTTGTTCCTACAGACACAAGCTTTATTCAGTTTAGGTGACCCCTCCTTTAATTAGCCGATGTGTTTATATGGATTTTTAATATTACACAGTTTTGCGATATGCCTCTTTTAAGTAGCCTCCACCCCAGATGGGGCCTCTTCCCTGGGTGCCCTGGTTCATATGGTGTGAACTTGGTGATATCTGTTGAGTGTCTGGGAACAACACGTTGAGTCATTTCATAGGTTCTGCCCTGTATACAGTTCGGGTGCTCAAGTAATACTGCACAGATGGCTCGCTATGTGAAAACAATGATTATGATGTCTGTTATTCCAAGTATACAGCACGTCCTGTTCCAGAATATTTCTTACACATGGGTAATTCATCCACAAGATGGCGCTGGACTGCAGAAAAAGACTTGTGGCCACTCCCGGCCCCTTAAATAGCCAGGAACCTCCCACTAATTCCCAGTTCTTCTCTGCAGTCTGGACTGCGAAGATAGAAGATGGCTCTCTACTCTGCGCAGGTGAGCGGGGCTTATTAGCCTGCGGCCCTGCAGGACTATTCCCACTCGTTCCGAACCCACTGCCTCCCAGCCTCGGCTGACCGGTTCGGGTGAAGGTAGGTTTAGCACCAGGGTCAGGTGCTGAGGAGCGCTGCGCCTACCACAGTCCCTGCTCTGACAGGGTAGGCGGTTAGGCTTATGGTGAGCCTTGTGGGATGCCCCACACTCTGGGTTTGCCTTAACACCATATCCCCTTAGGTGCCCCCATCCCCCCTCCCTTCTCCTATCTTTACTCGGGTGCTGTTCTCCCTTGCCTCGCTCTCCCCCGGGGAGGACTCGGGGGGGGGGGGGGGGGGGGGTTGGCGGTGATCACTTTAATTGAGTGTGTTTTTTGTCTTACTTTCACCGGTGCGCCGCCGCACGCTTGTCCAGCTGTACCGTGATTGGCTGGCCGGATCACGTGGGGCGCAATTCGCGCTCTTCAGGGGGGCGGGCTCTGTGGATGACGCCTTTTGCATCACATATCCACGGCCCGCCCCTCAAGGTCTATGCGGGTGCCATTTTTCCCTCTCTGGTGCTGCGTGTGCTGCTGGCTCCCTGTGCGGTCCGTGAGTACCCCTGTGGGGTGTTTTTTTTCTGTGTATTTTTTCTAGTGTATATACTTATGGGGTTGTCTCTTAAGTATTCTCAGTGTGTCACACACCCCGCTTCCTCTTTAATTCTTACGATCGGGTTACTCCACCAGCAGGTGGCGACGTTGCAGAGAGAAGTCTTGAAAACGTGCCCCTTCCGGCCTACATATACCTGGGACCTCCCACTTAAAACCCAGTGTTTTGTCTCTGCAAGATGCGACAAGACAGAAGAAAGAAGTCTCCTGCTTGCAGGTAGCCGGGGTCAGACCCCGGCATCCCCTTTTGGTCTATTTCTGCCCAGTCAAAATTGTGTTTTTTGCCTAGATAAGTAACGGAAGCCTCCCAGCCTAGGCTGCTGGCTGGGCAAAGGTAGATGGCACTATATGGTGCCTAGGAGCTTATCTCCTCCGCTCGTCCCCACGTGTGGGGCAATGCGGCTATCCGGCTTGGTGATCCGGATTTGGGATGCCCCTGTCCCGATGTTCCCCTTGGCCACCTTCTCCCGCTTGGTCCCTTCTCCCTTCACGTGGGGGGGGGGGTGTGTGTATGGGGTGCCTTTTACTGTGTGATTCTTGTGTTTAGGGGGAGCACTGGCAGCCGCGGGGTCAGCGCCGCGGTGTGCACGTTCCCTGAACTGCTGGGGCTCCTTGGAGTAGGTTTTTAAGACTTTCCCTTTATGGCTGAGGGCGCCTGCTGGCGCCCGTTTGCTCGCGTCTTAGGGGCGGGGCCGCGCTCCTTCTCGGCCCACGTGGTACGGCGCCGGCGGGGCCGGAGCGCGACGCTCACTGAGCCCGGCCCGCCTTCCTGTCTCTCCCTCTCTCGCAGCCTCACTACATAGAGGCGCTCGGCAACAGGCCAGCGGTCCCTGGAGGCGCTGGCTTTCAAACAGGTTTGATTTTGTATTAGTCACTTGGGGTTTCATTTTGCTTAACCCCTTCCTGGAGGCACATACTTTGCATGTATAGGTTTTTTTCATGGGCCAGGATATGTATATATATGTATGGTTTATATATTTTGCCTTTTGTCTGTTTAGTGTATGTGTGTGGACTTGCTGGCTAACTTGCTTTGGGACTGATTGTGGTCTCTTTTCCCTTACAGATCCTGGGTTCCCCTCACTGCAGTGGGTCTCCCCGGTCTGATATACCTGGCTAGTCTTAGTCTCCAAATTGGGATTCTCCTAGGCTTTAAAAATCCTCCCACTCCCGTGACTTTAATTATAAAAGGGGAATCCCGGGTTGCTTAATGTGTAAATCCCTGGGTTATTGCGAATACCTAAATTTCACCATATGGAGGCTTCCGACATTACCGGAAATGGCTCTTCGGGGCTATTCAGGCTGTGTGGGGGTTGTGGGGCTCCGCTCCCAGGTGATGATGTCATAATATGTAGTTCATGTGCACAGCAGAATATTGCGCGCCAGTCCGGCATTCCGGTACCTGGCTTCTCGCAACTTCCGTCATCTTCTACCCCCCCTCACCTATTCCGGCCCCCGCATGACGTTGTCAAGGGTGGGGATTCGCAATCCGAGGTGTGTGCATGATTGGCCAACCTCGAGAAAATAGTTTCCGCCGCGGTGGCTCAGAAGGCTACAACTAAGCGGAAGCACCTTTCCCCAGCATCGCCTGTTCTGGAGGATGAGGTGTTTGAAGTATTGGATTGGTCTGATTGTCCCCCTGCTGAGGAGGGGGAAATCCTTGAGGAGTCGGACGAGCCTGCAGACCAGCAATTGGTTGGTGCCACTGGCGATCAGGCTGCGAGGGTGTTCCTTGACACTCCTTCCATTTTGGCTCAAATGTTTGAAATTTTGGCTTTGGATCCACCTCAGGCGGTCCCCCCGCCTAAGGGTGAGTTGTTTGATGTGCCCGCGTTTGGTGTTTCCCAGGCAACAACACTTTGTGAGGGTTGTCCTTAAGGAATGGAAACAACCCAAGCTTTGGTCTGTTCCCCCTGACGTTGATGCCCCTGTGTTGGGGCTGTCTGACACGGCTGTGTTGCACTCCCCTGACACTACTACCATTAAGGATGGTGAGGATCGTCGGATTGATCAATTGGCTCGCCATGGTTTTATCAGTGCTGGATCGGCACTGCGGCCGGTGTGTGCTTCGGCGCTTCTTCTGATGGCAGTTAGATCCATTGTTAGAGGTTTGTACGCAGATCTTGATCCCCCTTGTGATGGGTTCGCTTCTCTCAAGCAGTGTGAATCGTTTATGTCCTTTGTCATGTCCGCCCAGGACGATGCGCTTGCAATGTGTAGCAGGACCATGGCCCTGTTGGTTGCTATTCGTCGGTCAGTGTGGCTGTGCCAGTGGACAGCGGACTTTAACTCTAAGAAGTCGCTTACAGCTCTTCTGTTTGTAGGTTTGCGCCTGTTTGGCGATAAATTGGATTCAGTTACCAAAGGTGGTAAGTTGCCTCAACGCAAGAGGCCTCGTCGTTCCTTTCGGGGAGCGACTTCCTTTAGTCCCTCCTTTCGGAGAGTCAGAGCGGGCAGAGGGGCCTCCTTTCCTGCTACCAGGGGTGCAGGTTGGACCCGGGGGAGGGGTCGTGGCCGTCCCAGTCAGTCCTGGGGTGCCAAGCCCAAGCCTGCTGGCAAGCCCGCTCAGCAATGAGGGGGTGCCCTCACCCGTGCGGGTGGGGGGACGATTGTGACACTTCTCCCTGGTTTGGGACCAGGAGGTTCCGGACAGATGGATCCGGGAGGTGGTGTCGTCCGGTTACAAGCTGAAGTTCGAGTCTCACCCTCCTTCACGGTTTTTCCGGTCTCGGGTGCCCACCGATCCTTTGGCCGCGCAGGGGCTCCTGGCGTCGGTAAAGAATCTTCTGGAAAAGGCGGTCATCCGGCCGGTACCGCACTTGGAGGTGGGCCTCGGTTTTTACTCCAATCTTTTCACAGTTCCCAAGAAAGACGGGTCGGTTCGCCCCGTTCTGGATCTGAAGTTCCTCAACAGGTTCATCCGTACTCGGAAGTTTCGCATGGAAACTCTGCGATCGGCCATCGGTTCTCTTCGGCAGGGGGACTTCATGACGCCCATAGACATCAAGGATGCTTACCTTCATGTTCCCATCTGCCAGGCTCATCAACATTTTCTTCGGTTCGTGATGAAGGATCGGCATTTTCAATTCGTGGCACTTCCGTTTGGCCTTACCTCGGCTCCAAGAGTGTTCACCAAGGTGCTGGCAGGGGTGATGGCCATTCTCAGATCTCAAGGCATTCGCATCGTACCTTATCTGGACGACCTTCTCATCATGGCTCCTTCTTTCAATCAATCGGAGACGGACACCAGGACGGTGGTCTCCACGCTGGAAAGCTTCGGTTGGGTGATCAACTTTCCCAAGTCCTCCCTCGCCCTGGCCAGGGTGGTGTCCTTTCTGGGAATGCGGTTGGATTCTGGTCAACACAGGGTGTTTCTGCCTCAATCCAAGATTTGTCTGATTCAGGAATTGGCTCGATTCCTTCTTTCCAATCCTCGGCCGTCCATCCGTCTGGGGATGAGACTGGTAGGATTGATGGTTGCCTCTTTCGAGGCAGTTCCTTTTGCTCAATTTCACACAAGGACGCTTCAGCTTCATCTGTTGGCGTCTTGGGACCGGCGACCATGGTCGTTGGATCGGCCCTTCCAATTGTCCTCCCGGGTCCGGCAGTCCCTTCAATGGTGGTTGGTCTCGACCAATCTCTTGAGGGGCAGGTCTTTCCTGACTCCTCTCTGGGAAATTGTCACCACGGACGCCAGTCTTTCGGGATGAGGGGGATTCTGGAAGGATCTTCAGTTTCGGGGGCAGTGGGGACCTCGAGAGGCCCACTTGCCTATCAATGTTCTGGAACTGAGAGCCATCCGTCTGGTGCTGGTTCGTTTGACTCAGCATGTTCTGGCCCTTCCGGTTCTCTTCACGGTCCCCAAAAAGGACGGGTCCCTCAGGCCCATCGTGGATTTAAAGTGTCTCAACAAGTTTGTCAGGTTCAAGCATTTTCACATGGAAACCCTGTGCTCAGCGGTAAATTCACTGCGCCTTCATGAATTCTGTAGACATCAAGGATGCTTACCTTCATGTAACAATCTTTCCAGGTCATCAGAAATTCCTCAGGTTCGCTCTGGAGGATCAGCACTACCAATTTGTGGCCTTGCCTTTCGGTATCACTTCGGCTCCCAGGGTATTCACCATGGTGCCCTTGCTGAGATCTCAGGGCATTCGCATCCTTCCATATCTGGACGACATTCTCATCACATCTCAGTCCTTCCATTGGGCCGAGCTGGATACCCAGTTGGTGGTGTCCACACTAGAGTCCTTCGGCTGGGTTATCAACCATCCCAAGTCTTCCCTGTCACCGTCTCGGGTGAGGTCCTTTCTGGGCATGACTCTGGATACATCTCGGGTCAAGATTTTTCTCCCTCAACAGAAGGTGGAGAGTCTTCAAGTTCAGACCCAGTTCCTTCTGTCTTGTCCTCATCCCTCTATCCGGCAGGGAATGCAGCTGATGGGAATGATGGTGTCTTGTTTCGAGGCGGTACCCTATGCTCAGTTTCACATGAGACCTCTTCAGCTTCGCCTCTTATCAGTATGGGATCGGGACCCGGTGTCCCTGGATCAGGTGTTTGCTCTGTCTGCCAGGCGGTCCCTCTCGTGGTGGCTGGACTCAAGGAACCTGTTAGTCGCCTCCTTGCTGGGAGACGGTCACCACGGATGCCAGTCTGATGGGTTGGGGGGGCTTCTGGAAGTCCTTGAAATTCCAGGGTCAGTGGGGCCCTCAGGAGGCCTATACCCCTTTCAACATTCTGGAACTGAGGGCGATAAGGTTGGTTCTCGCCCATTTGACTTCACACCTTCGGGGTCGGGCTGTTCAGGTCCGCTCGGACAACCAGACGGCTGTGGCCTACATCAATCATCAGGGAGCAGGAGGGCCCTCAAGGAAGTGTCCCTGATTCTTTCATGGGCGGAGGAGAATGTCCCCTGCATCTTGGCGGTGTACATCCCGGGGGTGGAGAATCTGGAAGCAGATTCCCTGAGCAGGGGGACGTCTCGTCTGGGACAATGGTCCCTCAGCAGCAGGTTGTTTCGCTCCCTGCGCCACCGTTGGGGTCAGCCAGATGTGGATCTGTTTGCGTCCCGTCACAATCACAAGCTTCCAGTCTTTGTCTCTCTGTCCCAGGACCCTCTGGCCTTAGCCATGGATGCCCTAGCAATGTCCTGGAAGAGCTTTCGGCTCCTCTATGTGTTCCCTCTGTTTCCTCTGCTGGGCAGGGTGCTGCGCAAGATAGCCCAGGAAGGGCTGCCAACCATTCTGGTGGCCCCTTGCTGGCCAAGAAGAGTGTGGTTTGCAGATGTAGTGCAGCTGGCAGTAGATCAATACGCCCTGCCCGAGGATCCAGACCTGCTCACTCAGGGGCAGCTACGCCACCCCAATTTACAAACGCTGGCTTTAACGGCCTGGCTGCTGAAACCTCCATCTTGATGGACAAGGGGCTGTCTGCCTCTGTAGTTAATACAATGATTAGGGCAAGGAAGAAGTCCTCGCCCTTTATCTACTATAGGATATGGCATGCTTACATTTCCTGGTGTGAGTCTAAATCTTTTCACTGTCGGGTGTTTTCTGTTCCCAGGATCCTGGAGTTCCTGCAGCATGGTTTGGACTTTGGTCTTCAACTCACTACCCTCAAGGGACATGTTTCAGCTTTGGCCATTTTCTTCCAAAGATCTTTTGCTAATCATCGTTTGGTTAAGACCTTCTTCCAGGGAGTTACTCATGTGCGCCCCCCACGTAAGCCTATGTTACCAGTCTGGGATTTGAATTTGGTCTTGTCTGCTATGCAGGGTCCTCCTTTTGAGCCTCTGCGTGCGGCTCCTTTGTCCATTTTGACTCTTAAGGTAGTATTTTTGGTGGCTATTACTTCTGTTAGGCATGTTTCTGAGTTGGCGGCACTTTCCATCAAACCTCCTTACTTTGAGAGAAACCAGGACAAGGTGGTGTTTCGATTTAAGCCAGATTTTCTGCCTACGGTTGGGTCTGCATTTCATCTCAATCAGGACATTGTCTTGCCTTCCTTCTGTCCTAATCCTAGTAACCCTAAGGAGAGGGTATTACATTCTCTGGACGTGGTTAGGACTTTGACATTTTATCTGATAGCTACTGAATCCTTCAGGAAGACTGATGCTCTTTTTGTTCTTCCTTCTGGACGTAGGAAGGGTTTGCCTCCGGCTAAATCCACCATCAGTAAGTGGATTCGTCAGGCGGTGATACAAGCCTATTCTGCTAAGGGGAAGGAGCCTTCCTTCCGCCTTACTGCTTTTTCTACTTGTGCTATTGGTGCTTCTTGGGCTTTTCAGCACCAAGCTTCTGTTGAACAAGTTTGCAAGGCTGCTACTTGGTCTTCTGTTCATACTTTTTCTAAGTTTTACAAGGTTGATGTTAGGGCCTCAGCGGATGCTGCTTTTGGCCGCAAAGTTCTGCAGGCGGCAGTGGTTTAAACTGCCTGCTGTTACTTTTGGGGATCCCACCCTACCTTACGGACACTGCTATTGGATGTCCCATGTGTAAGGAATATTGTGGAACAGGACGTGCTGTATACTTGGAATAATACAATTCTGTGAGTACTCACCTGTAGAATTGGTATTATAAGTATACAGCACGTCCTGTTCCACCCCGCCCTTGTTATCATTGTTCTTGGTTACCTCTGTATGGTGATTGTTCATTTGGATTTTTATTCATTTTTGATTCTCCCGGCTTCTTGTTAACTGCTTGTCAATACTGGGAATTAGTGGGAAGTTCCTGTCTATTTAAGGGTCCGGGAGTGGCCACAAGTCTTTTTCTGCAGTCCAGCGCCATCTTGTGGATGTATAACCCCTGTGTAAGCAATATTCTGGAACAGGAGTGCTGTATACTTATACCAATTCTACAGGTGAGTACTCACAGATTTGTATTTTTCTAAGGCAGAAGCAGCAGGTAGTGTTGAATGTGTCTTCTCTGTAGCTGTCAGCATATCCACTCTCGGCAGTAATTTGGGTATTTATTATGATCGCAAGAATGAATTGTGTAAAATTGTTGTCACTGTTTCCATTTTTCCATCAGCTCTAAGCGGTTTAGGGATGCCCCGCAGTGTAAAACACTTTAGCCTGATCAGCATACTTATTTACTTCCGTTATTCCCCCTCTAGTAGAACCCTGTGCCCTGCAGCATTATGCCTGTTCTGTGCCCACTCAGCAGACGCAGTACAGAACAGGGATTAAATTACACCGGAGGGTATCACTGGGAACCATGATAAGCCAAAATTTATCGAGATCAGGTGAATTTTTTCCGATCAGACCTACTTCCTAGCATAAAGTTCCTTTACTCGCTTGCCTTTGATCCTGGGGCATCCACCTCTGTGGTCTTCCCGGCAGTTCAGTCTTCCAGCCTGTAGGGGAGTGTGTGGTGAGAAAGCCCAGACTGAGGTGCTGCTTCTCTATGGATGGTGTACACCTCTGGACCTAAGTCTGAGACCAGGTGGGAATCTTACAGGGATGCCGGCACCCCGGGAGTAGTGGCAGGTGAGCCAAGGGAGCCTTGTGCCAGGAGACAACTTTTCCCCCTGGGGCAACCCGGAACCCTGAGCTAACTCACCTCTCCTCGGGCCCATGGTGCAGTTAGCTGTATATACGAGTAGTACGCAGCATTACTTCCTCCCTTCGGCTGTTCAGGGAGGAAGTAATGCCGCACACAGCCAAACAGCTGAAGGGAGGAAGTAATGCTGCGCACCGTTTGTAAGTACGGCTAACCGAACCATGGGCCTGAGGAGAGGTGAGTTAGCTTAGGGTTCGGGGTTGTCCCAGAGGGAAGAGAGACGAGCGTTGCCGGCGGCGGCCATGCATGTGTCGTGGGGGGGGATGAGTTTATTGGGCACCCTGTTTGGGATGCCCTGGGAGGAAGGAAGTAAGCCTGTCCTGGAGTCTCATAGACTCCAGGGTGGATTTTGATCCACTTTAAAGGGAACCAACAACCTGTAGGGGCCGATTGACTACCCCTGGGGCATCCCAATTTGGCATGTCTGTTGTGTGAAACCCCCAAGGGTCCCAGCAAGCACTTACCTTTCCCAGGGGTACCACACCACTTTCATGGGCCTTGGCCACATCCCTGGCATCTCTGCCACAAAACGCATGGAGGCTGGGGTCCTGGCTGCTCCCGTTTCTGTTTGCAGGTGCTCTGTATGGCATACAGAGCTGATTGAACGAGAACCTGGAAGGTAAGTTTGTAAAGAATCGGGGTTTTACATCGGGGCATGCCAAATTGGATGCACTAAGGACAAGGACCTAAACCAGGGATCGTGAAAAGGCCAGGTTTTAGTTTACTTTAACTGAAGGGGGTTTTCCAAATATGGATTCCTCAGGGGTGCGAGTCTTCTTTTACTTTAAAGTGGACCAACACCCAGGATTTTGACTATCCTGGGTCTTGGTCCACTTCGGTGGGGCACCCCCGATCGGGGTGCCCCGCTGTGTGAAACCCCCCCGAACCCCCCGAACTCACCTCTCCCCACGCCGACGGACAAGCCGCGGACAAGCGGCTCCTCCGCCGCCGCCTCCCGCGCGTCCCTCTTGACGTGAGCGTGCCCGCGCTGGCCATTCACAGACGGCCGGCGCGGGCGCGCGCACGTCTGGAGGGGCGCGAGGGAGATAAAGGTAAGGAGTTTGGGGTGTTTGGGGGGGTTTCACCCCGCAGGACATCCCGATCTCGGATGTCCCGCGGGGAGGGAGGTGATCGGCCCGGGAATCTTATAGATTCCCGGGCCGATCACCGGTGGGTGTTGGTCCACTTTAAGGACAAGACTGTTTAGGCATATTTGCTGCAGCTAGGACTTTGTATAACTCGGCCAGTGAAGCAGATGATGAAATACAATGATCCTGGTGGGGGGGTATGTGCTGATTTAGCTGCTATAGTTCATCATTGTAGCCATCTGTGCTGGTCCTTACATTAATTACTGTTCATTTCCAGTTAATGGCACAAGCGCTGCCCCTGAAGCCCACAGCACGCCTTGCCACGAAGCCGCCGGATCCCACATATCAGATTGCACGGACTCTCCGAGCGACAGGACAGACTTACCAGCGGCAGGCACGTCAGAAAGCAGCACATCAGCTGCCAGCACTGCGGCTGAACCTGTAAGGGCTACGGACTCGGCGTCGTCATCCTCTGCTGCTGGCAGCTCGAGTCCTGAAGCAGCAAAAACCAGGCAAACGTCTGCTACTGCCTCTGTGGATCCTGTAAGGCAGCAGCCTGGCAGCACTGCAGACCCTTTACCATCCGGGTATGCGCACAGATTGAGATTCCTCCGTCTGCTAATGATCCTCGAGCAGCCAGCTGTCACATATATTAGAGCTGAGTGTGCAGTGCGGGGGACAGCACACCGTCCTCTCACGCTTGCCATTTGTCTGTAACCTAGCAGCACAATCCAGTATCCCTAAACAGAATCTGTCACAAAATGCAGTGGGCTCATTTTCACCCTTACCATTATTTAATGCATCTTACATTTGCTTTCAGAGAACCTCAGTCCTATTAAATTGCACCAAAAGTGGATGAAATCTGCTTCACTGCTGTGTGTAAAATGCAGGCTGCAGGGGTAAAGATGCGAAGTAGCTGCATTCTCTCCTTACAATAGTTATCTGCCCCATCCTGAATTCTGTCTATCGAGCTGCTGATTTTTCTACTGAGGTTTAAAGCTGAGCTCTAGATAGAATAAAAAAATATTAGAAGGCTTAGAGAGGACCAAAACCGGTGGCTCAAGAGCAGGGGTACTCAACCACTTCATGTAAAGGTCCATTTAAAAGAATCCATTGTGATGTGAAGGGAGAGGGATGAATGGGAGAGGAGCTGTAAGGAAGAGGGGTGGATAGACAACAGGAAGGCCAGGGAAGGATAGAGAGAGAGAGCTGGGAGAAGGGATGGATGGGCAGAACTAGAAGACCAGGAATCAATGAGCGGGGGGGGGGGGGGGGGGGGTAGATGGCCAGAGCAGGAAGAAAGAGTAATGGATTGGAAAAGCAGGGAGGACAGGAATGAATGGGGTAGAGAGACTGAGCTAGATAGGGCAGAGCTGAGGGGACAGGGATAGATGGGGAAGAGCTGGGGGGGGGGCAGGGATAGATGGGGAAGAGCTGGGGGGGCAGGGATAGATGGGGGCAGAGCTGGGGTGGGGGGCAGGGATGGATGGGGCAAAGCTGGGGGGACAGGAATGGATGGGAATGGGATAGATGAAGCAGAGAGACAAGATGGTGGGACAGGGATAGATGGGGCTGAGCTGGGGTGGGAGGGGAAGGATTGGATGGGGCAAAGAGACCGAGAAACAAAGTTTGCAATGCCACTTCCAACCCGTACATTACTTCATATTGCAATGCTAGGTGCCAGGGAGCCATGACACTGGCAGGGAGACTAAGCTCTACATCACCGATCAAGGAACAGCTCTGAGCACGGCAAAACAAAAGCATCTGCAAGTGCAGGGCTGTCAGGGCAGGGGTCCGGGAATCTGGCACCAAGGTCTGCATTTGGACCCCGGTCCGCCAGTTGATTATCGCTGCTCTAGAGTTTAAAGAGGATAAGACCGTAAGCTTCCCCTGGCGCTCCAGGGCATTCCGTCGGTGCTTTATGCAGAGGCCAAAACAAGGCTGCACAGAGCAACATCTGCTCAGTGGGGGCTGGGACTGCGCATAGAAGTTGATGGGCCATTCACAGAGCAGGGGATCTCGCTCTGACAGCCAGTGGGTGTGCCAGAGAAAAACATTGGAGGTGGGGAGCTGGTGAGGTTTTATTTAACCCCCTGTCCTGCTTCAGCGGTGGGGGACATCAGAGGAGGAAAATGAGGCTCAAGAGTCTCCATTACAAACTTTCCAACTTTCAGACACGAGCATGCATGGCGGAGGTAGCAGAGAATGGCAGGGTGTGGGTCGAGATGCCAGAGCCGAGCCCCGCATGTGCTTTGGAAGAAGGGGAGTATCTGGTAAACTGGAGGTTTCACACTGCACATCGTCCAAAAACTGGGCGAGGGGGCAGTGTTTAAAGAGGACTGCCTGATTCAAATGTGTTTTGGTCTTCTTTAAGACCATACTGGAAAATTAGGCTGGCCACCTCTAAGCCTACACACATTAAACCTCGCTCACAATTATAAAATTGTTCAAAATGTATTGATTCTATTGACAAATAGACAAAAAGACACTCCATATAATAATTAAAAATACCACAAACGCCATGTTTCACAATACGTATAGTTTGCTCTTTCAGTATCCCAGTGATGCTCCTTTGTGCCACTATGTAACTCGAAGTATACTGCAATTCATTCATGCCGCCTGATATCGGTGCTTGTTTATTCGATTCAAATAGGGTGAACATGTTTCACTTATGTTCTTTGTTAGCTCCCTTAGTTTTCTATAAAAAATAGGAAAAATATAATTTAGGAATATATCTTTTAGCTTAATTACCATGCATTGAAAACTCATTCCTTGTGAAAATAAAGCACAAAAATATATAGTATAACTTATCACAGTGTTTTGCCATTCATTTGTTATCCATTAGCAGCATGAATTGTCTTTGATGTATTTAATACCTCTTGCCATCACCATAGTATCCTTTCAATGTATAATTCTATCTATGATATTTAATAATTAGTTTATATTAGTTATAATAATATAATAATTAGTTATATTAAAGGATATCAGGGTATAACTAATCCAATGTTTTAATTAAGTATAATAATAATGTGCACAACTGTGCATCACTTAAGTGCATAACATAAACCAAGAAAAAGTGCATAGTGTGAATAAAAAAAACATGCAGCACATTTATAAAACCAACCACACAGTGAATTGATCAATTTCCACCCCCCTCAGGAACACTAATCTCACCCTCCTAAAAGGAGTTTTGGTTTGCTTTTTGAAGGTAGGGACTTAAAGAGGAAAGTCAAGTCAGCCAATGTTTACCCCTTCTTCATTTATTCTTAAGCTGCCAATCACATGATGGTGACCAATCAGGTTTGCCAAGGGGACTTGCACATCAAACCTGAAAGGTTGCCAGTGGTCACCCTAAATGGCTGCCATTTGGTTCCCTAGAGGTCAATGAGGAAGTGATGACTATTCTTAGTATACAGTACGTCCTGCTCCAGATATAATACTTACACTTGGGTTATCCTCCGCCAGATGGCGCTGCACTGCAGAGACATGCAAAACAGGCTCCTCCCGGCCCCCCCAAATACCCGGGGACCTCCCACAAATCCCCAGATTTCTCTGCAGTGCCGACTGCGAAGACATGAAGTATCACTCTCTCGCAGGTGAGCGGGGCTATTACAGCCTGCGGCCCTGTTGGACTATTCCCACCCGTCCTCCTTGTGATGTGCCTCCCAGCCTGGGCTGCGCTGGTCGGGTGAAGGTAGGCAGCACCATGCGTGCTTATGGAACCATGCTCCACCACAGTCCCCCACCAAAGGGTAGGCGGTTAGGCTGATGGTGAGCCTCTAGTGGATGCCCCTCCCGCATTATTGCTCCGTGCCCCGTGTAGCGGTGGGCCCTATACAAAGGGTCGCCATCCTCCCTCGTTCCCCCCGTAGCTCGGGGGGAAAGAAAGGGGGGGGGTGTGTGTGGCGGTCTCAAGTGTACTGTGATTACACGTTTATGGCCTTAGTATTGCCCTTGACTAGTAATTGGTGTCAGAGCCGCGCTGTTTTGCTTTTATTGTATATCTGCCGCCGTGCTTGTCTCTTTGCTTTATTGGAATATGCTGCGCCAGACGCTGCGGCGTCTCTATTGGCAAATCACCTATTCTATGTGTGTCATACACCTCGCTTCTCTTGACTACTGTCTTCGAGCTTCGCGCTCTTCGGGGGGGCGGGGACCTGGTTTGGCACGCTTCGCGTCACGGCCCACTCTGGCCCGCCCTTCGAGGTTCGCTTGGTGCCATTTTGATGCAGCTAGTCGCGCACGCACATGGTAACGGCCCTCCTCTTCCCTTGGTCTGTAAGTGCCCTTGTGGGCGATTTTCTTGATTCCTTATTACTGCGCATGGCTCTGACATCCTTTATTCCCATTATGTCTTTCAGACGGTTGAATCCTGTGGCTTCTCCTGGCCCGGTTTAAATTATAGTGGGCCTTGTAAAATTCTCCCACCTTCCTAGCGGGTCTTTGGGGCATCCAGGGTTGCCTATTGCGTAAATCCCTGCTGGCATATTGTACCTAGATAATCACCATATGGAGGCATCTCAGAATTATGTGACCGGGGTCCCTCTGGGGCAAGACCGGCTGTGTATAGCGTGTGGACAACCCCATGCTGATGCTGACAGGGCACGGGTCTGCGCACCATGTGCCGAGCAAGCACTGGCTCTGCAATCAGGCTTGCCAGTGGCCGCACCTTGTTTTAATACACCTATTTCCCCATGCTTAAATCTCACTCCTGCTGAGTCGCATACAAGTGGGGATTTGCAGCCTGCTGTGTCTTCCAGACTGCCTACGGCTGATCAGATTATGGCGAGGTTGTCGGGGCGCATGGGCCCTGGTAAGAAGCGGCCCTTGACGCCTCTTGTTTCTGTTTTTGATATGGGAACTGAGGAGTTCGCTACTCCGTGTAACTGTTCCCTCTCCGATGAAGGAGAGCTGTTCTCTGACTCAGGCTCAGCTGATGAGAGGCCGAGGAGTCCTGACAATTCTGGCCCTGAATACTGGGGCCAGTGTGACACTGACGATTTGTTGATTAAGGTCTTTAAGGTCCTGTCTATCTCCCTCCCTGGTGAGGCTCCCAGGCAAAGAGGGGAGCGTTTCCATACAGCGACAGCGTGCTTGGAATTTCTAGAGCAGGCTCATTTCCATGCTCTTGTACTCAAGGAATGGGAATGCCCCAGTAAACTTCCAGGGGTCCCGGGGGACTGGGATAGGAAATACCCTTTTCCCCCTGAGGTGGTTAATTGTTGGTCATCACCCCCTGTGGTGGATGCACCGATCATAGGGGTTCCTAACCCCCCCTTTATCACAGCCCCTGCTTATAGTACCCTTCGGGATGCTGATAGGCTGGCCTCCCACGCCTTTCTTGTGCAGGAACGGCGCTGCACCCGGTCTGTGCCGCGGCCATCACCGCAGTGGCCGCTAGAACCCTCATCAGAAAGATGCTTGATCATCACCCTGAGGATCTCCCCTGGGAGGTGTTTAATGCACTCTCCAGTTGTGATGTATTTGTAAAATGTATTCTATTAGCCCTGGATGACACCATTAGAATGTGTGCAAGAACTTCTGCCCTTGTGGTGGCTATTCGTCGCTTGCTCTGGCTGCGACAGTGGGATGCAGACGATGCTGCTAAAAAGACTCTTACTGGGCTTCCCTTCAGAGGGCAACGCCTATTTGGGGCCCGTCTGGACCTGTTTGGTAAAAAGGGCAAATCACCCCAACGCAGACGGCCGTCTCGGCCCCCTCGGGGCAGGGGCACCCCTCCCCCCCCCCACCTTAGTGTTAAACAAGAACCAGGGGTGTCCTTCCTGGCGTTTCGTGCAGACTCCTGCCCCAGGAGCAGCAGACATCGCTCTGGCCCCTCCGGCGGGGCTAAGTCCAAATCTTCCACCAAACCCCCTCAAGCATGATGGGGCACCCTCGCCCGTCTGGGTCAGGGGATGGCTGCAGCACCTTGCTCCTATCAGGAGGCATCATGCCTCATTCTGATGGATTCAGGAGGTAGTGTCCTCCGGATACAGGATAGAGTTTGCTGCGCGGCCTCCCCCGAGATTGTCAGGGTACTTCTGGCCCCTGCCAGAAGTTGGTGCAGGCCATGCACGGCCTGCAGGGTCTGGGGGTCACTTGCAGATTGCCCTTAACAGGCAGAGGCAGGGGCCGCTACACCAACCTTTCCTTATTCCCCCAAAAGGATGAGTCAGTCTGGCCCATTCTGGATTCACAGGTTTCGGCAATTCTACAATTACAGGCAGTTTCTGCATGGAAACTCTGAGATGGGCCACCAGCGCCTTGCGCCCAGTGGGCTTCTTGCCGTCTGTGGAGATCAAAGATGCTTATGTTCACATCCCTGTGTCTTCTGGACACCGAGGCTCTTCAGGTTCGTGTTGGAGGCCCAACACTGCTAATTTGTGGCTTTGTTATCTGGCCTCTCTTCAGCTTCCAGAGTGCTCACCAAGGTGCTGACGGGGGTGATGTCTCTGATGAGACCAAGGGGCGTCCGCGCGAGGACCTACCCGGACGTCCTTTTTCACTTCCCAATCTCTACGTCAGGCTGAGTTGGTTACTCGGCTGGTGGTGTCCATTGGGAGTCATTTGGATGGGTGTTCGATCACCTCAAGTCCTCATTGTCCCCTTAATTGGTATCTCCATTCCTAGGGATGAATCTGGATTCGGTTCAGGCAAGAATCTTCCTTCCTCAGCAATAAAGTGGACAATCTGGTTGCATGGGCTCAGTCCCTCATTGCTGTCCCCGTCCCTTCACCAGGCAGGAATGCAGCTGGTGGGCCCGTTGGTGGCTTGCTCAGAAGAGGTCCCTTATACTCAGTTCCCCTTGGGCCCTTCTGCAACTTCTATTGTTAATACTGGACAGGAATCCAGCATCCCTGGAGCTGGGTGTGTGTGCCTTCCCCCCCTGGTACGGAGGTCCCTCTTGGGGCGGTTGAACTCAAGGAACCTGTCTGGGGGCAGCCCCCTTCTTGCCCCTTCCCGTAGACGGTCACCATGGATGCCAATCTATCAGGTTGACGGGGGGGCTTTCTTCTGAAACGCCCTGCGGTTCCGGGGGAGGTGGGGCCCTTAGGAGGTCCATACACCTATCGATTTTTGAAACAGTGAGCTTTCAGGTTGGTTCTATCTCGCTTGACTACTCCTCTTCAGGACCTGTCTGTTTGGGGGAGCTCGGTCTGTCTGACGACAGTGGCCTGCATTTATCATCTGTGTGGGACCTGGAGCAGGATGATCCTCCAGGATGGTATCTGATCCTGATCTGGGTGGAGGACAATGTTCCCTGCATATCGGTGGTATTCGCTCCGGTGGATGTCCTTCTGCGACAGGATGTGCTAATCCTTGTGTCACTATGAGGTCCAACCAGTGTGGATCTGTTTTGGGCCCCGTCACTATCACAAGCTCTCGGCCCTTGTTTCCCTGTTCCAGTATCCTCTGACCGTGGTCATGAGGCTTAGTAGCGTTATGGCAGGACATTCTATTCTGTATGTCTTTTCTCCATTCCCCCTGCTAGGCAGGGTTCTGCGCATGATTGCTCTGGAAGGGGGGACCAGTGATTCTGGTGGCCCCTGGGTGGCCTAGTGGAGTGTGGTTCGCAGACGTGGTACTGAGGACAGTAGATCTGTATGTTCTGCCAGGAGTGCCAGCTCTGTTCACTCAGGGCCCCTTTATGTCACCCCAATCTACAGACTCTGGCCTAGACGGCCTGACTGCTGAAACATCCATCTTGATGGAGACAGGCTTATCTGTCTCGGTGATTGAGACTTTGGGAAGACTAGGAGCAAGCTTCTTCTTCTTCCATCTATTATAGGGTATGGCGTGCCCATTTTGACTGGTGTGAGTCTAGGTCTCTTCCCTGTCGGGCGTTCTCTGTTCCCAGGGCTCTAGAGTTATTACAGCATGGGTTGGAGTTGGTTCTCCAACTCAGTACTCTGAAGGGTCAGGTTCTACCCTGTCCGCCTTCCTGTAGAAGTCTTCTGCTCAGTTTTCCTTGGTTAAGACTTTCTTTCGGGGGTTGCTCATGTGCGTCCCCCACGTAATTCTATGGTCCCTGTTGGGATTTGAATTTGATTCTGTCTGCCTTGCGGGGTATTCCCTTTGGACCTATTCCGGATGCTGTCTGGCTGTTCTTACCCTCAAAGTTGTCCTTCTGGTGGCTGTTACTTCAGTCAGACGTGTGTCTGAGCGGGCGGCTCTGTCTATCAAGCCCTCGTTCTTTGAGATACACCAGGATAAGGTGGTGTTCCGCTTTAAGCCGGACTTTCTGCCTAAGGTGGTGTCTTATGTCCATTGATTCAAGATATTGTTCTTCCTTCTGTGCCTTATTCCTAGCAACGCTGAGGAAAGGGTTCTACATTCCTTCAGCAGATGTTGGAAGTGTTTCCTTGGTTGTCACTGTGCACCTTAGGAGAACTGATGCCCCTTTGGGTCTATGGCCATCTCCATCCTGTATGTGCCTGATCTCGTCTGATCTCGGGGGGTTAGGCGGCTTTGGGCCTGGTCATTACATGAATGGGATGGTCCCTTCTGGTCCTAGGAAAGGTTTTCGGCTTCTGCCAAAGCTACTGTTAGCGTTTGGTCTTGTCAGGCTGTTACTCAGGCCTATTCCTCTAAGGGGAAGAATCTTCTTCTTGCTTTACTTCTTATTCTACTCGTGCTTTGGTGCCTTTTGGGCTTTTCAGCACCAGGTTTCTGTTGAACAAGTTTGCTAGACCGCTACTCTGTTCATGCCTTTTCAAAGGTTTTACAAGGTTGGCGTTTGAGCCTTAGCTCATGCTGTCTTGGTTGCAAGGTTTGCAGGTGACAGTGCTTTGAACTGTCTGCTGTTGCCTTTTTTGTGGACACTGCTATTGGATGTCCCAAGTGTAAGTATTATATCTGGAGCAGGACGTACTGTATACTAAGAATAATACAATTCTGTGAAATACTCACCTGTAGAATTGGTATTATAAGTATACAGTACGTCCTGCTCCACCCCACCCTGGTTTTTGCGTTATTCTGGATCCCCTGTATGGTGATTGTTATCATTGTTATAGTTACCAGTTTTGGTGGTTAAATTCTCCCGGCTTCTTCTTCACTGCTTTTCAATGCTGGGGATTTGTGGGAGGTCCCCGGGTATTTGGGGGTCCAGGTGGAGCCTGTTTTGCATGTTTCTGCAGTGCAGCGCCATCTGGCGGAGAGTAACCCAAGTGTAAGTATTATATCTGGAGCAGGACGTACTGTATACTTATAATACCAATTCTACAGGTGAGTATTTCACGGAATTGTATTTTTCTTTAATGAGGATGCCTCAAGGGGTTATAACACCAATATTTTAGGATACCCCATTGTGTTGCAGATGTTAAACCTTATGCTTGATTTCAGATGGGAGCAGAGGAAGGATCCCCATGGTAGAACTTATTATGTTGATCACAACACCAGAACGACGACGTGGGAGAGACCGCAGCCGCTACCTCCTGGGTAAGATGAGCATCTAGAAGTATGACTGTCCCACACTCACATCCAGTTGTCCCTGCAGGCTCCTGACATTCCAGACTAACCTGAGAGAGATGTAGGGCCTTTTTTTTTTTTAATCTTTATGTACTTTTCCGGACACTTGTCTGTGTGTGATGCCTCCTCACTGGAAGTGTCTCCTGAGCACCTCAGATATATACTAGGAGGTAGGCTTGTTTCTAGAGACCAGCTCTTGTTTGGGTTATACTGTAGAAAGAGACCCCGAAATAGATAGCGCATGGCTTTAATCCATAATCTATACAAAGAAAATGATATTTAAAGTTGCTTCTTTAAAACCCAAATCCAGTGCAACCAGCATAGCACTGCCTGTCCCAAAAACACTTCTCTATAGTCATGTGAAGCTGATTTGCTCTGTACTGGTAATTTGAAACTTATGGCCTGTTTACACGGAGGGACCTGAGCGGCAACATTAGCGATCGCTCTAGTGACTGATCGACCAACAAATCTTCAGCTCAATTGCAGACGGTTTGTATGGTCGGTTGCTCGCTGAGTGAACATCCAACTAATCTTCTCGTGTAATCCCAGAATTAACGCCTTCAGAGATCTTGTCCCCGGCAGCCCAGAGCCAAGCAGCCGTTCCCTTGCGTCAGTCACGGTGACTGCCTCTCCTGTTCCATTTGCCCGGATGACGGGGGAGTGTCATTCCTTGGTAAGCCCCTTCTATTGAAATGAATGAAGCAGGTGTGGCCAGTCCCTTTTATTGATCGGAGGAGGCAGCAAGGAGACCACGGGTCATAGTCTTGAGTGGGGATAGCACGGTCTGGATCTCCGCTGGAGGTAAGTATCCAACTCCCGCAATAGGGCTGATCAGCTGTGCGGGACTAGAGTTGATTTTGTATACTATTCTAAGTATGTCACACACCCCACTTCAAACATTAATAATTACAATAGGGTTAACTCACCGCTAGGTGGTAGCATTGCAGAGAATCTCCAAAAATTCAACAGGCCCCTCCCGGTCTATACATACCTGGTACCTCCCAACAATCACCCAGTGTTGTTCTCTGCAAGGTGGCGACAAGACAGAAGAAAGAAGTCTCCTGCTTGCAGGTAGCCGGGGTATCCCCCCGCCCCCCCCCCCCCCCGTGGTCTATTTCTGCCCGGCTCTTGTTTGTAGCATACTTGTTAACTGGCAGCCTCCCAGCCTCGGCTGTAGGCCGGGCAAAAGGTAGCCGGCACCTTTGGTGCCTAGGAGATTAGCTCCTCCGCTCGACCCTTCATTGCGGGGCATAGCGGGATTCCCGGAGTGGTGATCCGGATGTGGGATGCCCCCATTTAACTAGGGTAGTTAGCGGTTACAGGTTTAGCCCTGGGACAGTAGTTTATTCCTTACTCCGGGGTGTGTTGCGCACTTTGGGACCGGTGTCATGGTTGTATGAGTGTGGCTGCTTAACTGGCTGGTTTTGTGAGGGCTCCTGCGCTGTTTACTGTGGCGTGTTTGGCTTGACCTGCCTTGTGTGTGTGTTTTTTACTTCAGGGCTGCTTGAGCGTTTGGCGGTTCTCCCCTCAGGAGCCGGGGGGGCGGGGCCTCGCGGCGCGCTGCGCCGCGGTCCCGCCTGTTGGCTGAGCGCCGTGCTCGGCGCTTGCAGCCTGGCGTGTCCGGCCTGCTCAGGGGTGAGAGAGAGTTTGAGAGTGTGTGTGTGTTGCGCACTTGGGACCGGCAGGTTGCTCCGCCGGTCCCGTCTTGCACGGTAGCGCGGTTTCGCTGGTCTGGCTGTTCGTGACGCCGCGAGGGGGGCGGGACCGCGTCGCGCGCGGGCCGCGCGCTGATTGGCCTGTTTGGAGGGGCGGGGCTTTCTCGGCTCCCGCGCTCCCGGGGCTCGTCTTCTCCTCCCTCGCAGACACGGAGCGGTGTTCGGGCCGCCATCTTGCTGCGGGTGCCTCTCTGCGCTTGTGCTCTTCTCCAGGTAGGCGGTTCTGGCAGATTAGCCTGCGGGGGTTTGTTTTGGGTCACATAGGACTGGTGGCCTGGCCCCCCACCTTACGTCCCCCTCCTTCTCCCTCCTCCTCGCTCCCGCCCGCCTTTTTAAGGTGCTGGCTGGATATATTAACCATCTCTTTTTGTCTATGGTTAATGGGGGGGGGGGGGGGGGGGGTTGTATTGGTATGATATTTCTGTATGTTTTCATAGGTATTACTGTGCCTGGATTGACTGTTGTCCCTGTTCTTTTGTGTCTTTCAGATCCTGGGATCCCGTCTGGCAGGGCTCTCCCGGTCTTATATACCTGGCTTGTGGGGGGTTGTTTTTCTAGAATTATATATATTTTTCCTTCATTGGATATATATTTATATATAAAATTTTTATGCTAATTCCCCTGGGTCAGGATTTTTAGACAATTTTAGATAATTAGGGGGCATCCCGGGTCGCGTACTGCATAAATCCCTGGGTTCCGCGAATACCATAAAATTTCACCACATGGAGGCTGCCACAGATACCGGAAATGGTTCCTCGGGACAATCCAAGGTGTGCGGGGGTTGTGGGACTCCAATCCAGGGAGATGATGTCATTTTGTGTATCCCATGTGCACAGCGGAACATTGCACGGCAGTCCAGTACTCCGGTGCCTAGCACTTCGTCGGCCGCGCCATCTCCCTCTCCCCCTCGCTTATTCTGGACCCCGTGTGACGTTGTCCTGGGCGGGGATTCGCAATCTGAGGTATGTGCCCGTTTGACCAGCCTTGAGAAAAGGTTTTCTGCAATGGCCGCTCAGAAGGCTCCAGCTAAGCGGAAGCATCTGCCTCCGCCGGATTCAGATGAGGAAGTTATTGGAGATCTGGATTGGTCGGATCGTCCCCTTGAAGATGGTGAACTCATTGAGGAAGAAGATTCTGAGGTTCAGCAGTTGCTGGGTGCTGAGGGGGATCAGGCTGAGGGCCTTCCTCTCGATTCATCTACCATTCTGACTCAGATGTTTGAGGTTTTGGATTTGGATCCTCCGGTGGTTGCTCCTAGGCCTAAGGGTCAGCTTTTTGGGGTGTCCAAGCAGCGCTTGGAGTTTCCCAGCCAACAGCATTTTGAAGAGATTGTTTTCAAGCAATGGGAGCAACCTACGCGTCTCGTCGGTGTGCCGTCTAGCTGGGATAGGAAGTATCCTTTTCCGGCGGAATTGATGAAGCGTTGGTCTGTCCCCCCTGAGGTAGATACTCCGGTCTTGGGACTGTCCAACACGGCGGTCGTGCATTCCCCTGACACGACTTCGCTCAGGGACGGCGAGGATCGCCGGATTGATCAGCTGGCCCGCCATGGTTTTGTATGTGCGGGTTCGGTGTTAAGGCCTGTCTGTGCTTCGGCTCTTTTGACTTTTGCGGTCAGGTCTATTGTCAGGGACTTGGGTGTGGATCTCGAGCCTACCTGTGATGAGTCTCTTGCGCTTAAGCGCTGTGATTCCTTCTTGTCCTTTATCCTGGCCGCTCAGGAGGATGCCATGTTGATGTGTGGTAGGGCTACTGCCTTGCTGGTGGCTATCCGTCGCTGTGTGTGGTTGAGACAGTGGACGGCGGATTTTAATTCTAAGAGATCGCTCACGGCTCTTCCCTTTTTGGGTTTGAGGCTTTTTGGTGAGAGGCTGGATTCTGTTGCCAAGAGAGGTAAGTTACCTCAGCGCAAGAAATTTCGCCGTTCCTTTCGGGGGACGGTCTCCTTCAATCCGTCCTTTCGGGGAGCCGGAGCCGGCAGGGGTGCGGGCTTCTCGGCCTCCAGGGGCGCCAGTTGGAATAGGGGTAAAGGCCGTGGCCGTCCCGTTCGTGTCTGGGGCGCCAAGCCCAAGCCAGTTGCCAAGCCCGCCCAGCAATGAGGGGGTGCCCTCACCCGTTCGGGTGGGGGGACGGTTGCAACTTTTCTCCCGGGTGTGGGACCAGGAGGTCTCGGACAGATGGATCCGGGAGGTGGTTTCGGCCGGTTACAAGTTGGAGTTCGAGTCCCGTCCTCCTCCAAGGTTCTTCAGGTCTCGGGTGTCTTTGGATCCTTTGGCCGCGCAGGGGCTCCTGGCGGCAGTAAGGAATCTTCTAGACTTAGCTGTCGTTTGCCCGGTTCCTTCTTCAGAGGTAGGGCGCGGGTTTTACTCCAATCTCTTCACTGTCCCCAAAAAGGACGGGTCCTTCCGTCCTATTCTGGATTTGAAGTTTCTCAACAGGTTTATTCGTCCCCGGAAGTTCCGCATGGAAACCCTGCGGTCTGCGATCGGTTCGCTTCGGCAGGGAGACTTTATGACGTCCATAGACATCAAGGATGCGTACCTGCACATTCCGATTTTCCCAGCTCATCAGCAGTTCCTTTGTTTCGTGGTGGAGGATCGGCATTTTCAGTTTGTGGCTCTTCCATTCGGCCTCACCTCTGCTCCGAGAGTGTTCACCAAGGTGTTGGCGGGGGTGATGGCCCTGCTCAGAGCTCAGGGAATTCGCATTGTGCCTTACCTGGACGATCTTCTCATCATGGCGCCTTCCTTCAGTCAAGCAGAGAGGGACACCAACATGGTGGTGTCTATGCTGGAGAGGTTCGGCTGGGTGATCAATTACCCCAAGTCCTCGCTGGTTCCGGCCAGGGTGGTGACCTTTCTGGGGATGTCGTTGGACTCCTGCCAGCACAGAGTGTTTCTCCCTCAGGCCAAGGTTCTGCTGATTCAGGAATTGGCCCAGTTGCTTCTCTCCCATCCTCATCCGTCCATTCGTCTGGGGATGAGACTGGTGGGGTTGATGGTGGCCTCGTTCGAGGCAGTTCCCTTTGCACAGTTTCATACGAGGACTCTTCAACTTCATCTTTTGGCGTCTTGGGACCGGCGTCCGGGGTCGTTGGATCGGTCCTTCCGGTTGTCCCCTCGGGTTCGGCAGTCCCTTCGGTGGTGGTTGGTCTCGGACAACCTTTTGAAGGGCAGGTCGTTTCTGACCCCGCTTTGGGAAACTGTCACCACGGATGCCAGTTTGTCAGGCTGGGGAGGTTTCTGGAAGGATCTTCAGTTTCAGGGGCAGTGGGACCCTCAGGAGGCCCACTTGCCCATCAATGTTCTGGAATTGCGAGCCATCAGGTTGGTTCTGTCTCACTTGACACATCATTTACAGGGTCTGCCGGTTCAGGTTCGATCAGACAATCAGACGGCGGTTGCTTACATCAATCACCAAGGAGGGACTCGCAGTCTGGGTGCCCACAGGGAGGTGTCTCTGATTTTAGTCTGGGCGGAGACTCATGTCCCTTGCATCTCGGCAGTTTACATTCCGGGAGTGGAGAACACGGAGGCGGACTTTCTGAGCCGGTGTGCGTCCCGTCGGGGGGAGTGGTCTCTCCATCCCCAGGTGTTTCGGTCGCTTTGTCTCCGATGGGGGACGCCGGAGGTGGATCTGTTTGCCTCTCGTCACAATCACAAGCTTCCGTCCTTTGTGTCCCTGTCCCGGGACCCTCTGGCCCTGGCGGTGGATGCCATGGCCCTGAGCTGGAGGGACCTGGGGTTTCTTTATTTGTTTCCTCCGATTCCCATGCTAGGCAGGGTTCTGCGAAAGTTGGTTCTGGAGGGAGTTCCCGCCATTCTCGTGGCTCCAAGGTGGCCAAGGCGGGTGTGGTTCGCAGACATCGTTCGTCTGGCCGTAGATCAGTTCGATCTGCCTCTTCGGCCGGATCTTCTCACTCAGGGTCAACTATGTTACCCCAGTTTACAAACGCTGGCTTTGACGGCTTGGCTACTGAAACCTCCATCTTAAAGGAGGAGGGTCTTTCGGATGCGGTCATTCGGACTCTTATTAGTGCCAGGAAGAGATCTTCTTCTTCCATCTATTACCGGTATTGGAGATCTTATATTGATTGGTGTGAGGCTAGGTCTTTGCCTTGCCGGGTCTTTTCTGTGTCTAGGATTTTGGAGTTTCTTCAGTCGGGGCTGGACCCCGGTCTTCAGCTGAGTATCTTGAAGGGGCAGGTTTCTGCCTTGTCAATTTTTTTCCAGAAGTCTTTTGCTAGTCATTCCTTGGTTAAGACTTTTTTCCAGGGGGTTACGCATGTGCGGCCTCCTAGGAAGCCTTTGCTCCCAGTTTGGGATTTGAATTTGGTTCTTTCTGCTCTTAAGGCTCCTCCTTTTGAGCCTTTGCGGGATATTGCTCTGTCCACTCTTACTCAGAAGGTTGCCTTTTTGGTGGCCATCACTTCGGTTCGGCGTGTTTCAGAGTTGGCAGCTTTGTCTATTCAGGCTCCTTATTTCGAGGATCATCAGGACAAAGTGGTTTTTCGCTTCAAGTCTGACTTTCTCCCTAAAGTGGTCTCTGCTTTTCATCTTAACCAGGACATTGTTCTTCCTTCCTTGTGTCCTAAGCCTAAGAATGTCAAGGAGAGTGCTTTGCACTGCTTGGATGTTGTACGTTGTGTTAGGTACTATCTACGTGCTACGTCTTCCTTTCGTAAGACTGATGCCTTTTTCGTTGTGCCCTGTGGGCCTAGGAAGGGTTTGGCTCCGGCCAAGTCTTCCATTAGTAAATGGATTCGTCAGGCCATTGTTGGAGCTTATTCGGCTAAGGGGAAGGATCCTCCTTTTCGCGTTACTGCTCATTCTACTCGTGCGGTTGGTGCGTCCTGGGCTTTTCAGCACCAGGCCTCGGTTGAACAAGTGTGTAAGGCTGCAACTTGGTCTTCTGTTCATACTTTTTCTAAGTTCTATAAGGTTGATGTGCGGGCCTCAGCGGATGCTGTTTTTGGCCGCAAGGTTTTGCAGGCTGCAGTGGTTTGAGTTTTTTCTGCGTTATTGCCTGGTCGGATACCCACCCTTTTCTGGACACTGCTGTTGGATGTCCCTATTGTAATTATTAATGTTTGAAGTGGGGTGTGTGACATACTTAGAATAATACCATTTTGTGAATACTCACCTGTAAAATGGGTATTATAAGTATGTCACACACCCCACTTCACCCGCCCTTTTTGGTATCCTGGCTCTTTATATGGTGAAGTTTAGTTCTTTACGTTGAGGGTTACATTGTTTGTTCCTGGTACCTTGTCTTACTGCTGTTCTAATACTGGGTGATTGTTGGGAGGTACCAGGTATGTATAGACCGGGAGGGGCCTGTTGAATTTTTGGAGATTCTCTGCAATGCTGCCACCTAGCGGTGAGTTAACCCTATTGTAATTATTAATGTTTGAAGTGGGGTGTGTGACATACTTATAATACCCATTTTACAGGTGAGTATTCACAAAATGGTATTTTTTTTTAATTTTTGCCCGGGCTGTCCCTTTTAGGTTGCAAACGTTGATGCACAAACAGGTTTAGCAGATACACAGGGATGGTCAGCAATTGCCGGGTCTGCAACAGGTAATCAGTCCTACCAGCGCTCTTCGGGGGGGCGGGCCTTGCGGCCGACACGTTCTGCATTGCTGTCTCTGCGGCCCGCCCCTCGAGGTATATGCTGGCGCCATTTTAGCTCTCTGCTGCGTGTGTCTGGCGTCTCCCTATCGCGGTCCGTAAGTGCCCCTGCGGGCTGATTTATTTTGTATTCTCTGTATTACATATTGCTTATGGGATCTTTTTACTTATGTATTGCAGGCGGGTCAAACTTTTGTGGTTTCTCCCGGTCCTATCCCCTCTATTTAGTGTTAACTCTTATTGGAGGGCTATTGTATTCTCTTAACTCCCACTTCCCTAGCGGGCTATTGGGGCATCCCGGGTAGCCTTATTGGCATCAATCCCAATTGGCCTATTGTGCCACAATAATCACCATATAGAGGCTTCTCAGGATAATGTGCTCGGGGTTCCTTCGGGACAAGCCCGGCTGTGTGTGGCGTGTGGGGTATCCCCTATAAGTGATGATGTCAGTGTGTGTGTTCCCTGCGCCCAGCAGACGCTTGCGCTGCAGTCTGGGTTACCTGTGGCTGGGCCTGCGCCCCCTCTGGCTTCGCCTACCCCCCCACGCTTACATCTGACTCCTAGTGAGGTACATACCAGTGGGGAGTCTCAACCTGATTTGGCTGCCTGGGTGGCCTGCATTGAGAGACATATTGCTGGCTCTGACCCGCGTAAGGCTTCTGCTAAGAAGCGGCATTTATCACCTGGTGTTTCCCTCTTTCCTACTGAGGAATTTTTTTACATTACCGGTTATACCCCCCTGGAAGAGGGGGAATTATTTTCTGATTCAGAATCATCTGAGGAACAATCTAGGGTGTATGGTGCCAATTCTGGGTCTGACCCATGGGCTTCAGATGATACTGACAGGCTTTTAGTTCACATATTCTTAGTATACAGTACGTCCTGCTCCAGATATAATACTTACACTTGGGTTATCCTCCGCCAGATGGCGCTGCACTGCAGAGACATGCAAAAACAGGCTCCTCCCGGCCCCTCAAATACCCGGGGACCTTCCACAAATCTCCAGATTTCTCTGCAGTGCCGACTGCGAAGACATGAAGTATCACTTTCTCGCAGGTGAGCTGGGATATTAAAGCTTGCGGCCCTGTTGGACTATTCCCACCCGTCCTCCTTGTGATGTGCCTCCCAGCCTGGGCTGCGCTGGTCGGGTGAAGGTAGGCAGCACCATGCGTGCTTATGGAGCGCTGCTCCACCGCAGTCCCCCCACCAAAGGGTAGGCGGTATAGGCTGATGGTGAGCCTCTATGGGATGCCCCTCCCGCATTATAGCCCCATGCCCTGTGTAGCGGTGGGCCGCCATCCTCCCTCGTTTCCCCCGTAGCTCGGGGTGAAAGAAAGGGGGGGGGTGTGTGCGCGTGTGTGTGGGTGTCAGTACTGAATTACATGCAATGGCCTTCGTATTGTCCTTTGGACTTGTACCTGTTGTGTCAGCCGCCGCGCTGATTTGTGTTTTACTTGTAACTGCCGCCGCCGCGCGCTTTCTCCTTCACTGAATGTGCGGCGCCGGGCGGCGGCATCGCCTCAGACGCTGTGGCGTTATCATTGGCTGTCTCGTGGGGGGCGGGGACCTGGCTTGGCGCGCTTCGCGTCATGGCCCGCCTTGGACCGCCCTTCAAGGTTCGCCCTCACGGGCGATTTGTATGCTCATCGCTTACTGTGCATGGGTCTGACACCCCTTATTCCCATTATGTTTTTCAGACTCGGTGAATCCGGTGGCTTCTCCCGGCCCGGTGTATTTTTTAGTCGGGTCTAGTATAATTACTCCCACTTCCCTGCGGGTCATTGGGACATTCAGGGTAGCTTACAGCGTCAATCCCTACTGGCCTATTGTGCCTATTAATCACCATATGGAGGCATCCCAGGATAATGTGACCGGGGTTCCTTCGGGACAAGCCCGGCTGTAGCTTGTGGGGTCTCACCTATTAGTGGTGACAGTACATGGGTCTGTGTTCCTTGTGCGCAGCAGGTGCTGATGGTACAACCCGTCCCTCCGGTGGCCGGGCCTGCACGCCTCACCTCACCTACTCCCCCAAGCATGAGTCTAACCCCGAATACAAGCGGGGATTCTCATCCTGATGTGGCTACTAGACTGGCCAGTGTTGAAAAATTGATTGCTAATTCTTTAGCACGTAAGTCCACCGCTAAGAAGCGCCACTTAGCCCCTGAGGTCACTCTATTCCCTCTGGAGTCTGACGAGTGGTCGCATTTATATGGCTATACCCCCTCGGACGAAGGGGAGCTGTTCTCTGACTCGGGGTCTTCTGACGAGAGGCCCAGGGGTCACGACGATTCTGGCTCTGATATCTGGGCCCCGGATGATACTGACAGATTGCTGGTTCAGGTTTTTGAGGTTTTGTCTATCTCTCCCCCTGTTGCGGCTCCCAGGCAAAGGGGTGAGCTCTTTCATACTGCTAAGGCTCGATTGGAATTTCCTGAGCAAACCCATTTCAATAACCTCGTGCTTAAGGAGTGGGAACATCCCAGTAGACTTCCCGGGATACCTAAGAGCTTGGACAGAAAGTATCCTTTTCCTGCTGATATGGTCAAGTGTTGGTCATCGCCCCCCGAGGTCGATGCCCCTATTCTGGGGCTGTCTAACACCTCTATCATGCACTCCCCCGACACTACTACGCTGCGGGATGCCGAGGATCGGCGCATTGACCAATTTGCGTTTGTGGGGGCGGCGCTGCGTCCGGTTTGCGCCTTGGCCATTACTTCTGTGGCGCTCAGGGCCATGGTCAGAAATGTACTCGAAGGCCCAGATGAATTACCACCTGATACGATGCACTGTCTAACTTTGATGTGTTTGTAAACTTTATCCTGTCTGCATCGGATGATGCCATTAGGATGTATGCCAGATCTTCTGCCTTGGCAGTAGCTATACGCCGCGCGGTGTGGCTGCGACAGTGGGCTGCTGACAATGCTGCTAAGAAAGCCCTTACTGGACTTACATTTAAGGGGCTACGTCTGTTTGGGGACCGCCTAGACCTCTTTGCTAAGGGAGGTAAGTTACCCCAGCGCAGGCGGCAGTCTCGGCCCTTTCGGGGCCAGGCCCCCCTTTCCATTCCCTACCGAGGCGCTAAGCAGGGAAAGGGGGTGTCCTTCGTGGGGGCTCGCGCCGATTCCTGGCATAGGAACAGAGGACGACGTTCTGGACCCTCCTGGGGGTCCAAGCCCAAAGCCCCTCCCAAGACCCCTCAGGCCCTCGCCCGTCAGGGTGGGGGGGGGGGCAGCTACAGCACTTCGAGCACGTCTGGAGGCATCACGTCTCAGACCGGTGGATTCAGGAGGTAGTGTCCTCTGGTTACAAGATAGAGTTTGCTATGTGGCCTCCCCCAAGATTCATCAGGTCCCGGATTCCACAGGATCCAGTCTCAGCTCAGGTCTTGATGATGGCCGTGCAGGGACTCCTGGATCTGGGTGTCATTTGCAGGGTCCCCTTAAGAGAAAGGGGCAAGGGGTTCTATTCCAACCTTTTCACAGTGCCCAAGAAAGATGGGTCAGTCAGGCCCATTCTGGATTTAAAAATCCTCAACAAGTTTGTCAAGAACAGGCGCTTTCGCATGGAAACTCTGCGCTCAGCCATCGACTCTCTGCGCCCAGGGGACTTTATGACGCCCATGGACATCAAAGATGCTTACCTTCATATCCCTGTGTTCCTGGGACACCAAAGGTTTCTCAGATTTGCATTGGAAGATCAACATTACCAATTTGTGGCCTTGCCATTTGGCCTCACTTCAGCTCCCACCAAGGTGCTGGCGGAGGTGATGTCTCTGATAAGGTCAAGGGGCATACGCGTGCTTCCCTACCTGGACGACATTCTAATCACCTCTCGGTCGCTGCAGCAGGCAGAGTTGGACACTCAGACGGTAGTGTCCACCTTGGAGTCCTTCGGCTGGGTGATCAGTCGTCCCAAGTCCTCTCTGACCCCTTCTTTGGTGACCCCATTCCTGGGAATGATTCTGGATACGGTTCAGTCAAGGATATTCCTTCCTCAACAGGAAGCTCTAACTGCGCAGGTGAGGTTCCTGCTCTCGTGTCCCCAGCCCTCCCTCAGGCAGGGAATGCAGCTGGTGGGTCTGATTGTGGCGTGCTTCGAGGCTGTGCCCTTTGCTCAGTTCCACTTGAGGCCTCTGCAACTTCAACTTCTGTCAGTATGGGACAAGAACCCAACGTCCTTGGACGGAGTCTGTGTGCTTCTCCCCTTAGTCAGACGGTCCCTGTTGTGGTGGTTGGACCACAGGAACTTGCTAGGGGGCAGATGCTTTCTGGCCCCCTCCTGGGAGACGGTCACCACAGATGCCAGTCTGTCAGGTTGGGAGGGATTCTGGAAGTCCCTGCGCTTCCAGGGGAGGTGGGGCCCTCAGGAGGCCCACTTGCCCATCAACATTCTGGAACTACGGTGATCAGGTTGGTTCTGGAACAGTTCACCGATCACCTGCAGGGTCTGTCTGTGCAGTTGCACTCAGACAACAGGACAGCGGTTGCCTACATCAACCATCAGGGAGGGAAACGGAGCAGGGGTGCCCTCAAGGAGGTGTCGCGGATTCTGACATGGGCGGAGGCCAATGTTCAATGCATATCGGCTGTGTATATCCCGGGGACGGAGAATCTGCTAGCAGACTCCCTGACGGGACTTCCCGTCAGGGGGAGTGGTCCCTCTGCAACAGGGTGTTTCAGTCCCTTTGTCACCGTTGGGGTCTACCGGATGTGGATCTGTTTGCATCCCGTCACAATCATAAGCTCCCAGCCTTTGTCTCCCTGTCTCAGGATCCTCTGGCCTTGGCCACGGATGCTCTGACCATGTCATGGAAGGAATTTCGGCTCCTGTATGTCTTTCCTCCATTCCCCCTGCTGGGCAGGGTCCTGCGCAAGATTGCCCTGGAAGGGGTGCCAGTGATTCTGGTGGCCCCCAGGTGGCCAAGAAGAGTGTGGTTCGCCGACGTGGTACAAATGGCGGTAGACCAGTACGTCCTGCCAGGGGCACCAGATCTACTCACTCAGGGCTCCTTACGCCATCCCAATTTACAAACTCTGGCTTTGACGGCCTGGCTGCTGACACCTCCATCTTGATGGAGAAAGGATTGTCTGCCTCGGTGGTGGATACCATGGTGCAGGCTAGGAAGAAAACTTCTTCTGCCATCTATTATAGGGTATGGCGTTCCTACATTGATTGGTGTGAGTCTAGGTCTCTTCCCTGTAGGGAGTTCTTAGTCCCTAGGGTTCTGGAGTCTTTACAGCATGGATTGGAGTTGGGTCTAAAACTCAGTACTCTGAAGGGTCAGGTTTCTGCCCTGTCTGTTTTCTTTCAGAAGTCTTTTGCTCAGCATCCCTTGGTTAAGACCTTCTTTCAGGGGGTCACTCATGTGCGTCCCCCACGTAAGCCTATGGTCCCTGTTTGAGATTTGAACTTGGTTTTGTCTGCCTTGCAGGGTGCTGCTCTGGCTGTACTTACCCTCAAGGTTGTCTTTTTGGTGGCTATTACTTCGGTCAGGCGTGTGTCTGAGTTGGCGGCTCTGTCTATTCAGCCCCCGTACTATGAGACACACCAGGACAAGGTGATGTTCCGGTTTAAGCCAGAATTTCTGCCTAAGGTGGTGTCTGCCTTTTATTTGAATCAGGATATTGTTCTTCCTTCATTGTGTCCTAATCCTAGCAATGCTAAGGAAAGGGTTTTGCATTCCTTGGATGTGGTCAGGTGTCTGAAGTATTACCTGGTAGTCACTGCGACTTTCAGGAAGACTGATGCTCTTTTTGTGGTCCCTTCTGGACCTAGGAAGGGTTTGGCTCCTGCCAAGTCTACTATTAGCAAATGGATTCGTCAGGCTGTGATTCAGGCCTATTCTGCTAAGGGGAAGAATCCTCCCTTCCGCCTTACTGCTCATTCTACTCGTGCTATTGGTGCCTCTTGGGCCTTCCAGCACCAGGCTTCTGTTGAACAAGTTTGCAAGGCCGTTACTTGGTCTTCTGTTCATACCTTTTCAAAGTTTTACAAGGTTGATGTTAGGGTCTCAGCTGATGCTGTGTTTGGCCGCAAGGTTTTGCAGGCGGCAGTGGTTTAAACTGCCTGCTGTTACCTTTTCTGTTGGGGATCCCACCCTACGTTATGGACACTGCTATTGGATGTCCCTAGTGTAAGTATTATATCTGGAGCAGGACGTACTGTATACTAAGAATAATACAATTCTGTGAAACACTCACCTGTAGAATTGATATTATTTGTATACAGTACGTCCTGCTCCACCCCACCCTGGTTTTTGCATTACTCTGGATCCCCTGTATGGTGATTGTTATCATGGTTATAGTTACCAGTTTTTGGTGGTTAAATTCTCCCGACTTCTTATTCACTGCTTTTCAATGCTGGGGATTTGTGGGAGGTCCCTGGGTATTTGAGGGGCCGGGAGGAGCCTGTTTTTGCATGTCTCTGCAGTGCAGCGCCATCTGGCGGAGGATAACCCAAGTGTAAGTATTATATCTGGAGCAGGACGTACTGTATACAAATAATATCAATTCTACAGGTGAGTATTTCACAGAATTGTATTTTTTGAAGTACTCTGTATCTCTCCTCCTGCCGTTGCTCCGCGGCAGCAGGGGGAGCTGTTTCATACTGTTAAACCACGCTTGGAGTTTCCTGAACAAACTAATTTCAATAATCTGGTGCTTAAGGAGTGGGAACGGCCTAGCTGGCTCCCCGGGATGCCAAAGAGTTGGGATAAGAGGTATCCCTTTCCTGCTGAAATGGTTTAACGGTGGTCATGTCCTCCCGAGGTGGATGCACCAGTTCTGGGATTGTCCAACACATCCGTCATGCATTCCCCTGACTCTACTACACTGAGGGATGGGGAGGACAGGCGCATTGATCAGCTGGCTTGCCTTGTCTTTGCCTGTGTAGGGACTGCACTGCACTGCGTCTGGTCTGTGCCTCTGCCATTACGGCTCTTGCTATTAAAAGCCTGCTCAGGAGTCTCTTAAGATGGGGCCCCTGATGATGCTGGTAGTGAAGAGCTCCTCTGCGTTGTGAGGAATTTGTTGCATATGTCCTCTCTGCCATGGATGATACCAGTAGAATGTGTGGCAGGGCAACTGCCTTGTTAGTGGCTATACGTCGCTCAGTCTGGCTGCGCCAGTGGGCAGCTGACAAGGCTGCTAAGAAGGCTCTCACTGCGCCTCTTTGGGGAACGTCTGGATTTGTTTGCTAAGGGAGGCAAGTTACCTCAGCGTAGAAGGCAGCCCCGATCCTTTCGGGGTTCAGGTGCCTTTTCTCCTTCCTCCAGGGGCTCCAGAATTGGACGGAGAGCTTCCTTTGCTGGAGCCCGTGGCCCCTCCTGGGGTCCCAAGCCTAAGTCCTCCCCCAAGCCCCCTCAGGCATGAAGGGGCGCCCTCACCCATCCGGATGGGGGGACGGCTTCGGCTCTTGGCTCATTCATCAAATCTCGGTTAGCTCAAAGCCCCCTGTCAGCTCAGGGTCTGTCCCTGGCTGTCCAAGGCCTTCTGGAACTGGGTGTCATCTGCCGGGTGCCCTTGAGGGAAAGGGGCAAAGGCTATTACTCCAATCTTTCCATCGTCCCCAAAAAAGATGGGTCCATCAGACCCATCCTGGATTTGAAGCCCCTCAACAAATTTGTCAGATTCAGACACTTTCGCATGGAGACTCTGCGCTCAGCTGTGACTTTCCTACGCCCAGGGGACTTCATGACCTCTGTAGACATCCAGGATGCTTACCTTCACGTACCTATCTTTCCAGGTCATCAGAGATTCCTCAGGTTCGCTCTGGAGGATCAGCACTACCAATTTGTGGCCTTGCCCTTCGCTCTCACCTCGGCTCCCAGGGTATTCACCAAGGTGCTGGCAGGAGTGATGGCTCTGCTGAGATCTCAGGGCATTCGCATTCTTCCCTACTTGGACGACATGCTTATCGCTTCTCAGTCCTTTCATCAGGCAGAGCTGGACACTCGGCGGGTGGTGTCTGTACTGGAGCCATTCTGCTGGGTGATCAACCACCCCAAATCTTTCCTGTCTCCTTCCATGCTGAAGTCCTTTCTGGGCATGATTCTGGATTCATCTCAGGTAAAGATCTTTCTTCCTCAGCAGAAGGTGGAGAGTCTTCAAGAGAAAGCTCAGCTTCTTCTTTCTTGTCCTCATCCATCCATCAGGCAGGGAATGCAGCTGGAGGGCCTGATGGTGTCCTGCTTCGAGGCGGTTCCATATGCTCAGTTTCACATTAGACCTCTTCAGCTTCACCTCTTGCCAGTATGGGATCGGGACCCTGTGTCCTTGGATCAGGTGTTTGTCCTGTCCCCTCTGGTCAGGCGGTCTCTATCGTGGTGGCTGGACTCAAGGAACCTGCTAGGGGGCAGATCCTTTCTGGCCCCCTGCTGGGAGACTGTCACCACGGATGCCAGTCTGACAGGTTGGGGGGACTTTTGGAAGTCCCTGAAATTCCAGGGTCAGTGGGGCCCTCAGGAGGCCCATGCCCCTATCAACATTCAGGAATTGAGGGCAATCAGGCTGGTTCTCGCCCACTTAACCCCACACCTGCAGGGTCGGGCTGTTCAGGTCCGCTCAGACAACCAGACGGTGGTTGCCTACATCAATCATCAGGGAGGGACCCGGAGCAAGAGGGCCCTCAAGGAAGTGTCCCCTGATACTGTCCTGGGCGGAGGAGAATGTTCCCTGCATCTCAGCTGTGTACATCCCGGGGGTGGAGAATCTGGAGGCAGACTTACTGAGCAGGGGGACCTCTCGTCTGGGAGAATGGTCCCTTAGCAGCAGGGTGTTTCGCTCCCTGTGCCACCGCTGGGGTCAGCTGGATGTGGATCTGTTTGCGTCACCTCACAATCACAAGCTTCCAGTCTTTGTCTCTCTGTCCCAGGATCCTCTGGCCTTGGCCATGGATGCCCTGGCAATGTCTTGGACAGGGTTTCAGCTTCTGTATGTGTTTCCACCTTTTCCCCTGCTGGACAGGGTGCTGCGCAAGATAGCTCAGGAAAGGGTGACAGCCATACTGGTGGCCCCCTGTTGGCCAAGAAGTGTGTGGTTCGCAGACATCGTGCAGCTGGCAGTAGATCATTACGCCCTGCCCCAGGTTCCAGATCTGCTCACTCAGGGGCGCCTACGCCTCCCCAATTTACAAACGCTGGCTTTGACGGCCTGGCTGTTGAAACCTCCATCTTAATAGAAAAAGGGCTGCCTGCCTCGGTTGTAAATACTATGATCAGGGCTAGAAAAAGGTCCTCTTCTTCCATCTACTACAGGGTTTGGCGTACTTACATTGACTGGTGCGAGTCTAACTCTCGCTTTCCTGTCGTGTGTTTTCTATTCCTAGGATTCTGGAGTTTCTGCAACATGGTTTGGATCTGGGTCTTCAGCTCAGTACTCTACTCTGAAAGGCCATGTTTCTGCTTTGGCTATTTTTTTCCAAAGATCCTTTGCTCAGCATCCCCTGGTCAAGACCTTCTTCCAAGGGGTTACTCACGTGCGTCCCCCACGTAAGCCTATGTTACCAGTCTGGGACTTGAACTTGGTCTTATCTGCCCTGCAGGGATCTCCGTTCGAGCCCTTGCAAGGAGCCCCTTTGTCCATTTTTACGCTTAAGGTGGTCTTTTTGGTGGCTATCACTTCTGTGAGGCGTGTTTCTGAGTTGGCGGCGCTTTCTATCAAGCCTCCTTATTTTGAGAGACACCAGGACAAGGTGGTGTTTCATTTTAAGCCAGATTTTCTGCCTAACGTTGTTTCTGCCTTTCATCTCAATCACCCTGGCGAAGTGTCTTGGCGACACGCAACGCGTCGGTGGCGGCTGCGGCGGGGGATCCCTGGTGACATGGTGATGTAATAAAGTGTTTATTTTTGTATGCTGCTATACGGTGTTATTTGTTATTATTTGTTTGGTGGCCCAGTCGGGCTTAATTCAACTCAAGCCTGCTTCCATATACTTTGCTCTTCTCTTCATTTGTATATATGGCATCCACTGTCCTGTAGTGTTTTGGGCTACACACATAGCTCAGGTTAGATTGCTATTTTGCACACACCATATGTTTGGTATTCATTTGTATATAGTATGTATATGCACCTAGCACTTTTTTGTCCTTTTTCACACATTATTGTTATTAATTCACTTTATTATTTATTCTCTGGGCGTATCAACAGTATTCATATTCTGTGTTTTATATTACATATACATGGTGGCATCATTTAAACTCCATACATATTAGTCACCAGTGACTGGGATCCCTCCGCTTGTGTTTTTGTGTTTTTTAACCTTGTATGTGTCTAGATTAGTGTCTTTCCTATGTACATAATGTCTATTAAAATTATATACATTTTTATATTTAATGTGCGGCCTTTTCAATAAGGGTTTTTGAGATCAGTCTAGGATCTCTCATTGGTACATTCTAGGTTCTATGTTTCCCTTACGGCTGGCACCTACTCATAACTTTTGGTGCGGTGCACTTTCCAAACACACTTGTAGATCTCTTTCATCTCAATCAGGACATTGTTTTGCCTTCTCTGTGTCCTAATCCTAGTACTTCTAAGGAGAGGGTTTTACACTCTCTGGATGTGGTCAGGACTCTTAAGTTCTATCTGGTGTCTACTGAACCCTTCAGGAAGACTGATGCTCTCTTTGTGCTCCCGTCTGGACCTAAGAAGGGTCTGGCTCCAGCTAAGTCCACTATCAGAAAGTGGATCCGTCAGACTGTGATACAGGCCTACTCTGCTAAGGGGAAGGAGCCTCCCTTCCGCCTTACTGCTCATTCTACTCGTGCTATTGGTGCTTCTTGGGCTTTTCAGCACCAAGCTTCTGTTGAACAAGTTTGCAAGGCCGCTACTTGGTCTTCTGTTCATACTTTTTCTAAGTTTTACAAGGTTGATGTTAAGGCCTCAGCTGATGCTGCTTTTGGCCGCAAAGTTCTGCAGGCGGCAGTGGTTTAATCTGTCTGCTGTTACTTTTGGGGATCCCACCCTACCTTACGGACACAGCTATTGGATGTCCCAAGAGTAAGGAATATCTTCTGGAACAGGACGTGCTGTATACTTAGAATAATACAATTCTGTGATTACTCACCTGTAGAATTGGTGTTATATGTATACAGCACGTCCTGTTCCACCCCACCCTTGTTATCATTATCTTTAGTTACCTCTTTATGGTGATTGTTCTTATGTTCAAAATTTTATATATTGGTTATAGTTCTCCCGGTCTCAGACTTAACACACATGATTATCGTGGGGTAAAGTGAATAGCAAACTCTGTCCACTGTGAGCTGCATCATCTCACCTTGTTTGAGCCTGCAATTAGAAACTTTAATGAGGTCAGCAAATTGCCAGCTTGTCAGAAAACCATGGATAGACTTCCATAAACACACTTTTATGTCTTCCAGATGGGAACGCCGAGTAGATGACCGTGGACGAGTTTATTATGTTGATCATAATACTAGAACGACCACATGGCAGCGGCCTACCATGGAGTCTGTGCGGAACTTTGAGCAGTGGCAGTCACAGAGAAATCAACTCCAGGGAGCTATGCAGCAGTTTAACCAGCGATACCTCTATTCGGTGTGTATGGACAATGGGTTGTACAGTATACCCTTCAGGAATGTGGAGATGTTGCTCTTTGCTTTTCTTTTTTTTAAATCATGCTTAGACAATCATGGCTTTAGTTGGGAGCAAGGGATTTTTGTACTATCAAAATTATTACTTCCTATTACTTTAGTTAGTAATTTCACAGTTATCTTTAGTCCTTAAACTTCAACATGATTTAATGAAAAGCCACAACCCTTAAAAACTATTCCCCAGCATATAAAATTAAAATATTTTAAGTTTTTAGTCACTTACGTATTATTCTTTCCCCCACCTGGGCTGCAACTCTGTTCAGGATACGGTCGCCGCCATCTTGACTTAGAAGCATCACATACTGAGGAGAGGAGAGTGGGATAAAGTACAGGGGGACGGGTTATAGCTGTGCTTTGCACAGACAGAGCAGAGCTAGGGTCAGGGAATGGACAGCAATCCCAGAATGCACAACGACCCAGTCAGAAGACACTTCCTGTTTGCAGGCTGCCTGATGCTCCATGCGCTGCCATCTTGGATGTTTAAAGACTCATAACATGCAGTAGATGCAGGTAGGATGATTTTGAATGTGAGCAATCTGTATATACAGGGTGTGGGAAACATATAACATAGGCTATTATTCAGGTCCGCTTTAAGTCTGTCTGTACAGTATATGTAGTAACTGAAGGCATCTTGGATTCTAGGCTTCCATGTTATCAGCAGAAAATGATCCGCTGGGACCGTTACCGCCAGGCTGGGGTAAGTGTGTAACTTGTTATTCACCCAATAACAATTTTTGTTTTATTTAATATAACACAGTATATTTATGGATGTGTTTATTTGTGAATCTGATTTCTGCAAAGTGAGTGTGGCCATATTTATCAGGGGCACTTCTTGCACCTGGTAATGATTGCATGGGGTTGGTGAGGTTAAGTCTCTATGCTATGCAATTTCTCTTTCTAAATTTGGATGAAACACTCAACTTGCACCAATTGTTTAGGTGATGTTTAACCCAGGGTAGGGAAGCCTGCTTCACTGTTTGGTAATTGCAGACATACCGGTACATTTATTTCTGTTCCCTTTTCCAAAAGTACTCTGCTTCCTAACCAATAAAATGCTGTCTGCAGTGGTAGTCCAAGATAATAGGGGTCTGCGGTGGTAGCCCAAGATAATAGGGGTCTGCAGTGGTAGCCCAAGATAATAGGCTAAATTTCCCCAGAGGGCACTGAAAACAATAACAAACGGTTTCAATTCTCCAAAGCTTAAAAAATAGATTTACTGTAGTTGGGTTTTGATGGACTCTTCCTGAGACCTTAGATCAGACAAGTGCCAGATGGAAGTTTCCAACGTGGGGTTGGCCATACACAGGCCACACCCACCAACCAGCTGTAACCAGATAGCACAGCCCCCAGCTTCACAAACCAGGGCTGTGGGAGGACGAGCTGTGTTGCTGGAGCGGCAGTGAGGTGAGTGGGTTGTCTTGTGGCACTTCTAATCTGAGATCTTAGAACAGTCCACCATAGTGGACTTTTTATTTAAATAGCACCCATCTGTGCACTTCTTATACCCGCCCTGCACAGTGCTACTGGCTATTTAGGTTTGCACAATGATGTGCAAGTCTGTCTTATTAACTTGAATAGTTGCCGGTGTTCACATTGAGCAGCAGCTGTCACATCTGAACAAGGAAATTGTGAATACTCACTGCCAGGTGACCGAGTACACAGGGCAGGGATACGTAGTGGGGGATCACAAGTCAGTATGCCCTATGCTGTGGGGTACGGGGGGCAGCAGTCTGTTTCTTCTTATTGTTAGTACTCTTTGAAGATGACCAAAACTGTTGTAACCTTGCTCTAGAGTCTTAAAGTCTCTGGGGGCAAGTTGTCCACTGGGTCTTGTGAAACCTTGCATGCAGACCAGGAATGTGGGGGGGGGGGGGGGGGGGCAGTAGAGTTTTTGACTAGTTATTACTAGAAAAAAATGGACTATCCCTTACACGGTATATCATGTCTGCAAGACTGAATATGGATATGTGTTTTACAGAAAGAAGAGTGGACTCCACAGACAGGGTATATTTTGTTAATCACAACACAAAAACAACTCAGTGGGAAGATCCTCGAACTCAAGGGTAAGACTGTCGCCAAGTCTAATACTTCCCCCTCCACATTGCTTCATTCCAGAATAGCCATTTTCTCATTTCTTGACACAATGGCAACATTTCACCAAATGCATTTCACTTATGTTATCGATCTGCAGTGCACCTAGTAGTGCGAGTAGACCATTTTTTGTGTAGACTATGTTACAATGAAGCCAACAGTCCCCATGTTCGTGGTCTACAACATACAATTTATGTCCTCCTTATTTGGTAAAAGGCCAGGTGAACCATTCCCTTGGTCCTAGAGCGGTGCCGTGCAGTGGTTTAAGGGCTATTACAAACCCAAGATATAGGCTCTTGGCACTTTCTGCTGGGATCTCTACCAGAGGTGCATATGAGGCTTGGATTATGCTTCCTTGTGTGTGGGACTGGGGGGAGAGCTGAGCTGAGCTTCACTTGTTAGTAAGAAATCCAGGGGTTCTGATGGGGATATCTACATATTAGACATTTGGTGCACACTTTAGCATGCAAGGAGTCTAACAATAGCAGCCCCTTTCAAGTTCTTGACAGGTTTTCAGTTATAGCAGACCTAAAGCAAACCTGTGCTACAGAACGCTAATTAGAACTCTCCTTTATACCCCCTAGACAGGCGGTTCGGTGCTGTGTTTGGCTTTACTATGCTGATACACAATAGCACATGTTCCAATCCAAATAAAGGAATATGTTTATTTCTCTATGGAGATGTGAGTCAGTGGACTCTTGAAATACAGCTTCCTGAATTCACCACTGCATTTTTCCCATGATAGCTTGTTATTGATTGGCCTGAAGTTCTTGGACCCATAGTTCTCAGTTCTCATTACACAGTTAATGCTTATGTGGTCTTTATTGTACAATAAACTAGTTCTAACGATAATTTACCATCAGCTGATGATAAATCCTAACTCATGGCAAACCTATAGAAGGAATGGGTTCGCACACCTTAAAAATGTAAGTCTTTAATGAAAATTATTAAAATCATCTCCAAAAAATTGTCAAGAAGCAGTGCTAAAATACAAAGGTAGACCCAGAGTGACACAAAACATACAAGACCTTCTGACGCGTTTCGGGTATTCTGTCAGCCCTTAGTCATAAATAGTCATGGCAAACCTAGGTAAGCCATCTTAGGGGTGGCCAATGAAGTTGGCCA
Organism: Gastrophryne carolinensis; assembly: GCA_027917425.1. Classification (NCBI taxonomy): domain Eukaryota; kingdom Metazoa; phylum Chordata; class Amphibia; order Anura; family Microhylidae; genus Gastrophryne; species Gastrophryne carolinensis. Next base: position 373,634,178 of record CM051239.1, read on the forward strand.
AAGAGACCAAAACAGAAATTTAGTCCCACTGAAATAGTCTTTGTTCTTGATTTGGCCTCCCCCAGTCCCTGCACCAAAGAGCTGTGAACTCTCTTTTAATGCATAATATATATAGGAGGTCTGTCCTGGTAAAATACCAACAGTCCTGCCCTCTGAAGCCGCCTGTTTCTGCTCTGCCGGCTTTGTTGCACTCCTGCTTCCAGGCTCCCTCATTGACTTGGCATCAGGAGGTGTACTACACCTATTAGTGGTAGGCACACCATGTTAATCAGTCACCTTCGAGCGGATGTTGCAAAAATCCGACTGCTTCAACTAAAGTAGAATCTAAATACCGGACATGTTTTCTTTCTCTTTGGAAAGGTCTGTAAAGAAATGTTTTTTATATAATGAACATAAATTCTAGTTCTTTGTTGGCTTTTGTTAAATTAACTTTCTATTTAGAAAGGCCACCTATTAATGGTTGCTCCCTTCCCACAGTTTACAAAATGAGGATCCTTTGCCAGAGGGCTGGGAAATCCGGTACACAAGAGAGGGAGTAAAGTACTTTGTAGATCACAACACAAAGACCACCACTTTCAATGACCCTCGGACTGGAAAATCTTCAGTGTAAGTAATGGTCAGCATGTTCTCCTGTAATATTCACCTTCAAGAAAGAAATAAGCCAAGAGCCTTGTGGTTAGAAACATAAAGGCATCACTGTAATGATTGATAAGCCCCTTCCCATGTAAATGTCTGCTAAATGAGAAACCTACAGTAGAAACATAGAGGATTGTTAGCAGATAAATACATTGCCCATCCAGTCTGCCCTTATGAGTATATTTTTTCTATGTCTTGGGATAGATCTGTGTTCATCCCAGCAAGGTTTAATTGTGAGGCGCATGTTGCAGCAGTTTATAGCAAATCTGACATTTTGGAACCATGATGTCAGCACTGGGGGCTTTTTATACTGTCTATCACACTTTGAGCTTTTTCATGTGGTGTTTACTTGTAAAGAATATACATAATTAATGTATATCTTTGTGTGTCTGGTATTTTATTTCTCTTTAGCTCATTTAGTCTGCTGCTTTATTTCACACCATATTTCTTACTTTCTCTGTGTTGGCAAAATCTGTAACAGATAAATTGCATCTAGACTGGAATAAGTTGACGTCTTGTGACATGTCTGAGAGGATTACTGGGCCTAGGAGTTAAACTGGTTTGCACTGCATTACAGTTCTATACATATTCCTTGGCATAGAACTGAGGTTTCCAACCCTCCTCCTCAAGGGCCACCAACAGGTCATGCTTTTCAGATCTCCATGCAGATGCTCAGGTAAGGTAATTAGTGCTCAGACAAAACTATATAAGCAGCTATATGAAGATCCACAAATTATGACCTGTTGATGGGCCTTGCAGCAGCCACTTTCCTGTTACCCTGTTACCAATCCACATACTAGTAGGTGCCTTCAGTGGACCTTTGTGAACAGCAAACACCAGGGTGTCACCGAATCAGATACAAATGGGTTAACTCTCGTCCGAAGGGTGGGACTGCAAGATAAAAGGTGTGGTTCCTCCAAGCCTATATATACTACTGCCTGCTTTCCCTAATCCAGTTTCATTCTTACAGTTGGACTGGACTGCGAAGGTTTCCTTAAATGTATTTATTTTTTTCTTGTATAGGTTTTTGTCCCAACAGCAGGGTACTTAACCCTGTCTGTCTTTCAGGCCCTTACGTCCCCGCTGATCCGGTCGACCCAACTATGCCTCCTGCAGATGGTTAGGCTGATAGGGTTGGATCAGGGTTAAATTAAGGTTAAGTGCCAGGGGCCTGAGGGCGCTACAGGGTGCCACTTAATTTTTTGTGAAGGTGACCTCCAAGGGCTGGTAGATCCCTTTTAATGTCCTTTGCCTATTCTTTTGCAGACCTGGGGTCTCCTGTTGCTGCACCTGCACTGCCCTCCTTCAATCTTACCAGATCTGGTGGGATCTTTTTTATTTATTTTCCTTTTGTATATTCTGTTTAGTTATAGCGTATGCTATATCTATTTCTTGTTTTTAGATTTTTTGGATAAGGGATATTAGGTTGTGGTCCACACCTAGGGTCTCGGAGTAATCACTGGTGATTATTGAGATTCCTCATATAGGGTCTTAGGCCCCTGGGGATAATAGACTGACTTCACCATGACTTCACCATGAGGCATCTGGGGCATCAGGGTCTGGTATATTAGCATAAAGTGTCGCCACATGTCCTCTGTGCCTGCAGAGGCCTCCAGAGCCCTATCTGCTCTGAATGCACTACCGTGGTGGTACTTCCCAGATTTAGGAGGCAGCTGCCACCCTTCGAGGTATTTCCCTCTATGGTAGCCTCATGGTTCCTCTTCCTCTGGGCTTACTACTCCTAAGGTGGCTCCACCCTGTTCTGATATTCCAGGTTTTCATTTCCAGCTGGAAATGAAGAGAACTGGCCCGCCTGGAAAGCTGCTGCTTCAAACCTAAGGATCCTGAAGATCACTGGTCTCGAGATCTTTAAAGGCATCTTGGAACCGGAAGCATTTACTTCCTGTGGAGTCTTTTAATTCCAAGGAGGAGGATATTTATGCTGCCATAGAATCACAGGAAGTTTCTTCGGAGGGGGGCTCTCATTCAGCAGGAGAGTAATTTGAATTGAGGTGTTTCTTCTGAACAAGGGTCTTCTATGTTCAGGGAGCAAATGGATAATCTGACTTCCTCTTTTCTAGAGGTTTTAGATATCCCAGCTCCTAGAGCCCCTAAAAGGAAGAAGGGATCCATACACATCCGAAAAACAGAAGAAATTGATTATTCACCCTTTTTTATTTTCTTGATTTCTTTGATCTTTGTAGTTTATCCATAAATTGCACTGAATACTGAATACTGGGAACCAAGATAAACATAAGTATTCATTCATACTTGCTCTAAGGTCATTATACACTATTGCTTTCTTCAATTTCAAACTACTTACCTTTTCTAAACTATGACTACTGTGCAATGATGTCCTACACTATACCCTGCCCACTTGGGGGGGGGGGGGGCAGTGTTGTGTATCCAGTTGATTATAAATCATCACTCATTCACTTGTTTTATCTTTTTCCCTTGCAGTAGGTAATATTCACTTAATCCGGGGCTCCAGTGTGTTTTCTGTCTTTGTGTTTCCTGCTATGGCCTGAGACCAAGAATGAATTCTTTCTTGAACTCTCAGTATGATCCTTTAGAGAAGGACTGCAACCAGGAATTGATTCTTTATCTCCGTATGGGGAATGCATATGAATCATCTCTAAAATCTCTATGGCTCACAATCGCCGCGCTGACAGTGAGATCTAATCTCCAACTTGCAATGTCAGGGACGGCACATCTGTCTGATAATTTGATAACAAACTGTATCAATGCACCAGTGGTTACGGATCTGTGTGTTGCCCCATTGGAGGCGGCCATCTTGTTGGTTGTGCTGAGCAAACATCCTTCTGGAGACAGCATCACTTCCGTTTTCTTTCTAGTTGTCTAAATGACGGGTGCCATCTTTCTGGTTATCATTAGGTATAACCAAGTAACTTCCACCCTAGTTGTGGCCGCCCATAAGGCATCCCGCCATCTTATGGTTTCTCTTCCCTAATAGGATGCGGCGTCACTCCCCACCCTGTGCGCTATGTGCTTAGCGGCCAATTGGTCGGGACGGCTGCGACTTCTGCAGATAATGTCACCACCCGTGCCGTCTCAAGCACCGCTGTTGGCGCCATTATTTCACACTGGAGCCCTTTCCCCTACCTATATTAACTCATTTACAGCATGCATGGCTGCCGCTTCCCTCTTGAGAAAGGTGTTAAACCAAAACGTTGAGGGTCTCTAGCTGTCCATCTGGTGACGCCACCTGTAAGCCTGACTCTTTTTTTACCTTTCTTCTATGTATACTTCTGTACTGTTTTTTACCAAAATGTGTTTGGGTTTACATAGGTTACCCTGGTTTCTTGCATATGTATATTCTTAGTGCTCTTAATTAACTGTGATATTGCTCTTATACTGAATGCAGCTCAGGCTTAGGGTATTCCTGTGTTGTGCTGGAACAGCAGATAGCACCACCTAGCGGTCAATTTGTATATTGTTGGTCTTTATATTCCTTATACTTCCAACATGTCAAATATCTATTGTATGTTGCCAAAGGATGGTAATGTGTACTAGATTGTATTAAACTCGTCTTTCTGTACAAAATCTCTAGGACATTTTCTGTCTCCGGGGTCCTAGAATTTTTGCAGAGGAGTCTCGATGAGGGACGTCATTTGAGTACCCTCAAGAGACAGATATTTACCTTATCCATCTTTTTTTCAGAAGCCCATTGCTGGAAATAAACGTATAAGGATGTTTTTGCAGGGGGTCACTCATGTGTGACCCGAATATAGTCTTATCGGTCCTTCAGTGTCCTCCGTTTGAACCACTGTCAAGAGGTTTCACTGGGGTTGATGACACAGTTATCTTCCTAGTGGCAATTACCTCTGTGTGCCAGGTTTCTGAATTAGCAGCCTTATAGCTTAGCCTCCTTATTTAGTCCTACACAAGACAGTTTTCCCATTTTAAACAGGACTTTCTTCCTAAGGTGGTTTCCCCCTTCCATCTTAAAGCGGACCTTCACTCTGAATAAGAGTCTATCTTATATGTTTCCCACACCCTGTACATACAGATTGTCCACATTAAAAATCATCCTACCTGCATCTACTGCATGTTATGAGCCTTTAAACATCCAAGATGGTGGCTTATGGAAGCCGCCATATTATCAGGCAGCCTGCAAACAGGAAGTGCCTCCTGACTGTGCTGCTCTGCATTCTGGGACTGCTGACCGTTACCTGACCCCAGCTCTGCTCTGTCTGAGCAAAGCACATCTAAACCCACCCCCTGTACCTTATCCCACTCTCCTCTCCTCAGTAAGTGTGATGCTTCCGAGTCATGATGGCGGCGCCCGTATCCTAAATTCCTGAACAGAGTTGCAGCCCAGTGGGGGAAAGAATAATAAATTAGTGACTAGAAACGTAAAATATATTAATTTTAGATGCTGGGGAACTGTTTTTTAAGAGTTTGGGCTTTTCATTAAATCACGCTGAAGGTCCGGTTTAATGAAGATGTCCCACTCAGCCTAGCCATAAGGAGAGAGTCCTCCACTCCTTGAACATAGTTAGAGCTCTTAAATATTATATCTCCGCTACTCAGACCTTCCACAACTTATTTTTCATTATATTTGAGGTGCCACGGAAAGTCTAGCGCCAGTTAAGTTTACCATAAGCGGATGGATTAGACAGGCAGTGATTAGACCTTATGTCTCTAAGGGGAGGACTCCTCCATTTCGGGTTACGGCCCATTCTATCTAGGCTATCGGGGCATCCTGGGCTTTTTAGCACCAGGCTTCAGTGGAGCAGGTCTGCAAGGCTGCTACCTGGTCTTCGGTTCATACATTTACTAAATTTTATAAGGTAGACGTTAGAGCCTCAGCAGATGCTACTTTGATGCGGAAGGTATTGCAAGTGGTAGTGAGCTTCCATTTGTATCTGACTCAGTGACGCACTGGAGTGGATTATGATAGAAAATACAGTTCTGTGATTCTGACCTGTAGAATAGCTTTCTCTCTTTTTCCACTCCAGGGTGTTATGCCCACCCTATCTGCTAGGCTACTATATCCATTCCTTAGATGCCATAGTCCTAGGGAAGCTTTGTGTATATGTAAATATGTTTGTGTGTTAGCATTTTTTAAAAAAGGGAGGAAAATAGGAAAGAGAGGAGTTCTAACGTGTCTCCTTGTTTTTCAACTAAATGTGGGTTCTCTTAGGATGCCTTCGTCCTTCAGGGAGGCTGTTCCTAATGCATTTCAATAAGTGGATTTTGGAGGACAGCTGGTAGTATATATAGGTCGGGAGGATCTACACCTTTTATCTTGCAGTCCCGCCCTTCGGATGAGATTTAACCCATTCATATCTGGTTCAGTGACACCCTGGAGTGGAAGAAGAGAGAAAGCAATTGTACAGGTGAGAATCACAGAATTGTATTGTCTCACTCTCTCTCCCGGGAGGAGCAAGAATGACCGTTTTGTTCTGTGGTCTTAGAAGCATTTTGTATACAACCCTCAGACCAGCCAATACCAGCAGTGACTAAAAGCTGAAGAAGAATTCACAAAGTTCTGGCACTTTTCAATCTACTTTCAGTTCAGTTTGAAATGGAATCAGAAGTAGCGGCAGAGAGTGAGGGTGAACTCTCATCCGAGTACTCCCTTAACGAAGGTATGCAGTTGCATAAGAAGGCCGAGGGGGGCCTCCAGTAGCTCTGCAGCCTTGCCAGAGGACATGGCAGGTGTATTAGATGACATTTATGATACATGGGGAATCAAGGCTGAGGATAAGCCCCTATCCATCTAGGATACCATGTGTAAGAAGTTTTTGAGGGAAAAACCAAAACCTTTTCCCATCCATTCAGGATATTATTAAGTCTAAATGGAAGTTCCCAGAAAATAATTTTTTATGCCAGAATCACTCAAACGTAAATTTCTCTTTCAGGAACAGGACATGGAGTCTTGGAGCAAATGTCCAGAATTAGATGCGCTGCTGGGTCAAATATCCAGAGTGGCAGACTGTTTCAAGGATTGGGGCAATGTGTGATCCAATGGCTCGCAGGACAGAAGGCATCCTGAAGCGAGCATGGGATGCCTTCATCCTTCACATTGAGACCTGCCCTGGCAGCTGATGGTGTCATCTATGGAAACATGGCTCAATAACCTTAAAGTGGACCATCACCCTCGGGTGATCGGCCCGGGAATCTATAAGATTCCCGGGCCGATCACCTCCCTCCCCGCGGGACATCCGAGATCGAGATGTCCCGCGGGGTGAAAACACCCCAAACCCCCTTATCTTCGGCGGCCGGCCGCCGCCACCTCCCTCGCGCCCCTCTAGGCGTCAAGAGGGACGCGCGGGAGGCGGCGGCGGAGGAGCCGCTTGTCTGCGACTGTCAGAATGCTTGTCCGTCGGCGCGGGGAGAGGTGAGTTTTTCGGGTGTTTGGGGGGGGTTTCACACAGCGGGGCACCCCGATCGGGGGTGCTCCACCGAAGTGGACCAAGACCCAGGATAGTCAAAATCCTGGGTGTTGGTCCACTTTAAAGGAGAATTTTCTTACATACTCTCTTCAGAGCCATTTCCTTCTTAGCTAATGCCACAGCTATGTCAACCGCTCCATTTGCCTGCACCAGAAGGGCACTTTGGCATAAAACATGGTCAGCCGACCTGGTTTCCAAAGATTTAGATACTATTCTGACTCATTCCAGTGAAGCAGATTAGACATTTCCAGAAGAGGAAGTTTCAAAAGCGCATAAATACTAGGGCCAAAACTTCCATAAGGCAGTTTCAGGGCAGAGCAGAAGAGATGGACACAGATGAGGCCACGGAGAATGCTCTGCAAACACCCAGAATGCCCTAAGTCTCTGTCCTGACAGACTACCTGGTGGGGGGGGGGCTCACCTGGTTTGTAGCCACCTGGAGAGCAGTCTCCCAAAGTCAATTCATGCTACATTGGGAAGGGAATACCCCTTAGAATTTATTCTAAGTATACAGCACGTCCTGTTCCAGAATATTCCTTACACATGGGTAATACATCCACAAGATGGCGCTGGACTGCAGAAAACAGCTTGTGGCTCGCCCGGCCCTATATAAGCCAGGGACCTCCCACAAATTCCCCAGTTCTTTTCTGCAGTCTGGGCTGCGAAGATAGAAGATAGCTCTCTATGTGGCGCAGGTGAGCGGGGCTTATATGCTTGCGGCCCTGCAGGACTATTCCCACCCGTTCCGTTCCATATTGCTGCCTCCCAGCCTCGGCTGACAAGGTTCGGGTGAAGGTAGGTCAGTAAGCACCAGGTGCTGAGGAGCTATGCTCCTACCGCAGTCCCTGCTCTGACAGGGTAGGCGGTTTAGGCTGATGGTGAGCCTTTTAGGATGCCCCCCCCCCCCCCGCTCCATGGGTTTTTGGCAGGCTCAACCTGTGCAGTTAACCCTTATTCCCATAGGTGTTCCCCTCCACCCTCACTCCTTCCATTGTCTTCTGGGCGCCGTCGTTTCCCTGGAAATCCTTTATACTCCTGCCTCTCTCTCCCTCTGGGAGATCTCCGGGGGGGGGGGGTGTCTAGCGGTAAAAAAACTGTATTTTTATGTTTTTAATTTGTACTGTACTTTCAGGCAGGTTAACACTGTGGTTTCTCCCGGCCATCTCCCCTCACTATCTCCCACTTCCCTAGCGGGTTCTTGGGGCACCCTGGGTAGCTCTTTAGCGTTAACCCTTACTGGCCTGTTGTGCCATTCAACTCACCATATGGAGGCTTCTGGGGATAATGGGCCTGGGGTTCCTTCGGGACAAGCCCGGCTATGTGTTGTGTGTGAGGTATCCCCCATAAGTGATGATGTCAGGGTATGTGTATCCTGTGCCCAGCAGGTACTTACGCTGCAGTCTGGGTTGTCTGTTACGGGGCCTGGCGGTGCGCCCCCTCTGGCCTCACCTACCCCCCCACGCTTACATCTGACCCCCACCGAGGGGCATACTAGCGGGGAGTCTCAACCTGATTTAGCTGCACGGGTGGCCAGCATTGAAAAAAATCTTGCTGGGTCTGCCCCGCGTAAGGCTTCTGCTAAGAAGCGGCATTTATCACCCACGGTTTCCCTCTTCCCTGTAGAAGATGAGGGCCCTTACTCACTCTCAGGTTCCTACCCCCTTGAGGAGGGGGAATTATTTTCTGATTCTGAATCCTCTGAGGAACAACCTAAGATTTATGGTGGTACTCCCTTTGGGGAAGACCCGTGGTCCCCTGATAACACTGACAGATTGCTGAGTCACATTTTTGAAGTGCTTTGTATTTCTTCCCTGGCAGTGGCTCCGCAGCAGCAGGGTGAGCTTTTTCATACGGTTAAGCCACGCTGGGAGTTCCATGAGCAGTCTCACTTTAATAATCTAGTGCTCAAGCAGTCCTCGTTAGTATAGTGGTCAGTATCCCCGCCTGTCATGCGGGAGACCGGGGTTCAATTCCCCGACGAGGAGACAGCTTTAAGGATCTGTTTGCGTCCCGTCACAATCACAAGCTTCCAGTCTTTGTCTCTCTGTCCCAGGACCCTCTGGCCTTGGCCATGGATGCACTAGCAATGTCTTGGAAGAGCTTTCAGCTCCTCTATGTGTTCCCTCCTTTTCCTCTGCTGGCCAGGGTGCTGCACAAGATTGCCCAGTAAGGGGTGCCAACCATTCTGGTGGCCCCCTGTTGGCCAAGAAGGGTGTGGTTCGCAGACATTGTGCAGTTGGCAGTAGATCAGTATGCCCTGCCCAAGGATCCAGACCTGCTCACTCAGGGGCAACTACGCCATCCAAATTTACAAACGCTGGCTTTAACGGCCTGGCTGCTTAAACCTCCATTTTGATGAAAAGGAGCTGCCTGCCTCTGTTGTTAATACCATGATTCAGGCTAGGAAGAATTCCTCGTCATCCATCTACTATAGGCTATGGCATTCTTACATTGACTGGTGTGAGTCTAAGTCGCTTCCCTGTCTGGTGTTTTCTATCCCTAGGGTTTTGGAATTTTTGCAACATGGTTTGGATTTGGGTCTTCAACTTAGTACCCTCAAAGGTCATGTTTCTGCTTTGGCCACTTTCTTCCAAAGATCCTTTGCTCACCATCGTCTGGTCAAGACTTTCTTCCAGGGGATTACTCACGTGCGTCCTCCACGTAAGCCTATGTTACCAGTCTGGGATTTGAACTTGGTCTTATCTGCCTTGCAGGGGTCTCCCTTTGAGCCTTTGCGTGAGGCACCTTTGTCCATTTTGACACTTAAGGTAGTCTTTTTGGTGGCTATTACTTCTGTTAGGCGTGTTTCTGAGTTGGCGGCGCTTTCCATCAAACCCCCTTACTTTGAGAGACACCAGGACAAGGTGGTTTTTCGTTCTGCTTTTCATCTCAATCAGGACATTGTTTTGCCTTCTCTATGCCCTAATCCTAGTAACCCTAAGGAGCGGGTTTTACACTCTCTGGATGTGGTTAGGACTCTGAAGTTCTATTTAGTGGCTACTGAATCCTTCAGAAAGACTGATGCTCTTTTTGTGCTCCCGTCTGGACCTAAGATGGGTCTGGCTCCAGCTATCAGCAAGTGGATCCGTCAGGCTGTGGTACAGACCTATTATGCTAAGGGGAAGGAGCCTCCCTTCCGCCTTACTGCTCATTCTACTCGTGCTATTGGTGGCTCTTGGGCTTTTCAGCACCAAGCTTCTGTTGAACAAGTTTGCAAGGCCGCTACTTGGTCTTCTGTTCATACTTTTTCTAAGTTTTACAAGGTTGATGTTAGGGCCTCAGCTGATGCTGCTTTTGGTCGCAAAGTTCTGCAGGCGGCAGTGGTTTAAACTGCCCGCTGTTACTTTTTGGGGATCCCAACCTACCTTACGTACACTACTATTGGATGTCCCAAGAGTAAGGAATATCTTCTGGAACAGGACTGCTGTATACTTAGAATAATACAATTCTGTGATTACTCACCTGTAGAATTGGTATTATATGTATATAGCACGTCCTGCTCCACCCCACCCTTGTTATCATTATTCTTAGTTACCTCTGTATGGTGATTGTTCATATGTTCATTTTTGAATTCTTGTTATTATTGTTCTCCCGGCTTCTTGTTAACTGCTTGTCAATACCGGGGAATTTGTGGGAGTTCCCTGGCTTATATACGGCCGGGAGGAGCCACAAGCTGTTTTCTGCAGTCCAGTGCCATCTTGTGGATGTATTACCCATGTGTAAGGAATATTCTGGAACAGGACGTGCTGTATACATATAATACCAATTCTACAGGTGAGTAATCACAGAATTGTATTTTGTCCATCCCTCAATGTTTCTTTCTACTGACCAAATTACCAAGGGACATCAGAAAGAAGGAGGCCTTTCCCCTAGTTTTACAAGAACTATTTCAAAAGAACATGATAGAAGTAGTTCTGCCCCATTCAGAGGGGCGGGGGTTCTATTATCACGTCTTCCTGGTGCCAAATCCATCGGGAAGTTATTGGATGATTCTGAATCTGAAAAGATTAAATTGTTGCAAGAATCAGATGCAAGAAGTTCAGAATGGAATCTATTTATTTGGTAAGGAACATCCTCATTGAGAAGCACCTTTGATCAGTTTAGACCTACAGGATGCTTAACTTCATATTCAGCTTCTGCCGCTACATTGCAAATTTCTGGGATTTGCAGTACAAACAGGCCAGGGGCTTTATCACTACCAGTACAGGGCTTTAACTTTTGGCCTTTTGACCAATTATTCTGTACCTGGACAATCTACTCTTGCTAAACAGGTCAAAGGAATTGCTACTAGCAGACGTAGTAGTTTTTCACTAAAAACTTTAGGCTGGATTGTCAATTTAGAAAAATCAAAACTGGTCCCCAGCTACTGTTTCTATGGGTATGATCTAGACTAGACTGCTTCATCAGGGTCCCATTTTGCATCCAGAGCCAACAAAGCTTCAACTGACAGCATGGATCTTGAAGGGGCCATCTTAGAGAAGAAAGGCTGTTCAGGCAGAGTGATTAAAACTCTATTGGACAGTCGTAAATTGACCACCAGACGCATCTATGCAAAGTGTTTTTCTTCATTTTGTGAAGCTAACAAACTGAAGAAAAATGATGTACTTGCAGTCCTCAAATTCCTGCAGGAAGAGTTTAAGAAGAGGCTAGCAGTACGCTAAACACTCAGACTTTGGCATTATCTATTTGTCTAGACTACCAGTTGAGACAGTATCAACGTAATTATTGGCAATTACCTGTAAAAGGCCAGCAACTTTAAAGATTTTTCAACATCGGACTTAACTGTCATATTGAAAAGGTTACTAGAACCTTCATTTGAGCCACTGGAAGATGTACCAGAAAAGTATTTAGTTTTCTGTTGGCTATCACATCAGCAAGGTGGGTAAGTGAACTGCAAGCTCTATCGATGAAGGAACCCTACTGCACAATTCTTCCGGTCATACTGAGACCCGATTATTTATTTTTGTCAAAGATTGCTACTCCTCTCATCGGTCTCAAGACATTACCTACTATGGCAGGAACAGAAGATCTCTCCCTATTAGATCTGAGAAGAGCACTAATCATTTATTTAGAAAGATCTAGAGAATGGCGAATAGCGTAAACAGCTTTTGATAATTTTCAGCGGCAAGAGAAGATGCCTAGCTGTCTCTAAATCCTCTATTGCCAGATGGATAAAAAAGACTATTGTGCAAGCTTACACATCCAGAGGAGTTCCTCCTCCAGAGGTCTCAGCAAATTTTAACAACAGCGATGTCAGATTCCTGGGCAGAGAGGACAGGTGCCTCTATAGAAGAGATCTGTAAAACAGCAATGTGGTCTTCACCCCACACCTTCCTCAAGCACTATAGACTAGACCTCCTTTCTGCAGAACATCAGTCCTTTGGTAGAATGGTCTTACTAGCAGCTTCCCACCCCTAAGTTATAATTACTTGCTAATCTTCTCTTTGGGTTGTCCTTTTGGACGAGGGGAGAAAATCCCTGTTAGACTTACTGGTAAAGATTTTTCTACGAGTCCTTTTGTACGACTCCTTAGTTCCCCTCCCCCCCCCCCCCCCCCTTTGTCCAACGATATAGCTTATGTGACTTGATTAAGACAGGGGTGGAGTTTTAATCTCTGTTTAGTTTCCTCCCAGGGGGGTGGAGCTGCTCTTTCTCTGTGGGTCGTCCTGAAGGACTCCTAGAAAAAGCGTAAGTCTTACAGGGATTTTTTTTTTGGACAGGGTTTCTACCTCTTGCAGGCCCAGTCCCTAGTATCCCTGTAATGTGACTCGCCTCCATTATTCTGCTGTTACCTATAATGCGGACAGAGCGCTCCCATGCCTCCTTTTGCACACCCAGCAGTGGACAGTGATATGGTGCCCTCTATTCAACTAGGGAGCCTACACCTCCGTGGCTGGAAGCTTACAGAAGCTTGCCAGGGAGCATGTTGTCAGCAGTGGAGAGGTCTGTAGGGGATAATCTTGGGCGGAAAACCAAATGCTTTCTCTTTTTATTATTTGTGCTTTAAAGTGCCTGTAAACTCCAACCCTTGCCCTCCTCCCCCCAAGGTCAGCTATATTTGGGAGATGAACACAACAAAAACACTCACTTGGCCTTCACCCACGCCCATGCTAGGAGCTTGCCGCAGCAGTTTCTAATCTTCTGGGCTGTCAAAGATTGTGAGTGACAGTCACATTACCCAATCACAGCGACAGCAGTGCTGGGTGACAAGACCATAAATCTGCATTAACGGTGGCTGGCCACTGCTTCTGACATGGAAACAGGCTCCCTTGAGTTTTTTTCAGTGTTTGTGTTCAAATTGTGCCCCGGCAGATTTTGGACTTTAGATTCATTTTAACTGTTCTATGTGTAAATAGGTGGCTTGTCAGTAAGCTCTATAGTGAAATTGTGTATTCTGAAAGCTGATTCACCTACTTCTGTTCTAATTTCAGAAAGATGAATTTGCTGTCACTGCAGTTCTGGCTGTATCACTCCAGCCATTTCTGGGTTATATCTACAAAATGTAAAAATAACCAACATGTTTTCTTTTCCTTTATCTAGAACAAAAGGTCCACAGATTGCTTATGAACGCAGTTTTCGGTGGAAGCTTGCCCACTTCCGTTACTTGTGTCAGGTAATCCTTTTTGAATAAGTTTGAAGATTGCATATCTCAAAAAGCTGTTAGTGCTTTCCTATTAAAATGTGTGACTGTAAGGAAGGTGCAGCTACAGATAAGGAAGGTCTCTGTCTCCTAATCCTCCATATTAGCAAGACTGTTTAACCATGCACATTCTGCCTTCATCTCTGCTGCCAGGAAATATTTACTTTGATCTTTTCTTCTGTGCAGTCAAATGCATTGCCAAGCCATGTCAAGATAACGGTGTCCCGGCAGACCCTCTTCGAAGACTCCTTTCAACAGGTAAATCGCCACATCTGCTATTGAGAGAGGGTAATACCCCTGGAGGGGGTGTTATAAAATAGAGTCAAGGCAAGATGTTTTGTGACTGTGGCAAGCTGTGTCTGTATTAGTAACACCAATATGATGTTCTAAATTACTTACAATTTTGTTGTTTTAATGGCCCAACAAATATATACATTGTTGTTCTGAAAACATAAAAGAAAAAGTGAAAAACGTTACACCAGATAGCATTAAATATATTTTTATAAGTCATTTACTTATTATTCTTTCCCTCACTGGGCTGCAACTCTGTTCAGGACTTTTGGATATGGGTGCCGCCATCTTGACTCAGAAGCATGACACTTACTGAGGAGAGGAAAGTGGAATAAAGTGCAGGGGGGCAGGTTGTGCTTTGCTCAGGCAGAGCAGAGCTGGGGTCAGGAGAACATCAGCAATCCCAGAATGCAGAGCAGCATAGTCAGAAGGCACTTCCATGTTTGCAGGCTGCCTGTTTTTTCCATGAGCCGCCATCTTGGATTTTTAAAGGCTCATAACATCCAGTAGATGCAGGTAGGATGATTTTTAATGTGAGCAATATGTATGTACAGGGCGTGGGAAACATAAGATAGACTCTTATTCAGAGTGAAAGACCGCTTTAAAGCGGAAGTCCAGTCAATAGCGCAATCTAACCAAGCAATATTTTGTGAAGTGTCTAGAAAATTATGCTTTTCCAAATTAAAAAAATAAAAACATTTATAAAAAATTGTAAAAAAAAAATAAAGACCTGTACTCTGATACATACAATTTAGCGTGACCAATTGCCTTCAAAAGTCACCTAATTAGTAAACCTCTATGTAACCTATATATTTTCAGTATAACTATCGCTATTCTGTGAAGGCAAAAAAACATAATGACTTTAGACAAAGTCTCTTCCTACTCCCCTTTCACAGTGCCCCGCCAAGTACCTATTGGCTAAACAGTATGTAATATACTTGCTTTATTAATAAAGCTTAGTCATAGCATCTCTATTTCCCCTAATTGCAATAAAAGTACACAATCTTACAGATGGATTTTCATACAGAATTACAGATTTCGAACTGATCACTAATGGTGTTTGATGTACAATGATACAGTAGTAATGCTGGTGTACGCGTTTCAATGTAATCACAGTTTCTTCAACACCTTGACTAATAATTTAATCATCAGTCTAAATTCAGTTCCTTGTGTATGTAGCACATTAACTTAGTGTTACATTATATACAGAATTTCCATTTTGTGATTTTCTCAGAGGTTTAGTGAACAAACCGCTTCATAAAAACCAAGGAAAGGGATATTCCAGACAGCTCAAGGTTGTGGCAAAGTGTATTGCAGAGTTAAGTTATAAAAAAAATAGCCAAAGCTCTAATCATCTCACAAAGCACTGTTCTATCCATCGTCTGTAAATGTAAAGAGTATGGCACAACTGCAAACCTTCCAAGACACGACCGTCCAGTCAACAGCCCAAACTATAGGAGCACTAATTAGAGAAGAAGCAAAAAGGTCCAGGATCACTCTCAAGGAGTTGCAGAGATCCACAGCGAAGGTGGGAGAATTTGTCCACAGGACAACTATTAAGAGTGGCAAAAAAATACATTTTTGAAAGCAAGAACTCTGCAGTTGCCTCAAACTATGTAGGGGACACAGCAAGCATGCAGAATAAGGAAATAATAGTCAGATGAGACCATAGTAGATCTTTTTGGCCTAAACACTATGTGTAGAGGAAAGCTAACACTGCACATCACCCTGAACACACCACCTCCATCGAGAAACATAGTGGTGGCAGCTTCATGCAGTGGGGATTCTTTTCTTCGGCGGTGCCAGTGTCTGTGCCCACTGCACCTCACTTTTACTGAACTTGCATTTTCGCTGGTATACCGGCATCTTTACCACACCGCCACTTGCTTCCGCTGGATCCGGCTGCCTCTCCACGGGCTTCTGGCTGCACCTCGCCAGCAATTTCCTTACCCATTCCTCCACCTGTGCCTGCCTGCAACTCCTCCGGGCAGCTTAAGGTCGCTATTCGACCTGGGGTCTTCCGTGCCGCACCTTCCAATCGGCTCAGCTGGTAGGACCTTTTTTTTTTTGTGTATTTATTGGTGAGGTCTAGTTAAGAAATTTATGCTATTCCCTTTTTGTTTTTAGATTTTGTGGAAAAGGGATATTAAGTTGTGGTCCACCCCTATGGTCTCAGAGTAATCACTTTTTTATCGAGATTCCTCATATACTTCGGTCTTAGGCCCTCGAGGATAATAAACTGACCTCACCATGATTGGCATCTGAGCCGTCAAAGCCTCTGGAAGAGGACAGCTTCATCTGCATGGATTGCACAGCCACGGTGGTACTTTCCAGATTGCGGATGCAACTGCCACCCCCAGAGGTATTTCCCTCCATGGAAGCCTCCAGGCCTGCTTCCTTGGGGCTTACTGCTCCTCCGGCAGCTCTACCCTTTTCCGATAATCCAGGTTTAATTTTCCAGCTGGAAATGACAGAGAGATTGGCTCTCCTGAAAAGCCACTGCTTCCAACCTAAGGGTCCTGAAGATCCATCCTCCTATCCAGAGTCCTGGATACTAAATATTCATTTCTTACGGATCTAATTAAATTATGGTCTTTTCCTCCCGAAGTGGATGATCCTGTTTCAGGACTCCCTAGGAACACTGTTATTCCTACAGTCCTTCAGACTGTGCTTCCCTAAGATACCCGGTGGATAAGCGCCTGGATCAGGTATCCAGGTGTGCCTTTTCTATGGTAGGGTCGGCCTTACGGCCAGCCTGCTCTGCATCCATGGTGGGCAAGAAGTAGTTGAAAGTAGTAGAAGTAGTTGAGTTCTCAGATTCAGGCTGGTCACTCCCATAGTTTAGTTTATGCTCTTAGTTTATAAAGTCCATCATGAAAATCTACAAGTATGTCATCTCTGCTATGGATTATATTGTTAGGTTTAGCCCTGTTGGTGGCTCAGAGGCGTTCTCTATGGCTTAAGCAATGGTACAAGATCGAGTTGGGGGCATGACCTCTTTGGAGGTTCTTTTTTTTCAATAGTGTCACGGAATCCAGGAAAAGCATAAGCATTGAGGTCCACTGTAGCTCCTACTCCAATTTGGGGCTCTGTGTGTTCAATTTTGGACCTAAACTGTTTTGTCCGAATTCAGAAATTTCGCATGAAATCGTTAAGATGCACAACGGCTGCACTTCAGCCACTGGATTGTATGACCACAGGGGATATAAGGGACTCCTACCTACATATTCCTATCTTCCCAAACAGAAATGTTTGCGTTTCGCAGTTGATGGCCTACATTTCCAGTTCATGGCTCTGCCTTTTGGCCTGTCCATGGTTCCAAGGGTTTTTACCAGGGGATACAAATCATACTTAGACAATCTTTTGATCAAAGCCCCATCTTTTCAGGAGGCATTGAGAGATACAGAGACTTGTCACGTATCATTCCCTCAAGGAGCAGAAGAGACTCTCGCTTGGCACACTCAGCAAGGCTGTCTCTAGCCTGGTGGCTGAATCCCCAATCACCTTCTGGTGGACAGATCTTTTCTTCCAGTACGGTGGAAGATCGTCACTACGGATTCCAGCCTCACTGGTTGGGGTGGTGTCATGAGGTCCCAAACAGTCCAGGGACAGTGGGGCTCAAGGGAGAGCAGACTACCTATAAATATTCAGGAGCTGAGAGCGATCCTGCTGTCACTCACACATTGGACCCCCAATCTGAGGGGTCATCCCGTCAGGATTCAAGCAGACAACATGAGGGCGGTGGCCGATATCAACCACGAGGGGGCCACCAGAAGCAGGCGAGCTCTCAAGGATGTGAGTCAGATTTTTCTTTGGGCCGAGAAGAAAGTTCCGTGCATCTCGGGGATCCACATACCAGGCCTATCATCTAAGCAGGGTGACTTTGGAACAGGGAGAATGGTCCCTCAGGGGATCTTTCAAGCCTTATGCAACTGCTGGGGGCTCCCAGACGTGGACCTCTTTGCGTCCCGCCACAATAAAACATCCAAGGTTTGTGTGCTGGTCCAAGCATCCTCTGGCTATAGCAGTAGATGCCCTAACCCTTCCTTGGTCAGCATTCAGGCTTCTCTATGCATTCCCAGTCCTGGGTAGAGTACCAATGAAGGTAGCTAACAAAGGGACCCCAACCATACTGGTGGCTCCCCATTGGCAAAGAATAATTTGGTTTTCAGACATACTGAAAGGCGAGCACTGACGGCTGGCCAACAATCCAGATCTCCTCACACAAGGGCCTCTGCGGCACCCCAATTTACGGGTTCTGGCTTTGATGTCCTGGCTAATGAAACCTCCATCCTGGCAGAGAGAGGCCTATTTGCCGGGGTCATCAGAGCAATGTTTCAGGCCGGGGAGCAGCCTTCGCCCAGAGTTTATCATAGAGTCTGGCGGGTCTTTATTGCCTGGTGCGAATCCAGGGGTTTCGCTTGTAGGACATTTTCTGTATCCAGAATCCTAGAATTTTTGATGAGGGGTCTCGACGAGGGACTTCAGTTGAGTACCCTCAAGCGTATCCATCTTCTTTCAGAAGCCCATTGCAGAAAATATACTTATAAGGATGTTTTTGCAGGGGGTCACCCATGTGCAACCTCCCTAAAAGCCTCTTCTGTTTGTTTGGGATCTAAATTTAGTCTTATTAGCCATTCAGAGTCCTCCATTCGAACCACTGACAGAAAGTTCACTGTTTTTAATGACACACAAAGTCATCTTCCTGGTGGCAGTTACTTCTGTGTGTCGGGTCTCTGAACTAGCAGCCTTATCGGTTAGGCCTCCTTATTTAGTGTTACACAAAGACAAGGCGTTCTTCCATTTTAAACCGGTCTAAAGTGGTCTCCCCTTTCCACCTTAAGGAAGGTATTTTACCCTCCTTATATCCTCCACTCCTTTAATGTAGTGAGAGCTCTTAAATATTATATCTCCGCTATTTAGACCTTCCACGGACTGACTGCTTGCTCATTATATTTGAGGGGCCACATAGAGGTCTACCGCCGGATAAGTTTACCATCAGCTGATGGATTAGACAGCCAGTGATTAGAGCTTATGTTTCCAAGCGGGGGGATTCCCCTTTTCGGGTTATGGCCCATATTCCACCTGGACTAAAGGGGCACCCTGGGCATTTCAGCACCAGGTTTTAGTGGAATAAGTCTGCAAGGCTGCTACATGGTCTTCAGTTCATACATTTACCAAATTTTATACTGTACACGTTAGAGCCTCAACAAACTTAGTGAGCTCTTCAGCTAAGGTTTTTTTTTTTTCGGTATGGCTTACTCAGGTTAGAGGAACACTGCTTTGGGATTTGTATAACGCTGCAATTTGTATCTGATTCAGTGGAGTAGAATATGAGAGAAAATACAATTCTGTGATTCTGTGACCTGTAGAATTGCTTTCTCTCTTCTTCACTCCGCGGGATCATTCCCACCAAATCTGCTAGGCTACTATATCTATTCCATGAATGCCATAGTCCTAGCGAAGCCTTGTGTATATGTAAATATTTTGTGTGCAGCATAAAAAAAAGATGAAAATAGGAAAGAGAAGAGTTCTTATGTGTCTCCTTGTTCTAAGTACTAACTAAATGAGGCATCTCTTAAGATGCCTTCACCCTCCCAGGCGGCTGTTCCTACTGCTTTTCAATTACTGGATTGCAGAGGGCAGCTGGTAGTATATATAGGCCGGGAGCAGCCACACCTTTTATCTTGCAGTCCCTGCCATTCGGACGAGAGTTTAACCCTCTCTGATTCATTGACACCCTGAATTGGAAGAAGAGAGAAAGCAATTCTACAGGTGAGAATCACAGAATCGTATTTTTAATATAATAAATGCTGAATGCAGTTACAGTAAATGGAGAGCTGTCCTTGACTTAGCTCCTACCTGGTTTATTTGTATTTGCACTCTGTAGGTTTACATTGACAGCTGAATGTGTGTATAGCGTTGGCACAGATGTCATTTCCATGTCAACTGATTCAACTGATCAAAGTGCACCTCAGCGGGCACTCTGCTTCTCATTGCTTTCTTGTATGCTTGTCATAGTAACAAGTTACTCAAGCAGTCCGAGAAACATACTGAGATCATTTCTGACCATAGTTCCTCTTTAAGGTCCAGAGAAAAGTTAATCTCATACATAGCATGTGGAGCTCCCGTTTTTTTAGTTTAGACTGGGAAGGCCTGAAATCCAGTTTATGCTCTTTTCTTTCCTTCAGCGTTGTCAATATTAGCACACTTCATTGTGTATTTGGTATATATACCTTTCAGTGCAGGAGCAGATAAAGAGAATTAATGTTCAGTATAGCTCATTCATACTGTCCTTGTTTTTTTGTCTCACAGATTATGGCATTGAAGCCCTATGATCTAAGAAGGCGATTGTATGTTATGTTCAGAGGGGAGGAAGGCTTGGATTATGGAGGTTTAGCAAGGTAAGTTTTTAAGATTACTATTTGAGAAGTTACTTAAATAAAAGGAACATACTTATTCCAAGTATGTCACACACCCCGCTTCCACTATTCTTGACATATGGGGTTATGGTCCAGTAGAGGGCGAACTTCTGCAGAGATGAAAGCAAAAAAGAAGCCCATCCCGGTCCATAAATACCCGGGACCTCCCACACATTCCCCAGTTCCTTCTCTGCAGGACGGCGAGCAAGTCAGAAGATGCCTGCTTCTCTTCCTTGCAGGTAAGCCGGGCTTACACCCGGCCATTTTTTGCCCTATTTCTGCCCGGACCTTTATACATTAATTACAATATTAGCCTCCCAGCCTTGGCTGCAGGTCCGGGCGAGGGTAGGAATCACCTTAATAGGTGTTTAGGAGCCATGCTCCCCCGTGAGACCCCATATAAAGGGGTAGGCGGAATCCGGGGCTGGGGGGGTCGCGGACTTTTCCTTTTTTGTTTCAAGTGTGTGTGTATGTGTGCTTGGTGCTTCACATTACGGGCTGGTCGCCATTTTTTGCTTCTGCTGAGGGGAGCTTCTTCCCCTCAGGCTGCGGTGTTAAGGGGGCGCGTGTTGCCACGGCCCGCCCCCTCTTCTGTTGTGGAGCGAATTGCGGAGCCCAGCCCACGGCTGGGAACCGCGCTGCTGGCCCGCCCCTTCTTCTTCTTCCCTTTCTCACTCTCCTTCTCTGAGCTGAGAGCGGTGGCAGCCATTGTACAAAGCACGTGAGTGCCCTCCCGGGCTCCCCCCTTTTTATGTACCTGACTTAGCCATGTGCCCCATTCTGTCAGGGGACAGCGCTAGTCCTTTGTCTTTTTTTCCTTGATTTATGATGGTATATATAATACCATAATAAATATATGTATGTGTGTATATATCATTCCAATGGGAGTGGCCATGATAAAACACACCTCCCTCCCTATAAGGAGCACCAAAAATATACCAAATCTCTATATTTCCAAATTTATTGTAGCATATAAATTCATAAAATACATACACACTAAATGACACATAACACAAGACAATTAAAAACCATTTGATGGGTTCCAATTCATATTATTGTCTTAATATATCTACAAGCCCCAATAATGTAGAAGGGTTTTTTTTTTTTTACCTTCACCCTTCTGAAGCCGCACGGGGGCGGCGGGCGCGGGTGGCCGGGTTTGTTTTGTGGTCCCTCTTCAGTGATGCCTTGCTGACATGCTTCTTGCCTCATATGAGTAACTTTGGGCTCTGGTAGTATAGCATTGATATTCTGTGCAGACATTTTATTTGTGCCTTTTGAGCTCTCTGTGCATCCTATACCACCTGACATATTGATTATTATATATACAGCAGTTTATTGAATGGTTGTGTGTTTATATATAGTTCATTGAGTGTATAGCTTTTCATCACTTATGCTTCATTTATTTAGGAATTAGATTAGGTTGAGGTATTGACTTATACAGACTTAGCAGAGGGACACAGGATGTATTTTTTGGTTACATCCATATAGCACTTAGCACTTTAGTTTTGAGATATTGCACTTAGCACTTTAGTTCAGAGATATTGCACAGTGTTTTTGCTTAGTAGTTGTAAATTTGTAAATAATTGTTTCATATTTTCATTTTTCTTAATCTAATATATCATAACTGTATATTGTGGATAGGATTGTGTAAGATAGCAGAGACCCTAGTTTGGGTCCTTGGGGTGCCGGCACAGATACTGGGGTAAGTGGGTGCAGAGGTAGTTTACCTCTGCATGCACAGACCCCAGTATTGCATTTATAGATACTCATTTGCCCGTCATTAATACAAAGGATTGGAGTTTTGTCTGCATCACAAGACATGGTATATGAGATTCCCCATATGAATTGGGACCCATCAAATGGTTTTTAATTGTCTTGTGTTATGTGTCATTTAGTGTGTATGTATTTTATGAATTTATATGCTACAATAAATTTGGAAATATAGAGATTTGGTATATTTTTGGTGCTCCTTATAGGGAGGGAGGTGTGTTTTATCATGGCCACTCCCATTGGAATGGTTGGAATTGTTTAGAGTGAGCACAACAATTATAGTTATAGGTGGTGCACCCTATAGTAGAAATATGTGTGTGTGTGTGTATATATATATATATATATATATATATATGTGTGCATGTGCTTATGGCCACTCCTTTGTGTCTTTCAGGAGGACTCCCTGTGCCTTGCTTAAAAGGGGGTCCCTAGCAGAAATTTGGGACACTTATAAATCCTCCCACTTGGGACTTAAGGGGCATCCCGGGTTGTTTACCAGCGTAATTCCCTCGGGTCATTGCGACTACCTTAAAATCACCATATTGAGGCTCCACAGGATACCGGGCTCGGGCTCCCCTTGGGACAATCCCGGCTATGTGTGGGTTGTGGGGTATCCCTTACGGGGGAGAATGTACTTATTTGCATACCATGTGCGCAACAGGCCATAACGTGGCAGTCGGGACCCCAGGCTTCTGGGTCAGTGCCGCCCGCCTCTCCTACCCCCACCCCGCATCATCTGTACCCCAAGTGACTCTGTCATTAGTGGGGAGTCGCACCTCGAGAAAATTATTTCTAGCTCAGTGGGCAGAAAAGCCACTGCTAAGAAAAGGCATCTGTCACCGACTACGCCGGTAATTGATTTTGATGATTATGACTCCCCTGATTGGGCTGATTAATCCCCACTTGAGGAGGGGGAATTGTTTAAGGTATCTGAGACTGAGGAATTGCAGTTCTTTGATTCTGATGCCGGGCAGGCGCTGGGGGATGCTGTTGATACCCCCAGGGTCCTGACCCATCTGTTAGAGGTTCTGGATATTTCCCCACCAGTGGAGGCCCCTCCATAGAAGGGGGAATTCTTTGGGTTCTCTAAGCCCCGCTTGGAGTTTCCAAATCAGGATCATTTTGACAGCATGATTCTTAGAGAATGGGAGAAGCCGAGTCGCCTTCACGGTGTTCCTCAGGGATGGGATAGGAAGTATCCCTTTCCGGTGGACGCGGTGAAGCGCTGGTCTTCCCCCTCCCGAGGTTGACGTGCCCATTTTAGGATTGTCCAACACCTCCGTTGTACATACTCCTGACGCCACTACCCTTAAGGATGGCGAGGACAAGTGCATTGATCAGATGGCATGTCATGCCTTTGCCAGCGTGGGTTCTGCCTTGCGGCCTGTCTGTGCATCGGCACTCGTGGCTGTGGCTACCAGGTCGGAGATCAGGGACATGTTAAATGGGTCCCAGCTCAACCCGGACAGCGTTGAATTCACAGCCCTTAAGAGGTGTTAATTGTTCATGAATTTTGTTTTGTCGGCTATGGACGACACTATTACCATGTGTAGTAGAACTTCGGCCCTGTTGGTGGCCATGCGCCGATCGGTCTGGCTGCGCCAGTGGGCGGCTGACATTGCGGCCAAGAGGTCACTTACAGCTTTGCCCTTTTTGGGAACGCGGCTGTTTGGAGACAAGTTGGATTCTGTGGCGAAGGGTGGGAAGCTACCCCAGCGTAAGAAGCTGCGTTGCTCCTTTCGGGGGCAAGCTCCTTTAATCCTTCCTTTCGCGGTTCCAGAGGGGGCAGAGGTCTTGCCTACTCTGGCTTTAGAGGTGATTCCTGGAACAGAGGTAGAGGACGTGCCCTTCCAGCCTCTACCTGGGGTTCCAGGCCCAAGCCAGCTCAACAATGAGGAGGCGCCCTCACCCTTGCGGGTGGGGGGACGGCTGCGGCTCTTCTTCCAGGTCTGGGCCCAGGAGGTCAGACAAGTGGATATTGGAAGTGGTCTCGCCTGGGTACAAACTGGAGTTCGAGTCCCGGCCTCCTCCCAGATTCCTAAGGTCTCGGGTGCCATTGGATCCTCAGGCGGCTCAGGGGCTCCTGTTGGCTGTAAAGAATCTCCTGGACATGGCGGTCATATGCCCGGTGCCTCTTTCAGAGAGAGGCCGGGGCTATTATTCCAACCTCTTCACGGTTCCCAAAAAGGATGGCTCCATAAGACCCATCCTGGATTTGAAGCTTCTCAACAGCTTCATCACAACCAAGAAGTTCCGCATGGAGACTCTGCGTTCAGCCATCGGTTCCCTTCGTCAGGGGGATTTCATGACGTCCATAGACATCAAGGATGCTTACCTTCATGTACCAATTTCCCAGCACACCAGAGATTTCTCAGGTTCGTGGTGGGAGATCAGCATTTTCAGCTTGTGGCCCTCCTGTTCAGGCTGACCTCGGCACCGAGGGTGTTTACCAAGGTTCTGGCGGGCATAATGACCCTGCTCAGAGCCCAGGGCATTCGCATTGTGCCGTATTTGGACGACCTACTCATTACAGCTTCTTCCCTCTGCCAGGCGGAGTTGGACACCAGGACGGTGGTGGTGACGCTGGAAAGGTTTGGATGGGTGATCAACCACCCCAAGTCTTCTCTCTCCCCATCAAGGGAGATCTCCTTTCTGGGCATGAATCTGGATACCAGTCAGGCCAGAGTGTTCCTACCTCTGCCAAAGGTGCAGAGGGTTCAGGATCTGATACGTGTTCTCCTGAGGTCCACATGAGGTCGCTTCAACTTCATCTATTGCTGAAATGGGACAGATGTCCACAGTCCTTAGATCAGTCTTTTCTGATGTCTCCCAGGGTTCGGCAGTCCCTTCAGTGGTGGCTGGAATCAAGCAATCTGATGAGGGGCAGATCCTTTCTGGCCCCTTGTTGGGAGACGGTTACCACGGATGCCAGCCTGTCGGGCTGGGGAGGTTTCTGGAAGGATCATCAGTTCCAGGGGTTGTGGGGTCCTCAGGAGGCTCACATCCCCATCAATGTCTTGGAGCTCAGAGCTATCCGATCAGACAATCGAACTGCGGTAGCTTACATCAATCACCAAGGAGGGACTCGCAGCAGGAGTGCCCTCAGGGAAGTCTCTCTGATTCTGACATGGGCAGAGAGCAATGTTCCTTGCATCTCGGCGGTGTACATTCCGGGAGTGGAGAACACGAAGGCGGACTCCCTGAGCAGGGGATTCTCTCGCCGAGGGGAATGGTCTCTCAACTGCAGGGTATTTCGGGCCCTGTGTCACAAGTGGGGGACTCCGGACGTGTATCTCTTTGCCTCTCGGCACAATCACAAGCTCCCAGCCTTTGTATCTCTGTCTCAGGATCCTCTGGCCCTGTCAGTGGATACCTTGTCCCTTGCCTGGAGGGATCTGGAGTTTCTGTACCTGTTTCCCCCCTTCTCCATGGTAGTTAAGGTAGTGCGCAAGCTGGCTCTGGAGGGGGCACCAGCAATTCTGGTGGCTCCAAGGTGGCCAAGACAAGTCTGGTTCGCAGACGTCATAAGATTGGCGGTAGATCAGTACAGGCTGCCATTGTTTCCGTATCTGATCTCTCAGGGCCAACTACGTTACCCCAATTTACAAACGCTTGCTTTGACGGCGTGCCTGCTGAAACCTTCATCCTGAGGGAGGAGGGTTTGTCTGAGGCGGTTATTCAAACCTTGGTTAGAGCTAGGAAGAGGTCTTCCTCTACCATTTACTATAGGACTTGGCGGTCCTATATTGACTGGTGTGAGGCTAGGGCCTTGCCTTGCAGGGTGTTTTCGATTCCTAGGATTTTGGAGTTTCTCCAACATGGTCTGGATCTGGGGTTCCAGCTCAGTACTTTGAAAGGTCAGGTTTCTGCCCTGGCTGTCTTTTTTCAAAGGTCTTTTGCTTTGCATCATCTGGTCAAGACTTTTTTCCAAGGGGTCACTCATGTTTGGCCCCCTAGAAAGCCTTTGCTTCCCGTTTGGGATCTATATTCGGTTCTCGGCCCTCCAGGGGCCTCCTTTTGAGCCGATGCAGGATGTGGCACTTTCTGTGCTCACTCAAAAGGTGGCCTTTTCGGTGGCTATTACTTCTGTTCGACGTGTCTCTGAGTTGGCGGCTCTGTCTATTCAGGCCCCTTACTTTGAGAGACACCAGCACAAGGTGGTTTTTCGATTTAAACCAGATTTCCTTCCTAAGGTGGTTTCTGCTTTCCATCTCAATCAGGATGTAGTTCTCCCTTCCTTGTGTCCTAAGCCTAGCAATGACAAGGAGAGGTTTGGCGCCCAGCCAAGTCTACCATTAGTAAATGGATACGTCAGGCCATTGTTGGGGCCTATTCCGCTAAGGGGAGGGTTCCTCCTTTTAAGATCACTGCTCATTCTACTCGTGCTGTTGGGGCTTCCTGGGCTTTTCAGCACCAGGCTTCTGTTGAACAAGTTTGTAAGGCTGCTACTTGGTCTTCCGTTCATACTTTTTCAAAGTTTTATAAGGTTGATGTGCGGGCCTCAGTGGATGCTGTTTTAGGCCGCAAGGTTCTGCAAGCTGCAGTGGTTTAAATTGGTGCATTTTTTGCTGTATTTAGATCCCACCCATGACGGGCACTGCTATTGGATGTCCCATATGTCAAGAATAGTGGAAGCGGGGTGTGTGACATACTTGGAATAATACCATTTTATGATTACTCACCTTTAAAATGGGTATTATAAGTATGTCACACACCCCGCTTCATCCCATCCTTTAGTATTCTGGATCCTTTATATGGTGAACCTTTTATTGTTAAGAATGTTTTATTAGTTCTTCCTGGTCCCCTTACTGCTGTCATATACTGGGGAATGTGTGGGAGGTCCCAGGTATTTATGGACCGGGAGGGGCTTCTTTTTTGCTTTCACCTCTGCAGAAGTTCGCCCTCTACTGGACCATAACCCCATATGTCAAGAATAGTGGAAGCGGGGTGTGTGACATACTTTATAATACCCATTTTAAAGGTGAGTAATCACAAAATGGTATTTTTCACCCCATACCTGAAGCATTATTAGTGTAACATAGACAAGTCTGCCTCCTCCACAACATGGGCTTTTCTAGCTATAGTGCCAGGCTATGGAGATACTGCACTGGAGACTGGGCCAAGAGAGTAGAAACCGTCCTGGAGGCTTTAGGCTTGAAAAATAGGATACTTGTCTTATCTCCACAGGTCTCTTTAAAACTTACCAGTTCAGAACATAAAACTCCACCTAGCGCCCTCCTGCCCATCCTGTGCACGCACTCCTGCCCAAGCCTATCTGAATGGACAAAGATACAGGTGTGGCTGCCGGTGTTTACATTGACGAGGGAGGCCGGAGGGGGTACAAGCAGCACGTCTGGCAGAAATGGGGAAGGAAAACGGCCAGCCTAGTTGTGCCTTGCGGGTTTTGGTCCGCTTTAATAACCTGGCCTTGTATCTGGAGTAACCTATGTAGCTGTGGCAGGTTAGAACAAAAAAAGTACAATGTCTCCCAGACTGTTTTAGGCTCTATTCACACCACTCCGCTTGCGCTACATTGCTCTACACAGTCACAACGCAAAGAAAAATGCTGCCCATTATTATTCCAAATATACAGCACGTCCTGTTCCAGAATATTCCTTACACATGGGGTAATACATCCACAAGATGGCGCTGGACTGCAGAAAAAGACTTGTGGCCACTCCTGGCCCCTTAAATAGCCAGGAACCTCCCACTAATTACCAGAGTCTTTCTGCAGTCTGGACTGCGAAGATGAAGATGGCTCTCTTCTGCGCAGGGAGTGGGCTTTGCCTAGGGCCCTGCAGGCTTATTTCCACCCGTTCTGGACCCACTGCCTCCCAGCCACGGCTGGGTGGGGGTAGGACAGCACTAGGGTCAGGTGCTGAAGGAGCGTTGCTCTGGGCCGCAAGACCCTGTACCAAAGGGTAGTCGGCGACAGGCTTTTTATGGTGAGCCTCATTGGGATGCCCCCAGCCCTTTATCTCGGGATATTTATCCCTCCTTCCCCTCCCTTTTTACTCTGTCGGTTGTACAGGACCCCCTCATTGCATTCCGCGTGATCGGCAGGGGACGCCCGGGAGTACACTCTTGTGTTTTTACTACTGTGTTTTTTGTCACTTGTGTTTGGTGTGTGTGGAGGCCGTAGTACGGCGCTCCGCGGTGGTTGGTGCTTTTACTGTTTTTTTTTGTTTAACTGTCATGGCGCTGGCGCGTCACGTGATCTTGCTTTCGCGCTCTTCGGGGGGGGCGGGTACCGCGGTTTGATGCGTTCTGCGTCATGCGCCCGCGCCCCACCCCTTTAGGTACTTCCATTCCCTTCCATTGCGGTGCTGCGACACGGTTGGTGATCGGATTATCTGTGCGCTTGCCGGCTTGGTCCGTGAGTTTCTTACGGGGTTTTTTATCTTTAGTTTATTATTGTATGGCTAGGGATGCTTATGGTGTACATTATTGTGTCTTGCAGGCGGGTCCCTTGACTGTGGTTCTCTCGGCCCTGCCTATTGCCAATCTCCCACTTCCCCTTGCGGGTTTCGGGGGGCATCCCAAATAGGGTGGCTGTTTAGCTGTGTCCCTGTTCTGACTATTGTGCATACTTTTTGTAAAAATCATCATATGAAGGCTTCTGGGGATAATGTGCTTGGGGTTCCTTCGGGACAAGCTCGGCTGTGTGTTGCGTGTGGGGTTTCCTCTATAAGTGAAGATGTCAGGGTATGTGTAACCTGCGCCCAGCAGTTACTTGCGCTGCATTCTGGGTCGCCTGCTACGGGCCCTGGTGCGGCGCCCCCTCTGGCTTCACCTACCCCCCCACGCTTGCATTTGACCCCCAGCGAGGGGCATACTAGCAGTGAGTCTCAATCGGATTTGGCTGCATGGGTGGTCAGCATTGAAAAGCATATTGCTGGGTCGGGCCCGCGTAAGGCTTCTGCCAAGAAGCGGCATCTATCCTCCGCTGTTTCCCTCTTCCCTGTTGAGGCTGAGGAATTTTTTGACATCTCGGGTTATGGTCCCCTTGAAGAGGGGGAACTATTCTCTGATTCAGAATCATCTGAGGAACAACCTAGGGTGTATGGTGATACCGGGTCTCCTTTTGGAGAAGACCAATGGTCCTCAGGTGACACTGATAGGTTGTTGTCTCACATTTTTGAAGTGCTTTGTATTTCCCCTCCTGCAGTGGCTCTGCAGCAGCAGGGTGAGCTTTTTCATACAATGAAGCCACGCATGGAGTTCCCTGAGCAGCCTTGCTTTAATAATCTGGTGCTCAAGGAATGGGAACAGTCTAGAAAGCTACCTGGGGTGCCCAAGAGTTGGGACAAGAGGTATCCCTTTCCTGCTGATGTGATTAAGCGTTGGTTATGTCCTTCCGAGGTGGACGCACCCGTTCTGGGGTTGTCAAATACATCTGTCATGCATTCTCCTGACACTACTACCCTGCGGGATGGTGAAGACAGGCGCATGGACCAGCTGGCTTGTCATGCCTTTGCCTGTGTGGGGACCGCGCTGCGCCCGGTTTGTGCCTCTGCCATTACAGCTATTGCTATTAAAGGGCTGCTTAAGTGTCTCTTAGATGGGGCCTCTGAGGTTGCTGGAGGAGAGGAGTATAGTTCTCTCCTGCTTTGCTATGAACTTGTTACATATGTTCTATCTGCTATGGATGATGCTATTAGAATTTGTGAGAGGACGTCTGCTCTGTTGGTGGCTATACGTCGCTCTGTCTGGCTGTGTCAGTGGGTAGCTGATAACGCTGCTAAGAAGGCTCTCACTGGTTTTTCCTTTAAGGGGCTGCGCCTCTTTGGTGAATGCTTGGACTTGTTTGCCAGGGGTGGTAGGTTACCTCAACGTAGTAGGCCGTCTCGGCCCTTTCGGGGGACTGGTGCCTCTCTCCCCTCCTTCCGCGCTTCCAGGGCTGGTCAAGGAGCTTCCTTTGCTGGAGCACGTGGAGATTATTGGGGCAGGGGCAGAGGACGTGGCCGCCCCGGCCTCTCCTGGGGTCCCAAGCCCAAATCCTCCCCTAAGTCCCCTCAGGCATAAGGAGGTGCCCTCCGGGTGGGGGGACGGCTTCAGCTTTTTGCTCACATCTGGAGGCGACGTGTAGCAGACAGATGGATCCAGGAGGTGGTTCCCTCCGGTTACAAGATAGTTTGCTGCCTGGCTGCCCCCAAGATTCCTCAGATCCCGGATGGCTCAAAACCCCCGGTCAGCTCAGGGCCTGCGCCTTGCGGTCCAAAACCTTCAGGAGTTGGGGGTCATCTGCCCTGTACCTTTCAGGGAAAGGGGCAGAGGCTTCTATTCCAAACTCTTCACGGTCCCCAAAAAGGATGGGTCCCTCAGGCCCATCATGGATTTAAAGTGGACCAACACCCAGGGGGGATCGGCCCGGGAATCTATAAGATTTCCGGACCGATCAGATCCCTCCCCGCGGGGCATCCGATCAGATCCCCCCCCAGGAGGCCCACAATCCTTACCTTACCGGCGATCCAACGGCGCATGCGCGAGACGCGGCCGCGTCTCTCGCTTCCCTCTAGCAGGGCGCGCTCCCGCGCCGGCCGTTTTGTGAATGCCCGGCGCAGGCGCGCTCCCTGTTAGAGGGAAGCGAGAGACGCAGCCAGTGACAGCGCTCTGGTATGCGCGTCCAAGCGGCTTTGGACGCGCATACCAGAGCGGCTCTGAGCGCTGTCATTGGCCGGACGAGGTCACGTGGGAGCGGGGAGAGGTGTTTTTTCGGCGATCGGGGTGCCCCACCTAAGTGGACCAACACCCAGGATAGTCAAAATCCTGGGTGTTGGTCCACTTTAAAGTGTCTCAACAAGTTTGTCAGATTCAAGCATTTTCGCATGGAGACGCTGCGCTCAGCAGTCAATTCACTGTGCCCAGGCGACTTCATGACTCAGTTTCACATGGGACCTCTTCAACTTCACCTACTGTCGGTATGGGATCAGGACCCTGTGTCCCTGGATCAGGAGTTTGTTCTGTCCCCCCTGACCAGGCGGTCCCTCTTGTGGTGGCTGGACTCAAGGAATCTCTTGGTGGGCAGGACCTTTCTGTCACCTTGCTGGGAGACTGTCACTACAGATGCCAGTCTGACAGGTTGGGGGGGGGCTTCTGGAAGTCCTTGAAATTCCAGGGTCAATAGGCCCGTCACAATCACAAGCTTCCAGTCTTTGTCTCTCTGTCCCAGGATCCTCTGGCCTTGGCCATGGATGCACTAGCATTGTCTTGGAAGAGCTTTCAGCTCCTCTATGTGTTCCCTCCGTTTCCTCTGCTGGGCAGGGTGCTGCGCAAGATAGCCCAGGAGGGGGTGCCGGCCATCCTGGTGGCCCCCTGTTGGCCATGAAGGGTGTGGTTCGCAGACATTGTGCAGTTGGCAGTAGATCAGTACGTCCTGCCCAAGGACCCAGATCTGCTCACTCAGGGGCAGCTGTGCCATCTCAATTTACAAACGCTGGCTTTGACGGCCTGGCTGCTGAAACCTCCATCTTGATGGAAAAGGGGTTGCCTGCCTCTGTTGTTGATACCATGATTAGGGCTAGGAAGAAGTCCTCGTCCTTTATCTATTACAGGGTCTGGCATGCTTAATTTGCCTGGTGTGAGTCTAAGTCTTTTCCCTGTAGGGTGTTTTCTATTCCCAGGATTCTGGAATTCTTGCAACATGGTTTGGATTTGGGCCTTGAACTTAGTACCCTCAAGGGCCATGTTTCAGCCTTGGCTATTTTCTTCCAAAGGTCTTTTGCCAACCACCGTTTGGTTAAGACTTTTTTCTGGGGGGTTACTCACGTGCGCCCACCACGTAAGCCTTTGTTACCAATCTGGGATTTGAATTTGGTTCTATCTGCCATGCAGGGTTCTCCTTTTGAGCCTATTCGTGAGGCTGCCTAGTTTGACTCTTAAGGTAGCCTTTTTGGTGGCTATCACTTCTGTTAGGCGTGTTTCTGAGTTGGCGGTGCTTTCCATTAAACCTCCTTACTTTGAGAGACAGCAGGACAAGGTGGTGTTTTGGTTCAAGCCAGATTTCTTGCCTAAGGTTGTGTCTGCTTTTCATCTCAATCAAGACATTGTTTTGCCTTCTCTGTGTACTAATCCTAGTAACTCTAAGGAGCGGGTCTTACACTCTTTGGATGTTGTCAGGACCTTGAAGTTCTATTTGGTAGCTACTGAGTCTTTTAGGAAGACTGATGCTCTTTTTGTTATCCCTTCTGGACCTAGGAAGGGTCTGCCTCCGGCTAAGTCCACTATCAGTAAGTGGATCCGTCAGGCTGTGGTACAAGCCTATTCTGCTAAGGGGAAGGAGCCTCCCTTCCGCCTTACTGCTCATTCTACTCGTGCTATTGGTGCCTCTTGGGCTTTTCAGCACCAAGCTTCTGTTGAACAATTTTGCAAGGCCGCTTCTTGGTCTTCTGTTCATACCTTTTCTAAGTTTTACAAGGTTGATGTTAGGGCCTCAGCTGATGCTGCTTTTGGCCGCAAAGTTCTGCAGGCGGCAGTGGTTTAAACTGCCCGCTGTTACTTTTGGGGATCCCACCCTACCTTACGGACACTGCTATTGGATGTCCCATGTGTAAGGAATATTCTGGAACAGAACGTGCTGTATATTTGGAATAATACAATTCTGTGAGTACTCACCTGTAGAGTTGGTATTATAAGTATACAGCACGTCCCGTTCCATCCCGCTCTTGTTATCATTATTCTTGGTTACCTTTGTATGGTGATTGTTCAGTTTATGTTTATTGATTCTCCTGGCTTCTTGTATAACTGCTTGTCAACACTGGGAATTGGTGGGAGGTTCCTGGCTATTTAAGGGGCCAGGAGTGGCCACAAGTCTTTTTCTGCAGTCCAGCGCCATCTTGTGGATGTATTACCCCATGTGTAAGGAATATTCTGGAACAGGACGTGCTGTATACTTTTAATACCAATTCTACAGGTGAGTACTCACAGAATTGTATTTTTACAGTTCACATATATATGCAGTGTACACTTCATAGACTGTTGCCTCAATAAATTACACTTCTCTGCTACCTTTAAACCGTTACACCCATTTTTCACATAATGGGAGTTGCTCTTACCACAGGGGGCATGCCGATTGCCGATACCCCCCTGCGCATTCACCAATTTAAATTGGAGAAATCTTCCCTTTCTCCTTGGTCCCCCGGCGAAATACAGTGCTGTGATTGGTCGCTGCTGTCACGTGGTACACAGGTTTCTTCCGGCCGTTCGGCCACAACCATGTGACTTGGGCAACCAATTACAGGGCTTGATTTTACCAAGGGGAAAGATTTCTCCGGTTTAACAAGGTGAATGCGCAGGGGGGCATTGGCAGTTGGGGTGCCCCCCCCCCCCCCCCACTCTAGGAACAGGGCACAACATTGTTGTTGGACTCAGGGTCGGCATAGGGGGCAGGGGTGGCCACATTTTTGGTTTCCCTGGGGAGTGTAGCTTATTTGAATGGCTGGGCATGGAGGTGTACACAGCTGCAGCCCACAATCACAGTGAGAGACCAGTGGAAAGGTAAGGGGTTTGCAGGCAATCTGGGGGGTGGGAATCTAGTCGGCCGGCCCTGGAGTCTTAAGGTGGTGTTACTGTTCTCCTCTTCTGGGATGTATAATAAACATTTGTGTACGAATTGAGCCCCTCAGACCTGTGATTTCCTTATCGGCATATTACTTCCGTGTTTCTTATATTCATCTGACTCTGTCTTGGTAAAGCGTCTTTCTTGCATCAGGATCATTGTCTTGGCTTCTTGTATCTTTCAGGGAATGGTTCTTCTTGCTCTCCCATGAAGTGCTCAATCCGATGTACTGTTTGTTTGAATATGCCGGCAAAAGCAATTACTGTCTACAGATCAACCCAGCCTCCACCATCAACCCCGACCACCTGTCATACTTCTGTTTCATTGGCCGCTTCATTGCAATGGTGAGTTGTTTTTGGGTAGCTTTAAGAGTCGTTAGACTAGATTACAGGGTTATAGATTTTGTTACAGACCAAACAGTGGGCTAAACATTAACCTTCATTTATTCTGTATGGGGGGTGGGGGAAGCTTTTTTCTCTGCTTGTCGAATATATGAGTAAGAGGCTGAAATGAACAAACAGGGACTGAAAATGGAACAAAAGCCAGGGGGCCTGGCCCTGGAATCTAAAATATGTCAGGGTCGGCTGCTGGCCTTCTCACGGGGCATCCTAAATCAAGATGCCCCGCTGTGTAAAACCCCTCAAGCCTCCCCTAAAAACTCATCGTTCCCTGCTCCAACTGTGCATGCGGGGGCAATGAGAGCTGTCTGCTGTGACGTCAACAGCGCTCATTGTTGTGAATGGGGAGGGTGCGCTGCTGCATCCTCAATGCACACCCTCTGCCAGCAGCCGGCTCTTATTGGGTGAGAGCCCGCACATGTGATGTTGGCACCAGGGAGAGGAGTTTTACATAGTGGGGCATCCCAATTCAGGATTCCTGAGGGTACGGAAAAGATAAATTCCCGGGTTTTGTTCCACTTGAATGAAACAATCTGTCAAATTCATGCAGGGAGTAGTGAGAGCCCTTCTGAGATTGTGGACTAATCGAAATCAGAAGGTACTGTAAGGCAAATGTTTTTTTAAATTTACACTGAACTTTGAGAGGTTCTTTAAAGTGACTTTCAGTGCTTGAACCCCTAAGTTATATGGGTAACATAAAAAAACTCACCCTGTCTTGATTTGACACCCGTTCCAAAGGTGGAAGCAGAGACCTGTTTGCTGAGCTACCAGGGCTTCTGCCAGTTACTGGCCTTGATGAGTGACCATCTTGCTGCCCAATCATAGTAGCCACTGAATGATAAAACTGTCACTCATGGAAGAATATATTTAGTTAGGCCCAGCACACCAGACAGACAAGATGAACTAATTATCTACAATCAAATACAGGGTGCTATTACCCACAACCAGTTTACCCATAACCGGTCTATGGACACAACAATACAATATAGGAGTAATGCACACCAAGACGTAAGCTAATTATTTGAAAATGGATTTATATTCAATAATATTGAGAATACACTTCATAAATGAACACGGATGGATATTTCATATTTTACCAAGTGAATCCTGGTACCACCAAAAATTCACAGATAAATCTTATGAATGCTGCATCAAAAAAGGCCCCCTCTCGGGGAGAGCAGAGATTGTGCAGGAGAAAGATGTATATGGTGAAGTAAGGCAGGGAATATTATTTCTCTGCTATAAGAACAATGATAAACACACTCTGCGTTTCCCAGAGAGTAGCACACAGTGTAATGGCCTAAAGAAATCCTAAATTTTAAAAAAGCTAATGTTCCCCAGAAAGCCCAAAATCGGGCATGTAGCTTTGTATGATGTCAGACCGTAAACTGCATATTGCAGTAATGAACGTCTCCTACTGGAGGAAGTGCAGCTGCTGCACACATGCTGCAGCTCAGCTTAGAAAAAGTAAGCATCTCTCTAATGCAGGGCTCTCAGATGGTGTGGGGGGAAGGAATAGGTTAGTTTACAACCCCCCTCCTAGCTGGGCTTCAGTGGAAGGCTATAGGTCTGATTCCAGCTTTTCCAGCATCACATCACACAACACAGGCACCAGCTGCCACAATATATAGTCTTAGTAATAATTATGTGTTGCCATCTAAGATACACTCCTGGGGCTTTCCGATTTGAGATACCCTGCTATCTGAACCCCCTCCCCAATCTCCAGAAAAACATACCTGACCAGTGACGCGGGTGTGCAGCCAATCAGCTCGCTCAGTGACGCATCCCCACCTGCGCCGCCCATTCACAAATGCCGGGTGTGAACGCATGCTTGGCTAAAGATATAGCATAGTGCTTCCACAGCCCCTGCATGCACTATTGGATCAGGGATCAGATAGGCTTGCTTCAGTGCTCATGTTAGTAACTAATAAATGGCCAGTCTTATTAATAAGAAAATTGGGCCAGCTTTTGGTCATGTTGTATATACGGTGCTTAGTTCCCTTTTCACAATGATTATGTAATAAATGCCTGCAGACTTGCTTATGAAATATGCTGTCTCATGGTGGTGATACACAGGCCTGTAACATGGCGTGTAGCGTTCTTGTGTATAGGACGCGTGTTGTACTCAACTATGTCTCCATAGCCGCTTTGCACAACACTATGGATCAAATACGCTGTTAGAGGAGGTGATCAGAACAATGAGCTGTTGTTGTAAAGGCTTGTGACCACATGCATTGTAGAAGAGCGTCTTTCACCATTACTGCCGGCTGTCTTCTCCCACTACATGGTGTTAAAGGAGCACTATCACGAAATGTATAATGTTAAAAATCCATATAAACACATTGGTTAATGAGAGGAGGGGTCACTTATACACCCGAACTGAATAAAACTGCCAAGCTTATGGTTTCTTCTCCTGGTTGTAAAAAAATCCAGAGGTGCCAGGTTTAGTGTCCGGTTCTGTCGCCCCTGATTTCCTCTTCTTTCCATTAAAATAAAAAGAAGCCTGGCTTGATATTTCTTGATGACGGGTGTATAAGTGATCTCTCCTCCCACCATCTATCATATTTATATGTTTTTTTAGCAGTGGACCATTCGCGATAGTGCTCAGTTGGAGTGGACCTATTACCACCCATGCCAATTGACTAGGTGCCCTCATGACATTTAGCATGACCCACTGTGTGAGCCCCCCAGATCACCTGCAATGCCCCATACCTTGTCCCGGGCTCTAGCCACTTTTGCGGGATACTGCCTCATCCCTGGAATCCCTGCAACTGTGTGCATGGCCATCCATTAAGACAGACTGGGCGTGTGGGAACCTGCACTCCAAATGGGAGCCGGGGATGCGAGCGCTGCTTTTTCCTATGCTGGAGCGCCGTTCAAAGCAGCTTTATGTGGTTCATCAGTATGCAGTCATGAAGTGGTGAGGGTGAGTGGAATGGGTGATCTAGGAGGTTTCACACAGGGAGGCATCCCAAACCGGGGTACCCCAGGGGGATTGACCAGAACCTGAGATAATGAAAATCTTGGGTTTTGGTCCACTTTAAGTAAAGGGACTGTTGCGTTCATATTACTAAACCTATTAGCAGGGCAAAAGTTTGGTTACTTTTGGCAATGCGGGGCAGTTTCTTTGTGAAATAGATTGCGGTGTGTGAAGAAAAAAGCTTCTGCTCTTTCTGCCCTTTCTCACCCTCCCTATAGCGCTGCTTCTGTCTCATACCAGTAAGTGCCATGCTGTTCCTCCTCTTTAGCAAAAGGCATTGTCCAACTTGAGGGAAGGAGCTGAGGGGCCCTGATCCATCTAAGGCAAATGGGATTGCTAGGATAAAGGAACCACCCCTACCTCCTGCACACACTTGCCATTCAAGCAGAAAGCCCTGCTCATTTGCCCCTTGGGTAACCATTTCCCTACATCCCTTGTCATTGGTTGATGTCCATTGTTTCTGTTCTATACTTTATAAAGCTGACAAAGGTATATCGTTCATAAGTGGGCTCTGTTCATAGAAGTCCATGTTTGCGTTTGCCCTGCCATCTTTGCACATGTTATAAGAGGCATGTGCCCTTGGACCTGTTTTATTAGAACCTAAGAGCACTTCTGAAACAGGCGATTGCTAGATCCAAAAGTAAACTCTAGGTATGTATAGCGTCCATTCTTCCTATAACCAGCCTAGAATTAAGTCCTTCAAATGTACTTCATTAAAAAATAAATAAAAAGAGGGGTACACAACAATCTGATTTTACAGGGGAAGTCAGAATCATAATAATCAAATCAGAAATAGCCATTGTGACCAGCGCAAAATGTTTTCATTGTGGCATTTTTTTTAAATGTCTGCAGAAAGCCAAAGGCACATAAAGTGTATTTCCAATATCGACTCTGTAAAGCTGAACCCCGGTGCCTGGTGTTGGGTTTGTAGTGACCAGCAGATGTTTTCTTTTATCTACAGGCTTTGTTTCATGGTAAATTCATTGACACTGGCTTCTCGTTACCTTTCTACAAGCGCATGTTAAGCAAGAAGCTAACCATCAAAGACCTGGAGTCTATTGATCCAGAATTCTATAACTCGCTTATCTGGATTAGGTAAGTGCACAAGGATGTTTCTGTAAAAACCGACAATAAGATATAATCTCGCCCTCGCGCCATCTATACTGTCTCTCTTTCTGCCCATTAAGCATATTAATGATATCCTCTATGGTCTCCAGCCAGTGCAAGTTTCTGGCTGACAATGTAGCAGATGTATGTTCCTCATTCAGCACCACAGTATATATATATATATATATATATATATATATATATATATATATATATATATATATATATATATATATATATCACCACTTTCCATTTGCCACTGACCACCCTACCACCACCAATACAACCACCTGGGAGGGTGGAGATTAGCTTTAAGAAGGAACCATACTATATGTGCTCCAGTTGGCTCATTGGCACAAGCTCTCTTGACAGCTATGCCATTATCCTAAGTTGCTGCACGTCTGCAGCTTGTTGACTTATTGGACACCCAGTGCATCCTATTAGAGCAGTTGTTTACAGTGCTCATGCCCCTCCCTCCTACTTTTTGCTACTGGTGGCCTTAAAGCGGAACAAAACCCCTCTGGGTCTGCACTGAAATCTAAGGTTCCAGGGTTGGCCGCCGGCTTTCCCAGATTGGGATACCCCACTGTGTGAAACCCCCCAGGGGCGCCGCAGCACTCACGCCTTCCTGACGCTCCCTCGATATAAGCAATGGCGACCACATCCCCGCGCCTTTAGGTAGTGTGCCTGCTTCCACACACAACTATTCAGTTAGGCTGCTGACGGGAGCGCACACGCCGCAGGGGATGCAGCCGCCTTTGCTCCCATTGCCGGACTCTTGTGTAAACAGAGCACATTTGCCAAGCAATTCATATGTACGGCGAGCGGCTCTGATTCGATGAGAGCCCCTGCATGCTCCGTTGGACTAAGAAGAGGTGAGTTTGAAAGGGGCAATCTGAGGGGGTCTCACACAATGGGGCACCCTGACTCAGGATTCCCCAGGGGCGCGGAAACAAAACCCGGGTTCTGTTCTGCTTTAAGTACCACCAGAGGATAGCTTGAGGGTTAGGAAACCCTGATCTAGAGTATCACCCAATACCAATCATTTTCCCTGATAGTTCTATTATATTGCATGGTCAGCCAGAGGCAGGTGAGGAGACACCTCCTTGCTTCTGCCTTGTTTTTCAAAGGATATTATAGACAAAACAGTGGGGAAAGGTAAGAGTTACAGTGTTTCTCTTCCCATCACTATCGATTCCACTCCAATGAGTACAGATTGTTAGCTCAAACACTTTCAAAACACTGAAAGACCTGAAAGTGCGAGCCTCCTGCAATCGCCTGGTGTGAAATCAGCCATAGTAAAGCTTCCTTTACATGCTCCCAAAACAACCGCTTGAGAGCTCATTTGACCATACTCACAGTCCAGGCGATCACTATAAAAAGGCAGCAAGGAGCTCAGCTGAAGCGAGCATGTTGCATAGTGGAAGTATATTTACAAGCAGCGGCCCATTGTGGGGTTTCAGATCTACCTTTTTAAAGGTTTTGTGTTTTTCCAGAGACAACAACATTGAAGAATGTAACCTGGAGATGTACTTCTCTGTGGACATGGAGATACTGGGGAAAGTCACATCCCACGACCTTAAGCCTGAAGGAGCCAACATCCTTGTTACTGAGGAGAACAAAGAAGAATACATTGGGTAAGGTAGACAGGCATTCACTCTTCTTTATATAAATATGTGGTATAGGATTGTACTGCACTCTTAAACACAGGGCCTGAAAGAACCTTGCAGCAGGGCAGCAGGTAAGTTTTTTTTTTTTTTTTTTTTTTTTTTTTTTTTTTTTTTATACCTGCATCCCCAGGGGGTGGGCTACGCAGGCTGCCAGCCCTCAGGGCTGGAGGCCGGCCCCTCAGCCCTACGTGTCCTGCTCTACCAGCCCCCATAACTGGTGCCCGGGCCCCCAAAGAGGGGGACACCACACCTAATTTTTAAGGGTTTAACCCTTGATAGTGCGCATAGTAGTTGTAGTAGTTTCTCCTGGGCAGGAACAGGGGTCTACCAGTACATATATGATACCTTTGTAATCGGGGAGGAATGGGGCTTTTACACGGAATCTGGTTTTCTTAAAGTGGACCAACACCCGATGCTGATCGGCCCGGGAATCTATAAGATGGTGAAACCCCCCAGAAAGCCCCGAAATCCCGCCGCTCGCGCATCCCTCTAGCAGGGTGCGCACACGTGCCGGCCATTTGTGAATGGCCGGTGCAGGTGCGCTCCCTGTAAGAGTGACGCGCGGGAGCCGGCGGCGGCGGGCGCGCTCGCTTGTCCGGCGATGGACCTCGCTTGTCCGTGGGCGGGGATTGGCTGCAGCGGGGACAGGTGAGTTTTTGGGGCTTTCTGGGGGGTTGCACACAGCGGGGCACCCCCGATCGGGGTGCCCCACCGAAGTGGACCAAAACCCAGAATAGTCAAAATCCTGGGTGTTGGTCCACTTTAAAAAAGTAAACATTTCTTATTTTAAAAAAACCACAACATTTAAAATGATAATTTTAAAGTGCACCAAAACCCAGAACCCCCTCCGGGTCGCCCGATCTCACTGACCCTTCCCCAGGCCTATGGCGCATGTGCAGCCTCTCATCCAATCAGCGTGCTTGGATCTGCTCCCGCCGCTTCGTCCAAGAGCTTGCCTATGGAAACTCACATATCCATCGCTCACGCACTGCAGGCCAGGGCACCACAGCCATGGGAGGCTGGAAGATGGAGGTGCTGCAGATGGGCAGGGCAACTAATCCCTGTCCAATGTCCCTGCTGTCACAATTGCTGCTTCTTCTCCAGCAGTGCCTGCATACACAGAATGCCCACCCGGCTCTGTGCAGGGATATCGGGCAGGGATCAAGGCACGCAGGGAAAAGGTAGGGACATCAGGCAGGGATCACTTGCCCTGTCTTCCTGTCACATCTCCATCTTCTGGCTGTGGTGACCCGGCCATCAGCACGGGAGCGATAGATATGCTTTTTTTTTATATTCGTCCAAAAAATAAGTGTGCCTTATAGGGCGAGAAATACGGTAAATATATCAGTAAAATAAACAATATATTACTCCATATGGAAATAATCATATAGAGCTGGGGTTCACAATAAACAAGATATTGCACAGTGTCCCAAAATAGAAAACACTCCCTAAATGCATCAGTGCTCCATATACAATTGTGTACCTAGAACGTTATCTAAAGTGCTATAATGCATAAAAGCGTCTAGTGCTAATGTGCTGAAAAACCTAAATGAATATTAAAGATCAACCTAATGCCAAAAGTTTTCTGATCGGAGGGAGGATTGGCCTGAACCAACACCTTAAATGCTAGGTATTATATATATCGCTGGTAGAGATATACCCATACATATCTCTACCAGCGTGCCCTGTCTCCAGCCAACATACAGGCTCCAGGACGTCCTCCAGCACCTGCCCGTCTGCCACAGACTACAGTCTGCACTTAGCTACCTGCTCTTCACCCAGCACGGCAACCCATACATGAATCCAACACATCACAACTAACTAAAGGAGGACCACTTCTGACTATAAGGGCACCTACTGATTGGAAAACATAACAATGTAGGCTCTCCTCTCTATACTAATTCACGCCATCTCCTGATGAAGCCGCCCTACAGGCGAAAAACACGCCAAGACCGTCTTTACCCAAAAGTACTACACTTATCCAGTAAAAACCCAAGGAAGAATCCTCAACTTTCTCACTCTTTGTGTAACAAACAACTGCTGCACATTTATACTGTTTAAGGACTACCTATCTCCTTTTATTGTACCTTTATTATACTTAATTGTATGACTCCTCTTGCTATGACATTAATACCAACCATTGGTATAACTAAAATACCACTTGTGTAAATACACATTGTCAAATTTTTGAAACAAAAAGTGTTTTCCTAATATTTAAGATGTTGGTTCAGGCCAATCCTCCCTCCGATCAGAAAATTTTACCACAGGTGGGACCATCCCCTTAGTACCCAATAGGCATATTCAGTCCCAAGTGTCTCATATCCAAAATACATTTTCTCTAATGCCAAAAAATACCTATAGAGCACAAGTGACTAGGCACTAATAAACAGCAGGATACTGAAGCACCCGCAAATCATACCACCGCTCTAATGTATAGTAAAGAGATGGGCCCCTCCAGACACCTCCGACATGTTACGTGGCCATCACAGCCATTGCATCAAGCAGCGTTCTATGATCTTGATTAGTGTGTCAATATGTTTCAAGCATTATTTAGCCCACCAAGACTTCCAAGGCAACAGACTTGAACTATTGTGACTGTATAACTGGTAGGTTTTTGATTTTTCGAGGTTACATCTCTAAATAAAACACAAATGACACCTATAGGCTTTTGATATCTATCAGGCTAGCACTGTAGGACATGTTTTTATAAGCTGCATTAGATGTTGGATCCATACTTCTGCAGAGGTTTTGAATGCTTGGATGTGCAAGGGCCTCATTGTGCTTTCTGAACTTTTTTTTTTGCCAGGCTGATGGCGGAATGGAGATTTTCTCGTGGGGTAGAAGAACAAACCAAAGCATTTCTGGATGGCTTTAACGCAGTTGTCCCTCTGCAGTGGCTCCAGTATTTTGATGAAAAAGAGTTAGAGGTTCGACTTGTATAAATGTACATATTAACCTATATATGCATCATGTTACACCTCCATCCACTGTTATTGTTTGAGTGTATTGTGAGTGTTGTGTTGGGGGGCATCTACTATTAGATGATTAGAAATATAGTAGAGTTAGGCCAATGTGTTTGCTACCACTGACCCAATTGTGGAAATTAATATCCAACCTGAGAGTAAAACCAAATCACTGTTGGCTAACCTGCCAATCGGAGCAATCATCCTGCTGTGCTGCTGATATAAAGGTGTTGAAGCTGAGACCCAGCCCCTCTTCCGTAATTCAGCCCTTCAGATTTTATTTATGCATGACCACTTTTTTTCACTCCGAGTGGTGGACCTATCTTGTGTCTAAAACTCTGTAGACACCTCTGCGCTTTTTATGCATTGTTGCATTGCGTTGCAACACAGAGGAAACATTCTACATTATACTAGATGGGTTAGTTCACATATCTGTGCTGCGTTGAGCAATGCATTAAAAAAGCATTGCAGAGACCTTTTTCAGTGCAATTTTGTAACAGCACAGGTCAATAGAAGACTATGGCAATGCAAGCACAACGCATTATGCAGTGTACCTGTGTTTTACTTGCATTGCCATAAACTTTACTGTTACTTATTATCCAAATCATACTTCAGCAAAGCCTCCATGTGGTCATGCTGAAGTATTCTTGAAAATTCGCAAGTGCATTTCTAACAGCATTTCTGCTATATTTACAAAATGCTTGAACGCAATAGAGAGGTTTGAACAGAGCCTAAGGTGTTAAAGGGGACCAAAACCCATGGTGATCAGCCTGGGAATTTATAAGACTCTTGGACCAATTGATTCCTTCCCCTCGGGGCATCCAAAATAGTGATGCCCTGCTGTGTGAAACTCCCAAGGTCGCCCATATACTTACCTCCTTCCCAGTCCATCGGCGCATTCGTGAGCCGCGGCCACATCCCTGCTATCCCTCTGGCAGGGCGCATGTCCGTGCCAGGCATTTGTAAACGGCCTTAGACAAAGGCTTAGACGACGTGACGTCAGCGGATCCCAGCGCACTGATTGGACGAGCGGCCACGCATGTGCCGTATGATTGAAAAGAGATGAGTTGTCTTAGGTGAACTGGGGGTTCCACCCTGATCGGGGATGCCTCGGGGGCAAGGACCGAAACCTAGGATAGTCAAAATCCTGGGTTTTGGTCCACTTTAAGAGCAAGCACTTCTAGTTATTTCCTATGTATGTTCTGGAGAAACTCATCTGCATGTTATTCCACAATATCTGCATATATTAAGCCCTATCAAATACTTTTTTTTTGCGCCACTGATTTCCAGAAAAGGGCTTTAGGGGAGCAATTTACTAAGCTTTGATTTTGTTTAATTGGAGGTCCGCTTTAAATGTTTATTAAAAATTGCTCTGACTTCTGCATCTCTCTACTCTACCTTGTGCTGGCATATTCATAAAACACATTCGATAATGGCACATAGAAAAGTAAGATGAATTGGGTGCCACCTATGAAAGTGTGTGTGTGTGTGTGTGTGTGTATATATGTGTGTATGTATATATATATATATATATATATATATATATATATATTTAAAACTTACAATAAATTGTGCACCTGCCAATAGGGGCGTTCCCCAAAAAAGAAAGAAAGGAAAGTGGCCCTTTCAAGTGGGTAACATGCATTT
The DNA here is from genome assembly GCA_027917425.1 of Gastrophryne carolinensis. Classification (NCBI taxonomy): domain Eukaryota; kingdom Metazoa; phylum Chordata; class Amphibia; order Anura; family Microhylidae; genus Gastrophryne; species Gastrophryne carolinensis. The sequence goes on from CM051239.1 coordinate 373,678,684, forward strand.
ATTTACTGCTGAAGCTTGAGGGATCCTGCAGTTACACATTGCCGTACCTGTATTTCATCCTCTACTTTTATGAAAGCGCCATCTTCATTTTCCAGGTGATGCTCTGTGGGATGCAAGAAGTGGACCTGTCTGACTGGCAGCGCAATACAGTTTATCGCCATTATACCAGGAACAGCAAGCAGATCATCTGGTTCTGGCAGGTAATGCCATTTTGTATGGCGCCTCCTATGGGACAGTTGGCCACACAACCACAAGCAGAGACAGACCATGTCTTGTTTCTGATAAGCTTCATCTTTAAAGTGGACCAACACCGATCGGGGGTGCCCCGCTGTGTGAAACCCCCCCGATCGCCGCAAAAACTCACCTCTCCCCGCTCCCACGTGACCTCGTCCGGCCAATGACAGCGCTCAGAGCCGCTCTGGTATGCGCGTCCAAAGCCGCTTGGACGCGCATACCAGAGCGCTGTCATTGGCTGAGTCTCTCGCTTCCCTCTAACAGGGAGCGCGCCTGCGCCAGCCATTCACAAAACGGCCGGCGCGGGAGCGCGCCCTGCTAGAGGGAAGCGAGAGACACGGCCGCGTCTCGCGCATGCGCCGTTGGATCGCCGGTAAGGTAAGGATTGTGGGCTTCCTGGGGGGTTCCTCCCCGCGGGACATCCCGATTTCGGATGCCCCGCGGGGAGGGATCTGATCGGTCCGGGAATCTTATAGATCCCCCCTGGGTGTTGGTCCACTTTAAACCTTTATATAATTTACAGTGCAGTCATACATGGGGAATAATTCATGTAACAGTCTTGCCTGCTTAGTAACGACATGCTCCTCTGGCTTCAATGCTTGTTGAGCCTGATGGTGACAAACATGCAACTTGTGAAGCCTGGTTCCATCTTAACTTTCCTCCTGAAGTCACTGAGCTGGCCAGCATGTGACACACACAGCTATTGGCCATGTGCAGAGGAGTAGCTGGGCTTTCTGGCACCTGGGGCAAAGATTCAAAATGACGCCCCCCCCACACCTGTTCTCAGACCCCCCTTTGGCGCCCCCCTGACCTGCTGCACCTGGGGCAAGTGCCTACCCTAGCTACGCCCCTGGCCATGTGACCAGATTTAAACAAAGTCAAATAGGAAACCACTTATTGTATGCTTGGGTCACATAAAAAATAATTATTTTAATGGCTTGTAATAAAAGCATAATTATATACAGCATTGCTTCCTCCTTCTCCAACAACTAGGCCATGTGTTTCGGGGAGAAATCCCCTTAGTTTTACCTCCATATGTGTGTTTATATGGAGTTCTAATTTTCCTATCCCTGCAAAGTCTATGCACAAGAGAGTATAGATCCTATTTAAGCATAGGGACCCCCCATTTCTGCTGTCCTGCAATTATCCATACTCTGTTCTATCAGGCTTGGACTCTTTAAAGATTCCAGGGCCGTTGGATTTCCCGATTTGGGATCCCCAGCTGTATGGAACCCCCCCAGGTCGCCTGGAAACTCACCTCCCTGGGCCAACAGTGCATGCGTGAGCCGCGCCATATCTCCGCTATCCCTTTAGCTGGGTGGTGCCCGTGACAGGCATTTGTGAATGGCCGGCGCGGGTTCGCTCCCTGTTAGAAGGTAGCAGGGGATGTGGGCACCAGTGCACTCGGATCCGCTCGCATTAGACAAGCTCCTGGACACGGGCTCCAGCGGAGCTGATTGAACAAGCGGCCGCACATGCACCGTAGGACTGGGAAGAGGTGAGTTTGTTCGGGTGACCTGGGGGGTTTCACACAGTGGGGCATCCCCGATCGGGGCACGGACCAAAACCCAGGATAGTCAAAATCTGGTTTTGCTCCACTTTAAATGGATGGTCTGGGTAAGGCAAATATGGCAGCAAACAACCCACTAGAAGCCCGTCCCATGTGCCTCTTCTCCATTTCCTGTGTGTTATAGATGCTGTTGCACAGGGGTCCCCAACCCTCTCCTACAAGGGCCACCAACAGGCCAGGTTTTACAGATCTCCATGCATAGGTGGAGTAATTAGATCAGCAGCAGGGGAGCTATAAGGGCAGCTATGTGGAGATATACAAAACGTGAGCTGTTGTTGGGCCTTGTAGGAAATGTTTGTAGATCTCTACTGTAGCAGGTCTCCTCCTCCCCTCCTCTCAATTCTATTACTCTATCTTCACCCTCAAATGTGGTCATGGGACTGCCCAGCCCCTTAGCACTCCTAACAGTGATCGCACTTACCAGGCTTGCTCATGATGGGAGCATTGAGGGCCAGGGGTGGCCATGCTTCCACATTTGTATTGTAGTCATGGACAAATAGAAAGGAACAGAGGAAAAAACTCTAGAGACTTGCTACAACATCTACAGTGCACTGCCGGAAATGGAGGTGAGGCACATGTGACAGGCTTCAGGTGAGCTTCAAGGGGCCCATCCAGCCAGACTGTTTTTCTTAAAAATACCCGCCTTGCCCTCAGGAGCGCACATGGTGCCGGCGCACTCCCAGCAACCTACAGGGGAGAGACAAAGATGGTATCGAGCAGGGTTGGATTGCGGGAGAGGTAAGTGTTTTTTTATATGTAACACCCACCCCTGCTTGAGTGCTGGGGGGTGTCAGGGCAGCAAAATCTGTCTAGACTGTCCCTTTAAGCTCTTGCAGGAAGTAACTGTGGAACAAGGAACTTTGGATTTAGGTGCTGAGTGACAGGCTTCCCTTTGGCACAACATATAGGTCTGTTTAAGAAGTCGTTTGACTGGCAGACAGTATTGTTGTCATTGGACCAGGAGGCTTGGGCACATCATGGGGCTGTTTTACATTTGGTTAGATTGCTGTACTGACTCTACTCTATGCTCTGTTGACTACTGTGACTACTTGTGACTACTATATTTGTAGGATCAGAGCGGATACTATACTACAACTTTTTTTTTTTCTCGCAACATTTTATTTTTCTTTTAGTTTTGGTTATAGAATAAAGTAGAGCCAGTTGAGCTTGCTGTCATTAAAGCAGTGTTACCTAACCCTTTCCCCGAGAGCCACCAACAGGCCAGGTTTTCCAGATCTCCCCATAGGTGCACAGTTAGTAATTAGTGCAGCAGCCCGGACTAATTGGTCTGACTATGTGAAGATCTACAAACTATGTTGATGGCTCTTAAAGAAAAGGTTGGGGATCACTGCTTTAAAGGGGAGATCTAGACTCTCACTATTAGATCACCTGAGATGCTAATTTTACCAGGAATTAATGCTAATCCTCTGGAGTTAACAGTGGTGAACACAAAAACATGAGATCCCTGTGCCATGACACGTCTCTGGTCCACATGATGGCTGTAGTTTTTTTAGTTGGATGGACTTCTCTTTGGTCACCAGACAAGGAAGTTAGGCCAGATCTCTCCAGTTGGGCCATGGACAGCAAAAGAATAATTATATTGGTTCACACAATATGAAACTAAAATAAAGACTGTGGTTGGAGTTGGGCTTTAAAGTAGCACAGGAAAGGCAGATGAAATGAAATCTGGGCTGAACATGGGCACTGCAAGACGTATTCAGCTCAGTCCAGCATAGCAAAGGGTCTTCTGCTATGGAGGTGCTGGCTATTGTTGGATTTGACTCTTGCACAGCCTCAACAAATTCTGGTAAAATGGCTGGAGAGCATATGCACTGCCGCGCAAAATCAGCGGCGTCCTACTAACCACTACAAGAATATACTGTGATATATGTTTTTCTCTTGCACAGCCTGCTGGGATTTGTAGTGCTGATGCCTTTTTCCATTGTGTTTCAGTTTGTGAAGGAGATGGACAATGAGGTCCGGTTGCGTCTGATGCAGTTTGTCACCGGCACTTGCAGATTACCCCTCGGAGGATTTGCGGAGTTAATGGGTAACTGATGCTGCACTACTGTAAGGAATCAGACAATTCCTACCAACACTATGGATTTAACTCTATGTGTTTTCCCTACAGGAAGTAATGGCCCCCAGAAGTTCTGCATTGAAAAAGTTGGTAAAGAAACATGGCTGCCCAGAAGTCATACGTGGTAAGTGAACAGTATCTGATCATCACCCACATACAATAAGCTAAGGCTCCCAAAGCAGTTCCCAGCAATAGAGATGGTCTACCAAGACCATTTATTGTACGTGGCTCAGGAACCCTGTCAGCAGGCTGCTGTGGCTATTGAGGAGATGTGATGCAACCTGGGAGACTTAAAGTGATCCTATACCCGGAAAGGAAGTTTCTGGAATGGCGTCACTTTATTTCCACAGCTCAGTGCCCCAAAACAGCCTGGTTTTCTTTTTTTTTTTATACAGCCCTGGTACTATATTCATGAAAACACTTAACAGGATGCCGTATAATGTTTGAATGGAAGCACCCCTTGATGCTGTCCAGCGATGATTCAGCCCCCCAACATTGGGGGCAGCCGTATCCCTTATAATGACTGCAATAAATCTGAAAGCACTACAAGCTAAACTGACACACACACCTCATGTGGCAGTTTTGCTCATAACTGAATGTACAATCACTGGAAAGCAGCAGGGGTGATGCTGCATGGCTAGGGAGCCAAACTGCTGCCATTCGAACAGCAGACTGCATCCGGTTTGTGCTTTTATAAACAAAGGGGCAATTGCTTTAGTAAGAAAAAAGAAACACAGGCAGTTTTGGTTCACTGAGCTGGGGATAGAAGGACATAAACTTCCTTCCTGGGTATAGGATCACTTTAACAGATCTGTGGTGGGGAAGCCTGTCCAAATAGGATCCCCGGGTGGGTTCACAGACAGCACTGTGCAGATCTGCCTTGGAAACTCACTTGATTGCTGGCTGTCTCATGGGACATCGGACCTGCTGCTGTCAGTAAGAGAACACAGGGGTGCTAAGCAGCTCTGCCATCCAGGGCTTGCTGTTAGGGTAGTGCATCCCAAAATGGGTGGCCCTATGCTGTGGAGGTGAGCAGACTTCCAGCCAGATCTTCACACTTCCTGACACAGATTTTCAAGAAGGGTGTAGTAGTTCTTTAAAGAGAAACAAAACCTACCAGCGGCCGCCCCGGAAGTTTAAAAATGGCAGGGCCATCTGCTGGCTTTCCCCGGGGCATTTCTGATGGGATTGCCCCACTGTGTGAACTACCCCGGAATTTGCAATTCACTCGCCTCTTCCTCTTTTCTATGCGCAGACTCTCATCCAAAGAGAGCCGCCTGCCGTGACTATGTCATTCAGCAAGCGGCTCCTATTGTTAACAGTGCGTGCTGTCGCATTCCCGGCAGTGTGCGCATGCTCCCGTTCCAGCTATTTAGTACCCCCGGGAATAGAACAAAAAGTCAAATTCCTGGGTTTTGTTCTGCTTTAAGGTTGGATTCACCTTTCAGCAATCCCACATCATCCCTCCAGCTGATTCCCGAAACCAGGCTGAATGGCTGGTGCAGGGCTCTCTTTAGTGTTCTATGCCGTTCATATGCATGGCATAGAATGCTAACTGTGGGCGAGCGTGCCCATGCACTGTGAGATTCCGAGGAGGGGTATTTAAAATGATAGGGACCAAAACCCAAGATGGTCAAAATGAATATGCTGTACAGTAAGAGGAGAGGGTCACTTATGCATGCACCCCATGCATGAAAAAAAAATCCACCCAGCGTGTTGTCTTCCTTTTAAGAGAAAGTAACATTTGAAAAGACTTCCTTTAATATTGGCAGCATAGGGCATCCCAGCACGGCCTGGACCCCGGGCAATAATCACCTCTACCACTGACACATCGGCTTCTCTGAATGAGCTGACACAATCATTCTGATTCCTTCAGACTGTCTCGTTCAGCTGCCATTGCTGGAACACAGAAGTGTTACCCGTGTGTGTCCGGTATCGCCGGGCTGTGGGTAATACGGATTTGGGATGCCCTTTGCTTTTTTTTTTTACTTTTTAACCATTTTTACCATTCCACATTTACAGGGGAGAACTGCCTAAAGAGGAACAACACACAGGAATGTTGCTTTGTGCCTCTCAGGTGGGGCATCCCAAATTGGGATGCCTCACTGTGTTTAACCTCATCTGCCTAATGCACTGCAGGCTCCCCCCCCCCCTTTAGATTCCATTTGTTGTATGCCCGCATCTGCTATTTAAAAAGGCCTGGCACAGGTAAACGCACAGCTAGAGGGGAGCAGGGATGCGGCCAGCACACAGAAAGGCAGCGAGGCCTCCGGGAGCAGGTGAGTGAAACTGGGGGTCCGAGGGGTTTCACATAGCGAGGCTTCCCAATTCTGGATGCCCCAGGGAGCTGGAACTGTGACCAAAGTTCCTCCTTAAAGATGAACGACACTCAGAATTTTCACTATTCTGGGTATTGTTCCTTTCCAGGAAATCAGGATGCCCTGCTGTGTGTATCTCCAGGGAACACTGTAAACCTGTATGGCAATCCCACTGAATATGTGCGGCTGAGTTAATCAGCAGCTCCATTTGGCTCTGACCACAGGGTGGCGTTGTAAACCTGAATGTCGCTTAAAGTGGACCAAAACCCAGGATTTTGACTATCCTGGGTTTTGGTCCTTTCTCTGGGGGTGCTGAATGTGACACCCCCCCCCCCCCCCCCCCCCCCAGGACGCCGAGACCTGCTCACCTCTTCCCAGTCCCACGGCCGCATTCCTCGGCTTCCCTCTTACAGGGAGTGTGCCCGCGCCGGCCATTCACAAATACGGCCGCTGCTCATAGACGCGCTGTGGGACCGGGAAATTAGGTAAGTGGATGGGGCAACTTGGGTGGTTTAACACAGCGAGGCATCCTGATTTTGGATGCCCGGGGAGGAATCGATCGGCCCGGGAATCTTATAGATTGAGCTGGGTTTTGGTCCACTTTAAGCTGCTGGTGGCTCCCCTGCTCAATTAATGCCTGGCATAGTTATGTGTCTTGGAGGTAGGTGGAGATGCAGCCTCTGCATATGGTGTGGGATCACCGGCATGGGCAGGACACCAGGCGATTAACAGCTGGGAATCCATTATTTGGAATGCCCCAGTGATGGGTAACTCACCCGTTGTTTCTCTATCTGCTTATCTCCTGAGCCAGCCTTTTTAATACTGCAGCAATAACTAATTAATATCTTCCAAAAGCATCACACATTAGAGCAATAAGCCATTATTCCTACACTGGCTGTGACTGGTCTTTAGAGTTTAGCAGTCCTCCCATGTAAACCCTCCTTAGTAAATGCAGAGTCACAAGCCAGTATGTGGAGAGACCCATGTTATACTTAATATAGGGGGCTAAAGAGACCAAAAAACCTCTACTTAGATAAAGGAGCGTTTTCCTAAAAACGGAAAGTATTTGCACAGTACCCAATACAAGGACAGATAGCATTACCCATCAATACTTGCAGCAGAAAATAATCTCTTTATGTCTCTGTGCCATCCAAGGCCCTTAGAAATGCTAATGGTGCAATGCCAAGCCAGTCACCCCCTAATTCTTCGTTCTAGTAAAAGATAATATAAGCCTGGGTAGAATTTTTGGGATGCAGGCTGTAAAATACAATTCTGTGAGTACTCACCTGTAGAATTGTTTTTGACGGTGTCCTGCTCAGGTCGCTCCATTTCTGACATGTGGGTAATCCGACACAAGGTGGCGCAGTGATTGCAAGATGAAAATCGAAGCTCCTCCCCGCTCATATAAGGCAGCTGTCTCCCAAAATTCCCCAGTGGTTCAAAAGCAGTAAAACAGGGACATGCCAGGAGGCCAGGAAACCATGTTACATCACATAGCTTCAGCATGTACTCTCTCAAGAGAAAAGAAAACCCAAGGACTAAAGCCAAATAGAACAATAATCACCATAACAGGCAAACGGAGATAACAAAACAAGGGTGGGATGGAGTGACCTGAACAGGACACCGTCAAAAACAATTCTACAGGTGAGTACTCACAGAATTGTATTTTTCCCAGTGTCCTGTTCAGGTCGCTCCATTTCTGACATGTGGGATCCAAAAGCAGTGTCCAAGAAAGGGTGGGATCCCCAAAGAGCAACAGCATGTAGTTCATGACACTACCACCTGAAGCACCTTACGGCCAAAAACAGCATCCGATGAGGCCCTAACATCAACCTTGTAAAACTTTGTAAAAGTATGAACTGAAGACCAAGTAGCGGCCTTACAAACCTGTTCAACAGATGCCTGGTGCTGAAAAGCCCAAGAGGCACCAATAGCTCTGGTAGAGTGAGCTGTGATCTGAAAAGGGGGTTCCTTCCCCTTGGCAGAATACGCTTGCACCACCGCCTGTCTGATCCACCTTCTGAGAGTGGATTTGGCTGGAGGCAAGCCCTTCTTAGGTCCGTCAGGGAGGACAAAAAGAGAATCCGATTCCCTGAAGGGTTCCGTAGCAACCAGGTAGTACTTAAGAGCTCTGACCACATCCAAGGCATGGAGGGTCCTCTCCTTAGAATTGGAAGGCGCGGGACACAAAGAAGGCAAAACAACGTCCTCATTGAGATGAAAGGAAAAAACAACCCTAGGTAAAAAAAATCCGGTTTGAGGCGAAAAACCACCTTATCCTGATGCCGCTCACAGTAAGGAGGCTTCATACAAAGCGCCGCCACCTCTGAAACGTGTCACACGGAAGTGATAGCTACCAAAAAGACCACCTTTAGAGTCAGAATGGATAAAGCCGCATCGCACAAGGGCTCAAAGGGAGGACCCTGGAGAGCAGAAAGCACCAAGTTCAAATCCCACACCGGTAATATAGGCTTACGCGGTGGGCGTACAGGAGTAACTCCTTGGAAAAAAGTCTTGATAAGTCTATGATTGGCGAAGGATCTTTGGAAAAAAATAGCCAAGGCCGCAACCTGACCTTTGAGGGTACTCGGCTGGAGACTCGAATCCAATCCATGTTGTAAGAATTCCAAAATCCTAGAAAAGGAGAATGTGCGACAGGGAAGACCCCTAGACTCACACCAGGCCATGTAAGCGTGCCAGACTCTGTAATAAATCATGGAGGAGGATTTCTTCTGAGCCTGAATCATGGTTCGCACAACGGAGGCAGACAGTCCTTTCTCCATCAAGATGGTGGTTTCAGCAGCCAAGCCGTCAAAGCCAGCGTTTGTAAATTGGGATGGCGCAGCTGCCCCTGAGAGGGAAGTCCTGGATCGTCGGACATGACGTAGCGATCCACTGACATCTGAACTATGTCCGCAAACAAACACCGCCTCGGCCAACGAGGAGCCACCAGAATGGTTGGTACCCCCTCCTGGACAATCTTGCACAGCACTCGACCCAGGAGCGGAAAAGGAGTAAAGGCGTAAAAAAGACGGAACACCGACCAAGGAATTGCCAGAGCATCCGTGGCGAGGGCCAGAGGATCTCTTGAAAGAGAGACGAACTGTTGAAGCTTGTGATTGTGTCGGGACGCAAACAGGTCCACATCCAGCTGACCCCAGTGGCGACACAGAGCGTGAAAGATCTTGTTGCTGAGAGACCATTCTCCCAGACGAGAGGCCCCCCTGCTCAGGGAGTCCGCCTCCTGGTTCTCCACCCCTGGGATGTAAACCGCCAAGATGCAGGGAACATTCTCCTCCGCCCAAGTCAGGATCTGGGTCACCTCCTTGAGGGCTCGCTTGCTCCGAGTCCCGCCCTGGTGATTGATGTAGGCGACAGCCGTCTGATTGTCTGAGTGGACCTGGACCGCACGACCCCGTAGATGGGGAGTCAATTGAAAATGGACCAACCGGATAGCTCTCAGCTCCAAGAGATTGATAGGCAAATGGGCCTCCTGCGGACCCCACTGGCCCTGGAACTTCAGCGATTGCCAAAAACCTCCCCAGCCGGTCAGACTGGCGTCCATGGTGACAATCTTCCAGCAAGGAGTCAGAAAGGACCTGCCCACTAGAAGATTTCTGGAGTCCAACCACCACGAGAGGGACCGCCTGGCCAGAGGAGACAGTGAGAATTCCCACTCCAGGGACTCCTATGTCCGGTCCCAAACGGTCAAAAGATTCAATTGAAGAGGCCTCATGTGGAACTGAGCAAAGGGCACAGCCTCGAAACATGACACCATGAGACCCACCAGCTTCATCCCCAGACGGATGGATGGTCGCTGGCACAACAGTAAGGCCTGCGTCTGCATCTGAAGGCCCTCCACCTTCTGCTGGGGGAGGAAAACCTTAACCTGAGAGGTGTCCGACATCATGCCCAGGAAGGACCTCACCAATGAGGGAGTGATCAAAGACTTGGGGTAATTGATCACCCATCCGAAATCCTCGAGAGTGGACAATACCATCTGGGTGTCGCTCTCGGCCTGCTGAAGAGATTGAGCCGCAATCAGCAAGTCATCCAGATAAGGAAGAACACCTGGCTCCTCAGGAGGGCCATAACGCCCGCCAACACCTTGGTGAACACCCGGGGGACTGAGGATATCCCAAACGGTAGCGTCACAAACTGGTAGTGCTGATCCTCCAGCGCGAACCTCAGGAACTTCTGATGTCCCTGGAATATAGGAATGTGCAGATAAGCATCCCTGATATCCACCGTGGTCATGAAGTCGCCCGGCCAAAGCGAGCTCTCTGCAGACCGTAAGGTCTCCATGCGAAAATGTCTGACTCTGACAAACTTGTTGAGACCCTTCAGGTCCAGGATAGGCCTCAGAGTACCGTCCTTCTTGGGTACCGGGAAAAGATTGGAATAGAACCCTTAACCTCGCTCCAGGTGTGGCATCGGACAAACCACCCTGAATAACAGAAGGCGTTGAACAGCCATTCTTAGACCCTGCGCCGTCAATGGGTTCTGGGATATCCGTGACTGAAGAAATCTTGGGGGCGGCCAAGCTGCCAGCTCTATTTTGTAACCAGAGGACACCACCTCCTGAATCCACCGATCCAAGACGTGCAGTCTCCAGACGTGAGCAAATAGCAGAAGCCATCCCCCCACCCAAATGGGTGAGGGCGCCTCCTCATGCCTGAGTGGTCTTGGCAGGGGGCTTGGACTTGGATCCCCAAGAGGGATTGGGTCGGCCACGGGACCTACCTCGTCCCCAGGAATCTCTGCGGCCCCCTGAAAAGGAAGAGCCTCTTCCTCCTCGAAAGGAGCAAAAAGTAGACGAGCCCCGAAAGGGGCGCACAGGCTTCCGTCGCAGAGGGTGTCTCCCATCCTTCGTCAGGAGATCCAGACGCTCCCCGAATAACCGAAGCCCCAAAAAGGGGATACCAGTGAGCGATTTCTTGGCAGCGGCGTTGGCTGCCCACTGCCGCAGCCAGATAGAGCGACGGAGCGCAACCAGCAGGCCGAAGCCCTGCCGCCTAGCCGGACATTATCGTCCATGGCCGAAGCTATAAAAGCAATAAAGTCCGCACAGGCTAGGAGATCCTTACACTCCTCCGCCCGCTTGTGAGATCTGGTGATATCAACAAGACGTTTCACCTTCTTCTTGATGGCTAGGGAGACAACGGCCGCGGCACAAACCTGACGAAGGCCAGCACCCACAAAGGTGAAGGCGTGACAAGCCAGCTGATCCATGCGCCGGTCAGCAGGGTCGCGCAAGAAAGCAGTATCGGCTGACGGCATAACCGTGGTATTGGAGAGCCCCAAAACAGGAGCATCCACCTCCGGGGGATGGGACCAAAGGCGAATCAACTCCTCAGAGAAAGGGTACCGTCTGTCTAGGCCCTTAGGCACTGATGGCAATTTATTAGGCCTTTCCCATTCCCTAAAGACCATCTTAGAGAGGTGGCCCTGCTCAGGAAAAACAAGACACTGTCTCTCAGGCCGAAATAAGTCCCCCTGTTCCTTTTGGCTGCCTTCGGGGGTACAATGTGCAAGGTCTCAAAAACCGCAGATAACAACTTTTCCGTGTCATCAGGGAGCCACAAATCCTCGTCCGAGGAAAACCCAGGGTCGCTGCCATAGCCACCCAGTTGGTCCCCTGAGGAGTTGGAGTCGTGAAACAACTCACCTTCCTCCATGGAGTCTCGGCCACCAAACGCCTCATAATCATCAGCAGCAGCAAAAAGCGCGATAATTGTCTCTCTAGACTGGCCACTTGGAGTGCCAAATTCGTTTGAGATCCCCTGCTGGCTTCCCCCTCACTGGGAGCTAAATGCAGGCGCGGTGTGTCAGCGAGGCCATAGGTAAAATAGGGCTGGGTACAGCTGCGCCTGGCCCATCCTGTTCCAGAAGAACGCTTTTGGCGCAAGTTACACAAACTGCGCTGAGACCGCTCAGAGGGCATGTACCACACATGAGACAGAGCTTAACCCGCCCTGAGGGGGCCCCTAGCTCGCTACCCCCAGAATCCTCCATTATGGTGATTAGTAGCAAAAGAATCGGGTTACAAGGCACTGACGGCCCAAACCCGGACAATCCCCAATTTAATCCCTCTAATAGATCTAAACTGATCGATAATATGGGCCCCGTCTGGAAGACACACAAGAAAAAACCATGAGCATTCCACAGCACATGCACGGAGAGACAAAAGAAAACTGGACTCACGGACCACAGTGGGACAGAGGAGCCGAACGCAGCGTCTGATCCTGATCCCAGATGCGTCAGACAAGAGATAGATACCAGCGCGCTATCGCAGGGCACATGCAGGCCGCAAGGGAAAATGGCGCCGTCAGCGCGCTCTTCCAGATAGGGGTCGTTGGGAGCACCTCGAGGGGCGGGCTGTGCAGCGATGACGCGAAACGCAGAAGAATTTTGGGAGACAGCTGATTTATATGAGCCGGGAGGAGCTTCGATTTTCATCTTGCAGTCACTGCGCCACCTTGTGGAGCGACCTGAACATGACACTGGGAAAATGATAATATAAGCCTGGGTAGAATTTTTGGGATGCAGGATGTAAAAGATAATATAAGCTTGGGTAGAATTTTTGGGATGCAGGATGTATAATTAGCCCCTCCTCCTGCCATCTAATATATCTGTCAGCATTTATATTATTAGACTGTTATGGGGCAGGAAATGGATATAATCAAACCCCTGTTCAGTGGCAGAGCATTATGGGCGTCATTGATCTGCGGTTGTGTATGCTTTGGTATTGCCCCCCCTCCCCCCGGCTTCCTGTGCATCTGATGTCCCCTTCATCCAGCTGCAGGGAGTGCTGCATTGCAGTCGATACATTAGGATCCCGTCACACTCTCTCTCTCTCTTCCTCCGCAGCTTCAACCGCCTGGACCTGCCGCCCTACAAAAGCTACGAACAGCTGAAGGAGAAGCTGCTTTTTGCCATTGAAGAGACGGAAGGGTTTGGCCAGGAGTGAAGGAGCCGCGGCATGCACGCGCGGGGGGTAGATCGGCACTCCCGCCAGCCGCCTGTTTTTAAGCCCAGCCACGTAAAATTGCACACTCAAATTGTATATACGCTGTGTAGTCTGTACAGTGACCTTTCTGAAATGAGTGCGTAGAGATTTCTGTTCTTCCACATAGATATGCAAAACACTTTAGCCTTTTCTATTTTTATTTATTTTTCCCTTCAAATGACTGAATAGAAACCAGAAAAAAAATAACTTTACTTTTAAATGCTGACCGAAGACTTTATTTTAAGATTTATATATCTGTCTATGTGTATGTAAGGAGAACTCTAGTTTTATAGAGTTTGATGTATACAAAAAAAAACTTAACAAAAAAAACAACAAAAACATCACAGCCATTGGCAGAGGCCTGGACATGCTTTACCCTGTAACACCCTATTCACAAGCAGTGGTTGTCTCATAGGACATCTCGTGCCACCCATGTGACCTGCATGGCTGCCAACCCAGCTGGTGAAGGCTAATGCCAAAAATATACAAGAAAAACAAACTGCTGCTGGCTTTATAAGATGGCAGAATGGCCACCATTTTGCCCCTTTATTTCAGTGTGGTAGCCAATCATTTTTTTTTCTTCGAACGTTGCAAATGTAGCCAAGGAGGAGACTGGAGCCTCTATGTGCATAGTTAGTTTTGTTATGATTCTTAACCTTTAATACAAGAGATGAAATTATTAGCGAGAGTCCGATCAGCGAGTGGTGACGCGAGCAAGATCCCCAATACATTGCAAACTTTTCAAAATAAGACAAATACATTTTTAACCTGACCTTCAATCGTGTTTGTCTTTTTTTTATTCCTTTTATTGCCATATTGCCAAGTCTATGATCCAACTCCTGAAATGGTTCTGTTCTTGTTCATCTTAAAGTGGACCAAAACCCAGGATATTCTAAGTATACAGTACGTCCTGCTCCAGATATAATACTTACACTTGGGTAATCCTCCGCCAGATGGTGCTGCACTGCAGAGACATGCAAAAATAGGCTCCTCCCGTCCCCTTAAATACCCGGGGACCTCCCACAAATCCCCAGATTTCTCTGCAGTACTGACTGCAAAGACATGAAGTATCACTCTCTCGCAGGTGAGCGGGGCTATTACAGCCTGCGGCCCTGTTGGACTACTCCCACCCGTCCTCTTTGTGATGTGCCTCCCAGCCTGGGCTGCGCTGGTCGGGTGAAGGTAGGCAGCACCATGTGTGCTTATGGAGCCACGCTCCACCGCAGTCCCCCACCAAAGGGTAGATGGTTTAGGCTGATGGTGAACCTTCAGGGGATGCTCCTCCCGCATCATTGCCTCACGCCCCGTGTAGCGGTGGGCCCTGTCCAAAGGGTCGCCATCCTCCCTCGTTCCTCCCTTAGCCCGGGGGGAAAGAAAGGGGGGGGGGGGAGGGGTGTGTGTATGGCGGCCTCAGTGTTTCTATACATGCTTATGTCCTTAGTATTGCCTTTGACTGGGAATGGGTGTCAGAGCCGCACTTTTTGCCCTTTTATTTTGTATTGGTCGCTGTGGACGCTGCAGTTAGTGTTGTAGTGGCGCTTCTGAAGTAATCCACTCGATCAATTCATTTTAAGTGTCATTCCCCTGCTGTCTGTACTGACTACGGGTTTGGAGCTTCGCGCTCTCCGGGGGGGCGGGGTCCTGGCTTGGCGCACTCCGCGTCACAGCCCGCTCTGGCCTGCCCTTCGAGGTTCACTTGGCGCCATTTTACCCTCAGTCGCGCGTGCCTGGTGCATGTGGTCCTCCTCCTCCCTCGGTCTGCAAGTGCCCTCGCGGCCAATCTTCATTATTTCTTTTCCTTGTGCATGGCTCTGACATCTTTGTTTCCTTTATGTCTTTCAGACCGTGGAATCCGGTGGCTTCTCCTGGCCCGGTGTAGCTCCCAGTTGGGCCTATTAAAATTACTCCCACTTCCCCGCGGGTTCTTGGGGCATCCAGGGTAGCTTTTAGCGTCAATCCCTACTGGCCTATTGTGCCTATTAATCACCATATGGAGGCATCCCAGGATAATGTGACCGGGGTTCCTTCGGGACAAGCCCGGCTGTGTGTAGCTTGTGGGGTCTTACCTAGCAGTGGTGACAATGCATGGGTCTGTGTTCCTTGTGCACAGCAGGCGCTATCGGTTCTTCCCGCCTCTTCTGTGGCTGGGCCTGCACCTCGCCTCACTTCACCTACTCCCCCAAGCCTGAGTCTAACCCCCAATACAAGCGGGGATTCTCATCCTGATATGGCTACTAGACTGGCCAGTGTTGAAAAATTGCTTGCTAATACTCTAGCGCGTAAGGCCACCGCTAAGAAGCGGCATTTAACCCCTGACTCTGCTCTTTTCCCTACGGAATCTGATGAGTTTTTGCATCTATATGGCCATACCCCCTCAGACGAAGGGGAGCTGTTCTCTGACTCAGGGTCATCCGACGAGAAGTCAAGGGGTCATGACGAGTCTGGTTCCGAGCACTGGACCCCGGATGATACTGACAGGCTGCTGGTTCAGATTTTTGAGGTTTTGTCCATTTCTCCCCCTGTTGCGGCTCCCAGGCAAAGGGGTGAGCTTTTTCATACTGCTAAGGCTTGTCTGGAATTCCCCGCGCAAACCAATTTCAATAACCTTGTGCTTAAAGAATGGGAACATCCCAGTAGACCACCACCTCTATTATGCACTCCCCTGACACTTCTACGCTGCGGGACTCTGAGGACCGGCGTATTGACCAATTGGCATGCCATGCCTTTGCATTTGGGGGGGCGGCACTGCGCCCGGTTTGTGCCTTAGCCATTATGGCTGTGGCGCTCCAGGCCATGGTCAGGAATGCACTCGCTGGCCCAGATGAGTTGCCACCCGATACTATTAATGCACTGTCTAACTGTGATGTGTTTGTGAACTTTATCCTGTCGGCATCGGATGATGCTATTAGGATGTGTGCCAGATCTTCTGCCCTAGCGGTAGCTATACGCCGTGCGGTTTGGTTGCGCCAGTGGGCTGCTGACAATGCTGCTAAGAAAGCCCTTACTGGGCTTCCATTCAAGGGGCTGCGCCTGTTTGGGGACCGCCTAGACCTCTTCGCCAAAGGAGGTAAGTTGCCCCAGCGCAGGCGGCAGTCTCGGCCCTTCCGGGGCCAGGGCCCCCTTTCAATCCCCTAACGAGGGGCTAAGCAGGGTAAAGGGGTGTCTTTCGCCGGGTCCCGCGCAGATTCCTGGCACAGGAACAGAGGACGCCGTCCTGGTTCCTCCTGGGGGTCCAAGCCCAAAGCCCCTCCCAAGACCCCTTAGGCATGATGGGGCGCCCTCGCCCGTCAGGGTGGGGGGACGACTGCAGCACTTCGAGCATGTCTGGAGGCGCCACGTCTCAGACCGGTGGATTCAGGAGGTAGTGTCCTCCGGCTACAAGATAGAGTTTGCTGTGCGGCCCCCCACCAGATTCATTGGGTCCCGGATCCCACAGGACCCTGCTTCAGCTCAGGTCTTGATGCTGGCTGTGCAGGGTCTCCTGGATCTAGGGGTCATTTGCAAGGTCCCCTTAAGAGACAGGGGCAAGGGGTTCTATTCCAACCTTTTCACAGTACCCAAGAAAGATGGGTCCATTCTGGATTTAAAACAGGTTTGTCAAGAACAGGCACTTTCGCATGGAAACTCTGCGCTCGGCCATCGGCTCTCTTCGCCCAGGGGACTTTATGACGTCCGTAGAAATCAAAGATGCTTACCTTCACGTCCCGGTGTTTCCAGGACACCAAAGGTTTCTCAGATTTGCACTGAAAGATCAGCATTACCAATTTGTGGCCTTGCCATTCGGCCTCACTTTGGCTCCCATGGTGTTCACCAAGGTGCTGGCAGGGGTGATGTCCCTGATAAGGTCAAGGGGCATACGCTTGCTACCCTACCTGGACGATATACTCATCACCTCTCGGTCTCTGCAGCAGGCAGAGCTGGACACTCAGCTGGTAGTGTCCACCCTGGAGTCCTTCGGCTGGGTGATCAATTACCAAAGTCCTCTCTGTCCCCCTCCTCGGTGACTCCATTCCTGGGAATGATTCTGGATACGGTTCAGTCAAGGATATTCCTTCCTCAACAGAAGGTGGAAGCTCTGACTGCGCAGGCGAAGTTCCTGCTCTCGTGCCCCCAGCCCTCCATCAGGCAGGGAATGCAGCTGGTGGGCCTGATGGTGGCGTGTTTCGAGGCGGTGCCCTTTGCTCAGTTCCATTTGAGGCCTCTGCAGCTTCACCTTCTGTCAGTGTGGGACAAGAACCCAGCGTCCTTGGACGGGGTCTGTGTGCTTCCCCCCTTGGTCAGACAGTCCCTTGCCTGGTGGCTGGACCACAGGAACTTGCTAGGGGGCAGATCCTTTCTGGCACCCTCCTGGGAGACGGTCACCATGGATGCCAGTCTGTCAGGTTGGGGGGGGGGATTCTGGAAGTCCCTGCGCTTCCAGGGGAGGTGGGGCCCTCAGGAGGCCCATTTACCCATCAACATTCTGGAACTACGGGCAGTCAGGTTGGTACTGGAGCGGTTGACCCACCAGCTGAAGGGTCTGTCGGTGCAGGTACGCTCAGACAACAGGACGGCGGTTGCCTACATCAACCATCAGGGAGGGACCTGGAGCAAGGGTGCCCTCCAGGAGGTGTCTCGGATTCTGACATGGGCGGAGACCAATGTCCAATGCATTTCGGCTGTGTACATTCCAGGGGCAGAGAATCTGCTAGCCGACGCTCTCAGCAGGGGGACGTCCCGTCAGGGGGAGTGGTCCCTCTGCAACAGGGTATTCCAGTCCCTGTGTCTCCGTTGGGGTCTACCGGATGTGAACCTGTTTGCATCCCGTCACAATCACAAGCTCCCGGCCTTCGTAACCCTGTCCCAGGATCCTCTGGCCTTGGCCACGGATGCTCTGTCCATGTCATGGAAGGAGTTTCGGCTCCTGTATGTCTTTCCACCATTCCCCCTTCTGGGCAGGGTTCTGCGCAAGATTGCTCTGGAAGGGGTACCTGTGATTCTAGTGGCCCCCAGGTGGCCAAGAAGAGTATGGTTCGCAGACGTGGTACAAATGGCAGTAGACCAGTACGACCTGCCAGGGGTACCAGATCTGCTCACTCAGGGCTCCTTACGCCATCCCAATTTACAAACTCTGGCTTTGACGGCCTGGCTGCTGAAACCTCCATCTTGATGGAGAAAGGTTTGTCTACCTCTGTGGTGGGTACTATGGTGCAGGCTAGGAAGAAGACTTCTTCTGCCATCTATTATAGAGTATGGCGTACCTACATTGACTGGTGTGAGTCTAGGTCTCTTCCCTGTAGGGAGTTTTCAGTCCCTAGGGTTCTGGAGTTCTTACAGCATGGTTTGGAGTTAGGTCTAAAACTCAGTACTCTGAAG
The DNA here is from genome assembly GCA_027917425.1 of Gastrophryne carolinensis. Classification (NCBI taxonomy): domain Eukaryota; kingdom Metazoa; phylum Chordata; class Amphibia; order Anura; family Microhylidae; genus Gastrophryne; species Gastrophryne carolinensis. The sequence goes on from CM051239.1 coordinate 373,697,250, forward strand.
GGTCAGGTTTCTGCCCTGTCAGTCTTCTTTCAGAAGTCCTTTGCTCAGCATCATTTGGTTAAGACTTTCTTTCAGGGGGTCACTCATGTGCGTCCCCCTCGTAAACCTATGGTCCCTGTTTGGGATTTAAACTTGGTTTTATCTGCCTTGCAGGGTGCTCCCTTTGAGCCTATTCATGATGCTGCTCTGGCTGTTCTTACTCTCAAGGTTGTCTTTTTGGTGGCTATTATTTCGGTTAGGCATGTGTCTGAGCTGGCTGCTCTGTCTATTCAGCCTCCTTGCTATGAGAGACACCAGGACAAGGTGGTGTCTGCCTTTCATTTGAATCAGGATATCGTTCTTCCTTCATTGTGTCCCAATCCTAGCAACGATAAGGAAAGGGTTCTGCATTCCTTGGACGTGGTCAGGTGTTTGAAGTATTACCTGGTAGTCACTTTTAGGAAGACTGATGCTCTCTTCGTTGTGCCTTCTGGGCCTAGGAAGGGTTTGGCTCCCGCCAAGTCTACTATTAGCAAATGGATTCGTCAGGCTGTGATTCAGGCCTATTCTGCCAAGGGGAAGGTACCTCCCTTCCACCTTACTGCTCATTCTACTCGTGCTATTGGGGCCTCTTGGGCTTTCCAGAACCAGGCTTCTGTTGAACAGGTTTGCAAGACCGCTACTTGGTCTTCTGTTCATACCTTTTCAAAGTTTTACAAGGTTGATGTTAGGGCCTCAGCTGATGCTGTGTTTGGCCGCAAGGTTTTGCAGGTTACCTTTTTGTTGGGGATCTCACCCTACTTTATGGACACTGCTATTGGATGTCCCAAGTGTAAGTATTATATCTGGAGCAGGACGTACTGTATACTTAGAATTACAATTCTGTGAGATACTCACCTGTAGAATTGGTATTATACGTATACAGTATGTCCTGCTCCAGATATAATACTTACACTTGGGTAATCCTCCGCCAGATGGCGCTGCACTGCAGAGACCTGCAAAAATAGGCTCCTCCCGGCCCCTTAAATACCCGGGGACCTCCCACAAATCCCCAGCATTGAAAAGCAGTGAACAAGAAGCCGGGAGAATTTAACCACCAAAACTGGTAACTATAACAATGATAACAATCACCATACAGGGGATCCAGAATAATGCAAAAACCAGGGTGGGGTGGAGCAGGATGTACTGTATACGTATAATACCAATTCTACAGGTGAGTATCTCACAGAATTGTATTTTTTTGACCATCTTGGGTTTTGGTCTGGGCCACCCGATCGGCGGTGCCCCGCTGTGTGAAACGCCCCGGGTCATCTGATCAAACTCGCCTTTCCTCGGTCCTACGGCGCATGTGCAACCTCTCGTCGATCAGCTCACGTCAGCTTGTTCAACGTGAGCGGATCTGAGCACGCTGATGGCCACATCCCCTGCTACCCTCTAACAGGGAACGTGCCCGTACCGGCCATTCACAAATGCCTAGAGCAGGCATGCGCCCTGCTAGAGCAATAACGGGGATGTGGCCGCTGCTCTCGAATGCGCCGTTGCACCAGGAACAAAGATGAGTTTATGGGCGACCTGGGGGGTTTCACACACCCAATTTTGGATGCCCTAGGGGGAGGGAAACAAACGGCCCGGGAATCTTATAGATTATCTCCATGGGTTTTGGTCCTCTTTAAAGTGATCCTATACCCAGAAAGTGAGTTTATGTTGTCACCTTCTATCCCCAGCCCAGTGCCCCAAAACAGCCTGTGTTTATTTTCTTTACTAAAGCCATTGCCTGATATTCATAAAATATTTATTCAAAGTGAACCAAAACCCAGGATAGTCAAAAATTTTGACTATCCTGGGTTTTGGTCCTTTTCCCAGGGGCACCCCAATCGGGGGGGGGGCCTCACTGTGTGAAACCCCCCCAGGACACCCGAACGGACTCGCCTCTTCTCGGTCCCACGGCGCATCTAAGAGCAGCGGCTCTGACAGCCACATCCTCTGCCTCCCTCTAACAGGGAACGTGCATGTGCTGGCTATAAACAAATGCCTGGCGCGGGTACGTGCACTGCTAGAGGAAAAAAAAAAACTGTCCATAGACAGTTTATTTTCCCCCTAAATGACCTGGAATAGTCCTGAATAACCTTCTTTGTACAGAAAAAGAGGTGTTGTACAATCTGAACAGAAATGGAAGGCTACCTTGAAATGGACTTTTCCAAAAGACCTGCATGCCCATACTACTCACCAGCTTTGACTCCTGTGGCAGAGGGTTTCCTGAGGATGGACTCGCAGGAGGTACTTCCGGGTGGTGGTGTACAGCAACTGGATGTGCCAAGGCTGCCACTCCACCCCCCCCCCCCCCCCCCAAGCTGCTGGGTGCTACTGTTGGCTCAGCAGTGGCCCGGTTTTCAAAGAGAGAGCCACTGTGACAAGTGCAGCTGTGATGTGTGCTCTCCTGCACGGGAGCTGGGTTTCGCTGCCAGAGGAATTGCATGGTGGGACCTGCCGGGATCAGGTAAGAACACTGGTGCCCCGGGGGGGGGGGGGGGGGGGATTTCACACAGAGGGGCATCCAGTGTAGGATGCCCCGAGCGTAGCAGAGTGGTCAGCCCTGGATTCTTTTAGACTCCAGGGTCCATCCATGCAGGTTCCACTTTAAGGGCTTTCAAAGTCGAGCACAATCTCTTACTTGTACAAATGCATTTGTTTTATTTGGTGGCAGATTTTCAATGCCACTTCCTGGGATATTTTACAGAGCAAATCTGGAAGCATACAATCGTTTCTACATATCAAGTCTTCCAATGACCAAGGCTACTGCTAGACCCACATGGACATACAGACCCACATACAATAAGGAGGCTGATCCTGTGAGGTGAGGGTTCGACCTCTCAAACATTTTCTGAATAAAAATCAGTCAGAGAGAGATTGGCGCCGGCATCATTCCAGGGAGAAATTCCTGTGTGCTGCTGCACCATCCCTTAATATATTAAGTCCAAAATGTGGCAATTCATGTAAAAAGGTTTGACCACATTCATTAGACTTTTTCTCCTAGTGACTTGAGAAGAGCTGTGGCCTCCTTCAGAACCTGTTTTAAAATATAAATTGTATTAGTGGAGTAAATCAAAAATTACACACAAACAAGTTCTTCACTGCCACAGGTAAGTAATTGGGTGCTGGCCTAAGGGGGACCTTGACACAAAGTGTCAATGTAACAAGATCTATACACAATGAGCTACCAGCATCCGCTCCAAATGGACCCTACCAGACAAAAGGCTGCACAAACCAAAGTGAAGAGATTAATAAATATATCTTTAATTTCAGAAAAGTCTACAATGACAAAAACATATACTAAACACACAAAAGGACTAGTTAAAAAACATAAATGACATGGCCCTAAAAAGGCTGACCCAAATGACTCTCCTTTTCAGGGCCATGACATTTATGTTCTTTAACTAGTTCTTTATCCTGCTTTGCTGGCCCATGCGCGACGGACCCCTACTTACCGCGGTCCGTAAGTGCTCTCGCGGGCGGCTTTATATCTTTCACTTTTGTTACTGGTCTTGTCTGCTTATGTCTTTCAGGTGGGGCAAACCCTTTTGGCTTCTCCCGGCCCTGTATTAGTATATAATTTATAGACCTTGTAAAAATAATACTCCCACTTCCCTAGCGGGTTATTGGGGCATCCAGGGTTGCTATATAGCGTTATTCCCTATCGGCGTATAGTGCCGCTATAATCACCATATGGAGGCATCCCAGGATAATGTGACCGGGGTCCCTTCGGGACAAGACCTGCTGTGTGTAGCGTGTGGGCAGCCTCATGCTGACGCTGACAAGGCGCGGGTCTGTGTACCCTGTGCTGAGCAGGTGCTTGCATTGCAATCTGGCCTGCCAGTGGCTGCACCTCGTTTCACTTCACCTACTCCTCCAAGCTTAAACCTCACTCCTACTGAGTTGCATACTAGTGGGGATTCTCAGCCTGATGTGTCTTCTAGACTGGCTACTGTTGAACAGATTATTGCGAAGTCCTTAGCGCATAAGGCCCCTGCTAAGAAGCGGCACTTGACGCCTAATGTCACCGTTTCCCCTATGGGAACTGAGGAGTTTAGGAATCTGAGTGGTTATACCCTGTCTGATGGAGGGGAGCTCTTTTCTGATTCAGGCTCATCTGATGAGAGACCAAGGGGTCATGACAATTTTGGCTCTGACCCCTGGGCCCGGATGACACTGACAGATTATTGACCCAGATTTTTGAGGTTCTGTCTATCTCTCTCCCTGTTGCGGCTCCCAGGCAAAGAGGGGAGCTTTTCCATACAGCAAAATCACGTCTGGAATTTCCCGTGCAGGCACATTTCCATAACCTTGTGCTCAAGGAATGGGAGCGCCCCAGTAAACTTCCCGGGGTTCCAAAGAGTTGGGATAGGAAGTATCCCTTTCCTGCTGAGGTGGTTAAACGTTGGTCATTCCCCCCCCCCCCCCCCCCCCCCCCCCGAGGTGGATGCCCTGATCCTAGGGCTATCTAACACCTCTGTCATGCATTCCCCTGATTCTACTACCCTGCGGGATGCTGAGGACCGGCACATTGACCAGCTGGCCTCCCACATCTTTGAATGTGCGGGGACGGCGCTGCGCCCGGTCTGTGCCTCTGCCATTACTGCTGTGCCCACTAGAACCCTTATCAGAAATATGCTTGATAGTGCCCCTGATGATTTGCCTTGTGAGGTGTTTAATGCACTCTCCAGTTGTGATGTTTTCGTAAATTTTGTCTTCTCAGCATTGGATGACACCATCAGAATGTGTGAAAGAACTTCTGCCCTTGTGGTGGCTATACGCCGCTCGGTTTGGCTGCGCCAGTGGGCTGCTGACAAAGCTGCCAAGAAGGCCCTCACTGGGTTTCCCTTTAAAGGACTGCACCTGTTTGGGGACCGCCTGGACCTTTTTCTAAGGGAGGCAGGTTGCCCCAGCGCAGGCAGCAATCTCGGCCCTTTCGGGGTCAGGGTTCCTTCTCCGCCCCTTACCGTGGTGCAAGACAGGGAAGGGGGGGGGGTTCCTTTCCTGGGGAGATTTCTGGGGTAGAGGCAGAGGACGTGGACGTCCTAGCTCCTCCTGGGGTCCCAAAGCTAAATCTTTTTCCAAGCCCCCTCAGGCATGAGGAGGCGCCCTCACCCAATCGGGTGGGGCGACTGTTGCGGCTCTTTGCTCACGTCTGGAGACTGCGCGTCTCAGAGCGGTGGATTCAGGAGGTGGTGTCCTCCGGGTACAAGATAGAGTTTGCAGCCTGGCCGCCCCCAAGTTTCATCAGATCCCGGATGGCTCAAAACTCAGCTCAGGGCTTGTGGTCCACAGCCTTTTGGAACTGGGTGTCATGCCCGGTGCCCTTCCGGGAAAGGCTTCTACTCGCAACCTATTCACGGTTCCCAAAAAGGATGGGTCCCTGAGGCCCATCCTGGATTCGAAGTGCCTCAACTTTTTTGTCAGGTTCAAGCATTTTCGCATGGAGACTCGTTGCCCGGCCGCAGGGTACTGACCGCCAAGCGCATTCATGACTTCTGTGGACATCAAACATGCTTACCTTCATGTTCCAATCTTTCCAGGTCCTCAGAGATTTCTCAGGTTCGCTCTGGAGGATCAGCACTACCAATTTGTGGCCTTACCGTTCGGTCTTACCTCGGCTCCTCTGGTCTTCACCAAGGTGCTGGCGGGAGTGATGGCTCTGTTGAGATCTCAGGACATACGCATCTTTCCTTATCTGGACGACATTCTGATTGCGTCTGAGTCCTTCCATCAAGCCGAGCTGGATACCCAGATGGTGGGTGATCAACTATCCCAAGTCCTCTCTGTCTCCGTCCTTGGTGAGGTCCTTTCTGGGCATGACTCTGGATACATCTCAGGTCAAGGTTTTTCTGCCTCAGCAGAAGGTGGAGAGCCTGCAGATGCTGTCACGGTCTATACTCTCTTGTCCTCATCCCTCCATTTGGCAGGGGATGCAGTTGGTGGGCCTGATGGTGTCATGCTTCGAGGCGGTCCCCTATGCTCAGTTTCACATGAGACCTCTTCAGCTGCACCTCTTGTCAGTGTGGGATCGGGACCCTGTGTCTTTGGATCAGGAATTTGCTCTGTCCCCTCTGGTCAGTCAGTCCCTCTCGTGGTGGCCGGACTCAAGGAATCTTCTAGTGGGCAGGACCTTTCTGCCCCCGTGCTGGGAGACTGTCACTACAGATGCCAGTCTGACAGGTTGGGGGGGCTTTTGGGAGTCTCTGAAGTTCCAGGGTCAGTGGGGCCCTCAGGAGGCCCATGCTCCCATCAACGTTCTGGAACTGCGGGCGATAAGGTTGGTTCTCTCCCAGTTGACCCCACACCTTCGTGGTCGGGCTGTTCAGATCCGCTTGGACAACCAGACGGCGGTTGCCTACATCAATCATCAGGGAGGGACTCGGAGCAAGCAAGCCCTCAAGGAAATGTCCCTGATACTGTCCTGGGCGGAGGAGACTGTCCCCTGCATATCAGCAGTTTACATCCCAGGAGTGGAAAACCTGGAGGCAGACTCCTTGAGCAGGGGGGTGTCTCGGCTGGGGGAATGGTCCCTCAGCAACAGGGTCTTTCGCTCCCTGTGCCGTCGCTGGGGTCTGCCGGATGTGGACCTGTTTGCGTCCCGTCACAATCACAAGCTTCCATTCATTGTCTCTCTGTCACAGGACCCTCTGGCCTTCGCCACGGATGCGCTAGCAATGCCTTGGAAGGGGTTTCCTCTGTTGGGCAGGGTCCTGCGCAAGACAGCCCAGGAAGGGGTGCCAACCATTCTGGTGGCCCCCTGTTGGCCAAGGGTGTGGTTCGCAGACGTGGTGCAGTTGGCAGTAGATCAGTACGTCCTGCCCAAGGATCCAGACCTGCTCACTCAAGGGCAGCTGCGCCATCCCAATTTACAAACGCTGGCTTTGACGGCTTGGCTGCTGAAACCTACATCTTGATGGAAAAGGGGTTGCCTGCCTCTGTTGATACCATGATTCGGGCTAGGAAGAAGTCCTCGTCCTTTATCTATTACAGGGTCTGGTATGCTTACATTGCCTGCTGTGAGTCCAAATCTCTTCCCTGTTGGGTGTTTTCTATTCCCAGGATTCTGGAATTCTTGCAACATGATTTGGGCCTTCAACTTAGTACCCTCAAAGGTCATGTTTCAGCTTTGGCCATTTTCTTCCAAAGATCTTTTGCCAATCACTGTTTGGTTAAGACTTTTTTCCAGGGGGTTTCTCACATGCGTCTGCCACGTAAGCCTATGTTACCAGTTTGGGACCTGAATCTGGTATTATCTGCTCTGCAGGGTCGTCCGTCTGAGCCTCGCCGTGAGGACACTTTGCCCATTTTGACTCTTAAGGTAGCCTTTTTGGTGGCTATCACTTCTGTCAGGCGTGTTTCTGAGTTGGCGGCGCTTTCCATCAAACCTCCTTATTTTGAGCGATACCAGGATAAGGTGGTGTTTCGGTTTAAGCCAGTTTTCTTGCCTGAGGTTGTGTCTGCTTTTCATCTCAATCAGGACATTGTCTTGCCTTGTCGTGTCCTAATCCTGCAAATTCCAAGGAGCGGACACTGCATTCTTTGGATGTGGTCAGGGTTCTGAAGTTTTATTTGGTAGCTACTGAATCCTTTAGGAAGACTGATGCTCTTTTTGTTCTCCCTTCTGGACCTAGGAAGGGTTTGCCCCTAGCTAAATCCACTATCAGCAAGTGAATTCGTCAGGCGGTGGTGCAAGCCTATTCTGCTAAGGGGAAGGAACCTCCCTTTCGCCCTACTGCTCATTCCACTAGTGCTATTGGTGCCTCTTGGGCTTTTCAGCACCAGGCTTCTGTTGAACAAGTTTGTAAGGCCGCAACTTGGTCTTCTGTTCATACTTTTTCTAAGTTTTACAAGGTTGATGTTAGGGCCTCAGCTGATGCTGCTTTTAGCCGCAAGGTTCTTCAGGCGGCAGTGGTTTAAACTGCCTGTTGTTGCTCTTGAGGATCCCACCCTACTTTACGGACACTGCTTTTGGATGTCCCAGACGAATTTAGTGAAACAGGACGTGCTGTATACTTGGAAAAATACAATTCTGTGAGTACTCACCTGTAGAATTGTTTTTGTAGTATACAGCACGTCCTGTTTCATCCCTCCCTTGTTATCATTATTCTTGGTTACCTCTGTATGGTGATTTGTTCAAATGTTTGGTTGGGGTTTCCTTCATTATTATTCTCCCGGCTTCTTGTCTAACTGCTTGTAACACTGGGAATTTGTGGGAGGTTCCTGGCCTTTTATAAGGCCGGGAGATGCCACAAGCCTTTTCTGCAGTCCACTGCGCCACCTTGTGGCGGATAACCCAGACGTAAAGAATTTAGTGAAACAGGACGTGCGGTATACTACAAAAACAATTCTACAGGTAAGTACTCACAGAATTCTATTTTTGTTTTTAAAATAGAACCTGATTTTTCCACCTGCTTCCATCTGCTGTTTTGAGGTTGCCAACTGGCTGGTCTCAGAACTGCTGTATGACGTGCTCACTCATATAGGCTCGGTGTAGGAATGTGCACTGCTACAGGGAAGCCCGGGATGCGGTGTCACTGGAGCCACTGGTAAAGGCGAGTTTACCAGTGACCCTGGGGGTTTCACTCAGTGGGGCATCCCTCCACTATAGGAGGCCCTGGAGTCTTTTAGAATCTACTGGCCCTCAAGGGGTTTCATACGCTAAACACCAATACAGAGATGCTCATTAATCAAGGACAACTAGCAGCTTTGAAAACATTACCCTGAAACAGAGAGAGAAAGATATTAGAGCCTCGTTTCCCAATGGCAGCATGACACAAAGTGTTGTCCTACCTCTTTATCTTCTTCTGTCCGTGCAGGATAGTCTCTTGCCTTATGCAGCCAATGCAAAGCCAGCTCATTATTCTTCAGCTTTAAGAAGGTCTTCCCCAAGAACAAAAGGTTCTTGCTATAGAAATTTGGATCAACTGAAACCAGAAAACAGAATCAATATACAGCAGAAGACCCAACTCGAGTGGCTCAGAAGCCATCCAGCCGCAGCAGCCAAGACATAAGTTAAGTGGCAGGCGGTGGTGCGCATGTGTAAAAAATGGTAAGTTATGCAATAAAAGCAGATCTGCTCTCTGTTGCCTGAGTGCTCTTAGGTAGGCAAAATCTTTGGGGATGTTACTTGTAGACATGTGGGGTTGGGGCAATAATGAGGAGATTGTATTTCCAGTGCTACTAACACAGGAATAGCAAACAGACCTCATGCTAACTTCCCTATAGAGCTCTATAGTATCGTTTAACCTGCGCTACGGGTACCCCCAGGGTGCTGGACGTTCAGGGGTGCTCCAACGTAAGGGCTCTGGCATATTAGTTGCCACGGGGTATGTGCCTCTAAAACTGGCACTTAATATAGGTTTGTGCCCTATAAAGCATATTAAAATTTCTGGAAAGGGCACTTCACTAGGCTGCCCGACACCCCTACCCCCAGCTAAGCTAGGGGGCACACCTCAGACTAGAGGGAACTGGGGATGCGGTCAATTTTTTGTTTCAAAAGCACAGCCCGATCAGTGCAGTTACTCGGGCAGTGGGCACCGGGGAAAATGTTTTGTGTCACTTTAATGGATGGGTATAATAGTTTGTCATTGGATTAGCCACACTTCCCTGTCCTATGGGCACCACACCATTGTGAGACTCAAACCCTGATATTAAGAGTCTCAAGCTCTACTGTTTGGGCAATACCCTTAAATGAATCCTAGCTAGCTCAATGTTGGGCTCAAATGGATTTGGGTAATAAAATCTCACCTGATCGTCACAATCCTCCTCTGATCCAGCTGGAGTGAGGGCGATCTGTATGGCAGCCTTGACCACTGTTTCAGGGATCTGGGTGACTGACCTATCAACTGAGGTTCCAGCTTCCAAAAATACAATTCTGTGATTACTCACCTGTAGAATTGGTATTATAAGTATACAGCACGTCCTGTTCCAGAAGATTCCTTACACATGGGTTATACATCCACAAGATGGCGCTGGACTGCAGAAAACAGCTTGTGGCTCCTCCCAGTCAGGGACCTCCCACAAATTCCCCAGTATTGACAAGCAGTTACACAAGAAGCCAGGAGAATGATAACAAAAAATCCCAATGAACAAATGAACAATCACCATACAGAGGTAACTAAGAATAATGATAAGGGTGGGATGGAACAGGACGTGCTGTATACTTATAATACCAATTCTACAGGTGAGTAATCACAATTGTATTATTCCAAGTATACAGCACATCCTGTTCAAGAAGATTCCTTACACATGGGACATCCAATAGCAGTGTCCGTAAGGTAGGGTGGGATCCCCAAAAGTAACAGCGGGCAGTTTAAACCACTGCCGCCTGCAGAACTTTGCGGCCAAAAGCAGCATCAGCTGAGGCCCTAACATCAACCTCGTAAAACTTAGAAAAAGTATGAACAGAAGACCAAGTAGCGACCTTGCAAACTTGTTCAACAGAAGCCTGGTGCTAAAAAGCCCAAGAGGCACCAATAGCACGAGTAGAATGAGCAGTAAGTTGGAAAGGAGGCTCCTTCCCCTTAGCAGAATAGGCTTGAACCACAGCCTGACGGATCCACTTGCTGATAGTGGACTTAGCCGGAGCTAAACCCTTCTTAGGCCCAGAAGGGAGAACAAAAAGAGCATCAGTCTTCCTGAAGGATTCAGTAGCCACCAAATAGAACTTCAAGTTCCTGACCACATCCAGAGAATTTAAAACCCTCTCCTTGGGGTTACGAGGATTAGGGCACAGAGAAGGTAAAACAATGTCCTGATTGAGATGAAAGGCAGACACAACCTTGTCCTGGTGTCTCTCAAAGTAAGGAGGCTTGATGGAAAGCGCCGCCAACTCAGAAACACGCCTAACAGAGGTGATAGCCACCAAAAAGGCTACCTTAAGCGTCAAAATGGACAAAGGGGCCACACGCAAGGGGTCAAAGGGAGACCCCTGCAGGGCAGATAAGACCAAATTCAAATCCCAGACTGGTAACATAGGCTTACGCGGAGGACGCACGTGAGTAACCCCCTGAAAAAAGGTCTTAACCAGACAATGGTTGGCAAAGGATCTTTGGAAGAAAATAGCCAAGGCTGAAACATGACCTTTGAGGGTACTAAGTTGAAGACCCAGATCCAAACCATGTTGCAGGAATTCCAGAATCCTGGGGACAGAAAACACCAGACAGGGAAGCAACCTAGACTCACACCAGTCAATGTAAGCATGCCATACCCTATAGTAGATGGATGACGAGGACTTCTTCCTAGCCTGAATCATGGTACTTACGACAGAGGCAGGCAGCCCCTTTTCCATCAAGATGGAGGTTTCAGCAGCCAGGCCGTTAAAACCAGCGTCTGTAAATTGGGATGGCGTAGCTGCCCCTGAGTGAGCAGATCTGGAACCCTGGGTAGGGCATACTGATCTGCTGCCATCTGCACGATGTCTGCGAACCATAAACTTCTTGGCCAACAGGGGGCCACCAGAATTGTTGGCACCCCTTCCTGGGAAATCTTGTGCAGCACCCCGCCCAGCAGAGGAAACACATAAAGGAGCTGAAAGCCCTTCCAAGACATTGCTAGTGCATCCATGGCCAAGGCCAGAGGGTCCTGGGACAGAGAGACAAAGACTGGAAGCTTGTGATTGTGATGGGACGCAAACAGGTCCACATCCAGCTGCCCCCAGCGACAGCACAGGGAGCGAAACACCCCGTTGCTAAGGGACCACTCCCCCAGCCGAGACATCCCCCTGCTCAAAGAGTCTGCCTCCAGGTTTTCCACTCCCGGGATGTAAACTGCCGATATGCAGGGGACATTCTCCTCCGCCCAGGATCAGTATCAGAGACACTTCCTTGCTCCGGGTCCCTCCCTGATGATTGATGTAGGCAACCACCGTCTGGTTGTCCGAGCAGATCTGAACGGCCCGACCCCGAAGGTGTGGAGTCAACTGGGCGAGGACCAGCCTTATCGCCCTCAATTCCAGAATGTTGATAGGGGTATGGGCCTCCTAAGGGCCCCACTGATCCTGGAACTTCAGGGATTTCCTGAAGCCCCCCCAAACTGTCAGACTGGCATCTGTGGTGACTGTCTCCCAGCAAGGGGCCAGAAAGGATCTGTCCATCAACAGGTTCCTTGAGTCCAGCCACCATGAAAGAGACCGCCTGGCCAGAGAGGACAGAACAAACACCCGATCCCATACTGACAAGAGGTAAAGTTAAAGAGGTCTCATGTGAAACTGAGAATATGAAACCGCCTCCAAGCAAGACACCATCAGGCTCACCAGCTGCATCCCTTGCCGGATGGAGGGATGGGGGCAAGACAGAAGAAACCTTGCTTGAGCTTGAAGACTCACCTTCTGCTGAGGGAGAAGAATCTTGACCTGAGATGTACCCAGAGTCATACCCAGAAAGGACCTCACCAATGACTGGGACAGGGAAGACTTGGGGGTGGTTGTTCACCCAGCCAAAGGACTCCAGTGTGGACACCACCATCTGGGTATCCAGCTCTTCCTGCTGGAAAGACAGACGTGATGAGAATGTCATCCAAGTAAGGAAGGATGCAAATGCCCCGAGATCTCAGCAGAGCCATTACTCCCGCGAGCACCTTGGTGAAAACCCTGGAAGCCGAGGTAAGACCGAAAGGCAAGGCCACAAATTGGTAGTGCTGATCTTTCAGAGCGAACCTGAGGAATGAAGGTAAGCATCCCTGATGTCTACAGAGGTCATAAAGTCGCCCGGGCGCAGTGAATTGACTGCTGAACGCAGGGTCTCCATGCGAAAATGCTTGAACCTGACAAACTTGTTGAGACGTTTTAAATCCAGGATGGGCCTGAGGGACCCATCCTTTTTGGGGACAGTGAACAGATTGGAATAGAAGCCTCTGCCCCTTTCCCTTAAGGGGACCGGGCAGTTGACCCCAACTCCAGAAGATTTTTGACAGCAAGGCACAAACCCCGTGCTGACAAAGGGTTTTTGAGCCATCCGGGATTTGACAAATCTTGGGGGTGGCCAGGCTGCAAACTATCTTGTAACCGGAGGATACTACCTCCTGAATCCACCAGTCTGAGACATGAAACCTCCAGATGTGAGCAAAGAGCCGAAGCCATCCCCTCACCCGGATGGGTGAGGGCGCCCCTTCATGCCTGAGGGGGCTTGGGGGAGGACTTTGGCTTGGGACCCCAGGAGGGGCCGGGGCAGCCACGTCCTCTGCCCCAATGGTCCCCACGAGCCCCAGCAAAGGAGACTCCTCAGCCAAATCTGGAACCACGGAATGAAGGGAGAAAGGCACCTGTCCCCCAAAAGTCCCGGGACGACCTTCTACGTTGAGGTAACCTGCCGCCCCTGGCAAACAAGTCCAAGTGTTCACCAAAGAGGCGCAGCCCCTTAAAGGGAAAGCCAGTGAGAGCCTTCTTAGCAGCATTATCAGCTACCCACTGACGCAGCCAAACAGAGCGGCGTATAGCCACCAACAGGGCAGATGTCCTCCCAAACATTCTAATGGCATCATCCATGGCAGACAGAACATATGCAACAAATTCATAGCAAAGCAGGAGAGAACTGTACACTTCTCCTCCAGCGTCAGAGGCCCCATCCAAGAGACTCTTAAGCAGCCCTTTAATAGCAATAGCTGTAATGGCAGAGGCGCAAACCCGGCGTAGCGCGGTCCCCACACAGGCAAAAGCATGGCAAGCCAGCTGGTCCATGCGTCGGTCCTCACCATCCCTCAGGGTAGTAGTGTCAGGGGAATGCATGACAGATGTATAGGACAGCCCCAGAATGGGCACGTCCACCACGGGAGGACATGACCAACACTTAATCACCTCAGCAGGAAAAGGATACCTCTTGTCCCAACTCTTGGGCACCCCAGGGAGCTTGCTAGGCCGTTTCCATTCTTTGAGCACCAGATTATTAAAGTGAATCTGCTCAGGGAACTCCAAGCGTGGTTTAACCGAATGAAAAAGCTCACCCTGCTGCTGCGGAGCCACTGCAGGAGGGGAGATACAGAGCACTTCAAAAATGTGAGACAAAAGCCTGTCAGTGTCATCTGAGGACCATGGGTCCTCTCCTAAGGGAGACCCGGTACCACCATAAACCTTAGGCTGTTCCTCAGATGATTCTGAGTCAGAGAATAATTCCCCCTCCTCAAGGGGAGAATAACCAGAAATGTCAAAAAATTCCTCAGCCTCAACAGGAAAGAGGGAAACAGCGGGAGAGACATGCCGCTTCTTAGCAGAAGCCTTACGTGGGGCAGACTCAGCAATACATTTTTCAATGCTGGCCACCCGTGCAGCCAAATCAGGTTGAGACCCCCCACTGGTATGCACCTCGCTGGGGGTCCGATGTAAGCGTGGGGGGGTAGGCCCAGCAACAGGTAACCCAGACTGCAACGCAAGCACCTGCTGGGTGCAGGGTACACACACCCTGACATCATCACTTAGGGGATACCCCACACGCAACACATAGCCGGACTTGTCCCGAAGGAACCCCAGGCCCATTATCCCCAGAAGCCTCCATATGGTGATTTGAATGGCACAACAGGCCAGTAAGGGATAACGCTAATAGTAGCTACCCGGGATGCCCCAGTGACCCGCTAGGGAAGTGGGAGTAGTGAGGGGAGATGGCCGGGAAAAAACACAGAGCTGAAGTTTTAACCCGCCTGAAAGACATAAAACACATTCCCATCAGCATATAAGATAACAAAGAGACTACCCCGCAGGGGTACTCACAGACTGCCGACAGCCAACAGCACAAGCAGCGCAGCAGCAGGGAAAAAATGGCACCCGCAGAGAACTAGAGGGGAAGGCCGTGGAGACGTGATGCAAAAGGCATCATCCTCAGAGCCTGCCACTACCCGAAGAGCGTGAATCGCGCCCCACGTGATGCAGCCGGCCAATCATGGCGCCGCCACCTCAGAGTCAATGTCGGCGGGGAGCGCGGTATAAGCGTGCGGTGGCGTACACGGCAAACAAAGTAAAAACACACAGATAAAACAGCACATCAGTCTGAGGGACCACCGCCCCCCCCCCCCCCCCCCTCGGAGATCTCCTGGAGGGAGAGCGAGGGAAGGAATAAGGAGGCACACGGCATAACCGCAGAGACCTTAAGAGGGAAGAGGGGGGAAGGGCAAGATGAAGGGAACACCAAGGGGAGAAGGGTCAAGGCACAGGAGCCTGGCAACCCACAGTGCAGGGGGGGCATCCCAAAGGCTCACCATCAGCCTGAACCGCCTACCCTGTCAGATCAGGGACTGTGGTAGGAGCAGCGCTCCTCAGCACCTATCCTGGTGCTACTAACCTACCTTCACCCGAAGCTGGGAGGCAATGGAATGGATAGGAACGGGTGGGAATAGTCTTGCAGGGCCGCAGGCAGATAAGCCCCGCTCACCTGCACCACATAGAGAGCTATCTTCTCAGCGCAGGACTGCAGAAAGAACTGGGGAATTTGTGGGAGGTCCCTGACTTATATGGGGCCGGGAAGAGCCACAAGCTGTTTTCTGCAGTCCAGCGCCATCTTGTGGATGTATAACCCATGTGTAAGGAATTATCTGGAACAGGACGTGCTGTATACTTGGAATATCAGAGGAGGATCATGGCGATCAAGTAAGTTTTTTAATTCCTGAATCAGGCTTATAGGGGGGTTGGTAGGGAAACCTGGACTTCCACTTAAAGTGTTTCATGCTCTATGGACTAAGCAGTCCCATAGAGCTGCCAACTGTGGAGCTTGAAACACTAAAATTAGGAGCTTCATGGTCTACCCACTACCCGCTAGCTTAGTTAGTAGAGCATAAGACTGGTAATCTCAGGGTTGTGGGATTGCAACCCACAGGTGCAGGTACCTCTCTCCTTTACCACAAAAGAGCTTTGCTTTGGAGTGTAACTCCAGTAATAGCTTTCACATGCCTCTCCCATTCAAGTACATTGTTCAAGTCCATTCATGTACATTTGTTACAATGAAAGTGCAACTTTCAAGGAAAGGAAATGGAGAGGATTGGTGGGAAGCCTGGTGGTCTTTTTTTTTTTTTTAACCAAAACAAGCACAAATCTGCCAAAAACAAGAAGGGGTGTAGTTCAATGTTTGGAACACTTGCATGAAACCTGTCTTAGTGATAAAACAAGGATATCCTCCAACCCAAATGTGGGCAGAAGAGGTAACTAAATGCCATCTCTACCTGAGGAGAACCTGTGTCTGATTGTACATCTTCAGAATACCACTATAAGGAGCTGGTCACATTTTATGTGTGGATAACAGCTGTGCTATCCCAAATTAAATTGTTCACTCAGTGACCAGCGGCTGGTGCATGAGCCTTTCCAGATCCAAATGCTAACGACAGCCACACTGGGCATCCCTGGCCCTGCAGTGATGAACTGGACCAAGCAAGAATATTTAATTTCCTTCTGAATACGGCTCCTGAAAATACCATTTTGTGAATACTCACCTGTAAAATGGGTATTATAAGTATGTCACACACCCCGCTTCAGGTTACTTAAATCCTTAAGCATGGGTTATACTCACCGCTAGGTGGCAGTCTTGCAGAGAAGTCCAGAAAAAGACAAGCCCCTCCCGGTCTATACATACCTGGTACCTCCTAACAAATCCCCAGTAATTCAAACAGCAATAAGACAAGGTACAAGGAAAAAAACCAACGGTAACCCTCAATTATAACAAAAAAGCTTCACCATATAAAGAACCAGGATACCAAAAAGGGCGGGTGAAGCGGGGTGTGTGACATACTTATAATACCCATTTTACAGGTGAGTATTCACAAAATGGTATTATTCTAAGTATGTCACACACCCCGCTTCAGGTTACTTAAATCCTTAAGCATGGGACATCCAACAGCAGTGTCCAAAAAAGGGCGGGTATCCAACCAGGCAATAATGCAGAAACTCAAACCACTGCAGCCTGCAGAACCTTGCGGCCAAAAACGGCATCGGCTGAGGCCCGCACATCAACCTTGTAAAACTTCGAAAAAGTGTGAACAGAAGACCAAGTAGCAGCCTTACAAACTTGATCAACAGAAGCCTGGTGCTGAAAAGCCCAGGACGCTCCAACCGCACGAGTAGAATGAGCAGTAACACGAAAAGGGGGATCCTTCCCCTTGGCAGAGTAAGCTCCAACAATCGCCTGACGAATCCATTTACTAATGGAAGACTTAGCCGGAGCCAAACCCTTCCTAGCCCCACAGGGCACCACGAAAAAGGCATCAGTCTTACGAAAAGAAGACGTAATACGCAAATAGTACTTGACACAACGTACCACGTCCAAACAATGCAACGCCCTCTCCTTGTCATTCCCAGGCCTAGGACACAAGGAGGGAAGAACAATGTCCTGATTCAAATGAAAAGCAGAAACCACCTTAGGGAGAAAGTCTGGCTTGAACCGAAAAACCACTTTGTCCTGATGTTTCTCAAAATAAGGAGCCTAAATAGACTAGGCTGCCAAATCCGAAACACGCCGAACCGAAGTGATGGCCACCAAAAAGACAACCTTCTGAGTCAACATAGATAAAGCAATATCCTGCAAAGGCTCAAAGGGAGGAGCCTGAAGATCAGAAAGGACCAAATTCAAATCCCAAACAGGGAGCAAAGGCTTCCTAGGAGGCCGCAGATGCGAAACCCCCTGGAAAAAAGTCTTGACCAAAGAATGGAGAGCAAAAGACCTCTGAAAAAAGATAGACAAGGCTGAAACCTGCCCCTTCAAGGTACTAAGCTGCAGACCAGAGTCCAGCCCAGATTGAAGGAATTCCAAAATCCTAGAAATAGAAAAGACCCGGCAGGGCAAAGATCTCGCCTCACACCAATCAATATAAGATCTCCAGGCCCTATAATAGATGGAAGAAGAAGAACTCTTCCTGGCACTGATAAGAGTCCGAATGACCGAATCCGAAAGGCCTTCCTCCTTCAAGATGGAGGTTTCAGCAGCCAAGCCGTCAAAGCCAGCGTTGGTAAACTGGGGTAGCACAGAAGACCCTGAGTGAGAAGATCCGGCCGAAGAGGCAGCTCGAACTGATCCACCGCCAGACAAACGATGTCTGCGAACCACACCCGTCTTGGCCACCTTGGCGCCACGAGAATGGCGGGAACTCCTTCCAGAACCAACTTTCGCAGAACCCTGCCTAGCATGGGAATCGGAGGAAACCGATAAAGAAACCCCAGATCCCTCCAGCTCAGAGCCATGGCATCCGCCGCCAGAGCCAGAGGGTCCTGGGATAGCGACACGAATGTCGGAAGCTTGTGATTGTGACGAGAGGCAAACAGATCCACCTCCGGCGTCCCCCACCGGAGACAAAGCGACCGAAACACCTGGGGATGGAGAGACCATTCCCCCCGGCGGGAAGAGCACCTGCTCAGGAAGTCCGCCTCCGTGTTCTCCACTCCTGGAATGTACACTGCCGAGATGCAAGGAACATGAGTCTCCGCCCAAACCAGAATCAGAGACACCTCTCTGTGGGCACCCAGACTGCGAGTCCCTCCTTGGTGATTGATGTAAGCAACCGCCGTCCGATTGTCCGACCGAACCTGAACTGGCAGGCCCTGTAAATGCTGCGTCAAGCGAGACAGAACCAACCTGATGGCTCTTAACTCCAGAACATTGATGGGCAAGTGGGCTTCCTGAGGGCCCCACCGCCCCCGGAACCGAAGATCCTTCCAGAAACCTCCCCATCCTGACAAACTGGCGTCCGTGGTGACAGTTTCCCAAAGCGGTGTCAAAAATGACCTGCCCTTCAGAAGATTGTCCGAGACCATCCACCACAGAAGAGACTGCCGAACCCGAGGGGACATCCGGAAGGACCGATCCAACGGCCGCGGCCGCCGTCCCAAGACGCCAAAAGATGAAGCTGAAGCGTCCTCGTGTGAAACTGCGCGAAGGGAACTGCCTCGAAAAAGGCTACCATCAACCCCACCAGTCTCATCCCTAGCCGGATGGACGGACGAGGATTGGAAAGAAGAAGCTGAGCCAAATCCTGAATCAACAGAACCTTGGCCTGAGGGAGAAAAACTCTGTGCTGGCAAGAGTCCAAGGACATCCCCAGAAAAGTCACCACCCTGGCCGGAACCAGAGAGGACTTGGGGTAGTTGATCACCCAGCCGAACCTCTCCAGCATAGACACCACCATGCCGGTGTCCCCTTCCGCTTGACTGAAGGAAGGCGCCATGATGAGAAGATCGTCCAGGTAAGGCACAATGCGAATCCCCTGAGCTCTGAGCAGGGCCATCACTCCCGCCAACACCTTGGTGAACACTCTCGGAGCCGAAGTGAGGCCGAAAGGAAGAGCCACAAACTGGAAATGCCGATCCTCCACCACAAAGCGAAGAAACTTCTGATGAGCCAGAAAAATCGGAATGTGAAGGTATGCATCCTTGATGTCTGTGGACGTCATAAAGTCACCCTGCCTGAGCGAACCGATCGCAGACCACAGGGTTTCCATGCGAAACTTCCGGGGACGAATAAACCGGTTGAGAAACTTCAAATCCAGGATGGGACGGAACGACCCATCCTTTTTGGGTACAGTGAAGAGATTGGAATAATACCCGCGCCCCACCTCCGAAAGAGGGACCGGGCAGATGACCGCAAATTCCAGAAGATTCCTTACCGCCGCCAGGAGCCCCTGCGCGGCCAAATGATCTGAAGGTACCCGAGACCTGAAAAACCTTGGAGGAGGGCGGGACTCGAACGCCAACTTGTAACCGGCCGACACCACCTCCCGGATCCACCTGTCCGAGACCTCCTGGTCCCATACCCGGGAGAAGAGTCGCAACCGTCCCCCCACCCGTACGGGTGAGGGCGCCCCCTCATTGCTGAACGGGCTTGGCGACTGGCTTGGGCTTGGCGCCCCATGCGTGAACGGGACGGCCACGGCCTCTACCCCTATTCCAACTGACGCCCCTGGAAGCCGAGAAGCCCGCACCCCTGCCGGCTCTGGCTCCCCGAAAGGACGGATTGAAGGGGGCCGCCCCCCGAAAGGAACGGCGAAATTTCTTGCGCTGAGGTAACTTACCTCCCTTGGCAACAGAATCCAGCTTTTCACTGAAAAGCCTCAAACCCAGAAAGGGAAGAGCCGTGAGTGATCTTTTAGAATTAAAATCAGCCGTCCACTGCCTCAACCACACAGAGCGGCGAATAGCCACCAACAGAGCAGTAGCCCTGCCACACATCAACATGGCATCATCCTGAGCGGCCAGAATAAACGACAAAAAGGATCCACAACGTTTAAGAGCAAGAAACTCATCACCGGTAGGCTCAAGATCCACACATAAGTCCCTGACAATAAACCTAACCGCCAACGTTAAAAGTGCCGAAGCACAAACAGGCCTCAAAACTGAACCCGCACAGACAAAACCATGGCGGGCCAGCTGATCAATCCGGTGATCCTCGCCGTCCTTGAGAGAAGTCGTGTCAGGAGAATGTACAACCGCCGTATTAGACAGTCCCAAGACCGGAGCATCCACTTCGGGAGGGACAGCCCAACGCTTAATCAAGTCCGCCGGAAAAGGATATTTTCTATCCCAGCTGGGCGGTACCCCTACGAGACGCGTAGGTTGCTCCCATTGCTTAAGGACAACGTCCTCGAAATGCTGTTGACTGGGAAACTCCAAGTGCTGCTTGGACACCCCAAAAAGCTGACCCTTAGGCCGAGGAGCAACTTCAGGAGGATCCAAATCCAAAACCTCAAACATTTGGGCCAAAATGGAAGGTGTATCAGGAACGGGACCTTCAGCCTGGTCCCCCTCAGCGCCCAGCAACTGCTGGCCCTCCAGATCCTCTTAGTTCCTCAACGAGCTTACCCTCTTCAAGGGGACGATCTGGCCAATCCAGATCCTCAACAACCTCCCCATCGGAGTCCGGCGGAGACAGATGTTTTCGCTTAGCCGTAACCTTCTGAGCGGCCATGGCGGAAAACATTTTCTCGAGGCTGGCCAGGCGGGCGCACACCTCAGATTGCGAATCCCCACCCATGACAACGTCACACGGGGTTCGGAACAGGTAGGGAGGGGAGGGAGATGGCGCGGCCGATGAAGTACCAGGCACCGGGGTGCCGGACTGGCGCTCAATGTTCCACTGTGCACACATGGAATACAAATAATGACATCATCTCCCGGTAGCGGAGTCCCACCCCCCACACACAGCCTGGATTGTCCCGAAGGACCGTTTCCGGTATCTTTGGCAGCCTCCATATGGTGAAATTTATGGTATTCGCAGAACCCAGGGATTTACGCAGTAAGCGACCCAGGATGCCCCTCTAGTAATTCAGCAAAAATATATATATATATATATATATATAATATATATATATATATATATAGTCCTGGGCAGGGGAATTTAGCAAACAACCTAGGAAAGACTATAAGACCACCCCCAACTAGCCAGGTATATAAGACCGGGAGAGCCCTGCAGGAAGGAATCCCGGGATCTGAAAAACAAGGAGAAGAGACAACAGTCAGATTCAAGCACAACAAAACTGGCAAACACACAATAGTAAAAAACACTGAGATGCCAGGGGCGGCCCAGACAACAGAAAAGGGGGACAGGGCCAAATACATATAACAATTAATTAAACATAGCTTTAAAGCACTCCACGAATTCTATATGTCAGAATAGAAAAAAAGTTCAGCCAGCATGCCCATAGCCTGGCTGAATAACCCTGCCACCACCCCCAGCGAGGGGGGGGGGGGGTCAAGGGGAGCGCAGAAGCCAGCCGCAGGAGCCCGGCCCCTATAACAAACAATAGCCGGAATCCAAGACCGGCCTAACCGCCCCACTGCCCCTAATAACGGGCGTGGGGCCGAAAACGTAAAGAAATCCTACCTGGATCCCGCAGCTCAGGAAGGTACAGAAATGGCGGCCAGCCAGGGAGAGACGGAGAGGACGCGGGGCGGGCCCAGCAGAAACGCGGGAGCCGCTGTGGCCCCGCCCCTCCGCGGGCCCGCCCACCACTGAGGCCCAGCCAGCCGCGGGCGCCACAAGGAATGGTGCCCGCAGAGGCAGTCGGGCGGACCGGCGGCGCGCATGCCGCCCGGTCCCGCCCACAGTACAGTACCGCCAGCGCGATCGACGGCCTACGGGCCGGCGGCGCAGCGCGCCGCCCGGCCCCGCCGACAGGCTGCAGACAGGGATCCCAGTCAAACGACGGGCGCCCGACATGGCGCCCGTCCTAATAACAAAAGGCAGGCCGGCGGACCCGCCGCCCGAACCATAGTAACAACACAGGGGCTCAGGGAGCCCCCAAGCACGAAAGCACCAGCAGAGACAGACAGCCAGCCACAGACCACTCGTCCCTGCCCACACATACACACAAAAAAACACACAAACATGAAATAAAGTTAAAAGACAAAACTACTGGGGATATAAGGGGGCATCCCACGTCCGGATCACCAACCGGAACACTGCTATGCCCCATAATATAGGGTCGAGCGGAGGAGCTAATCTCCTAGGCACCATAAGTGCCATCTACCCTTGCCCGGCCTACAGCCTAAGCTGGGAGGCTGCCATTAAACAAGGGGATAAACACAAAAAGAGCCGGGCAGAAATAGACCCTCTGGGGGGGCCGGGGTGATACCCCGGCTACCTGCAAGCAGGAGACTTCTTTCTTCTGTCTTGTCGCCACGTTGCAGAGAAGAACACTGGGGATTTGTTAGGAGGTACCAGGTATGTATAGACCGGGAGGGGCTTGTCTTTTTCTGGACTTCTCTGCAAGACTGCCACCTAGCGGTGAGTATAACCCATGCTTAAGGATTTAAGTAACCTGAAGCGGGGTGTGTGACATACTTAGAATAACTATGTTGAACGTTGAAAAGTTACGAGCGCTTGAGTAACAAATATATATAAAAGAACTGTATAATTACCTTCTTCAGCCTTCTCAAAGTATATTAAGGCCTAAAGGAAAAAGATAAAAAAGACAATTCTGTGATTACTCACCTGTAGAATTGTTTATTGGTATCCTGCTCGGGTTGCTTCATCTTCATTCTTCACGATTGGGTTAACCACCACAAGGTGGCACAGCTGACTGCAAGAAGACTTGTGGCTCCTCCCAGCCCATATAAGGGCAGCAAATTCCCCATAATTCCCAGTGTTGAAAAGCAGTAATACAGAGAAAAGCAGGGAGGCACGATACCATGTTACTTCACACAGCCCCACAATAAACTCTCTCAACGGTAATCACCATAACAAGGCAAAAGAGGATAACAAAACGAGGGTGGGATGAAGCTACCCGAGCAGGATACCAATAAAAACAATTCTACAGGTGAGTTTGTCCTGGTATCCTGCTCGGGTCGCTTAATCTTCATTCTTCACGATTGGGACATCCAAAAGCAGTGTCCAAGAAAAAGGGTGGGATCCCCAGAGAGCAACAGCGCGTAGTTAATGACACTACCACCTGAAGCACTTTGCGACCAAAAACAGCGTCAGCTGAGGCCCTAACGTCAACCTTGTAAAAACGTAGAAAAAGTATGGACTGAAGACCACGTAGCGGCCCTGCAAACCTGTTCAACTGAAGCCTGGTGCGGAAAGCCCGAGAAGCACCAATAGCCCTAGTGGAGTGAGCTGTAACACAGGAAGGGGGTTCCTTCCCCTTGGTAGAATATGCCTGCACCACCGCCTGACTGATCCACTTGCTGATAGTGGATTTGGCTGGAGGCAAGCCCTTCCTAGGTCCGACAGGAAGGACAAACAGAGAGTCCGACTTCCGAAAGGACTCCGTAGCAACCAAATAGCACTTAAGCGCCCTGACCACATCAAGGGAATGGAGGGTCCGTTCCTTAGAATTAGAAGGTGCAGGACACAAAGAGGCAAGACAATGTCCTCATTGAGATCAACTTTGGGCAAGAATTCCGGTTTAAGGCGGAAAACCAACTTATCCTGATGCCGCTCAAAATAAGGAGGCTTCATAGAAAGCACCGCCAGCTCAGAGACGCGACGCACCGAGGTGATAGCTACCAAAAAGACCACTTTAGAGTCAGAATGGATAGAGCAGCATTGCACAAGGGCTCAAAGGGGGGGCCCTGGAGAGCAGACAGCACCAAGTTCAAATCCCACACCGGTAGCAAAGGCTTACGCGGCGGACATACATGGGTAACTCCTTGGAAAAAGGTCTTGATAAGCCTATGATTGGCGAAGGATCTTTGGAAAAAAATTGGCAAGGCCGAAACCTGTCCCCTGAGGGTACTCAGTTGGAGGCCCGACTCCAGGCCATGTTGTAGGAACTCCACAATTCTGGGAAGGGAAAAAGTGCGACAAGGAAACAACTTAGAATCACACCAGGCAATGTAAGCGTGCCAGACCCTGTAAAAAATCATGGAAGAAGATTTCTTCCGAGCCTGAATCATGGTACTCCCGACCGAGGCCGGCAGCCCCTTTTCCATCAGGATGGAGGTTTCAGCAGCCAAGCCGTCAAAGCCAGCGTTTGTAAATTGGGATGGCGTAACAGACTCTGAGTGAGAAGCCCTGGATCGTCGAGCATGACGTACTGATCCACTGACATCCTGGGGGGCCACCAGGATGGTCGGTACCCCTTCCCGGGCTATCTTGCGACCCAGGAGAGGAGAGGAAAGGGAGGAAATGCATAGAGGAGTCGGAACTCCATCCAAGGAATTGCTAGAGCGTCCGTGGCTAAGGCCAGAGGATCTCTTGACAGAGAGACGAATTTTGGGAGCTTGTGATTGTGACGGGACGCAAACAGGTTCAAGTCCGGCTGACCCCAGCGGCGACACAGGGCGAGAAAGATCTTGTTGCTGAGAGACCATTTCCCCAGATGAGACGTCCCCCTGCTCAGGGAGTCTGCCTCCTGGTTCTCCACCCCTGGGATGTAAACCGCTGAGTTGCAGGGAACATACTTCTCTGCCCAAGACAAGATCAGGGACACTTCCTTGAGGGCTTGCTTGCTCTGAGTCCCACCCTGATGATTGATGTAGGCGACCGCCGTCTGATTGTCCGAGCGGACCTAGACCGCACGGCCCCGTAGGTGCGGAGTCAACTGGAAGAGAACCAAGACTGATAGGCACATAGGCCTCCCGAGGGCCCCACTGGCCCTGGAATTTCAGCGATTGCCAAAAACCTCCCCAACCGGTCAGACTGGCATCCGTGGTGACAATCTCCCAGCAGGGAGGCAGAAAGGACCTGCCCACTAGAGTATTGCTCGAGTCCAACCACCACGAAAGGGACTGTCTGGCCAGAGGGGGCAGAACAAATTCCTGCTCCAGGGACTCCTGTGTCCGAACCCAAATGGACAAGAGATTAAACTGAAGAGGTCTCATGTGGAACTGGGCGAAGGGTACAGCCTCGAAGCAAGACACCATGAGACCCACCAACTGCGTCCCCAGATGGATGGAGGGGTGTGGGCACGACAGCAAGGTCCGTGCCTGCGCCTGAAGACCCTCCACCTTCCGCTGAGGGAGGAACACCTTGACCTGAGAGGTGTCCAACGTCAAGCCCAGGAAGGACCTCACCAAGGACGGAGTGGTCGAAGACTTGGGATAATTGATGACCCAACGAAAGCTTAGAGAGTGGACAATACCTTATGGGTGTCTCTCAGCCTGCTGAAGAGATTGAGCAGCAAACAACAAGTCGTCCAGGTAAGGAAGAATGCGAATGCCCTGACCCTGGCCATAACACCCAACACCTTGGTGAACACCCGAGGGGGCGAAGAGATACCGAACGGCAGAGCCACAAACTGGTAGTGTTGATCCCCCAAAGCAAACCACAGGAACCTCTGATGTCCCCGGAAAATAGGAACG
Organism: Gastrophryne carolinensis; assembly: GCA_027917425.1. NCBI lineage: Eukaryota > Metazoa > Chordata > Amphibia > Anura > Microhylidae > Gastrophryne > Gastrophryne carolinensis. The sequence goes on from CM051239.1 coordinate 373,722,964, forward strand.
TGCAGATAGGTATCCTTGATGTCCACCATGGTCATAAAGTCGCCGGCCCGAAGGGAACTCACCGATGACCGTAAGGTCTCCATGCGGAAGTGTTTGAACCTGACAAACCTGTTGAAGACCCTTCAGGTCCAGAATAGGTCTCAGAGAGCCGTCCCTCTTGGGCACCGTGAAAAGATTGGAATAGAACCCCTGACCCCGTTCCTGAAGAGGCACAGGACAAATCACTCCGGACGAAAGAAGTCGTTGGACAGCCAACTTCAGGCCCTGCGCCGTCAAGGGGTTCTAGGAAATCCGGGACCGAAGAATCTTGGGGGCGGCCAAGCTGTCAGCTCTATCTTGTAGCCGGAGGACACCACCTCCTAAATCCACCAGTCCGAGACGTGCTGTCTCCAGACGTGAGCAAAAAGCAGAAGCCGTCCCCCCACCCCGATGGGTGAGGGGCGCCTCCTCATGCCCGAGGGGCCTTGGTGGGGGGCTTGGCCCCCTAGGAGAGATCGGGACGACCGCGGGATCTACCTTGAGAAGGAAGAACCGCGTCCCCCTCGGAAGGAACGAAAAGAAGAAAAGCACCGAAAGGGCCGAGCCTGCTTCCGGCGCTGGGGGAGCCGGCCATCCTTGGCCAAGAGATCAAGATGCTCCCAAAAAGACGAAGTCCCAAGAAGGGAATCCCCGTGAGGGAATTCTTGGCGGCAGCATCGGCCGCCCATTGCCGCAGCCAAATAGACCGACGAAGAGCAACCAGCAAGGCCAAAGCCCTACCACCAAGCCGGACAGCATCGTCCATGGCTGAGAACACAAAGGCAATAAAGTCAGCGCAAGCCAAAAAGTTCCTTATACTCTTCCGCTTGCTTGCGAGATCTGGCGACCTCAACAAGGCGCTTTACCTTCTTTTTAATGGCAATGGAGACAATGGCCGCGGCGCAGACAGGACGCCGACCAGCTCCCACAAAAGTGAAGGCGTGGCAAGCGGGCTGATCTATGCACCGGTCAGCATTATCAAGTAAGGTAGTGGTGTCCGGAGACGGCATAACGGAAGTATTGGAGAGCCCCAAGACAGGAGCATCCACCTCCGGGGGACAGGACCATAGACGAACCAACTCCTCAGAGAAGGGCTTCTCCCCCCCCCCCCCCCCATATATGCTCACCATAGTCTATGGTGGGCTACCCTTTGGGTACAGGGTCTGAGGCCCAGAGCCAAGCTCTGTGAACACCCGACACTAGGTGTTCCCCTACCTTCACCTGAACCGCAGCCAGGGCTGGGAGGCAGAATGGGTCTCTGAACAGTTGGGAATAGCCTGCAGGGCCGACGGGCATGGGAGGCCCCGCTCGCCTGCGATAATCCAGAGAGAGATAGTCTTCCATCTTCGCAGCCAGACTGCAAGGAAACTCTGGGAATTATGGGGAATTTGCTGCTCTTATATGGGCCGGGAGGAGCCACAAGTCTTCTTGCAGTCAGCTGCGCCACCTTGTGGTGGTTAACCCAATCGTGAAGAATGAAGATGAAGCGACCCGAGCAGGATACCAGGAAAAGAAAGAAGTTGGTCAAACACCTTCTCTCTCAAGTGATAAGAGCTTTGTTATACGCCAGCCTTGGCCACCCATTGTGTGTGTGTGATGTATGTGAATCTAGAATTGGATAGAATTCTGGGACTGGTTATTAAAGATTGTACTTCTAGAACTCTGCTCAATAGTAATAATAGTAATGTACATCTGAGTGAAACAAATCACTCCAATATAATGTCAGCAAAGGATAGTTAGTGGTCCTCAATCTCTTCCCAGTTATAAGTAAGTTTTCCTTTAGGCCCCTTCCCTAAGTGGTTTAAAGGAAAAGCCTACTTCCTAAAGTGACTTATCTATCTAGATCTAAGCTCAGGACAGTGGGCGCCACCACACACAGAAGTTCCCAGTGTACAGAGGTGCCCATTGTTTTCAATGTGAGCCGGCGACACACAGACCACTCCCAACTTCCAAAACCAGGAAGAGCAACTCCCTAGCTTTACAGACCAGGGCTGTGGGAGGATGATCTGTGGCACAGCAGTGGTAGTAATATAAGTGATCAGATTCGTACCCTCTGGCACTGTCCTGGGCGAAGAAGAAGTGGACTTTTCCTTTAAGCCATTTATGAAAGGAGCCTAAAGTGGACTTTCATTTGATACTGCACTGGAGACATGTGAGCACACATTTGTGTTGCAGTTTTGCCATATACTTACAACAGCAACATGGTGCCATAGCCATGGTGTTGTGGTCTCTTCGTATGTGGTCAGTCAGCACTGTCCATTTATTGTAATGGAGGGGGCTGTGCATAGGCACAGTGACTGGTGGGGCCGCCATCTACAGCTTGCATAGCTTGCTACAGGTTGTGGCCCAAAAAATTGGATGGCACGTGTTCGCTGGTGGCCCTTGTTTTTGGAAACCAGAAGGTTTCAGAGCAGCAGACAGGGGAGCAGCTGTGGGGGAGAGAAGGTGAGTGCCTGTTTTTTTTTTTTCAGGGGGATGGAGGGTTACAGTCCCTTTAAGCATTGTGTACCTACAGTGTCTTAACACATGTTGGAATTACCTCTTCGAATGTTGATGAAGGGGGAGCAGCAAACAGGGCTGCAGCGATTTTACTTTGATACCAGGGAAGGTCAGCAAACATGTAACACCTGTAAAAGAAAAAGTGCATTGCATGACACACCAGAGGAGTAATAGTACCAATAACACAGCCTACAGAAACCACAACATGGAGGACACACCGGCCAAGAAAAGTGAAGCAACATTGGAGCAGCTGAAAAGGTCCTACAGTTTCTAATAAAACTAAGAAGGATCACAGAAAGGTGTTAAATGTACATGGAGACGTTAATATTTACATACATAATATTTACAAATGGAAGTAGCTTGGGGTCAACTGCTTCAATTTTGCTTCACATAGTGCATTGGTCTTAATCTGAATAAAGTTCATAAATATGTCATTACCTGGTTTCCTTAACCCTTTAAGTGCCAGCCTACCTGGAGTTTTTGTCACACTCTGTTGCCAGACCATTTTGCACTATTTTGCGCTCCCCATGTTCAAATGTGATTTTTGAAGGGATTTCCAGGGATTTCCCAGGAAAATGATATATTGTTTTTTTCAGCAGTCTGGGCTTTAACATGAAATGTCTTGTTTGTCATTTGTTAGGTGTATTCTTAATATTTTTGGGTGAAATATGTGCAAAAAAAAAAAAATTTTTACATATTGTAGTTTTTTTTGGAATAAAAAATGTAAGTTTGTCAATAAAATCTTATTGCGTGTGAAATCCCAATTTCTCCTGGTTACAGCGGTACCACATATGTATAGGTAGACACCCTTTCCTGCCCAGGAGACTCCCCCAAACTGAAACAGCGCTTTAGGAGATTTTCAGATAAAATACAACTATGCTATGCAATATGCGCACCTTGCGGTTTTTCCAGAAAAACAACCCTTTACATTTGAAATACCCCCAACAAACTATATATTCTCTGGAAGTACACACCTCAGGCTTTCTAGGGGTACCAAGCTTGTGGATGTGGCCATAGTTTTCTGGAAGTAATCCCTCAACGTAATCTTTGGTTGCAAAGAGTTTCCCTAAAAAAAGGATAAAAAAGCAGAATCAAAGCCACATTTTCCTAAAAAAACTATATACAAACAAGAAAAAACAAGTTTAATCTGAAAACGCAACATCCCCCGAACAGAACAACACCCAACATGCATAGGTTCTGTCAAGGGAAGAGTTGCCAAACACCCCAAAGTAAAGCATGTGCGTAACGGTAATTTTACTTGAAAATTTCAGCTCTGCAGACAAAGTGCGCACCTTGCGATTTTTCAACCAAAACAACCCTTTACATTTGGAATATCCCCCATAAACCATATATTCCCTGAAAGTACACACGTTAAGCTTTTTAAGGGTACCCAGCTTGTTCTAGTGGGCTCATCTTTCTGGAATTAATTCCTCAAAGAATTCTTTGGTTGCGCAGGGTTTCCCTAAAAAATTTATAAAAAAGCTGAATAAAAAACACCTTTTCCTAAAATATAAATATGCAAACCAGAAAAAACAAGCTAAGTCTGAAAGCGCAAGGTCCCCCGAACAGAACAATACCCAACATGCATAGGTACTATTAACCCTTTTAATTGCCAGCCTACTTGAGATTTTGTCACCCTCTGTTGACAGGCCATTTTCCCCATTTTGCGTCATGTTTTGCGACATGTTTTGCGCCATTTTTGCTGTAACTTTCAGAAAAATTATATATATATTTTTTGCAGCAGAGTTTAGACTTTAACATGAAATGTCTTGTTTGTATTTTTTTTTTTTTTTTTTTTACAATATTATTAAGTGAAAAAAAAAATAAATAAATAAAAAAATTTTTTTAGAAAATTGACTCCTTTATTTTAAATAAAAAATGTATTTTATTAAGGAAAATCATATTGCATGTGAAAGCCCCATTTCTACCGATTAGAACGGTACCACATATTTATCGGTAGCCCCCCGTTCCTGCCCAGGAGACCCCCCTAACTGAAACAAGTATTTTATAACATTCACAAAAAAAATACAAAAACCATCCACACTACAAAGGGTTAAATCGGGAAAAAAAATGACATAGGGTCCCCCCTCCCAGGGGAGGGAGACCCCATTTTTTTTTTGATTTTTAAGGGTTAAAAACCCTTAAAAATCAAAAAAAAAATTGACGTGGGGTCCCCCTTACCCAAAGTAACCAGCCCGGGACCAGCTATGGGGGCTTGTAGGCACAGAGTGGGGGGGCCAGCTTTTGTGGCCCCCCCACCCTGCAGCCTACGAGCCCACATAGCCCATGTGGGCCCGGGCTCTTCTGCCCCCCCCTGGCCTTTGGGGAGGCAGGTAATGGGGGTGCCGGGGGTTAATGGCAAGCCACCCGCTAGCGCAGGTGGCTTGCCATCCCCCCAGCCTTGTGAACTGGTATAGGGGTCATGGACCCCTTACCAGTTCACAAGGGGTTAAAAGTAAATAATGACACACACACATAAAGAAAAAAATATTTTATTAATTTTTTTTTTTTTTTACACTATACTCACCTCCCATCCATCCTGGAGCACTCTGTCCCTCGGCGATCACTGGCTTCTGCTCACTTGCTAGAAGCCTTTTATAGCTGCTGGATGACAGATTACAAAGGGTTAATCAAAAAAAAAAATGACATAGGGTCCCCCCTCCCAGGGGGGGCGGACCCCATTTTTTTTTGATTTTTAAGGGTTAAAAACCCTTAAAAATCAAAAAAAAAAAATTGACGTGGGGTCCCCCTTACCCACAGTAACCAGCCCGGGACCAGCTATGGGGGCTTGTAGGCACAGAGTGGGGGGGCCAGCTTATGTGGCCCCCCCACCCTGCAGCCTACGAGCCCACATAGCCCATGTGGGCCCAGGCTCTTCTGCCCCCCCCTGGCCTTTGGGGAGGCAGGTAATGGGGGTGCCAGGGGTTAATGGCAAGCCACCCGCTAGCGCAGGTGGCTTGCCATCTCCCCAGCCTTGTGAACTGGTATAGGGGTCATGGACCCCTTACCAGTTCACAAGGGGTTAATAGTAAAAAAATGACACACACACAGAGAAAAAAAAATCTTTATTTTTCTTTTTTACACTATACTCGCCTCCGATCCGACGTCCCTCGCCGCTGTCCCGCGCCGATCACCTCACTGACAGATGCCGGTGGTGATCGGCGCAGGGCGGGTGACAGGTGAGGGGGCTCCGATCGGAGCCTCCTCACCTGACACCCGCTCTGCTCCGATCACCACCGGCATCTGACAGATGCCGGAGCTCGGAGGGGGTATAGGAGGAGCGGGATGACGTCATCCCGCTCCTCCCACAATGGGCGGGGCTAAGCGGTGGCGGCCGTCGCCGCCATTACAAGAGGTGAGGACCCGGAAGAGGGTCCTCACCTGAAGACTGCGCAGCCCAGGGGGGGGATCGGACCCCTTCCTGGTGAAGAGGAGACCCGGACAGAAGGCTCGAGCGCGGAGGTGAGTAAATGACAGTTTTATTTTTTTTTTTACAGCGGCGATCGGCGATCAGCGCTGGAAACGGGGGGGGGGGCGGCTGGTTTCGGGCCCCCCCCTGAAGACGGAGGACGACGGGGGGGCGATCGGATGCCCCCCCAAGGAAGAGGGGACCCCAGGCTTCACAGGGATACCGGAGGTAAGTGATTTTTTTTTTCTATTTTTTAACTGTTTGGGGGAAATGCCAGGCACGTAGTTTCTACGTGCTTGGCACTTAACGGTAGGAGAAGCAACCACGTAGAAACTACGTGCTTGGCATTTAAAGGGTTAAAGATTGCAAATGCCAACTCTCAAAAGAATCGGAGAACTGGTTCTGTTTGAAAACGGACAGAATGGGTCGGGGGGCGATTCACACAGCACAGGCCAAATTCAGATGTCCATGTAGGGGGAGCTCTCACCCTTTATCCACGCACAGACACCAGCACCTGATCAGAATCATTAATGTTTACCCGACCTGACAATCGGAGCAAGGCTGCCCTTAAAGTGGACCAACACCCAGGGGTGATCAGCCCGGGAATCTATAAGATTCCTGGGCCGATCACCTCCCTCACCGCGGGGCATCCGAGACAGGGATGTCCCGCGGGGTGAAACCCCCCCAAAAGCCCCAAAAAACCTTACCTTATCAGCCGCCGCCGCCTCCCGCCCCCTCCTCTAGCAGTGCGCGCGCCCGCGCCGCCCATCTGTGAATGGCCGGCGCGCGCCCTGTAAGAGGGACGCGCGGGAGGCGGCGGCTTGTCTGTCGCCAAAAAGGTACGTTTTTTGTGGGGGTTTCACACAGTGGGGCATCCTGATCTCGGATGCCCCGCTGAAGCGGACCAACACCCAGGATAGTGAAAATCCTGGGTGTTGGTCCACTTTAAGCAGCAGTCCACCATATGTGGTGTAAATAGGTGCATGGAGCTCCACCTCTGGACAATACCACCAAACCTATCATATAAGTGATATATTGTGTGCTACTGCATGAATGCACATAGAACCATGTGCCTGCACAAGTAGGCCAGATTAGTCCTCATCAATCAAAAAATACAATTTAAAATGGTAGAAATTGTTACAAAAAATGTAAAATGCTTTACAATTTAACACATTACACCCTGCCAAGTATTACAATTAATAGAAAATAAACCAAAAAAATAAAATATTACATAAACCCCTGTGGCTATGAAACATAATCAATACTGATAAGTTTGATAAAAGTATTACATACTTTTAATAAACTTACCTATACACTAACACTACATACACATAATAAAAACTGTAAGAAATAGCTATATTCTATTAATATGTACCAATACCAAAGTGGGTTAGTAATATGCAATGCAAGTATATAAGAAGAAACCCAGACTGGAGAACTTTGCGGCCAAAAACAGCATCCGCTGAGGCCTCAAACATCACCCTTGTAAAAACTTTGAAAAAGTGTGAACAGAAGACCAGGTAGCGGCCTTGCAAACTTGCTCAACAGAGGCCTGGTGCTGAAAAGCCCAGGAAGCCCCAACCGCACGAGTAGAATGAGCTGTAACACAAAGGGGAGGATTTCTCCCCTTAGCAGAAAAGGCCCCGACAATGGCCTGACGAATCCACTTACTGATGAAAGACTTAGCGGGCGCCAAAACCTTTCTTGGGCCCAGAGGGTACCACAAAGAAGGCATCAGTCTTACGAAAGGCAGACGTTACCACCAAATAGTACTTCACAACTCGTACCACATCCAGGGAATGCAGGACCCTCTCCTTTTCGTTACTGGGATTAGGACACAGAGAGGGCAAAACAATGTCTTGATTTAAGTGAAAAGGCAGAAACCACCTTAGGAAGGAAATCCGGGTTAAAACTGAAAACCACCTTGTCCTGATGTCTTTCAAAATACGGGACCTGAATGGACAGAGCCGCCAACTCAGAAACACGCCGAACAGAAGTGATAGCTACCAAAAAGGCCACCTTCTGAGTAAAGGAAGACAATGCAATATCATGCAAGGGCTCAAAGGGAGGACCCTGAAGAGCAGAAAGAACCAAATTCAAATACCAAACCGGAATCAGAGCCTTCCTAGGGGGCCGCATGTGCGTAACCCCCTGGAAAAAAGGTCTTAACCAGCGGATGAAGCGCAAAAGATCTTTGGAAAAACACCGCCAGGGCAGACACCTGCCCCTTCAGAGTATTAAGTTGGAGCCCTAGATCCAAACCATGTTGCAGGAACTCCAGGATTCTAGAAATAGAGAATTCCCTGCAAGGGAAAGCCCTAGTCTCACACCAATCAATATAAGACCTCCAAGTCCTATAGTAAACGGAAGAAGAAAACCTCTTCCTAGTGCTAATAAGAGTCTGAATAACCGCATCAGAAAGACCTTCCTCCTTCAAGATGGAGGTTTCCGCAGCCACGCCGTCAAAGCCAGCGTTGGTAAATTGGGGCAACGTAGATGACCCTGTGTGTGCAGATCCGGCAGCAGGGGCAGAACGAACTGATCTTCTGCTAACCTTACCACGTCTGCGAACCAAACCTGTCTTGGCCACCTTGGAGCCACCAGAATTGCTGACGCTCCCTCCAGAGCCAGCTTGCGCACTACTCTGGCTACCATGGGAAACGGAGGGAACAGATACAGAAACCCCAGATCCCTCCAGTTCAGGGACACGGCGTCTGTCGCGAAGGCTAGCGGATCCTTCACCAGAGACACAGATGCCGGAAGTTTGTGACTGTGACGGGAGGCAAAGAGGTCCACCACCGGTGAACCCCACCTGAGACAAATCGAACAAAACACCTTGGGACTGAGAGGCCACTCCCCCTTGCGGGCTGACCACCTACTCAGAGTCCGCCTCCGAGTTCTCTACTCCCGGAATGTGAACTGCCGAGATGCACGGGACGTGGCTCTCCGCCCAGTCCAGAATCAACGACACTTCCCTGAGGGCACTCCTGCTGCGAGTCCCTCCCTGGTGATTGATGTAGGCAACCGCCGTCCGATTGTCCGACCGAACCTGGACCGGCAAGCCCTGCAGGAGATGAGTCAAATGAAAAAGAACCATTCTGATGGCTCTCAATTCCAGAATGTTGATAGGCTCGTGGGCTTCCAGGGGACCCCACAACCCCTGAAATTGCAGATCATTCCAGAAGCCCCCCCATCCTGAGAGGCTGGCATCCGTGGTGACCACCTCCCAACGAGGAGTCTGAAAAGACCTGCCCTTGAACAGATTGGTTGAGTTCAGCCACCACCTGAGTGGTCGGCGAACCCGGGAGACATCAGAAAGAATTGATCCAGCGACAGAGGAGATCTGTCCCAGACAGACAATAGATGGAGTTGTAGCGTCCTCGTGTGAAACTGGGCAAAGGGGACTGCCTCGAAGGAGGCCACCATGAACCCCACCAGTCTCATTCCTAGTCGAATGGTCGGACGAGGAATGGACATGAGCGACCAAATCAATTCCTGAATCAAAAGAACCTTGGATTGAAGAAGGAACACTCTGGCCTGATCTGTATCCAGAGACATTCCCAGAAAGGATACTATCCTGAACGGGTAAAAGGAGGACTTGGGGTAGTTGATCACCCAGCAGAACCTCTCCAGAGTGGATATTACCGTCCTGGTGTCCAATTCCGCTTGGCTGAATGATGATGCCATGATGAGGAGATCGTCCAGATATGGCACTATGCAAATTCCCTGCGCTCTAAGAAGAGCCATCACCCCAGCGAGCACCTTGGTGAAAAACCCTTGGAGCTGTGGTGAGACCAAAAGGAAGAGCTACAAAGTGCCGATCTTCCACCACAAACCTGAGGAATCTCTGGTGCACGGGAAAAAAATCGGAACATGGAGGAAAGCGTCCTTGATGTCTATGGATGTCATGAAGTCCCCCTGACGGAGAGCGCGGATAGCTGAACGAAGCGATTCCATGTGAAATTTTCGCAGCCTGATAAACCTGTTGAGGATCTTCAGATCCAGGATGGGCCGGATGGAGCCATCCTTTTTTGGGGGCCCATGAACAGATTTGAGTAAAATCCCCGACCCTGATCTGATAGGGGCACTGGCGAGATGACCTCTATCTCCAGAAGACTTGAAAAACGCCTCCCGAAGCCCCTGTGCGCCAGGTGCGTCCGGGGGCACCCTAGACCTGAAGAAAAGCGGAGGAGGACGGGACTCGAACTCCAACTTGTAGCCGGAAGACACGACTTCCCGGATCCGTTTGTCCGAAACCTCCCGAATCCAGAGAGAAGTGTCGCAGCCGTCCCCCCACCCGCACGGGTGAGGGCGCCCCCTCATTGTTCGCAGGTTTTGGGTGTTGAACCCCAGTTGTATCCTGAGCGGGCACGTCCTCTGCCCCTATTCCAGGAATCTCCTCTAGTGGAAGGGAAGGCGAAACCTCTTCCTGCTCTGGATCCGCGAAGGGAATGATTGAAAGAATCCGCCCCGCGAAAGGGACGTCGTTGCTTCTTGCGTTGAGGTAACTTACCCCCCTTAGCTACTGAATCCAATTTTTCTCCAAAAAGCCGTAGCCCCACGAATGGGAGAGACATCAGCGACTTTTTTGGCCCAAAGTTGGCCGCCCACTGGCACAACCAAACTGAACGCCTTATAGTCACCATCAGAGCAGAAGCACTCCAAGGCAGCTAACATGAAAGACAAGAATAACTCACAACGTTTAAGTCCCAGAAATTTGTCACTGTCCGGGTGCAAACCGGAAGATGACAACAAGTCTCTGACCACCAACCTGGTAGCCACCACCAGCAGAGACGAAGCGCAAAAAGGGCCGTATGGCTGCCCCAATACTGGCGAAACCATGACAAGCCATCTGGTCAATTCGTTTATCCCCTCCATCTTTAAGAGAAGAGCAATCGGGGTTATTCAAAAACGGCTGAATTGGATAACCCCAGAATTGGTGCATCCACCTCAGGGGGGGGGGGGGGACGTCCAGCGCTTAACCGTGTCCGAAGGGAAAGTATATCCTTTATCCCAACTCTGAGGAATGCCTGGGAGCCGAGCCAGCCTCTCCCATTCCTTAGAAATAATCTTATCAAAATGCCTTTGATTAGGGAATTCCAAGCGCGGCTTGGATTCTTCATAAAACTCCCCTTGTTGATGAGGAGCAACCTCTGGAGGAGAAATAGCCAGAACCTCAAACATCTGAGCAAGGACGTTAGGAGTATCCAAAGAACTCCCTGACCCCTTCTCAGAGTCCGCGCCAACAAATAGCTGGTCGTCCGAATAATCCGATTCGTCAAATAGCTCCCCTTCCTCCAGAGGGGAGTAATCTGACCAATCCAGGCGATCCTCATCGTCATATTCAAATGTCGGTGGGACCGGTGACAAATGCTTTCTCTTAGCTGGAGCCTTCTTGGCAACCGCAGAAGAAATACATTTTTCAATATTAGTCAATCTAGCACACACATCAGATTGCGACTGCCCTCCCGTGACAACGTCACACGGGACACGGGCCAAGACGGGGTGGGAAGGGGATGACGCCGGCGGTGCTGACCCAGACGCCTGGGGTTCTGACTGCCGTGTAATAGTCTGCTGTGCACATGGTATACATAGAAATACGTCATCCCCTGTTAGGGATACCCCACAGCCCATGCACTTCCGGGATTGCCCCGAGGGGAGCCCGGTATCTGGGGATGCCTCCATACGGTGAACTTATATGTAGTCGCAATGATTACGCTAGTAAGCAACCCGGGATGCCCTTATAATTGTCCCAAGTGGGAGGATTTTAACATGGAATTTAACCCAGGGACCCAAGGACCGGAAGAAGACCCCTTAAAACCTAAGGCGTTCTACCTGAAAGACTGCCGGATATAAAGGGTTACATATAAGTAAATATATATATATATAGAAATATAGGGGGCCCATAGGGCCACTCACTGTGCCTTCCTGCGTGAGGTAAATGACGTCCACCACACACGCAGCTCACAGAGGCAGAGAGGATCCTGTAGGCGTGGCCAGTGCGGAGCGCGCGATATGCGTAGCTCCGCCCCCTTACAGAGCGGAAAGCGGGCTCCGCAGTGGGTCTGCCTAACAGGGGCGGGCCGTGGCGTCCCGCTCAACAGCCCGGCCCCGCCCCTAATGGCAAAATGTGTGAGGTAAATTACCTCAGAAAAACACTATAGCGCACACACATACCGGCGCCATGGCAAGAACAGCAGCCGCGGCGCCGGTAACCACAAAGACCCCAGGGATGTAATGGGTGCGGGCCGCGGCGACGCGCAATCGCCCGGCCCCGCCCACTGTGGCCAGCGTGTGAGGGGAGATCTCCCCTCACAAGATTAAGGGAACCGCTAGTGCAAATAACCGCGCAGCGGCCATTGCGGTAGTCACCGCAACAAAAAAACAGTAAAGCCAGGGGGACAAGCCAGCGCCAACAGCCGGCCCCACCCCCCAACTACAACTTCTGAGGAGAAAAGTTCTCCTCAGCTCTGGCGCCAGTAGCAGCAAGCGCCAATGCTCAATAAATAAATCCTAACTCTGAGGTAAAAAAGGTGGCCCCCGACATTTTATCCCCACCACCACAGGAGAAGGGCATCAGGAAAGGGGGGCCAAGGGACAGGGCATCCCAAAACGGGGTCACCAGCCCGGATAACCGCCTACCCTCTGGTACAGGGTCTCGCGGTGGAGCATGGCTCCAGAGCACTAAAAGTGCCATTCTACCCTCACCCGGGATACAGCCTAGACTGGGAGGCATGTGTATTGGGACTTATAAAAAACATAACCGGGTGGAAATAGAGAGAAAAGCGGGCCGGGAATAAACCCGGCTACCTGAAATCCCCCTGTGCAAGGAGGAGACATCATCTTCTGACTTGCTCGCCGTCTGCAGAGATGAAAAACTGGGTAATGAGTGGGAGGTCCCAGGTATTTATGGACTGGGAGGGGCTCTCTTTCCTCCAATCATCTCTGCAGATCGCCCTCTTCAGACCATACTACCCACATGTAATGATTATCTTGAAGCGGGGTGTGTGACATACTTAGAATACAGAGGACTTCAAAGAGATTGTGAGATGGATAGATATGTACACCAGAGGGTTTAGTGAAAACAAAGTGAACTTATAAAACAGCTAAGGCAATACAATCAACATACAGAGCTCTTGTCAAGTACCGAACAATATCAAGAAAAATAAATCCGTTTTCTTATCCAGGACAAGAGACAAACAAACAATCATAGGCAGCAAGTGTCCAAAAGACATCTGATAGAGAGTACATCATCCGCCTTTGATAACCACACCTTGTAATCTCTTTATGAAAATACAGCCCATCCTAAAACTTAGCAGTAAACATGCTGTAGGCATGACGTTTGTGCAGCCTAATCTAAAGAATGGTAAACTGGTGGAAGCTAGCGCTAGGTACCGTTTCTAAAAAATAAATTGTCTGAATGCCTAAAAGCAGTGTTCCTAACCCTCTCCTCAAAGGCCACCAACAGGCCATGCTTTGTGGATCTCCACACAGATACACAGGTGATAAAGTTGGTGCTCAGAGTTATAGAGGCGGCTTTGTGGAGGTCTTCAAACATTGCTGGTTGGTGGGACCTCTGCTTAAAGTGGACCAACACCCAGGATTTTGACTATCCTGGGTATTGGTCCACTTCCCCGGGGCACCCCGATCGGGGGTGCCCCGCTGTGTGAAACCCACCAGAAAGCCCCCAAAACTCACCTCTCCCCGCTCCCACGTGGCCGCGCCGTGCAATCGGCGCCGACGGACAAGCTGATTGACAGCGACGTACAAGCAGCTTGCCCGTCGGCGCCTCCCGTGCGTCACTCTTGACGTGTGCGCCCCCGCGCCGGCCATTCAGAGACGGCCGGCGCAGGCACGTCTAGAGGAGCGCGAGTGAGGCTGCGGCGGCGGAAGCAGCGGCTGGAGAGGTAAGGTTTTTCGGGGGTTTTGGGGGGTTTACACCCCGCGGGACATCCCGATCTCGGATGTCCCGCGGTGTGTGAGGTGATCGGCCTGGGAATCTTATAGATTCCCAGGCCGATCACCTCAGGGTGTTGGTCCACTTTAAAAGGAAAGCGCAAAAATAAAACCCTCATACCCATAAGTAAAATGAAATAAACAAAATGTGAACCCAAAGAAATAAAAAAAAAAAAAAAAAAACACTAAACAGATAAGAGCAAGGACGGGTAGGGCCACTTTGGAACCCAGATAACACTTAAAGTGAAAAGAAACCCACTAGGTCCAGCCCTGGAATCTAAAAAGATTCTAGGGTCAGCTGCTGGTCTTCCCCCTGGGGCATCCTGAATTGGGATACCCCACTGTGTGAAACCCTCCAGGGCACTAGTAATCACGCACCTTTCCCCGGTCCAATGCCGCATGCGCAGGCTCTCACCCAATCAGAACCGCCCCCCTAAACTGACGTAATTCAGCAAGGCAGCTCTGTAGCACTCCCGTCCCAGCCATTCAGATAGGCTACGGCGTGAGCATGGGGCAGCAGGGTATGTGCCCGCTCTCACTCCCTATTCTCAATAATCAGAGCTGCCCCGCCAAATTACGTCACTTCAGCAGGGGGCGCTAATTGGACGAGAGTGATGTTGGCCCGGGAAGACTGTGCCGATCTGGGGGGGGGGGGGGGGGGGGGGTCAGAGTGGGGCATCTCACCGGGGGCGCAGAACAAAACCCAGGAAAACGAAAATCACGGGTTTTGTTCCGCAAGCAAAAACGGAGTGGGCGTGGACCTAGGCCACACCTTCCTCCAAACAAGGAGCACCAGGCAATACTAGTCATAAATCATATTTATTGAAAACTCTATACAGTACAAACACACAAAAGACTCTAAAAACTGCTGCTGCCTCCCTCTCAGTCACCAAAATGTTTTTTTCCCCAAAGATATATGGGTATAATTACTACAATAGAATATCAAAAAATATATATTTTGTGTGGAGGGACATATATATATATATATATATATATATATTACACCTAATCTAAAAAATGATAATAAAATATAATTATTTCTTATTTAGGAGGCTTTGTTTATATATACACGTGTCCAAAGAAAAAGTGAATATTTTATATAAAAATATTATATTTTTATATAATAATATAAAAATCCATGTTCAAGAGATAAACTAAGAAACTAACAATATAGAGTGCCAAGTGCAAACAATTCAATATTGCTCAATATTAGAATCCATATTTGTGCACAGAATAAACCACACTAGAATATGCATACAGTAACAATCGGTCAGAACACATGTAAGTGCAGGTGCAAGATAAGAGATACAAATTTCCACGAGTTGCCAGGCACATTTATCAAGATGAAATGACTGTCCCAACACACAAGGGAGAGGGAGAGAGCATAGAACACCCGCGGCTCCTGCGCCGCTTCTAAGGGTGAGGGAAAGTGCTCTTAGCAGGGGTGCTGCCTTTATACTCACCTCCAACCTCGTGTGTCCAACTCTAAAAAATAAAATAGGTCCCCCCCTGAATTCTTTTAAGGGGGACCGCCCTGTCCCTCCACACAAAATATATATTTTTTGATATTCTATTGTAGTAATTATACCCATATATTTTTGGAAACAAACTTTTTGGTGACTGAGGGAGGCAGCAGCAGTTTTTAAAGTGTCTTTTGTGTGTTTTTTAATTGTACTGTATAGATTTTTTAATAAATATGATTTATGACTAGTATTGCCTGGTGCTCCTTGTTTGGAGGAAGGTGTGGCCTAGGTCCACGTCCACTCTGTTTTGCTTGTTTCTGCTCCTATGGAGTGAACACATTTATCATTGTTGGTCAGATTGGTGGTGCACCCTTCGGTTAATTTTTGTTCCGCTTTACGTATGGAACATGGGTAAGATGGGCTTTAAATCCGCTGTCTTGTTTACTGAAGCTCTACTCCTGTTAAAGAGATACAGAAGGCATACGTAATTGTTACACCATTGTGTTGGGCTACTTTTGGCACTGTCCTAAACTGTATTCCACTTTTAAATGGAAGAAGAAATAGCTGAGATATCAAGGTTTGCAGTTTCTCCTTAGGATTTATTCTCTGAAATATCTGGGCGTGGGCCTTGGCTCTGTGATGCTGATAAATAATTCTTATCACCCAGGCAGCCCCCAACCCCCCCCCCCCCCCCCCCCAGTGTCCACAGTCTAATCTGCGGATTTTTAGACCACCAGCTTAGCCCTATTGTTGGTGGTCAATGGCAAAGGAATTCAGGGGGTGTGGCACTACTCTTTCCCTTGTTTCTACTTTCAGGAGCAGCTGTGTTCTGACAGGAAGGGAGAAGGCAGCTATGAGTAGGTGAGCTGCTGAATGACGCTTTATGCCCTTTCCCTACTTTGCCTAACTAAATTCGTTAATCTCTGGCATTAATCAAGGACAACCCTTCTGTCAGCTAGTTGGCCAAGATCTGCCAGACTACAAGGCGGCACAATCATTTCATTTCAGGACTGTCCCTGAGTTTTGGACTGAGGTGGCCTTTCAATCTTTTCTAGACTTGCCCCAGTATCTCTGGCTTGGCCACTGCCATGTTGACTGGTTGATGGCTACAGGAGCATGCATCTCAGTGGAGGGGAGAGACCTCATGCACACTTACAGCTTGGGTACCGTGTCTTATTAAATAATCCCTGACTGTCAGTAGCAACAGAATGGTACATACCAAACACCAATGAGATGAATAGTGGTGGCATCTTTGGGATTCAGCTCAATCGCCCTCTGCAATGAACCATTGAACAGTTAAATACAGGTCAGTACAGAGCTGGATTGTAGCTGAATATGAAGAGCAATAATCCAGATATAGCAAGAAAAAAAAAAAACACTCGAGTCTATTCTTCCATGTTAGTCCACTTATTTTATCAGTAATATTTGGCCGCCATTACCTGGAAATGGTCTCGTATGATGTAAGAGTTTCCAATTTTCACTTTTATGCCCTCATAGTCGCCCACATCACTGAGACAAATCCCGTACCACTGCAACCAATCATGAAATGGTTTTAAATATAAAAGAACATAAAAGGTTTAATAAACAGTCAGAAAAGATGGACTGTGACAGTGCACTCACAAGCTGGATTTCTCCATGGGGACCGAAATAGAGGAGAAAGGTAAGATTTCTTCTATTCTGCACAGTTAACGCACAGGGGGGTGCCTGCAATTAGGATGCCCCCTGGGCTAGGAACAACACCTATTTTGGTGGTGGAGGCTGAGGAGTGGGAGCCCTGGTTTGTCTCCCCCCTTTAATCCAGGTGTGGTCCCAAAATACTAGTGTCCTACCACTGTGCGTTATGCCAATATACTCTGCCCCAATAAGAGCCCAAGCCACAAGTTACAAACGCCCATTTTCACTTAATAGGCAGCACCACTGGAAACGTACCCCTACAGCGAAGTACCTGCTGAGTCCTATCTGTGAGTCTTCTGTGTGCCTTCATGCTCCCAAATAGGCAAGGAGGAGGTAAGATGGGCATTGTGTAAAGCCCAGCGGAAATAGATTTCCAAGTGCCTTGATAGACTGAGGACAGGGACATCATCTGAGCATCCAGAAAAGTAAAAGGAATCGCTTGACTACCTGCAAAGGTCCAGGTGCTTGGTCCAGGGTAATCTCAAGCACCTCAATACAGCAAGGAAGCAAGATTGTCGTACACACCAGAGTAAAAGTTCACTCAAAACTTCACCTGAGGGGTCTGTTTCATGTGGTGCCTCCTTTTGGGTGAAAATACTCTTGCAGCTGTGGCGTTAGTGTAGGGCCCTGGATTTTAGAAATGACTCGGAACCAATGGCTTCTCCACTTACGGATACTGCCCTCCAGTGACTGTTGTCCAGACCTGGACAAGGCTTACACCGGGGGACCCGCCGGTACTAAATCAGACTCCAGTCACCAATGCAGTTATTTTATTAGACCAACCTTGTGAGCTGCAGAACAGGACTCATTTAGTTCCAATGCCCTCTTTGCAAGGTCTCGGGATTCATACACCAGCCGCTTCTTCTCATCAGGGGCAGTCTTGCTGAGCTGAGCCAGATCCCGGGAGGCCCGGGCAAGTCGCCACAAGAGTTCAGGATCTTCACTGCAAACAAAGGTGACTAGATTAGATTGTCCAGGTCTAAGCTTAAAGGGGACTTCTAGAAAGTATAGTAAATTGCTCACCTAAACTTCCCCCTTTGATTATCACTGGCGTATCCCGTTTAAAAGGACCAACCCCGATGCACATGTTGTGTTTAGAATGCAGATTCTGCGCTTCGGAACCACCAAGAGGGCGGCCATCCTGCCACACAGCTTGAGCATTAGGTAGGCGCTGTGCCAGCAGCAGCCCATACCAGTGATATACAACAGGGCAGCTTGCCTGCCATTTTGTGCACTCAATAAACAGCTAATGTAGCAAAGGAAATCTGTGTGAGGGGGAAGTTGTTACAATGAACCTCCATGGATTCAGCAGCAGAGCATTCAGTCAGTGGAAACAATGTGTTTAGAAGATTTGTGTTGTGAGTAGAGGAATGATGTGCCATTACAGCTGATGACTTTCTACTTCTGGGTACAAATAAGAAATGATTACAAAGAGCTTTGAGGCAATTTTGACTGTGTGCAAGATGGTCTCTTACATGTAGTTCAGCTGCACAGACATTTAATGCACATCTGCATGCGGTTACACCCCATCAAAATAGCTTATGTTTAGGGGAGCAATTTACTAAGCTTTTTTTTTTTTGACTGGCCTTTTTTTTTCACGCTGACCTATAGTACATTCGGTGTTCTATTCCTGGGCTCCTACATCAAACCTCACACATAATAAAGAAGGCCCAGTGCCGCAAAAATAACCGCATGTTCAAATCCCAGGAGCTGGGTCATGATGCAATCCGGCAATTGCTGGTCTTGACATTCCAACCCCAGGTCATTTTGGGACTTCGAGAAATTGTTTCATGTATTGCTGCATCCCAATGCCAGCTGTCTCTGTGCACGTACTGTACTGGAGCTGCTGAACTGCCACCACCATCTTGCCAGCCGGCTATAAGACAGCCACTGAAAATAAGTCCTAGCAGCTATTTTTAGGGCAAAAATTAATATAAGACCTGTGTTATTTTCGGGGAAACATGGTACCTGTTTTTAAATTGGCTCAAAAACGCATACAGCTTCTCAGTCTCTCCGCTGCCATACAGGTAATCCGCCTGCTCCTTTAGGTCTTCCACTGCAAGGAAAAGAAATCCGTGATTATCCGTGATTATCAACCTGCAACACATCCTTCTAGAAATAATCCGTAATCTAATAATCACCCAAAACTGTGGTAGCAGCAGGCCCAGGGACAGCACATGATCAGCTCTGTTTCTGGAGGTCTTTCTGGTGTTAGCATGCAAACCACACTGACTTACCTAAATAACAAATAGCCGGACCCAGATTCCCCTCCTTACGCTGCTGAATAATCAGGAATATTTCTTATTTATCTTAAAGCAGATTAAAACTCATTATCTGTCCCTGCCCAGTACCTCGGGCACTGCTGTTGGCTTGGCGGGGGCCTGTTTTTCAAATAAAGCCAGGTTTTTCCACCGCGAAAGCCAGCTGACCGGCGGACCCCGGGGGTTTCACTCAGGGCGACCCAGGGGGAGGTTTGGGGCGTGAAGGCTAGCGGCCGGCCCTGAAATCTAAAAGATTTCAGTGCAGGGTTTAATACGCTTTAAAGGATTCACTTTTTACTTAAAAACGTCAAAGCTCTGCTGGCTTGGCATGTGTACAGGCTAAGAGCGAGGCTTGGTTCCTTTATTCCAGAGGTACTCAACCACTTCTTGTAAAGGTCCATTTAAAGCAGGCCTGGGCATTGTACGGCCCCTTTGATTGGCTCTGACCTGCCCTGGCTGAGCTGGCTGGCGGAGTCCCTCAGCTCGTGATTCGGCGTCCCTCCGCTTGTGCTCCTTCTGCTCCCCTGGCTCGTTGGGCCGGGCGAGTTCTCCCTTCAGCTGCTGCTTAAGTGATCGCCTGTCTACAGTGCGGGAGGTGCCGACCCGCTGCGAAGAGGGACGGGTGGGCGGCCGACAGTGAAGAAGAGCCAAACTAGGGGAAAAGGAGGTAGGCTCTGGCGCCATCTTGCCTGGGTGAGGGGGCGGGACTCATAAGTGCCCTGACTGGAAGCCATCCTCGGGCTGCTGCTAAGCTTAAGGGGAAGGACAGTGAGGGAAGTGGGGCTGCATTTGCTCTGCCCAGTGTGGTGGAAGAGTGAGCAGCTGACATCTGTGGGGCGATATCCCCCCTTTCTGTGGATCCTACCAACCGGTATCACCCTCCCCTCCAGTTGTCAGGTAAGAGCACATGATCCTTGTCACAAGAGGACTGAATTGAGTTCAGCCTTTTGGCCCGGCCCTCCACAATATTTTTAGTTTCTCATGTGGCCCCACGGAAAAAATAATTGCCCAACCCTGATTTAAAAGCATCCTGTGAGAGGTGGGAGAACCGGGTGGGGGATTGATAGTTAGAAATCAGCACACTGGGGGGGGGGGGGGGGGGGGGTATAAAGGCAAAACTAAAAAAGGCTGCTTACCCCTCCCCCCACCCCAAAAATCCTTTTGGCCGCTGGGAAAAAAAATACAATTCTGTGAAACTCACCTGTAGAATTGTTTTTGGATACATCCAGTCCAGGTCGTCCCAATATTCTTACAGATGGGTGTTCGCCCCTAGGGGGCACTCGACTGCAAGATCAAAGATGTAGCTCCTCCCGGCCCCCTATAAAGACAGGTGTCCCTCTATCATTCCCCAGTGGTAGTCAAAAAAAAGAGGACAGGCCCGGGAGGCCCAAGAAACCATGTTACCATAACAGGCAAACAGGACATAATGAACACAAGGGCGGGGTGGGACGACCTGGACTGGATGTATCCAAAAACAATTAGACAGGTGAGTGTCACGCTCGGGGTAACTCCAGCCCTTTTGATAAGCCCACAACCCCCAATCTCCGCAGCCAGCTTCACCTGTAGGAGCCCCCGCTTGCCGGGACGCAGAATACGCCTACCCGGGATCGGTTGCCCCCAGGACTTAATGTAGGAGGTCTGGAGAACCAATAGCTAGAGCGATGGCAGAGGAAGTCCAGAGACAGGCCAGAGGTCGACAGCGGGAAGACAGAGATCGTAGCGGCACCAGGGATCAGGCAACTCGTAGTCTGGATACAGGCAGGGGGTCGGCAACAGGGGTTCAGGATCGAAAGAGTGGTCGGTACAAATGAGGTCGGCAACAGGTGTTCAGATCGGCTACAATTCACAAGAAAGACTAGGTTCTAGGCGCTATCACAGGCAACAGGCAACTGAGGGGAAAACAGCTTTATAAGTACAGACATGAGAGGGAAGGTGTAGTGATTGGTGCACATAGGATCACATCTATGATTGGCCAGAGCATAGGGGAAGAGCAAACCCCTATCCCAGAACTGTCCCTACCTGGGCTCATAGGCCCAAACAGGAGAAGAGGGAGGAGTCCCTCCCCTGCCTGAGCGCGCATGGCCTGACAGCTACCCCCGGCGGCCGCGCTGAGCGCAGCGCCGCCGAAGGGCATAAGAAGAAGAGAGGGGAGGAGACGGGAACGAGGACGGAGGAGAGCGGTGCTGGCTCTGACCACATCCAAGGCATGGAGGGTCCTTTCTTTGGAATTAGCCGGTAAGACAAGGTAAGACAACTTCCTCATTAAGTTGAAAGGGAGAAACGACCTCAGGCAAAAAAAAAAAAAATCGGGTTTAAAGCGGAAACCCACCTTATCCCTGTGCAGCTCAAAGTAAGGCGGTTTCATACAAAGCACGGCCAGCTCAGATACGCGACGCACCAAGGTGATCGCTACCAAAAAGACCACTTTGAAAGTCAACTTAGACAAAGCAGCATCGCACAATGGCTCGAAGGGCGGATAGTACTTAATTCAAGTCCCACACCGGTAACACTGACTTACGTGGTGGCTGTACATGGGTAACTCCCTGGAAGAAAGTCTTGATCAACCTATGGTTGGCAATGGATCTCTGAAAAAAATGGCTAAGGCCGGGACCTGACCCTTGAGGGTGCTCAGCTGAAGACCCAAGTCTAAGCCACGTTGTAAAAACTCCAGAATCCTAGAAATAGAAAATATGCGGCAAGGAAGACTCTTGGTCTCGCACCAAGCTCTGTAGTATATCATGGAAGAAGATTTCTTCCGGGCCTGTATCATTGTCTGCACAACCGTGGCCGATAAACCCTTCTCCGGCAGGATTTACTGCGTCCGTAAATTGGGGTGCCGCAGCGACCCCTGAGTAAGAAGCCCTGGGTCATCGGGCATGATGTAGTGATCTATTGACATCTGAACTATGTCTGCAAACCAACCCCTTCTTGGCCAGCAAGGAGCCACCAGGATGGCTGGTACCCCTTCCTGCGCAGCCCTCTGCCCAGAAATGGAAACGGAGGGAAAACATACATAAATTTGAACTCTGTCCAAGGAATCGCCAGAGCGTCTGTTGCAATGGCCAGAGGATCTCGTGAAAGGGAGACGAACCTTGGAAGCTTGTGATTGTGTCTGGGCACAAACAGATCTACGTCCGTCTGACCCCAGCGGAGACACAGGGTGTAAAAAGTCTCGCTGCTGAAACACCATTCCCCCAGGTGCGAGGCACTCCTGCTCAGGGAGTATGCCTCCTGGTTTTCCACCCCGTGGATGTAGACCGCCGAGATGCAGGGAACATTCTCCTCTGCCCAAGTCAGAATCTGGGTTACCTCCTTGAGGGATCTCTTGCTCCGAGTCCCGCTCTGGTGGTTGATGTAGTCGGCAGCCGTCTGATTATCCGAGCGAACCTGGATCGCACGACCTCTTAAATGGGGAGTCAAGTGTAGAAGCACCAACCGGATCGCTCTCAGCTCCAAGAGAGTTCTCCTGCGGACCCCACTGACCCTGGATCTTCTGGGTCTGCCAAACGCCTCCCCAGCCTGTCAGACTGGCATCGGTGGTAACTATCTCCCAATGGGGAGTCAAAAAGGACTTGCCCACCAGCAGGTTCCGGGAGTCCAACCACCACAAGAGGGACTGCCTGGCCGGGGGGGCAGCGAAAAGTCGTGTTCCAGGGACTCCCGAGTTCGATTCCAGCCGGTCAGCAGGTTCAACTGAAGAGGTCTCATGTGAAATTGGGCGAAGGGCACTGCCTCGAAGCAGGACACCATTAGGCTCACCAATCTCATCCCCAGACGTATCGTTGGCTGCTGGCAAGGCCTGCCCCTGCATCTGGATACCCAAAACCTTCTACTGTGGCAGGAAGACCTTGACCTGAGCTGTGTCTATCATCATTCCCAGAAAGGATCTCACTGTTGTGGGAGTGACAAAGGACTTGGGGTAACTGATTACCCAGCCGAAGGCCTCCAGGGTTGACAACACCGTCCGAGTATCGCTCTCGGCCTGCTAAAGGGACTGGGCCGCAATCAGCAAGTCGTCCAGATAGGGTAACACACAAATGCCCTGGCTCCTCAGGATAGCCATGATGCCCGCCAGCACCTTGGTGAACACACGGGGGGCTGAGGATATCCCGAATGGAAGTGCTACAAACTGGTAATGCTGATCCTCCAGAGCAAACCTCAGGAACTTCTGATGTCCCTGGAAAATCAGGATGTGCAGATAAGCATCCCTGATGTCCACCGTGGTCATGAAGTCGCCGGGCCGAAGAGATCTCACCGCCGACCGCAATGTTTCCATGCGGAAATGTCCAATTCTTACAAACCTGTTGAGACCCTTCAGGTCCAGGATAGGCCTTAGCGTTCCATCCTTTTTGGGAACCGTGAACAAGTTGGAGTAAAATCCCCGACCCTGTTCCTGCCGGGGTACAGGGCAAGTCACACCTATGCGCAGGAGGTGTTGCACAGCCGCTCTCAAGGTTTGAGCTTTTAGCGGATTTCGGGATATTCTGGAACGGAGGAATTTTGTGGTTGGCCTGGCTGCCAGCTCTATCTTGTAACCGGAGGACACTACCTCCTGGATCCACCGATCCGAGACGTGCCGCCTCCAGATCTGAGCAAACAGCAGAAGCCGTCCCCCCACCCGGATGGGTGAGGGCGCCCCCTCATGCCGGAGCGGGCTTGACAGGGGGCTTGGACTTAGCTTCCCAGGAAGGATTGGGTCGGCCACGGGACCTACCTCTCCCCCAGGTATCTCTGCGGCCACCTGGAAATGAAGAACCTCTTCCTCCTCGAAAGGAACGATAGGAAGAGGGGTTCCGAAAGGACCGAGCAGGCTTCCTTCTCTGAGGAAGTCTACCATCCTTGATCAAAAGGACCAGGCATTCCCCACAAAAGGGATACTCGTGAGAGACTTCTTGGCAGCCGCGTCAGCCGACCACTGCCGCAGCCAAAGCGAACGGTGGAGCGCAACAAGCAAAGCAGAAATCCTGGCACCGAGCCGGACCACATCATCCATTGCAGTAACAACAAAGCCAATGAAATCCAAGCAGGCCTTGAGGTCCTTATATTCCTCAGCTCGCCTTAGCTCTATCCACAAGGTGTCTCACCTTCCTTCTGTTGGCTAGAGAGACAATCGCCGAGGCGCACACAGGGCACCAGCAAAGGTAAACGCATGGCAGAACAGCTGATCCATGTGCTTGTCAGCAGGGTCACGCAAGGAAGCATTGTCAGGTGACGGCATAACAGTAGTGTTGGACAAGCCTGACACGGGAGGATCCACCTCGGGAGGGTGAGACCATAGCCGAACCAACTCATCAGGGAAGGGATACCGCCTATCCAGGCCCTTGGGGACCGACGGTAACTTGTTAGGCCTTTCCCATTCTTTAAAGATCATGTTAGAAAAATGGCCCTGCTCAGGGAAGACCAAATCAGGGAAGGAACAAATCTCCCTGCTTCCTCTTAGCCGCTCGGGGATCATCCGGGAGCCACAAGTCCTCGTCCGCGGAAGAACTGGACATACTGTCATCGCCAGCAGAATAATCCACCGTGGAACGTGAATTATACCATCAAAAAGATCATCATCATCATCCGAGTAAATACGCTCCAGATGCCGCTTCTTACTCGAGGCCTTCTTAGGGGCCGACAACGAGATCAGTCTCTCGAGATTGGCCAGCCTATGCGCAAGGTCAGCACGAGACCCCTTGCTGACTCCCCCTTCGCTGGGGGCTGAATGCAGCAGCGGAGGGTCCGAAGAGGCCGATGGTAGCGCAGGGCTAGGGTCAGGGACGACCGCCCGCTCATGGTCCAAAATAATGCCTCTGGCACATGTGGTACAAACAGTGCTGAATCCACCCAGAGGATTCCTACTGCACAAATGGGGCCCCTAGCTAACTACCCCCTGATGCCTCCATTATGGTGATTTAAAATGTTCAAATTCAATAAGGCTACAAGACTCTAATGGCCCAAGCCAGATAAGGCATAATGCAAATAGACAATAAATGCAGCCAGAAAAGAGGGACTCACGATACCGACAGAGGGACTCCGCAGCCTCCACAGCACCAGCGTGATCCCCCCAGCAGCAGCAGGAACTCAGCCGCAGGCTCCTCAGCGTCCAGGCAGGCCCCCAGCAGCAGCGCACGCAGGCCCACCTTCCAGAAGGATTCTCGAGGGGCGATGATGTCACACCGGCACCAGGCTCCTCCCCCTCCGTGGCGCATCTTGAGAAGACGCCCGCCCCCTTCAAAACACTGCCGAAGGCAGGCGGCCGACGAGGGAGCGAGGGAGGTGAGCGAGAGGTCAGAGCTGTGAAGTTGAGAAGCACAAGTCCTCAAAGTAAAGACACAGCACAAAAAAACTCCAAAATAAAGCTTGTGGACAGGGAGGAATACAGACAACAATATATGTATAGTGGTTCCCCCTCAGGCTCACCATAAGCCTGTGGCCGGCTACCTTTTAGCAAAAGGTCTGCGGTCCAGAGCCTAAGCTCTGCCGAACGCCAACAGACCCCGGCGTTCACCCTACCGTCACGGATCCCGTAGCAACCAGAGGCTGCATCTCCGGCGTCGTGCATGCGCCCCCACCATTCAGCGCACACAAGGCTGGGAATATGCCAGCACGAGCTACCAATTAAAGTTAACGGGAGCCATTTGCCAAAAGAGGTAAACAGAGCAAATGGCTCTCGTTGTCGGAGCGTCCGTGCATGCCCTGTTGGAAGAGGTTGTTTGGGGCTTCCTGGGGGGTTTCACACAATGGGGCATCCCAAATCAGGACGCCCCCATGGAAAAGAACAAAAACCCAGGAAAGTAAAATTCCTGTGTTTTGTTCCGCTTTAACTGTGCATTATATGTATGCCGGAGTGTGCAAACATCACATATGCCCTTATCGAAAAGGACTACAAGAGATGGTGGGGGGTGCATTGCTCTATCACTGTGGGGCCTTCTCATACCACATCCCTCCTGGAAAGAAACTGAAGTTGTTAAACAGATTTAAAATAGCCGATAAGTGAGGGCAACCTTACCTTTCATACTGGCATAGACAAGAACACGCTTGCTCTTCCATCGATAGGCCTCAATGGCCAGCAGTGAGAGAGATGACAGCAGGAGGCCTCTTTCCAGCAGGGGGAGCTTCACTGGTATCTGCCATAAAGTGAAATCCACAGTTATTTATTGATGAATACCAATTCTACTTTCATGTGGAGGGAATCCCTGCTCTGAGCACCATATGGGCAGTACTGTGTTAGCTAGGGCTTCAGAGGAAAGAGATTTAGGGATACTTATTACTGATAGCTGCTAGATGAGTGGACAGTGTAGCCAGGCAGTGGGAAAAGCAAGCAGGATGCTCGGCTGGTAGAACTTAAAAAAAACTAATTTGTACAGTCTGGAGGAAAAAAGGGAAGAGAGGGGACATGATTGAGACCTTTACATATGTGAAAGGATTGAATAAGGTTCAGGAGAGAATTGTTTTTATTAAACTAAATGATAGAACAAGGAGGCACAACCTAAAGCTAGTCAGAGGGAAGATCAGGAGCAATGTTAGAAA
This sequence comes from Gastrophryne carolinensis, assembly GCA_027917425.1. Taxonomy (NCBI): domain Eukaryota; kingdom Metazoa; phylum Chordata; class Amphibia; order Anura; family Microhylidae; genus Gastrophryne; species Gastrophryne carolinensis. Next base: position 373,749,759 of record CM051239.1, read on the forward strand.
ATATTATTTTACAGTAGTAGATGCTTGGAACAAACTTCCAGCAAAGGAAGTTGGAGAATCGACAGTAAGTGAATTAAATCATGCCTGGGATAAGCACACATCTATCCTAAGATAAAGAGCACATACAGTATACACATAAGGGCAGACTAGATGGACTGTATGGTCTTCTGCCGTCACCCTTCTACGTTTCTATATCTATCAATCAGATGGAGAGGCCTGGTATGCTGGGCCCCATAACTATATAAGTATGGGTCAAATCTGGCTTATCTGATGACAGATCCCTCTCCATACTATCCTCTTGCAGGAACCCTCAGCCATGACTGAATTGCAGAGACCTGCTGTCAATACTTACTTGATATAAGCGCCTAATGCTAGTAAACACAAAGAGCTATTGAAAGAACAAATGAGGCACCCAACTTCCTGGATCTGCCCTGGCATCTGATTTCCTTACTGGTCACTTTGAGCTCTAGCTATAGCATATAATGCTGATCTACAGCCTAGGACTGGGCATATTGCCATTGGCTGTGGAAAGCTAAACATTAAAGTTATCTCTGTAAATGAGAAGGGAGTAAGTCCACATAGTTCCAAGGGATGCACCATTTTTGCTTCGAAATGAACCTTAATTCAAAGCCAATTATGGATATGAAGTCCATTACAGAAAGAGCCGGCTTCATTAGGGACAGCTCCACAGATGCCCTTTACATGCATTATTAGGGATAGAAATTGCTGAGAAGGACACATTTCGTTAGCAAAGAACAAGTCGGTTACATCCCCTGATTTTGGGCTTATCTCCTGTTATCAGGGAAGCCTTGACAAGCCCAGAGATCACAGGGGCTTCTTGTCGATTTTAGTGTCCAAGGTGAAGCTGAAAAGATAACAGGGCACCACCTATGACCTCTGACATTGATCAAAGTTTAAAGCCAACCTGAACCCAAATCATTGCCGCTGAATTTACAACCGAGACAGAAATTGGGCACTAGGAAGTCCACCAAATGGGCCCTTTAGCCCACAGAAAGGCTAGTATAGCTGTGGGCACCTTATTCCTATCTGTATTCCCTTTGGGCATTTCTGAAAAAGAGGAACCTCGGAGGGCCTGGAGTCTAAAAGACTCAAGGGCCGGCCGAGTCCCAATCATTGGGGCATCCCGAATCGCTGTGTGATACCTCCCGGACCGCTCATGCCACTCACCTGCGCCCAGAGCCCTCGCCGCCATGTCCCCACTCACCTCTAGCTGTGTTCATACCCCCAGAAGGCATTTCTGATTGGGCAGTGCAGGCACACCCACAGAAAGAAACTTAGCAGGGATGCAGCAGTGGGACACTCTCTATACTAAAGGGTGGGTGCAGAACCTGGGCTCTTGCACTGGGTTAATTAAACAAGGACATCCCCTATTTCGGCTGATAGAGGAGGTACTGAAGCAAGTTGCTATAGTTTAAGCTTTTAAAGTGCAACTCCGCCCTAAACGGTCATTTCCCTATTGATACAGTAGGTCAGACCTATGAATGGAGCCAAGCAAAACAAAGCACTGATTGGCTAAGCGAGCCACTCAGCGCTCTCAGTTTCATGCCTGCGCTGTGGGAATGTCAGGAAAGAGTTTCCTGGACTAACTGTGAGGATGCCCCGCCTGAGATGAACACCACCCACAAGAGTGAAATTCCTAGGTGGTATTCCTCTTTAAAGGGGAACTCCAAGCTTTTTGTAACCCTGCAGCCACCTCACCCACCCCCAGTGCTAAGCACAATTTGGGCATTAAAATAAAACTCCTCCCCTGATCATCGCAGTCCTCCTCTGACTCGGGGGGGATCTGAATGGCAGCCGTAGACCTGAGTGACAGCTGGACTTGAGTGAATGAGTGAAAGTACAGTCACACTGCTGCACGGGATAAGGTGACAGCCCTGTCACACTGTGCATCCCCTCCAAGATGGCTGCACCCAGGGCCCAAGGTTACCTAGAGATTGGACTTCTAATTTAAAGGGCATTGGTCAGCAGGAAAAAGGCTGAAGATGCCCGAGGTCAGGTGTATTACTCACCTTCTCTATACTAAAGGGTGGGTGGAGAACCTGGGCTCTTCTGCTGGGTTAATTAAACAAGGGCATCCCCTATTTCGCCTGCCTGGGAGCTGATAGAGGGGGTATTGAAGCAAGCTGCTATAGTGTAAGCATTTAAAGTGCCGGATGCAGACCCTGTTACTGTGTACGGTCCTGGAAAGCCTCCAGTACACATAATACCCGAACACAGATTGGCTCTCAGGCCTCTTAAGTGCTCAGGAGGATTCCCCACAGCATAGAAATAAAACACAAGCACAGGCCTTGGGGCAGCAAACTGGGCAATTGTCATGCCCCAGATCTCACAGCTGAAAGACCAGGATTTGAAACTGCATTTCCTAGCCCTGCTGCCATGGTTACAGGCCCAATGCTGTTCTCAGCCCCTCTGGCCAAAAAGTTGTTCAGAATCCCTCACCTAACCCTCTCCTCAGCTGCTTACCAGAACCCCTCACCTAACCCCCTCCTCAGCTGCTGACCAGAACCCCTCACCTAACCCCCCCTCAGCTGCTGACCAGAACCCCTCACCTAACCCCCCCTCAGCTGCTGACCAGAACCCCTCACCTAACCCCCTCCTCAGCTGCTGACCAGAACCCCTCACCTAACCCCCCCTCAGCTGCTGACCAGAACCCCTCACCTAACCCCCTCCTCAGCTGCTGACCAGAACCCCTCACCTAACCCCCTCCTCAGCTGCTGACCAGAACCCCTCACCTAACCCCCTCCTCAGCTGCTGACCAGAACCCCTCACCTAACCCCCTTCTCAGCTGCTGACCAGAACCCCTCACCTAACCCCCTCCTCAGCTGCTGACCAGAACCCCTCACCTAACCCCCTCCTCAGCTGCTGACCAGAACCCCTCACCTAACCCCCTCCTCAGCTGCTGACCAGAACCCCCTCACCTAACCCCTCCTCAGCTGTTGACCAGAACCCCTCACCTAACCCCCTTCTCAGCTGCTGACCAGAACCCCTCACCTAACCCCCTCCTCAGCTGCTGCTCAGAACCCCTCAACTAACCCCCTCCTCAGCTGCTGACCAGAACCCCTCACCTAACCCCCTCCTCAGCTGCTGGCCAGAACCCTTCACCTAACCCCCTCCTCAGCTGCTGGCCAGAACCCCTCACCTAACCCCCTCCTCAGCTGCTGACCAGAACCCCTCACCTAACCCCCTCTTCAGCTGCTGACCAAAACCCCTCACCTAACCCCCTCCTCAGCTGCTGACCAGAACCCTTCACCTAACCCCCTTCTCAGCTGCTGACCGGAATCCCTCACCTAACCCCCTCCTCAGCTGCTGCTCAGAACCCCTCAACTAACCCCCTCCTCAGCTGCTGACCAGAACCCCTCACCTAACCCCCTCCTCAGCTGCTGGCCAGAACCCTTCACCTAACCCCCTCCTCAGCTGCTGGCCAGAACCCCTCACCTAACCCCCTCCTCAGCTGCTGACCAGAACCTCTCACCTAACCCCCCTCTTCAGCTGCTGACCAAAACCCTTCACCTAACCCCCCCTCAGCTGCTGACCAGAACCCCTCACCTAACCCCCTCCTCAGCTGTTGACCAGAAACCCTCACTTAACCCCCCTCAGCTGCTGACTAGAAGCCCTCACCTACCCCCCCCCTCAGCTACTGATCAGAACCTCTCACCTAACCCCCCTCAGCTGCTAACCCTGAACCTCTCACCTAACCCCCCCTCAGCTGCTGACCAGAACCTCTCACCTAACCCCCTCCTCAGCTGTTGACCAGAAACCCTCACTTAACCCCCCTCAGCTGCTGACTAGAAGCCCTCACCTACCCCCCCCCCTCAGCTACTGATCAGAACCTCTCACCTAACCCCCCTCAGCTGCTGATCAGAACCTCTCACCTAACATCCTCCTAAGCTGCTGACCAGAACCCCTCACCTAACATCCTCCTAAGCTGCTGACCAGAACCGCTGACCTAACCCCTGCTCTTCAGCTGCTGACCAGAACCCCCTCACCTAGCCCCCCCTCAGCCACTGACCAGGACCCCCTCACCTAACCCCCCCCCCCCCAGCTGCTGACCAGAACCCCCTCACCTAACCCCACCTCAGCCACTGACCAGAACCCCTCACCTAATTCCACCCCCCATCAATGGTGGGTAAATATATGATTAAACGGAGGGGGACAGCAAGCCAGGCGATCTTGTTTATTAAGGGGCAGTCGTTGCCTTGTGGGTTAAAGTGGACCAACACCCGATGCTGATCGGCCCGGGAATCTATAAGATGTGCGGTGTGAAACCCCCCAGAAAGCCCCGAAATCCCTACCTGCTCCTCGATCCAGAGGCGCATGCGCGAGCTGCCTCATCCCTCTAGCAGGGCACGCACCCGCGCCGACCGTTTGTGAATGGCCGGCGCGGGCGCGCTCCCTGTAAGAGTGATGTGCGGGAGCCGGCGGCGGGCGCGCTCGCTTGTCCTTCAGCGGGAATTGGCTGCAGCGGTCACGTGGGAGCAGGGACAGGTGAGTTTCACACAGAGGGGCACCCCCGATCAGGGTGCCCCACCGAAGTGGACCAAAACCCAGGATAGTCAAAAGCCTGGGTGTTGGTCCACTTTAAGGAAGCAGCCCTGTGAACAGAGGGTTGCAGGTTCAATTCCCCCAGTGTATGGGACATGCCTGAGGTGCTCTTGAGCAATGCACCTAACACCACAACTGCTCCCAGGGCTCTGTAACTAGGGCAACCCACCCCTCCTGGCATGTATATACTTACTACATGCATGGGTTAAATGAGGAGGGAAAATTCCTATGTGTGCACAAGCATGCAATTGGCCAATACTCCTAAAGATACATAAAAATATGTATGAAAAAAGGATCTTCTATAGAATTTCACACACACACACACACACACACACACACACACACACTTCAGCTGCAGCCAGGGCATGTTGCGACTTGCAGTGCTCCAGCATCAGCCCAGTTACTGGCAGCTATTCTGCAACACATAACCTCGCTTACTGTAGTGGAGGCGGCCCTGGAGAAGCCGGTGAGAGGGCGGTAGAGGTTCCGCGCCCAGCTCTGGAGGAAGCCCCGTACCGCTGCTGCCATCGTCCTGACTAACCGCCACCCAACTGTCCCTAGCTCTGCCCTCCTATCTCCAATACCAAGAAGTGAAACTTCTCGCCCCGCCTACTTCCGTCCTAACTGTCAAATGTGCCAATCTCCACTTCCGCCACATTCTGCCCCACTTCCGCTCTGCCGCGATATTTCCGTCAAACTCTGCCCCACTTCCGTTGTGTCATTTGCAGGCCTATTTTTATTTCCGCCACACCGCGCTGCTTTACCGTATTGGCGCTCGTCATATTTATTTGGCCCCACTTGCGTCCCTGAGGCCCCGCCCCTTTTCCACTGGTTTCCGCCTTGCGCGCCCCGCTATTGTTTCCTGTGCGGCCGCTGTAGCTTGGTAATGGGAAAAGCTAAAACGCGGATATTAGTAGCAGCTGATTCAGCACCGAGAATTTTTTTCCCCTCACGTGTTTATTTAAACACCTACATAACTAAATAAGTATGGTGCTGAATTGCACTAATTAAAAAAATATATTTTTTTCCTAGAAAACAAAAGTGAGAAAGAAATTAGGGTGAATCAGCGCTATAGAATTACCATTTTTTACAGGAAACCTGGTTGCTATGAGCAACACCTCACAATCTTAGCTTTTTTGGGTGTGTGCAGCCGCACAGGGTGCCATCATCCCAGGGGCAGCAAGGGGGCATCAGACTTTCCACATTCCCTGTGTATTTCTCACTTTTCCTCTGCTTTCCCTATTTTCTCACCTTTCCTCACTCTCTTTTCCACATTCTCTCTATATTTCTCTCTTTTCCAAATGCTTTCATTGACCCTTTGTTCCTAATTCCCTCCCTCTTCTCTTTTTCACATTCTCTCCATCATTCATTATCTTCCACGTTTCCCCTGCTTTCCCGTTCTTCTATTTCCTCACTCTCTTTTACATTCCCTCTTTCTTTGAGCCCTTGCAACATTTTTTCTATCCCCCGCTTTTGTTGCTAATTCCCTTCCTCTTTCTCTTCCTTTCTCTTTTCACATTCCCATCATCATTCTCTCTCTTTCACGTTTCCTCTTTTTTTCTCTTTTATACATTTCTTTCTCTCTTTTGATCATCAAAAAAAGATTCAACATCAGAGATCAGCGAACGGTTTACTCAGTGGGGCATCCCAAACCAGGGGGACTGACCAAAACCTGGGATAGTGAAAATCTGGTCCATGTTAGTTAAAGGAATATGAGAAAGAGAGAACGATGGAGGGAATGTAAAAAAGGGAGAAAGATGGCAGGATGTGAATATGAGAATAGTTCAGAACAGCATGTAAAGTGGAAGAGTAACACCTGCCATGCAACCTTCCCCCTGGCGCTGAGGCAGGATGGGGGGTTACAAAGAAAAAACCCTCACCTCACCTGCAGTCCAGCGTCGTTCTCCCGCACAGACAGAACGCTACTGGGCATCCCCTACTATACATGGGCTCCCCTCTGTGCAAGTGGGGGCACGCACAGAATGGGGGGAAGCCTCTTTGTGCTTCCTGTCCAAGATGGTTGTGCCCAGGACCTGGAGCATTGAAAGAAAGGTGCTGGACCTCAGGGGAGGTAAGGCTTTTATTTTTGTAACCCCCTCCCCCCAGTGGCAGGGCGGGAAGGGGGGTTACCCCAACACTTACCATGACCTTAACTCAGTATCAATCCCAGCATAACAACTCTGCAGGGTTCGGGGAGATATAAAATCCCTCTTCCCCCTAAAAGCAGGAGCACCAAAAATCACAACACTGATATCAAGTACAAAAATTACATCATTTTATTTGGAGTAATCCAGACAACAAGACTAACACATTAAAAACACTGCGCCTCCCCTAATGCTTCCAGTGCTGACAATAATAAGGCAGACCATGAATTACTGGGAAGCTCCCTAATATGAGGCGTACAGGGACTGGAGTAACTATCAAATATTTTTTGTGCCGGTGCAAAGAATTGCAATCTGCTCTAAAGAGGCTACCTAGCCACAGTGACTAGCAATCATAAAGTGACAGTGCATAATTAACAAAGTAAGATAAAAATTCATCCAAAAGTGCATAGAGGATCAGTAATAATATATACATGTGAATGAAATAAGACTTACAATAATTCAATTAATAAAAAAATGACAATTAGTAAGCGTACAAGATGTGCACAATACTAAGGCAGTATCTAGTAAGAAAATCTTAAAAACCTATTGGTCATGGACACCTGTAGGTGCAAAATCGGCAACATAAGTAACCATATCAAACATTAAATACACAAAGAAAAAGTATATAAAGAAAAAGTGTATAGAAACCAAGAGCCCGGCAACAGAGTCCACAACACGCCGTATGGAGCAGGGGACTAGCAGGTGGGACACCTACGTACGCGGCCACCCGTGCCGCTTCGTTGGGTGAAGAGAATCCCAATCAGGGATGCCCTGCAGCATACTATCTCAAAGACTCCAGAGCTGTCTGATTCCCTATCCTTGGGGCATCCCAAAGCACTTTTTGGCTTATAGGGATACCTGGTAGTGTGACTGCTGAAATGGTGTGAGGCCTGGGTAAAACCCCCACAGTCACCCATTATACTCCTGTATACTCTTGTAGCCAATGATCCCATGGCACATGTGCGGACTGCATCCCTGCTCACCTCTGTCTGGGGTATGTACCCACAACAGACATTTATGAATAGATGACCTGGATACGTGGGGTCTGACATCCAGTCTGTTAAGCAAGGATTCAATGGAGCGCACGTACTGATTAGCCGGCGCATGTGCCGTGGGATCCCTGGAAGGTGCGAGCTGTGAAATTTCATGCAGCGAAGCATCACAAATCGGGATGCCCTCACCTTCCAGCAATCCCACAGCACATGTGTGGGTCACCGGCTAATGAGTGGCTCACACTTCACTCATTCTTACTTAGCAGATCACACATCAGTTGGGTAAAGCTTCTCATCCGCCTACTCGCATTCGCTATTTAGAAATGCCTGGTGCAGGTCCATGTCTCAGCTAAAGGATAGCAGGGGTGTGGCCTGCACATGTGTTGTGGGGTCACCAGGAAGTGCATTTTACAGGCAATGGCGGGGGTTTCACACAGTGGGGTATCTCAAATCAGGATGCCCCAGGGATCAGGATGTCGACCTTGCTGGAGTGTTTAAAGCGGACCAAAACCCACTGAACTTGCGAAATACATTTGGCCAAAGTCCCTGCCAGTACTCCATTCTTAACGTGTAGAACTAGAAATAGATGTTTTTGCTTTTCGAATCGTCGTGGAACACTTTATTTTTTGCTGTCCCTCTCTGTAAGATGGCAGATGATTAGTCATTGCATATTTGCGGCAATGACATCATTGCCACACACACAGTGAAAATGAATGGAGGAGGCGGAGCTTTACATCTAAAACAGGCGCCATTATCTGGGATTTGAGTGATGCAGGAGCAGTGAAAATTGGCAAATGGTGCTTCATGGGGGGAGTAATTCAGGGGATGTAAGTTAAAAATGTGTGTTTTGGTCCGCTTTAAGACTGTTTAACACATCGGCTCCTTCCTCTGCCAAACTGAGCGTGATTGACTGTTAGCCAATTACTGCTGCTGTAAAGCAATAAGCGTCACTGGGAAATCTGCCTTTTTTTTTCTTTATTCCCTGAATTATGCTTAGAAGGAGGGATGGCTGGGGTCGACCCAATCCTCTAAAAGACTCTAGGGCAGGATTAAAGCTTTCCCTAGGGCAGGGATCCCTAACCTTCGCTACCTTGAGATCCACATTCAGCACTGAGTGAGCCACTGTGCAGCTCCCCCACCTCATCAAATACTTCAGAAGTGAATCCACTACTTCCAAAGAGATTAAAGTGGACCAAAAACCAGGATTTTGAGATAGTATGCTGCTTTGTTATTGGGATTGACCCTTTAGTTTCGGGATAGCCCCCCATTTTCTGGCATGTTTTTGGTGTTGTGCCTTATTGTTTTCCAATTTTGGAATGTAAAATAATCATTTGTGTTAGGATTGTGCCCCTACTTATCAGCACGCTGTTTTCATGATTCTTATATTCCCGAGACTCTGTTTTGCTACAGTGGGAGTGGTTTTCATTTTTTTTGAGCAAAACACATGGACTACATGTCCCACAATTCTTCCAATGTAACAGGTGAACTCTTTAGCAGCTTTGGCTAAGTCTAAGCAGCCTAATGACCTCTCCATCTGAGAACCCGGTCTTTAACCTTTGCCACTGGATCGTTCCAAACTGAAGAAGTTGAATTTCAGCAGAGCGGGTTAAACCAGTCACCCATGTCTTAGCCAATCAGATAATTAGCAAGCTAGAGCGAGGAAGTCTATGATATGTACTCGAAATCAGCACTTTGGTGTACATAGCAAAGGTAAACACATAGTTGCAATGGAAAGCTGTTTTCTAACATACAGTTGCAAATAGAAAATTAAAAAAATTACTGAAAATCTTAGCACATTGGAGACATAATTTTGCCACTCAATAATGGAAACAAATAAGAAAAATGCCATTGAATGTGGAATTATCCTTTAAAGTGGACCAAAACCCAGGATTTTGACTGTCCTGGGTTTTAGCCCTTTCCCCCGGCTGCGTGAAACCCCCCAGATCGCCCAAGCCAATTCACCTCCAATCAGCGTGCTCGGAGATGCTGACATCACGCCGTCTAATGCCAGCAGCTCCGAGCACGCTGGCGTCCACATCCCCTGCTTCCCTCTAACAGGGAGCATGCCCACGTCAGCCATTTACAAATGACTGGTGCGGGCACGTGCCCTGCTAAAGGGATAGCGGGGATGCGGCTCACGCATGTGCGGTTGCATTAGGATACAAGGTAAGTGTATGGGGCGACCTGGGGGGTTTCACACAGCGATGCATCCCGATTTTGGATGCCCCGGGGGGAAGGGAATTGATCAGCCCAGGAATCTTATAGATTCCCAGGCTGATCGGGGTGGGTTTTGGTCCACTTTTAAGAGCAATTGGTTTTCTTGGGTTTTGTTCTTTTGTGGTGGGGATCCTGATTTGGGGGTGCATCAGCCGTGATTGCCTGTAAACTCACCTTTTCTTCACTCCCATGGCGCATGTGCAGTCCAATCAGCGGCGCTCGTTCCATTCAGATTTCTTTTGCCACCCTTATATCGGTGTGGCAAGAAAATCAAAATTGAGTGGGCACCGCCGGCCACATCCCTTTCTCCTCTAGCTGTGGACATGCCCACGGCTGCGCTTGGCATGGATGCATGCTTAAGGTAGGATGCAGCTGCAGGCTCAGGCAACCCACGGGTTTCACACAGCAATGCATCCCAATTCAGGATGCCCCATAAAGAGACCAACCCCCCAAGTGTCCTATAGACTCAAGGGGGTTGTTTCTCCTTTTTCAATGGAGGATTCAGGCAGGCAGAAAAGTTTGTCGGCTTTGTTGCTTTACCTGCAGACAGGTAGGCTGGCAAACTTCACCTGCCTAAATCATTGACCCCAGACAGTCCGCAAGCCACACAGCAAGGCTCTGTGAGCCATATTTGGCTCCCAAGCTACAGTTTGGGGACCCCAGTCCTAGGGGATTGCTTGGTACGCCACGGGGTTTGAAACCCAATCTGTTCACCTAAACATCGCACAATGCGCCATGCATTTACAACAACTCCCTATACTTTTTTTTCTTCACTTTAGCCATACCTATCAACTTTTCAGGGTGGGAAAGAGGGACACTTGTTAAATTAGGCCACACCCCCTCATTGAGGGATGGATAGGAGGTAGGGTGTAACAGTTAAAACAATATAAACAATTTAAATAGGCAAATGCAGCATTTAGTGATGCAGATCTGCATGTTACACCTCAAAGAGGGACAAATGAGAACAACGAGGGACAGGGGGACACAACCTCAAAAGAGGGACAGTCCCTCCAAATCAGGGACATTTGGGAGTTATGCTTTAGGTCCCTCTGCTCATTTTTTTTTCTTCACTAGGTCCATGTAAATGAACTTGCTGTCAACAGTGACCAGTCTTTGTGGAAAGTGAGTTGATACCTTTAAAGTGGACCTAATCCCACGGCGATCGGCCCGGGAATCTATCAGATTCCTGGTCCAATCAATTCCCTCCCTCCGGCGCATCTAAAATCGGGATGCCCCGTTGTGGGAAACCCCCCAGGTCACCCATACACTTACCTTCTTTTCTGGTCCAACGGCGCATGTGCGAGCATCGGGCGCATCCCCACAATCCCACTAGCAGGGCACGTGCCAGCGCCAGGCATTTGTGAATGGCCAGCGCAGGCACGCTCTCTGTTAGAGGGTACCAGGCGATGTGGCTGTCAGCCTTCGTCTAAGGCGAGCAGCTCCGAGCGAGCTGACTGGACGAGCGGCCGCGCAACAGGAGGAGGTGAGTTTGTTTCAGCCAACTGAGGGGTTTCACACAGCTGGGCAAGGACCAAAACCAAGGATAGTCAAAGTCCTGGATTTTGGTCCACTTTAAGATTAGCTGAGTATATTTAAACTGGACCTTCACCCTGATACCGAGCCTATCTTATGTTTCCCACACACTGTACACACAGATTTTTCACATTAAAAATCATCCTTCTTGCATCTACTGCATGTTATGAGCCTTTAAACATCCAAGATGGCGGTGCATGGAGCATAGGCTGCCTGCAAATAGAAAGTGTCTTCTGGCTGTGTCGCTCTGCATTCTGGGATTGCTGTCCTTTCCCTGACCCCAGCTCTGCTTTGTCTGAGCAAAGCACAGCTTTAACCCAACCCCTGTACTTTATCCAGCTCTCCTCACTATGTGAGTCAAGATTGCGATGCCCGTATCCTAGAGTCCTGAACAGAGTTGCAGCCTGGTGGGGGAAAGAATATTGAGTAAGTGACTAAAAACGGGGCAGGAATCTATAAGTTTCCCAGGCCAATCCATTCCCTCCCCATGGGGCATCCAAAATCGGGAAGCCCCGCTGTGTGAAACCCCCCAGGTCGACCACTACACTTAACTATATCCCGGTCCAATGGTGCATGCGTGGGCCGCGACCATATCCCCGCTATCCCTCTAGCCATTTGTGAATGGCTGGCGTGGGCATGCTCCCTGTTAGAGGGAAAGCGCGAGATGCAGCTGCCAGCGCACCCGCTAAGAAGTCGCTCAGACGTGCATAGCTCAGTGGCTCCAAGCGCGCTGATTGGACGAGCGGCCGTGCATGCACCGTAGGACCGCGGTGAGGTGAGTTGATGTGGGCGATCTGGGGGGTTTCACATAGCGGGGCACCCCTTAAAGTGGAGCAAAACCCAGGATAGTCAAAATCCTGGGTTTTGGTCCACTTTAAGGGTTTGGGCTTTTCATTAAATCATTCTGAAGGTCCGGTTTAAGGTTAGCTTTCGAGAAATCTCTTCATCAGACATGATGTGAACACATTTTGGGGACAAGTGTTCACTGAGGAATATCAGTGGCATAAATATAACAAGAATAGTTCTCCATGGGAGACGCATGTCATGAAGCGTCTTTCTGTGTGTGGCGCAGGTCAGCTATGGGGCTGCAGCACTGCGCTGTGCAGACACTCAGCAGATCCATCCCAGGCAGTGTGAGTCAGCTCTCCAATGAGAGATTTGTGTAGCTGCTAGGAAGTGATTGCTGGGAGGGGCAGGGGGAGGGGCAGGCTGAGCTGTGATCTCACACACACACACATTCTACACACATTCATATATCCCACACTCACATCCAGAGAGGAAGGCAGTGCAGATCAGAGGTAAGTGCCACCCTGGAGGTAGAAGCTTTGCCATGCTTTTGGGTGCTTGTGTGCCTCTGACCCTGATTGTGGAATGCAGACTGCTGTGGATCTGGGTGTGGGCATTCTGCTCGGAGGGCCTGGCTTCCTCCCCGAGCTCGGGTTAGGTGTCATTCCCCAGCTGTCTCTGTATTCTCAGTTTTGTGATCGGTCTCTGTATACCTGTGCTTCTGACTTTTGGGGCTGTATCTTATTTGCTGCACTAAAATGTTTTCTGAGACTGACTCCAATCATTTTCCCCAGCGACTCATCCTTATTTTGTTGTTCTATTGAAGAGAAAAATTAAACATCCCTCCCTCACTTCCTTTTGGATGTCTGCGTTATCTAACAGCATTCCTTGCCCCTTTGCCCCCCCCCTTAGCCGTCACTGAGTGAAGGCTGCAAGCCGTAGCCGTACTCACCCTTTGCTGTCCCCCTTCAAATGTCCCGCGACGCTCTTCAAATCTTGTGGGATTTGCAGCCTCTGCAGTGGCACTGCACACGATCAAGATCTGAGGGGTGGCGCAAAACATAACTGGATGGCAAGATGGTGCTGCCCTACAGAGACTGCGCAGGACCAAGGGATGCCGGAGAGCGATGTGACAGGACAGATACGTTTAAAAGTTGTCTAATGTTAAACCGGGGGGGGGGGCAAGCAAGCCAGGTTTGGGGAGTTAACTCCACAATACCTGCAATGTTCCTCTTTAAAAGTAGTATTACATTTACAAGCCGCCTTCATGCCATCCCCCACATTCCTGAGTGTGGAGAGGGATTTTCACCCCTCCCCTCATAGTAGTGACCATCGCTAAAGAATGTTATGTCAGCAAAGAGGAACATTGTGGGAGGTTAACCTCCCTCAAACCTCACTGGACTGCTGCCCCCCCTTCTGGTTTTACATTTGGGCCATCTGTACTCACTTTGCCAGGGCCCGTAAAAAGATCTGCAAAAGCCATTTCACACCTTTTTCATTGACATCAGTGCTGTGGCAGACACTGGCTGTCCTGACTGTGTCCGCATTAGCTCCTCTTTGCTCCATCTAGGAATCAATCACAATTAAAGTGGTATGTTGACTACCCTGGGTTTTGGTCTTTGCCCCTGGGGTACCCTGATTTGGGATGTCCAGCTGTGTGAAACCCCCCCAGGTGTCCCAGTAAAAAGGTCTTCCAATCAGCATGCTCGGCTTCTCTAGTCAAAATATGGTAAGGGCCAAGCTTGCCGACAGCCACATCCCCGCTAATCTCTAACAGGGTGCGTGCCTGCGCCAGCCATTCACAAATTCCTGGCTTGGTGGGTGTGCATCCTGCTAGAGGCTGGTGTATGCACCGCTGAATTTGGGGAGAAGGTAGGTTCTTTAGGAGTCGGGGGAGGGGGTTCTTTCAGTAGGGCATCCTAATCTGTAGGAGGGGATCAGCCGTGGATTTTGGTCCAGGTTAATGTTGGAATAAGATGGGTGCCTGGGGAGGAGGGCTGGGTGCTGACATTAGTGATAGGTCTGCTTAACATGCCCAGGCTCTTATCCAATCAGTGCTTTGTGCGCCGCAAGTGTTGTTTTGAACAGAGCGCCGCCATAGGTCTTTTAGTCTCCGGGGCCTGGTGTTGTGGCTTTTGAGCCATTTTAAAATGACAGGAAAAAGGTTATTGTATGAGCCATGCAGGGGGGCCATTTAATGTTTGCACCAGGGTCTGGCCACATTTAGTTAAGCCACTAAATGCGTTCTAATCGGTGATACATGTCTTACTAGCACAGGCACAAGGATGATCTGCTGCTCGCCGTACTTAAAGTGGACCAACACCCAGGATTTTGACCGATCGGGGGTGCCCCGCTGTGTGAAACCCCCCAGAAAGCCCGAAAATCTTACCTGTCCCCGCTCCCACGTGACTGGACGGTCCAATCCCCGCCAACGTCCAGGCGGGGATCAGGAACGTCCAAGCGGCTGCCGCCGCCTCCCTCGCGTCACTTTCGGCCCGCGCCAGCCATTCGCAGACGGCCGGCGCGGGCGCGCGCACGCCTACAGGGGCGCGAGGGAGGTAAGCGATTTGGGGTGTCTGGAGGGGTTTCACCCCGCGGGACATCCCGATCTCGGATGTCCCGCGGGGTGGGAGGTGATCGGCCCGGGAATCTTATAGATTTCCGGGCCGATCACCTCTCGGTGTTGGTCCACTTTAAATTGCTCCATACATACAAAACTATTTGGGTTTTAGGTGAATGACCCAGTGGGTTCGTTGAAATGTTTAGAAAATGGAAAGTGGTACTTTTATAAAAAAATAAATAAATAAAAAAGTTTGGGGACCCCCTGATGTAAATCATCATGCATGCAGGTGATTATAGAGGGCCTTAGAGGGTAAGTGGGGTCATGTACAGTAGGGGTTGAAACTGGCATGGCATGTATACAGTAAAGAGGACACCCTCATGGCTGGTGCCTCTATGGATATGACAGTGATCGGTATAGTCATGGCCATGCTCCTGTTGACATAAGGCCGGGCCTCTTCTGCATTCTGACTCACTGTACAGTATAAGAGATCTGCGGGAACCAGTTATGCGCAAAATAAACAGCAATACAATGCGAGTGAGGCGCTTGTATACACATAACAGAGCAGAAAGGTCAGCGTGCATTAGATGCCTCTTATCAATAAGCATCCCTGTCTTGTTACTATTGTGGAGTATATAACACAGGGCTCTGTGACAGCTCATCAGCCTCACATTCAGACAATGTAAGATAAAATATATTGTATAAAGTGGACCAAAACCCAGAATTTTTACTATCCCCGGTTTGGTCCATCCCCCTTGAGCACTCTGGTTTGTGGTGCCCCATTGTGTGAAACCCCATCGTTTGCCAAGAAAACTCTCCTCAGTCTAATGTCGTAGCCACTCATCCATTTAGCTTCTTCGGCCACGTATACTATATGCGGCTAGAGAAGCAGAATCTCAGCCGCATACATCAGCGGTGTGGGGCATCACTCTCATCCTTCGGCTGTACGCGGCCATTCAGATGGGCTCAACGGAAAAGTTTAGACTTGCTGGTGAAGTGGGTCGACCACGAATGTCCTGCCCACATGAGCGCCGGGCAGCCAATCGGGGTGTTGGATTCCCGGCCGAGGTAAGAATTACGGGTGTCCTGGGCTGGGGGGTTATGTGGGGAGGGGTCTGTCAAGCATTCTGAATACTCCCAACCAGACTGTCATATAGCAGCGGCACCTGCGGCCACCAACACCCTCGCTGCAGAGGGTGTTCGGCTTAAAGTGTAAAAGACACTTGAAAAAAAGACAGTGACAGATGTCAGCAGAAAGTGCCAAGACTGAGCAGTCTTACAGGGGAGGCACATGTCTGCTCAAAAATCTTTGCAGTGCTGTGCCTTAAAGTGGACCAAAATCCAGGATTTTGACTATCCTGGGTTTTGGTCCTTTCCCCCGTGAAACCCCCCAGAACGCTCGATCAAACTCGCCTCTTCCCAGTCTTACAGCGCTTGCACAGAAACTCGACCAATCAGCGCGCTCGGAGCCGCTGAGCTCACACCATCTAAGCCGCCATCTAAGGCCAGCGGCTCCAAGCACGCTGGCATTCACATGCCCCTAATATGGAGCGTTCCTAACAATGGCTGGCGGGCACACACCCTGTTAGAGGGATACCGGGGATGCATGCGGCATTGGAGCGGGAATGCCCCGGGGAGAGGGATTAAGCCTGCCCTAGAGTCTCATAGACTCCATGGTGGCTTTTGGTCCACTTTAATGAAATATTTCTTTGTAGGCTATTGTATAACGTCACCTGTCATTAGAGACCTGTGAAACATAAATGCTATTTAAAGATTATAGAGTTTAGCAGTGACAGTGACACATCACTGTACAGTTACTCAATATTTCCAACTAGAATGACTTCACCTGAGTCAGTTACCTGAAATTGTGACATCATCAGTTCCTGGCCAGTTATATTGCTGTCACTGACTGCATGGAAAATCTTGGTCAATGGATGACAGGTTAAATATTTCTGCTTACATGAGTCACGTGTGCATGTGTGTGACCTCTGAGATTCTCTGATGCCACATTTCAGTAACCAATCCCTATCTAATACCATACCTACCAACTTTTTAGGGTGGGAAAGAGAAATATTTGTTAAATTGGGCCACGCCCCCTCATTGAGGGATGGATAGAAGATAGGGTGTAACAGTTAAAACAATATAAACACTTTAAATAGGCAAATCATTTATGGATGCAGATCTGCAGGTTACACCTCAAAGAGGGACAAAGGAGAACAATGCGGACTCCAAAGAGGGACAGTCCCTCCAAATCAGGGACACTTGGAAGGTATGTAATACTGGTTCCCAGGTGAGAGGAGGAAAACTATAAAGTATAGTAATAACCTGAGCGTCTGTGGGAGGCCTTAGCTAATGATTGTGTAGCAGCTGGGCTAGGGTGACATCTAAGTAGTCGGGAATGGGCGGCTAGTGTCGGTATGGTGAGCCTCGGTTCTTATTTTTATTGCCCAAATCATGCTCAGCAATAGGTGGTGGGCCTTTGGCAGCCATGCCCAGCTGTAGCTGGACTTTAAAGCGGCACAAAACTCTGTTTGTCTTCCCGGTGGTGGCCCGGTTTCCAATGACAAGGCCACACCCACATCCCATTTTTGAGATTTGATCTCAAGAATGGCGGCTGATGTGATCCAGCCACTGGCCACATCTCTGGATTCCCTGTAGAGGTGAGTTTATCGCCAACCCCCGGGGTTTCACTCATAGGTAAACCCAATTATGGATGCCCCAGGGGCCTTTCAGACTCCAGGGTCGACCAGCGTGGCTTTTTAGATGCTTAAAAGATACTTACGAAGGCAAAATTAGGCATGTAACTCTGTATGATGGCGAATAGGAAATGGCTGCATACTGCAGTGAAACATGTCTTCTATTGGAGGTGGTTTGGCAGTCACATGATTGGGCAGCACTTTCCTTTACTCTCTAATGCAGGGATCACTAATAGTGGGAGAGTTGCTGGGAAGAATTTAGGCCTGCTTGAGTCCAGCTACAAAATGTTTATTATATGCTTCTAATATTACCTACCTAATCCTAATTTATGCAGAGGGGATGTTATAATGGATAGAAAGGGGACCAAAACTACTCACCTATAATATGCCCCAACCTTATGTGCTAACAGCTGTGTCGGACTGGTCCAGCAGAGCACCGGAGGGCAGTGAGTTTGTTATTAAAGCGCAACCAAACCTGGATTTTATTCCTTTGCCCTGGGGGCATCCTGATTTGTGAAGCCCCCTGCGGATCCCCAGTACTCTTACCGTCTGCCGATCCAACGGCGAATCCATGGGCTCCCGTCCAATCAGTGCTGTATGCTGTGCATATTAAAGTGGACCAAAACCTGGAATTTTCACTATCTTGGGTTTCGGTCCTTCCCCCTGGGGCACCCCATTTTGGGTGCCCTGCTGTGTGAAACACTGACGTTCGCTGAGGTCACTTACCTTTCCTCGAACCCGCGGCGCGGCTGTAATAGCTGCAGGGAATCCTAGCCGCATTTGTGCACAGAAGGGAGGTGAGTGGGTGGGGCGTGTCCTTGCAATGGTGATGGGAGGACGTGGGTAGCTGAGCTCCCGACCCTTACACCCGAGATCAGGAGATTTGAGGCAGCATCAGCGTCCCCGGATTAAATGGGGAGAAAGAAGACGGGCAGAGGAGCTGGAGGGGACCGCATCAAGAGATCCCCCAAGGCTAAGGCATTTTCCAGGAGCATGGAGAGGGAAGCAGCGCTTTTGGGCAAGATGGCGGACGCAGAGGCCGTTACCTGGCGGAGCGAAGACGAGCACTCGTCCTTATCAGGGCGCTCCAGTACTGGCGAGCGGGGAGCGGAGGAGCCGCACAGAAGTGTCTGCGGAGGCGGGGGACGCCGCCGGAGTGAAGGAGAGGAGCTCCAGCCGCCGCCGGGAGGAGGTGGGTGCACCAAGATGGCGGCCGGCGCCGAAGGTGTAGTGAAGCCGCCGCCCACAGGAAGTGACGCTGCGGAGACCGAATTCACAGCCCCAGAGACGACCAGGGAGGGGCAGGGGGCTGGGGAAGTCCCCGCTTGTACTGCGGTGCGCGCTGCGCTGCAGGAAAGTACATCCACAACTGTCACTGGCAGAGGGGAGAAAATGACCCCTTGCAATGCCACAACACTCCGCAGGGTGGCAGTGGAGACCCCTGCTGGACTAGTCCCAGGGAAACAGTCACTTTCCATGTGTGAAGGCATCTCGATCCGGGATGCCCAGCCCACCAAAAATAAGCTCTCAATAAATGTGCCCTCCGATGGGTCTGGGCTGGGCAGGTTCGCATTTGTACCCAGAGCAGGTTCTAACAGTCCCCACAGTACTGCCATAGACCCTGACGCCCCCCCAGTGGTGGGTTCCACGCTGCCGCAGAGGCCACCAAGGGATAGGAGGAGTCTTATAGGGGCCCCTGAATATCCAGGGGGCCTGTATCCGGATCCAGGCTCTTCCTTCGCCACTGCCGGCCTCCCCAGCTGGGCAGGGAGACACGCGGCGTAGCAGTCCCTCCCCCATGTCTTCTCCAGAGCCGCAGCCGATTTCTGTGGCCCCCCGGTCTGGACGGAGGAGTGGGATCCGGTCCCGAACGTCACCCCCATCCCCCCTCTGAGCCCTTTATTGCGTGCCTCATCCTGATCACAAGTGACCGCTACGAGCAGCATTCATCTAGAGACTATCTCGTTGCTGAAAGGTCTGCCGACTAAGGCAGACATGGAAAATCTGATTGCTAGGTATGAGGAGGCTCACAAAAAGGAAATGGCAGCGGTCAAGATGCAATTTGCAGAAGTGGATGTTAGAGTCACCTCACTAGAGTCGGGGTCAGTTGAAACGTGTTGTCGCATCCAGGCCTTAGAGGAGAGATGTGAAAGACAGGAAGCCCTGCTGCAAACGTTTCAGCTCCAAATGGATGATATTGAAAACCGGAACCGGAGAAATAATTTGAGACTCAGGGGCATCCCGGAGGGTTCCCCAGGCGAGGACCTGAAGCAGATCGTCATATCTCTTTTCAACAAGGTACTGGGCAGAGACCCCTCCACTCCAATCGAGCTGGATAGAGTGCACAGGTCGCTGGGCCCAAGAAGCCAAGATCCGTCGAACCCCAGGGATGTAGTCTGCAGGGTTCATTTCTACACCCTAAAGGAGGAAATCGCGAGGAAGAGCTGGGAGAATGGCCCGATCAACTTCGGTGGCTCGTCGGTCAAAATTTTGCCGGACCTTTCGAGACGTACTTTACAGATGAGGAGATCGCTGAAACCCATGCTGGATGCAATAGTCGCGGCGGGAGCAGCTTATCGGTGGGGGTTTCCTTTCCACCTGATTGTCAGGAAAGACGGAAACACCTTTTTTCTGAAATCCCAGCGTGCCCTTCAAAACCTGTTCGCCTTCCTTCGGTGTGACCCGGTACAGGTCCCGGACTGGCTGGCGCCTGATGTGCACTTGTTGGCCCAGCGTGATGAGAGAGCCGGACGCGGGGGTCCGAGGAGCTTCCGAGACCTGAAACGTGTTGGGAGACCCAGGCGTCCGCGTCAGACGGAACGCTGAGTCCCGCGTTGGTTTAGAGTGCTTTTGCTATGGACAGCTCAGGTTACTAGCGCTCCCTTGGCGGTTCCTCCTTGGCCTTCCCCTGTCTTACCATCTGGGGTGGAGGCGAAGGATGCCGTGGAGGGTCCTATACGGTGTACCATTCTTGTAAGGGCTTCCCGGAGCATTATGTTTCTTATGACGTTTCGCATTGAGTGTTCTCTATTGTGAATTTTTTTTTTCTTTTTTCAGTTCTGCCAATGGTTAATGTTTGCCAGGCCTTTGGGCCCTGTTTAAAGTTAGTTTGTCAGGTTCTTTCTTGCCTGTTTTGCTGCCCACTGCAATTTCAGCTTAAACGGGGATTGAGGGTGGTGAGTCTTGGCTTGTGAAGGGCCCTAGCTAAAGTAGGGACACGTTACCCCCAATAGGCTGACCAAGTCGGGACTGGTTGCCCGGCTGACCTGGTCCTCCTTTCTATCCATGTAGGATATCTTAGTGTATTTGTGTTCCTTCTTTCCTCCTCTCGGTAGCCCCCTTTTCCCTTTCCACTCTTTACCCTTATCCTATCTGGAGGGGCCCTGAGACCCTTTTGGTTGATCTAGCCAGCCCATTGGGTAGCTTCGGGGCCTTGTACCTTTGACCAAGCTATATTCGCGATTAGCGCCATGTCTGACCTAAAAGTCGTCTCTCTCAATGTCAAGGGCCTAAATAGCCCAGAAAAGTGGTCCCTGGTGTTAAGAAATATTAAGGGGTTGAAGGCCAGGGTCGCATTCTTACAGGAGACCCATTTTAGGGCTAGTAACCCTCCCTCCTTCTGTAATAAGGTGTATCCAAGGGCCTACCATAGTCATTCCTCGGATTCTAGGTCCAGGGGGGTTAGCATTTTGTTGGCGGCTGCCCTCCCTTGGGAGTTAATGGATCTCAAGACGGACGGGGATGGGAGGTGGATCCTCCTTAAGGGGAGGATTGCTACCTCTGTCTATACGTTTGTCAATATTTATGCGCCCAACTCAGGCCAGATCACCTTCCTGGAACGAGTCTTGGAGGAGCTGGCCCCCTTTAAAGAGGGGGAGTTGATCATAGGTGGTGATTTCAACGTGGCACTGGACCCTCTCCTTGACACGTCAAAGGGGAGCCCCCATGAATCCTTTGCCAGGCTGAAACGACTTAAAAAGATTTTGGCCCTCCATCAACTGGTGGACCCTTGGAGAATACCCCACCCGAGCGATCGGGACTACACTTTTTTCTCTGTGCCACATGGGTCGTATTCTAAACAGGACTTTTTTCTGATCCCACATGCTCCCTTGTCTCGAGTTGTGGACTCGACCATAGGGAACATCACTGTCTCGGATCATGCCCATGTCGCACTTACTGTCTCCCTGCCCCGAGGTGCTGGTCCTGGAGGTTAAATACTTACTTGCTTGAAGACCAAAACGTGCTGATGGAGGTCCAGAAGGATCTTAAGGAGTTCTTTGAGTTAAACACCTCAAGCGAGATTGGCCCTGGGTTCCTGTGGGAGGCCCATAAATGTTTCATAAGGGGGACCTTTATTAAGCTGGGGTCTAGGATTAAGAAGGAGAGGGCGAAAATTACTCTGGGGCTCCTCGGTGAGATCGGGAGGTTGGAGAAGATTCATAAGAAGTCTCTGGCAGCTTCTCATCTTCCGGAGTTGACCTCCCTCAGGGAGAAGTTGAAAATTCATTGCTGTGATAGAATAAGAGCCCAGCTAATCAAGTGTAAAAAAGCTTTTTATGAATCTGGGGATAAATGTGGGAGAATGCTGGCGAGAGCTTTAAGGGCAGAACGGGTTAGGACATACATCCCCAAGATCGCTAACGCAGAGGGCCAAATAGTCCACCTGACTAGAGATATCGCTAAGGCATTCCGCAACTTTTACGATTCATTATATAATCTACCCAGCATAAAGGGGGGAGACAAGAACTTCTCATAGAGCAGTATTTGCAGGAGTCGGGAATGCCTAAGCTCCCCAGAGAGGTTTTGAGAGAATCGGAGGAGCCCATCTCCCTGTTGGAACTTCAAAAGGTGGTGGCTGGGGCCGCGGGAGGAAAAGCTCTGGGCCCAGACGGCCTAAGTCTACCATATTATAAGACATTTTTCCCTATCCTTGCCCCTAAAATGTTGGGGGTGTTTGACTCTCTCAGGGATGGGGGGACACTCCCGCAGGACTCCCTTAGGGCCCACATCTCAGTGCTCCCAAAAGAGGGTAAAGACCCAAATTGCTGCACCAGTTATAGACCAATCTCGCTCCTGAACTCTGACGTTAAATTATTCGCGAGGGTTTTGGCCTCCAGGATCGCACCCCATCTGCACCATATAATAGGTCTCGACCAGGTGGGGTTCATGCCGCTTAGGGAGGCTAGGGATAATACGATAAAGGTATTAAACCTGATCCATATGGCCCAGCGGAAGAACCTCCCCTCCCTGCTTCTCGCCACCGACGCCGAGAAGGCGTTCGACCGTGTGAACTGGCAATTCATGCACGCCACATTGCGGCACATCGGCCTCGGGCCTAATGCAATGAGCTGGATCTCCAGCCTTTATAGCTCGCGCTCGGCGTCGGTGAAGGTGAACGGGATCCTTTCAGATTCCTTTAGGATTTCTAATGGGACTAGGCAGGGGTGCCCTCTTTCCCCGCTGATTTTTATCATTACCCTCGAACCTTTCTTGTGCAAGGTCCGTCGGAACCCTGATATTAAAGGGCTGGTGGGACCCAATAATCATTACAAAGTAGCCGCCTACGCGGATGATTTAATCTTTAGCTTGACGGGGCCAGAAACATCACTGCCTAACCTTTTGGAAGAACTGAGGCGCTATGGAGAGCTTTCAGATTATCAGATCAATTACCAAAAGTCTGAGGCACTTAACGTAAACATCCCCCTCAAAAGGTTCCTTAATATCCAGAACTCTTTCCCTTTTAAATGGGCGAAAGAATGTGTAACGTATCTTGGGACCAAAATCGGAAGTAACCTAAAGAACATCTTTACTCTTAACTTCCCCCTCTTCTGAAAGAGTTTGAGGGAAAGATGTCTCGGTGGTCCACGGGTTGGTTGTCTTGGTTTGGTCGCTGTAACGCCCTCAAGATGAATCTCCTCCCTCGTTTACTTTATCTCCTGCAGGCCCTCCCGGTGGCAGTCCCGTTGACCTTTTTGCAAAAGGTCAGAGCCCTTTTCGTTAAGTTCGTTTGGAAAGGAAAAAAACCGAGGCTCAGTAGAAATATCCTGACCAGAGATAAGGAGCATGGGGGTCTTGGATTTCCAGACCCAGTGCTGTATCACACAGCGGTTCATTTGAGCAGGGCCATTGATTGGTGTATTCATGGTAACCACAAACAGTGGGTGGGCCTGGAACAGGAGTTCTCAGACTCCCCGCTGGCCGGAGTCTTGTGGCTGTCGTGCAAAGATACCCCATTAGCGATGAAACACCCCACTTTGGGTACCTCATTAAGGGTTGGTAGGCAATACCTTGACCGCCCTGACCTCTCTCCCTGTCCCTCCCCGATGTTCCCAATCCTCGGTAACCCTTGCTTACCACCTGGGTGTGAGGGGCGCATCGCCAAGCTATGGATGGGAGGTGGTATTTATAGGGCAAGGCACTTCTGGGCGGATGAAGGATGGACAGACTTAGACAGCCTGGCAGGCTCTAGGGGCCTTCCAGCATGGCCGGGTTGGCAGTGTATGCAGCTTCTCCACTTCCTCTCCTCGCTCCAGGATCTTGTTGAAGGGCAAAGAAAGCTTACTCCATTCGAGGAGTTGTGCTTGAGTGGAAATGCGGCGAGACATACACTCTCGTTCGTGTATAAAACTTTGATTGCCCCCCGGAGGGAGATGAGCCACCCTTCCTCAGGAAATGGGAGGAGGACCTGGGAGTCGTGTTCACACCCAAGCAGAGTAAAAAGATCCTGGCGATGCCACATAGAACGGCTATCTGTACCAGATTCCAGGAGTGCAGCTATAAAATCCTTACCAGATGGTATAGGGTGCCGTCTCTTTTTAACAAATGGCTCCCAGATACCCCCGCTACATGCTGGAGGTGTGGAGCGGCACCGGGTGATTTATTGCATATCTTTTGGTCCTGCTCCAAACTTAAACCATTTTGGGATGCTGTTAGGGAAATAGCGGGGAGAATGGTTGACATGGATATCCCTGAGGACCCAGCCCTATGCCTTCTCCACTTGACGAAAATCCCAACTAAACGGTACAAGAAATCCGTGTTGTGCCACCTGCTAAACGCGGCGAAAGCCTGCATTCCCCAAATGTGGAAAAAAGCTGATCCTCCCTCTATAGCCATGTGGGTACTAAAGGTCAATGAGATTATGCGGTTCGAGAGCTTGATTCTTGCTAAGGACAACAGGCAGGAAAGCTTTACGCGTACATGGTATAGCTGGAATGAGTTCTCCGAATCTAATGAATGCAAGATGTTGCTTGGAAACACATAGGTCTCCTCCAGTCCCCCCCCCCCCCTGCGCACTCCCCGCATTCCCTCTGGATGCTCTGGGGGGAGGGAATGCAGCGGCCCTGGAATCGTATAGATTTCGGGGCTGTTGGGGCGTGGGTTTCGAGACACTTTACATTACAGTTGATATTTGATTAATAAACATCACATATTATACCAAAAACTAATTTTGCTTTTGCTGAAGGGCCCCAAGAATGATTTCTTCTTGTGGGCCCTACTTACGCCAGTCCGATACTAGCTAACAGTGCTCTTAAATGTGCCCCCAGGGCATCCAGATTTGGGATGCACCACTGTTTGAAACCCCACTAGTCGCCCCTATACTCGCATTGGGATTTGATCCTATGGTGCATGTTTGGGCCTTTATCTGATGTGCGCAAAATTGGGATGCCCCTGTAATGCGTACCAAAACCCAAGTGTGAAGCTCTCCTTGCCCCGGGATCCTGCGCTGATGATATGGGAACTGTGTTGCTGTGGATGCGGCAGAAATGCAGAGCTCTTAGCAGACTCCATATGTGATTGCTGCAGGATTTTGGGGCACCCCTGCCCATGCCAGTTCATCACACAGGTTTTCTGTAGAAATATTGTGTCACCTCTACTCCCTGCTGTGTTTTAATAAGTTCTCACCTCACGCGGCACCTGTGGGAGAGGATAATAATGGTGTTGTAATATTGAGCAGTCACTCGCCTCTGGGCACGCTTGTGCAGGCAGCTTTGTGTTACAGATTATTCACTTAGTAATTTGCAGCTCTCAGCTTAATAACTTATACATATTAATTGATATTGTGTATATTTTAACTCATATCTGAATTGCTGACCCTGTATCCTATATCCCTTCGGTGTCTGAAAATAAACACTGAATACTCCAACCATTGCTAATCACTAAAGTTACATATAAGGCCTAACCGAACTGTGCCTAGCACCCACCTTTGGGGTGTGTAGATGGAGAGCCTGCACAGGGTCACTATCTTAAGGGGCACTGATGGGGTGTCAGACTTTCCTTTTTTTTTCTTTATAATGGATGGGCACCTCTAAGTAGACACCCGATCCCCCTGTTGGTGACCTAGCATCAGGAATGAAGCATAGGCAGTGCAGCTTGTATGTATATGAGCCAACACAGACGTAAGGAGACGAGAGTGGCTCATACAATCTACCTTAGTGGGTTGCAAACAAATAGAACATTTAAAAAAAATAATGCATAAGCTTAGCACATTGGAGACATCATTTTGCCACACAATAATGGAAGCTTTAAACCATGCCTTCGAACATGTAATTGCCCTTTAAAAACAACGCTTTATGATGTGCATTAGTTTGCATGGCAAAAAGCTCTGATTGGACGTTAGTCTGTGCATGTGCCATGGGAATAGCAAAAAGGTGAGTTTTGTGGACGATCTCTGAGGTTTCACACAGCAAATTGGGATTCTACTTGTTCAAGAACCAATCACCAGGATAGTGGAATTCCAGGTGATCGGTCCACTTTAAAGCAGGCTAAACCCCACGAATTCCAGTTACCTGGGTTTTTGTTTTTTTTACAGGTTTGGTATGCCCCTGTGTGTGTGATCCCAGTGATCTCCTGTTTACTCACCTTGTTCACACTCCCACATTGCATGCATGGGCTCTTGTTCAATTAGAACTTGCTGCTGTGAATATTCATGCCCAGCAACAGGGCCGGCTCCAGGTTTATGTGGGCCCTTGGGCGGCATGGCCTCAGTGGCCCCATTGTGGTGAAGAGTCGCGTCACATCACCGAGGGACATCCCAAATCTGGATGCATCCTAAGGATCATGCTGTTTGGATCAAAACTCTAGTTTTGGTCTACTTTGAAGCGCACCAAACCCCTTTAAACCTGACCTCGGAGTCTAAACAAATCTAGATTCTTCTGATTTTGGATGCCCCTGTGTGTGACCCCCCCCCCCCCCCTTTGTTTATTACTTTCCTCAATCTGGTGAATGCACTGTGGGATCGCCAGTTTGAATTAACGGCCAAACCAGGGGGGGGGGGGGTTCTTTCACAAACAGGGGCATCCCAAATTGGGATGCCCCTGTAAAGCAGACCAAAACTTGCGTAGTGGGTATGCCAGCGATCCCAGGGGGTTTCACACAGTAGGGTATCACAGATTGGGATGCTCCAGGGATAGTGGGCAACTTAAAAACAGAACAAAGCCCAGCACTTCCACCCCAGGAATTGCCCAGTTGTGTGGAACCCCACTATTTAAGATGTGGCCTCCCAGTCCTCCGCCGGTCCAGCGCTGTCACACACCCCAAAGGCCGGCCCTGTTAGTGGGCCCCCCCCGGAGGGTGGGGGCCCCGGCAGCTGCCCAGCCTTGCCGGGTGCTGATGCCGGCCCTGCCTAGCAATGAGTATGGAATGGATTGATTTTCGGGCGCTAGCCATTCCCTTTTCAGAAGGTAACTTTATCTCTGTTTTCCCCTGCTCCTACACCAAGAGCTCAGGCAGTAGTTCCTGCTTCTGGTCTGCAGAGCAGTATGGAGATTACAAGTGACAGTCTTATCACCCAATCACAGCAGCAGCAGAGCAACTTAATGGGTGATACAACTGTCACTCAACACCGTGGGCAGCGGCAGCAACAAAAGTACCCGCTTCCACCATACTGCTGTATGAGGAAATCTTTGTTTGATGGCTGTTCTGCACTTTAGAGGCTTTTGAAGATGAATAAGGTGCACGTGATGGCATTGTGCCTGATAACACTGAATATGGCTCTGCAGAGTTCAGTCATTTTTATGATGTGACAGAAAGGAGATATCACAGCCAGACATGTTAGTACAACTGTAATTATCGGCTTCATGCTAATACTGGGTGTGGTAGAGATGTGTATACTGTCAGATTTCAGCTACCATTATTAACCCCTCTTGAAGGATATCTATGCAGAGAACAAAGTTTGTCCCCTATGGCCACAAGAAGCACAGGGAGAATTCCTGGTGGTCTACAGGACCACACTGCTTTAGGACCCAATGGCCTGGGCATAGACCCCAGCTCTCAGCTCCCCTCACCCATTGCTTTGTGATATAATTCCAGCGTTCTTCCCTTTTAATTATGGGCAGAGAGGAGGTGTGCTCAGTTGGTCCATAATGATGTGCCCCACCTTTCATTCCAGGTGCTGCAAATTGCCAAGCGCCTATACGCAAAAAGTGTATAGGAGTGCATACATGGTTACAATCTTGCAGACATGGCACCACAGGGCCTGGACTTTCCTGCCATCAGGCAGTGGCATCAGACATTCAACCAAGTCTCATTCTTGAAGCTCACCAGATACCCTCTCAGATGTGCAATGGTCGGCCTCCACTGAGCCACTGTGAATGCCATTTGCAAAGTTTATGCATGGCACAGCTGCACTCGGTCATTCCCTTCCATAGTTTCTAACGTTGACCACCCTGCTAACACAACACTTAAAGTGGACCAACACCCAGGATTTTGACTATACCCCCACGATCGGGGGTGCCCCGCTGTCTGAAACCCCCCCCCCGAAAGCCCAGAAACACTCACCTCACCACGCTCCCACGTGACCGCTCCAGTCGATCACAGTGCTCAGAGCCGCTGTGGTATGCGCGTCCAAGGCCGCTTGGACGCGCATAGCAGCTCAGCGGCTCTGAGCGCTGGAGGCCGCGTCTCGCGCTTCCCTCTAACAGGGAGCGTGCCTGCGCCGGCCATTCACAAACGGCCGGCGCGGGTGCGCGCCCTGCTAGAGGGAAGCGCGAGACGCGGCCGCGGCTCGCGCAAGCGCCGATGGAACGGGGCTGAGGTAAGGTTTGTGGGCCTCCTGGGGGGTTCCTCCCCGCGGGATATCCCGATTTCGGATGCCCCGCGGGGAGGGATCTGATCGGTCCGGTAATCTTATAGATTCCCGGGCCTATCCCCCCTGGGTGTTGGTCCACTTTAAACCAGACCTTCAGCATCATTTTATGAAAAGCCCAAACCCTTAAATAATTATTCTGCAGCATCTAAAATTAATGTTTTTAGTGGTTTACTTATTATTCTTTCCCCCAATGGGCTACAACTCTGTTCAGGACTCTAGGATACGGGTGCCACCATCTTGCCTCAGAAGCATCACATACTGAGGAGAGGGGGCAAATGCAGGGGGGCAGGGTTATAACTGTGCTTTGCACAGACAGAGCAGAGCTGGGGTCAGGAAAAGGACAACAATCTGAGATTGCAGAGCGGCACAGTCAGAAGACACTTTCTGTTTGCAGGCAGCTTGAGACTCAATGGGCCGCCATTTTGGATGTTTAAAGGCTCAGAAAATGCACTATGTGCAGGTAGGATAATATTTAATGCAGGTAATCTGTATGTACAGGGTGGGGAAAACATATAATACAGGCTCTTAGAACTGTTGGTGGTCTGGTTCAAAGCCCACACTGATCATGGGCCTAACTTCCCCTGTGTAAGAACTGGGATCTTGGGCCTGACTTTCCTGTGCACGAACCCTTCGGCAATAATAACACAGCAAGCAGCTCATCTGATGCCTTTCCCATGAGCCTCTCCTCTATTTCCTGCAGTGCTGGATAGAAGCCTTCACAGGGCTCTAAACGTTGCCCTTGTTTTAATTTCATTCCTCCAGGACCACGCAAAAAAAGGGTTGAAAAGCCACTCTGTCCCTTACTGTCCGTTACTACATGCGTTAACTTTCGCAGCAGAAGCAGCAGTATCGCAAAAATATCCATCAATGGCACCTTTATGGCCCCTTTCACACCTCTCCGGTGCACCAGAGAGGAGAAAGACGTGGCCGCAAAAAGTCCTGCCTGTTACATCACAGACGCACCCTATTAAAAGGAATTTTTTTAGAATGCAGGCGCGAGCACAAAACGCATGCCGTGACCAGACAGGTGTGAACGTAGCCTTAGCGTGAGTGAGCCTGGCAAGTCACAGTGGTCTTAAAGCTGTCTCTGACCACATCATTGCATGCTTAAAGTGGACCAACACCCAGGGGTGATCGGCCCGGGAATCTATAAGATCTATAAGACCTCACTCACCGCGGGACATCCGAGATCGGGATGTCCCGCGGGGTGAAACACCCCCAAAAAAAAACCAAACTCCTTACCTGATCCGTGAATGGCCTGTCTGTGAATGGCCGGCGCGGGCGCGCGCACACCGAGAGTGACGCGCGGGAGGCGGCGGCGGACGCGCTGTCTTGGACGCCACTGTCACCCGCTTGGACGTTGGCGGGGATTGGACGGCGCGGTCACGTGGGAGCGGGAAGAGGTGAGTTTCTTGGGGTTTCTGGGGGGTTTCAGAGAGCGGGACACCCCCGATCGGGGTGCCCCGCCAAAGTGGACCAAAACCCAGGATAGTCAAAATCCTGGGTGTTGGTCCACTTTAAGACTCCTAAAGCTACACCATGACCCACCATTCCCAGCTCAGCCACGACACAGAAATTAAAGTGTAGAAAGGAGATAGTATAGGTACTTAAAAATAATCTGAGATTTTGAGATGCCTTTAAAGAGGAACATTGGTGGAGGTTAAAACCTCCCCCAAAACCTCACCGATCCGCTGCCCCCCCCTCGGGTTTTACCCTCGGGTAGCTTCTACTCACCTCCCCGGGGGAGCCATCTTCTGGGTCCCTCAGATCCCGGCGACCTTCTGGCAGGCGGCGCCATTTGCATCCCATCAGGCACTGCGCACGGCCCCCGATCTCGCGCCTTGTATAGGGCCCATGGATGGGAATGCGATTGAGCCGCCTGAAATCTTGTGAGATTGAGCCGCCCGAAATCTTGTAAGATTTCACTGAGCGGTGTGTGGGAGTGTGAAGAGGCCGGCTAAAGCTGTATTGTCATTTACAGACGGCTAAGCCGGCGGCAGGAGAGAGGATCGGGCCTTGAAGCAACCGGATGTTGGGGGGGGGGAATCGACCCCTTTTTATTTTATGTCCAAAGATCTCCAGATTCATCACATTGCTGTCAGCTCAGAGAGATGGTTATTATGCAACATCACAGATCCAAGGGACACACTCACTTTTTTCAGAAGACAAATCATAAGCTGAACCTGTAAACCTCGATATCTTGGCCATTTCTTCTTCAATTTTAAAACGCAAAACAGTTTAGGACAGAGCCAAACATAGGCAGATGCAATGGTGTAACAAATGCCTCTGTCTGCAGTATCACTTTAAAGGGTCATTTCAATGGCATTTTTAAGTTTTCAATCTAGTGTGCCAATATGATATGTGCAGAGTTTATCTATTAATTTTTGACTTTTCCATGTTTTTGCAAATCCATATTATAAAAGCAAACAGTTCTCCATAGCAACAATGTGTTTACCTTAGAAATGTACATCAAAGTGGTGTTCAGATGTACATTGCAGAAGCTTCCTCACTCCGGCTTGCTAATCATCTGATTGGCCAAGGCAGACACAGCAAAGTTAACCCCATCAGAATTATTTCAATCTCTTCAGATAGGGGGGAATCAGCCTTGCGTTCCAGAAGCTAAAGGGTTACTAGCCGTGTTCTCAGGTCAAAAGGGAGATTGCTGCTGCTTTGTTTAGCCAAAGCTGCTAATAAACCCACCTGTTATTGAAGGATTCTGGGACTTGTAGTGAGATAAGGATACAAGGAGCTTTACTGAAGGGCAAGACAGAGCCATAGGTATATAAGAAATTGGACAAAGCATGCATAAGTAAATCAAAGGTCTGGGGCACAATCCTAACACAAATGTTTATTCTACATCCCACAACTAATCACTTTCTCCCCCCCCCCCCCCCCGAGTAAATGAGATGTGTGCCCTATAAGAGGTATAATAACAATTATAATAACCAGTGACAGCCTTATCTCTGTCATTTTAAAAATCAGTTACTAAGTAACCTCTAATAAGAGAAGCCCGGGGCTATATATGCAATATATTTAGTAACATATTAACCTTCTATAATTACAGATTTCCTCCTGTGTCTTTAATCTTTACAAAATGGGAATTCCTCAGGTCACACCAGTCAATGAGATGGAAACTTTGTGGCTGCCACCGCAGCACTTCCCTTAAAGGAAAAGTCCCTTTTTGTCAGGTTTTTGGTTTTTCTGGCTTATGGTTTTCCCCTTCTGGGGTGTATATATACCTACGTGTTAGGATTGTGCCCCCAGACCTGTGGTTTACATGCTGCTTTCAGGTTTTTTTATATTCATCTGACTCTTGGTAAACAGGAGCAGCTTTCTTGCCCTATAGTAAAACACTTACAGGCTGATTCATTAATAGCGCCAGGTAGCGACAGATGAGCGACAGTAGCGTTATTTTCACAGCGCCCGCTAGTATTCGCTGTGCTTGGCCGTTGTTCGGCTGTTGACAGCGACTCAGTCGGTGTGTGGTAATGTTGAATACGGGGTTATGAGTCGCTGTTTGACAGGTTCCGCGCTATATGGGAGCGCATGACAGCGAACGGCCATAGCGAACAGCTCCCAGCATATTCATTAACAAATCACGCTCCAAAAATTCTCGTGCTGTGAAATGCTTGTTTAAACCCCAGAGCGCTGGCGGCGATGGGTTAAAAGTCGTTTTTTAACCCCCAAACAACCATATTTTTAGAAAAAAAGAAAACATGTTTTTCAAAACATTTTGTAATATGAATACATTAATATCAGACCTGTAATATCAATTCTGCACAAATTTTTTTTTTTTTTTAGCTTAAAAAAAAAATCTAACATTGCAGAAGTGGTCACAGAATTTTTGACATAAAAAAAAAAAAAAAAAAAAATTAGAACAATTAATTATGTATATTTAAAGTTAGCTCCATTGAAATGCATTGGAGAGCGCCAGGTAGCGAGAGGTCATACCTGTCGCTGTTCAAGGTCGCTCGCTGGCGCTGTGGGGTGAGGCTGGAATAATGATGAATGATTCGCTATCTGGCGCTCTGTCAGTCGCTAAGCAGGATCGGCTTCATAAATGTGTGATTGCGGAGGGGAGCCGGCGTTCTCGTGGCGGTGAGCGCCATTACCGTTCGCTCACCATTCGCTACCTGGCGCTATCCCTTGTTAAATAAGGGCCTTAGTATGCTTCTCACTACAACGCCCACAATCCTTGCACTGTAACAGGCGAGCTTATTAGAAGCTTTGCCTAAATCACACAGCAGCAATAATCTCTCCAGCTGCGAACACTGCACAAGATTGTTTTCCTCCCATCTGAAGAGGTTGAAATTAGAGCAGAAGGTGTTAATACTCTGCTGTCTGCCTCAGCCAATCAGTTTATGAGCAAGCTAAAGTCAGGAAGTGGCTGATCTGTACTTTAACACACCACTTGTACATTGCTAAGGTAAACACATTGTTACAAGGGAAAACTGTTTTCTTTTATAACACAGAGATGCAAACAAATAGAAAAAATAACGCTTAGCACACTCATTACATTATATTGGCACACACAATGGAAACTGTTAAAAACTCCATTGAAAGTGGAATACCCTTTAAAGTCATTGTCCAGGCAAAAATAATTAAATATTTATATACTCACTTCTCCCTTTTATTATATACTCACTTTTCCCGCAGATGATCTCTCCTAATCCAGCACTTTTAGCTGATCACTGGATCCGAGTTCATTGCAATGAATGGAGGGGGTGTGTTGGCACCCCAGTGACTAATGGCCGATGGGCGGTGCCCCATTGAAAATATGGAAGCGTTCAACAATGGGGCTGTGGGGTGAGTGACTTAGATTCAGCAATCAGTCAAAGCGTTGGACTAGGAGCATTAATCTGTGGAGGTGGACAAAAGGTGAATATAGTGTTTTTTTTTGTTTGCCTGAACTATGACTTTAAGAAGGTGCAATTCAAACAACACATTTGCGATGGAAACACATGGTATGAGAGTGACCTTTAAGTGAATTAAATATAACCCTACATTTTAAATGTATTAATATATGGGAAATTCAAAGTGGACCAAAACACAGGATTTTGACTATCAAGTTTTGGTCCTTTTATTCTGGGGCATCCCAATTTGGGATGTACCGCTAAGTGAAACTCTGCAATTGCTGATAAAATGTAACTAACTGCAGATCCACTAATGTGGCCAATCAGTGTGCTGGGCTCTGTTCAGCTTCTTTTAGGCAGCGTGACATGACCTCAACTAAGGACTGAATGACTGCTCGCTGACGGCGCTTGCTGTTAGCTTCTAGCTGGTGACATGGCAATGCCGGGCATGGGCACGTGTCTGGCTAAAAGCACAGAGAAGCCCTGCCACAGCCCGCACATTTGCAGCTGGATCCAGGGGTTTCACACAGCAGAGAATCCCAAAATTGAGATGTCCTAGAGAGAAGGATTCAGACAGCCCAGGGATTTTCATTCTCCTGGGTTTTGTTAATCCTAGGTGCATTCTGATTAGGCATGCCCTACTGTGTGAAACACCTGCTGGGTTTACCACTCCAGCAATCCCACGGCCCATGTGCAGGGTCTCCTCCAATCACCATTGTATGCTGTGCAGATTAAGCTGCATAGACCAATGAATGGAAGAAGAGCCACAAACAACCCTTCTGGCCAGGGGTGGACTGGGGACAATTATCAGGCTGGGAGTTTACTGACCCTGGGCAGCACACAAGATGCTGAGCCCCAGCCCCACCGTGCCTCTGAGTCAGTCAATGAGCACGTTCTTCAGCTGAGACTATAGCACTGCATGAGTAGATCATAGGCAAAGGTGGAAATGGTGATCACCCTTTTATATAGTGGGACAAAATATAGTGGGGTGTAATAAGGTCAGACCTGGGAAGAGACTCGGGAGGGAGTATAAAAGGCAGAAGACGGTAGCGGATGCAGGGACGTCGATCCCCTGGCCCACCACCGGCTTCCGTCAACCCCTTTTGGCTGTCACTGAGCAGTGTGGGACATCCGTGATAGATGGAGGTAAGTACTGTAAAACAAAATATTTTTTTTTTTTTCTGTGTGAGTTTTCCAGTTAACCCTTTGAACTAATAAGAGGTCATTGATACCCCTATACCACTTCAAAGATCAGTAGGGGCTGACACCTGCCAGCAAGTGGGTGACTTTCCGCAACCCCCGCCCCATTACCTGCATCCCCAAATCCCAGGGGGGCTGCAGAAGAACACACGGCCCATACCATATTGGCTATGCGGTCTGGTAGCATTCAGGGTCAGGCTACGGCCGCTCAGCCTCAGCACCCTGGTCTACCAGCCCCCATAGCTGGCGCCCGTATGCCGTTTTTTAGAAATCAATTTTTAGGAGTTTTAACCCTTCATAGTTAGCTGCAAGCTTAAACCAGACCTTCACCATGATTTATTGAAAAGACCAAACCCTTGAAAAATGATTTTAAGGTTTTAGTCACTTGCAGGCTGCCTGATGTTTCTTGAGCCGCCATTATGGATGTTTAAAGGCTCATAACATGCAGTAGATGCAGGTAGGATGATTTTTAATGTGGGCAATCTGTATGTACAGGGTGTGGGAAACATAAGATAGACTTATTCAAAGTGAAGTACCACTTTAACTGCAATTAGTTGTATTTTATTTGAAAATCTCGTAAAACACTTTTTCAGGAATGGGTGTCCACCGATACATATGTGGTACTGTTGTAATTGGTAGGAATGGAGCTTTTTCACGCAATATGGTTCCCACATGTTTCACTCCAAAATATTGTGAAAGCACTGAAAAAATGACAAACAAGACATCTCATGTTAAAGTCCAAAATATATTATTTTCCTGAAAATTCCAAGAAAAATCACAGTAAAGCATATATAGCAAAAAATTTTAAAAAATGGCCTAACAACCGAGAGAACATTTCTAGGTATGCTGGCAGCGAAAGGGTTAAGGAATAAATAGAAAATGCTTATAGACTGTAGCGATAACCCTTATCGCCGGAGGGCTTCACCGCCCGAGACGTCCTTTTCCCAATCGTAAGAGGTGCTGCTGGAACTCCAGAGTCGTCCGTGAGGAAACCGGAACAGCCCTTACAAGGGCTAGTGAATTGTAATATAGCGTTTCCCCCAATAAGAGACAGAACTTCAGTATTGAGGGTGAAGGTGAAGTCTTTATTAGTGCCACTCTAGGCCTTATATACACAAGTCTCCTATTGCATGACACACACACCGACCAATAGCAGCAGGGCACACATTCCCTCAACTCTGCCGGTGACGCAATCAGCAATACAATAGAGACGTCTGTAATATACTCAATCCGAACAATGCCATTGTCTGTGACGTAATCAATTAACACAATGGCAGTTTATAATACAATCCAAACTACAATGACATTGCCTGTAACAGTATCAAAATACAATGACCTAATTAGGAAAAGGCCAGTGAATGACCCGGTGGGCAACTGAATAGTGATGACATCCAAAAGACAAGAGCGTCTGTCACAATGCCCCCTTTTTGTGGAACACCCGGCAGACCCGGATTGACCCTGTTCGGGTTAACGTGGGGCTGTCCGGACTCTTGTTATGGGCAGAGTTCTGTTTAAGGACAAGTCTGCAAATAGTGAGTAACCGGACTAAACATTGACGTGGGCTGTACATAGGAATCGGTCATGGGTGGGGTCCAAACACTGGGATATTGTGGCGTTGGTGAGTTCAGCACCAAAGTCCTTGGTTGGATGTGTGCACACGTGCTTTGCTTTCTTATAGCTGGCCCAAGTTTCAATCTCTTTCCATGGAAGCTGATCGGAGAATCCACAATCTTCTGCACATCTACATCATCGTAAAAGTAGACAAAACCATAACCCTTCGAAACGCCAGAGGCATCCCTAATAATTTTGACATTCTTTACAGCGCCATACTTTGAAAAAACATCCTTAATTTCAGGCTGATTAATCCGACGGCCAATGCCCCCAACAAAAATAGTGTTTGGCATAAGTTTCCCTTCTAGAAGGACGTAACCTGACGGCTGATCCTCTTCTTGACTTCGTGTAACAGACATGACGTGATGCAGACGAAACCCCTGGGTCTCCCCGACCAGTGGGCTGGAGTCGGCAGCTCGGGCTGGAGCCTGGGTTGTAACAGGGTTGACGCTGGCTGGTCCAGAGGTAGCGTAGGCAGAAGTCATTGGTCCTAGATCATTTCCCAATAGTACTTCTGCTGGTAAGTTGTCCATAAGTCCCACCTGTACCCTGCCGGATCCAGCGCTCCAGTCAAGATGTACTCGGGCGGTGGGGAGTCGAAACACAGCTCCTCCCGCCACCCTTACTGCAATGGTGTGTCCAGTGCGGTCTTTGTTCTTGACCAAATGAGGTTGGAGCAAGGTAAGTGTGGCTCCGGTGTCGCGTAATCCTTGCGCGGTGCGCCCATTGACTCGTACCTCCTGGCAATGGTGCTGTCGGTTGTCTTGGATGGCCGCTTGTACGGGATCAGCTTCATACAGTACCCCCAGATACTCTTACGAACTGCTCTCAGCTTCCAAACAGTGTGCCACAGGAGTACGGGAGGTGGAAGGTTGCTTTTGCCCCCACGTGTTTCGGGGAGGCTCTAGGGCGCAATCACTGCGATAATGTCCCCATTGTTTGCAACGATGGCACTGAACTGTGGAGAGGTTCGGTTGCTGCGCTGGCCTATGTGGCCCAGAGTCACGAGTTGGCGCTGAAGCCACAGGTGCTTGAAATTTGATGGGAGGTTGTGGTTTTGGAGCGGACTGTTCTGTCCGGCGAGCATCAGTGTACTCGTCGGCTAGACGAGCAGCCTCAGGTAGCGTTAGAGGCCTCCGGTTACGTACCCATTCTCTTAGCTCTGGTTGCAGGGTATTGAGAAAATGTTCTAGTAAAAACAACTGTAGTACATCCTCAGCGGTCGTGGCTTTGCATCCAGTGACCCAGTGTGATGCTGTACGATGGAGGCGACATGCCCACTCCGTGTAAGAATCCCCTCCCTTCTTTTGGGATTCCCGAAATCGTCGCCTGTAGGCTTCCGGGGTGACAGCGTACCGGGCTAACAAAGCCTCCTTTACCAGATGGTAGTGTGGTAAGTCCGCATCAGGGATGGCCCGGAAAGCATCGGAAGCTTTCCCAGATAGTTTCCCTGATAATATGGTGACCCATTCCTCCGTGGGTACCCGGTGTAAAGCGCACTGGCGTTCAAAATCGGCCAAAAATCCGTCAATCTCGTCGTCACTTTCCTGGAAGGACTTAAATGCTGCAAATGGAATCTTTCTCCCCCCAGTGTAACTGAGGCTGAGAGGCTGCTGGGTTGAAAGTCGCCGATCTTCCCTTCGCTTACTGGCCTCTGCCTCCGCTGCGGCGAAGACTCGGTCGATCAGTTCCTGTGATGGATTCGGGCCATAGACCGACAATCTGTTCCGAACCGCTTGAACAAGAGCAGCGTCTTCATCGATCTCTATATTGGTTTCGGTCCTCACTGCTGCATGATCCATTTCGATCAGCTCGGCTATCAGTTCCCGACGTGGGCGGTTGCTAGCTGACCTTCCCCGGCTCTCGAGTAGATCTTTCAGGGTCAGCCTTTTCAACTTGTCCTACTGACTCTCCATCAGTGTAGCACTCTCTCTGGGTAGAAAAGGACCATCCGACCGCTTGCCACCAATTGTAGCGATAACCCTTATCGCCGGAGGGCTTCATCGCCCGAGACGTCCTGTTCCCAATCGTAAGAGGTGCTGCTGGAACTCCAGAGTCGTCCGTGAGGAAACAGGAACAGCCCTTACAAGGGCTAGTGAATTGTAATATAGCGTTTCCCCCAATAAGAGACAGAACTTCAGTATTGAGGGTGAAGGTGAAGTCTTTATTAGTGCCACTCTAGGCCTTATATACACAAGTCTCCTATTGCATGACACACACACCGACCAATAGCAGCAGGGCACACAATCCCTCAACTCTGCCGGTGACGCAATCAGCAATACAATAGAGACGTCTGTAATATACTCAATCCGAACAATGCCATTGTCTGTGACGTAATCAATTAACACAATGGCAGTTTATAATACAATCCAAACTACAATGACATTGCCTGTAACAGTATCAAAATACAATGACCTAATTAGGAAAAGGCCAGTGAATGACCCGGTGGGCAACTGAATAGTGATGACATCCAAAAGACAGAGCGTCTGTCACATAGACGTAGCAGCTTGGAATGTGGAAGGACAAGTTAGGGAAATACATGATGCCTGTGGCAGCAGTTCACAAGTGAAAGTGGAGCAAGCATTCTGGTCTTTAGCAGTAGTTGTAGTTAGGGATTGTGTTACAGTTTATTTAGGGGTATATTCTCAAAAATAGTAAAATCGTAATTTCATTTGGTTTGATGACTCCTAACACTACTTAGTAAGCCTTTCATCCACCAGCCTGCCATCATATTCTAAGCATACAGCACGTCCTGCTCCAGATATAGTCATAACATGTGGGTAATCCTCCGCCTCCGGAGCCGTGCACTGCAGACATGTAGAAAACAAGCTCCTCCCGGCCTTACATATACCGAAGGACCTCCCACAAATCCCCAGATTTCTCTGCAGTGCTGGAACTGCGAAGACATGAAGTATCACGCTCTCGCAGGCGAGCAGGGCTTTACAGCCCGAGGCCCTGCGGGACTATTTCCACCCGTCCTCTTTGTAGAAGAATATGCCTCCCAGCCTGGGCTGCGCTGGTCGGGTGAAGGTAGGCAGCACCTTGTGTGCTTAACGGAGCCATGCTCCACCACAATCCCCCACCATAGGGTAGGCGGTTTAGGCTGATGGTGAGCCTCTAGTGGATGCCCCTCCCGCACTATTGCCCCGTACCCCTTGTAGTGCTGGACCCTGTGTAAAGGGTCGCCATCCTCCCTCATGTCCCCATCTAGTTAGGGGGAAAAGAAAGGGGGGGGGGGATGTGTGTGGCGGTCCCAGTGTACCAGTATGTCACGCTTATGGCCTTATTTCTGCGCTTCATTAACATTAAAATGTCAGAGCCGCGCTGCTTGTTCGTTATTAGGTTTTCGGCTGCCTCCGTACGTCTTATACACAGTTTGCTGCGTTGTCTAGATGCTGTGGCACCTTTTCCTTACTAGATGTAACAGTTTTCCTACGAATCCTTAAGCGTGTGATTGTATCCTTGCTGTTACCTCAGAGTTTCGCACTCTTCGGAGTGGGTGGGGACTTGAATTGGCATGCTCCGCGTCACGGCCGAGCATCGAGCCCGCCCTTCGAGGTTCGCTGGGCGCCATTTTGCTGATCTGCGCGCGCGTGGTGGCGGTTCCCCTCCTCCCTTGGTCTGTAAGTGCCCTCGCGGGTGACTCCTTTCATATGTTTTTCCAGCTGCGCATGGCTCTAACACCCATTCTTCTCCTTATGTCTTTCAGACGCTAAGATTCCGGTGGCATCCCCCGGCCTGATATATATCTTAAACGGGTTCACATTTAAATTCTCCCACATTCCTAGCGGGTCTTGGGGCATCCAAATCTCTGCTGGCATATTGCTTTGATAATCACCATATGGAGGCATCTCAGAATTATGTGTCCGGGGTCCCGCGGGGACAAGACCGGCTGTGTACATTTGGGATGCCCCACTGTG
The DNA here is from genome assembly GCA_027917425.1 of Gastrophryne carolinensis. Lineage (NCBI taxonomy): Eukaryota > Metazoa > Chordata > Amphibia > Anura > Microhylidae > Gastrophryne > Gastrophryne carolinensis. Next base: position 373,789,920 of record CM051239.1, read on the forward strand.
TGAAACGGCTTACCTTTCGGCAGAAACGGCTATTTTTCCCCGGACCAATGGCGGCTGTATCTCCTACATCTTCGGGCTGTGCGCTCACTCCCACCCCAGCCATTCAGATAGGGAGCAAATGCTGCTGGGGATGCGCCCACTTGCACCCCCATTGCAAAGATGTTCACCAAATTACATAAGCATAGCAAACGGCTCTGATTGGACGGGGACCGGGCAAAGGTAATCTATTACTGCCGATCTGGGGGGTTTTACACAACAGGATATCAGGAAGTGGGAATGTATGAACAGCATCCCGGACCTCGGGGGGCATTCTGCTTTTGGATGTCCCCCGGGGTCCAGAATGCTGTTCACTACATTTACCACAGTAGAGGGGGAGTGCCAGACCTCTGAAATGAATGGAGTGGGTGTATAATTTTTTTTAGATTTATATCATAGTTGTATCATTTTTTATTACATGTCAATACAGAGGCGCTAATAAATTAAAAAAAAAAATCTGACTTTTTGTGTTCAGTAAATCAGTAAAACTTTTTTTTCTTCTTTAGGATTCAAATGGCTGCGCAATGTGTCACCAAAGTGGAGCTAAACATCTCCTGTGACAACCTTCTAGACAAAGATATTGGCTCCAAGTCCGATCCTTTGTGCGTGCTGCTTGTAAAAACCAGTGGGAATCAGTGGGCCCAGGTAATTGATGCTGCCTTAGAAATGTTATGGAAGAATGAATTGTGTATATTATTATTAATTGTGTATACTACAATTATTATATATAATCAACTGCCATTAGTTTCTGAGGGTGATAGCTCATACCTTATCTGCATACCAGGGCAGTATGTGCTACTTATGTTTGTCTCCTGATCTCCAGAAAACAAGGGTTATATACCCCTGCACTAGGGTTAGGGGGTGATTGGGTAGAGGAGCGGGTTACCTTGGGATCCAGGGTATCTTTGTGGGCACAGCTGAGGCCAAGGAAAGGTGTATCACAGGGGAACCCAGTTACTCATATTTCTGTAGACTCCTGGAGGAACTCCCCACACATGACTGTGCTAGCGCTCCATACGTCTTCAGCCGACACCAAACCACCCACACTCCCAAAATAAAGGAGCCAACAACCACTTCTTCGGAATTGATGGAATTTAATTGGCCTCAACATAAAAACAATAACAAATAACAATTAACAATGCACTCCCGATCTCCCCACGTTCCAGTGAAGAGATCAGGGGCCAAAGAGGAGGAGGAGGGGCGGACCTGCCCCTATATACCCCCCCCCCCCCCTCCCCCTCCCCTGAGGTCACTTCCCCCAACCTCTTCCCCCAATCCCATGGCTGGTCAGCTTCCAACAGGAAGCACAGGCCAGTCATGGGGCTGCCAGCCCTAAAGGGGCCGGCGCCCTTCTTGCTGGATGAAGCTGAAGCCGTTCTACTTTGACATCTGATACATTGCTCTCCCTCTGGTCGAGGCTGGTTTTACCCTGCCACGGGCAGGTGCCCATACACTGTGTGACTGCGGACCCTCATCACCAGCCCCGTGCCCCCGGGAGGAGTTATATTATCTAAAGCTTTGCCTGGTCTGTTTGGGGCACCTACCAGCTAGTTGGTTGTGCCTCTGTATCACACTTACTGCCATTCCCTAGCAAAACGAAACAACTTTCTGCATAATAAACCTGATACTTCCCCTATTAGAAGTTACCATAGCGGCCCAAAGCCACCAAACTTGTGAAATAATTTTGACCAAAGCCCCTGCCGATACTCCCTTCTTAGGGTGTAGAACTAGAAATGGATATTTTAGCTTATCAAATCGTCCTTGACCACTTTTTGGCTTTCCCTCGCTGTAAGATTGCATAAGTGTGGCACTAACATCATTGCCACACACAGCAGTGGCCATGAATGGAGGAGGCGGAGCTTTACAGCTAAAACAGGCGCCATTATATGGGATTAGAGTTAAAGCGGACCTTCACTCTGAATAAAAGTCTATGTTATATGTTTCCCACACCCTGTACATACAGATTGTCCACATTATGGAAGCCGCCATCTTATCAGGCACCCTGCAAACAGGAAGTGCCTCCTGACTGTGCTGCTCTGCATTCTGGGACTGCTGACCTTTACCTGACCCCAGCTCTGCTCTGTCTGAGCAAAGCACAGCTATAACCCGCCCCCCCTGTACCTTATCCCACTCTCCTCTCCTCTGTAAGTGTGATGCTTCTGAGTCAAGATGGCGGCACCCGTATCCTAAATTCCTGAATAGAGTTGCAGCCCAGTGGGGGAAAGAATAATAAGTTAGTGACTAAAAACGTAAAATATATTAATTTTAGATGCTGGGGAACCGTTTTTTTAAATCACGCTGAAGGTCCGGTTTAAGCAAGAGCAGTAAAAATAGGCAAATGTTACTATTCATGGGGGAAGCAATTTAGGGAATGCTAGTTAAAAATGTGGGTTTTGGTCCACTTTAAGTAAATGTGGTGATCCTAATAATAATAATAGTAATATGTGAAGGTAAATTCAATCCAAACATCGATAATTGGATTGGAACTTAAAACGGACCAACAGCCTGGCACATTTGGGAAAAAAAAGCTCTCTTGCCCCATCTGTATGCATGATACTGAATCATAGCCAGCATTTACATTTGCTCCTGCATCCACTCAAAGCTGAAAACGCTACCCCGTAGATTTTTTCCTGGTAGTGACCATTTTGGAGTTTACTTTCCCAGCCATGCTGCTGCCTGAATTTAACTGACATAATCCCACAATGCACAGTGGCAGAGAACTTCCTCTTTGTAGTCGGCCTGCAGCTGCAGGAGATGCCATTTTGTTTTGAAAATTGACTACAGCAGGAGTTTCAAAAAGGTAAAATTTTTATGTGCAGCAATCTGAGTTGACCTGGGGATAGATGCATATAAGCACTTTATTATTAACGTGTTGTGCAAAAAAGTGGACCAAAACCCAGGATTTTGACTATTCTGGGTTTTGGTCCTTTCCCCCGAGGGCACCCCGATCGGGGGTGCCCCACTGCGTGAACCCCCCAGATCGCCAAAGTTAACTTGCCTCTTCCCGGTCCTACGGAGCATGCTCGTCTAATCAGCGCCCTCAGAGGCACTGACATTACGTCGTCTAAAGCCAGCGGCTCCGAGCATGCTGGCGCCCGCATCCCCCGCTTCCATCTAACAGGGAGTGTGCCCACGCCAGCCATTCACAAATGCCTGCCACGGGCACACGCCGTGCTAGCGGGATAGCGGAGATGTGGCCACGGCTCGCACATGCGCCATTGGACTGGAAAGCAAGGTAAGTTTATGGGGCGACCTGGGGGGGGGGGTTTACACAACGGGGCATCCCAATTTTAGATTCCTGGGGGGAGGGAATCGATCAGGTCGGGAATTATAAGATTCCCGGCCTGATCGTGGTGGGTTTTGGTCCACTTAAAAAAAAATGCAAAGCAGAAGCATCAAAAACGCATCATAATTTGATTGACCCATGGCAGACTCCTATAACTCAAGCTCTTCTCACACCTAAAAAGTCTTAACAGAGCATAACAATAATTGTTATCAACAATTCATATTCTTCTTATTACTTTTTAATAAAATAAACCTAAACCCTAGGACCCCCCTCAAAGGAAATTCATTCTTTTTCTGTGTGTTTACAAAATGTAATAAAATGGTGTCTGTCCATGATGCTTCTTTTTCTCCAGGTTGATCGCACAGAACGTATTTCCAATTGCCTGAGTCCAAAGTTTTCCAAGAAGTTTGTGGTCGATTACTACTTTGAAGTTGTTCAGAACCTGAAATTTAGTATCTACGACATTGACAATAAAACCTACGATCTGAGTGATGATGATTTTCTGGGGGAATTTGTTTGTACCCTGGGCCAGGTAAGTCTTTCATATGCCGCTCACATACAGTATCACATTTTTCTTACCAGATTGACATGGTTGCATGGAGAGGTGTTAGATTTTAGTTCAGGTGAGTTTAATCGGTTACATTTGGCAGCCTGGGTAGTTGAAGCTACATTATATATATTTAGCAACTTAAAGTGGACAAAAACCCAGAATTCACCGTCCTGGGTTATGGTCCACTTTACAGGGGAAACGCGTTACAGATCGCCCAGTAAACTCGCCATTTCCCTGATTCAGCAGCGTGAGGGCCTGCACGGCTCTTCTCGGCTAGACTCGACCCTTAGCCGATTTTGACACAGTCAGCTGAGCACTCTGATTGGGCGAGAGGCTGTGCATGCGCTGTAGGACCAGGGAAAGGTGAGTTTAATAGGTGACCTGGGGGGGTTTCACACAGTGGGGCATTCCGAATTGGGGTCCCCGCAGGGGATAAGGACCAAAACCTCTGGGAACAACAGCCTCCCTGGATGCTAAAGGACTTCAGGGAGGCCAATGTGTAAGCCCTGGAATTTCTGAGTAAACTAACCTAGCCAGCAACCCCACAGCGCATGTGTGGGTCATGGCTGCATCTCTTATATACTTTAGGAGGAGGGGCTTACCTGCACCATACATTTCGTAATGGCTGGTGTGGGTTTGTGGAGGGCGAGGGTGAGGCGAGAGGCGAGCATGCTCCATTCAGCTTGCTAGCCATTGGGGTGGCTTAGGAAAGTATGAAAGTACTGTGAACACTGATCTACTGCCCATCAGCGATCCCCGGGGATAATCGGGGAGGCCGATTTCATTAATAGCGGCAGGTAGCGACAGTTGAGCGACTGTAGCGGCATTTTCAGAGCGCCCGCTAGTAGTCGCTTTGCTTGGCTGTTGTTCGGTAGTTGATAGCGACTCAGTCGGTTTGCCGTAATGTTGAATATTGGGTGAGGAGTCGCTAATTAACAGGTTCCGCGCTGTATGGGAGCGCATGATAGCGACTGGCCATAGCGACCGGCTCCCACCATATTCATTAACAAATCATTAAAAATTATTGCGCTGTAAAATGCATGTTTAAACCCCAGAGCGCTGGCGGCGATGGGTTAAAAGTAGTTTTTTAACCCCCAAACAACCATATTTTTGGAAACCAAAAAAACAAGTTTTTTAAAATAATTTAGTAATATGAATACATTAATATCAGACCTGTACATTTTTTTTTTCATTTTTTTTTATCTTAAAGTGGACCAACACCCAGGATCCTGGGTTTTGGTCCACTTCGGTGGGGCACCCCGTTCGGGGGTGCCCCGCTGTCTGAAACCCCCCCGAAAGCCCAGAAACACTCACCTCACCACGTTCCCACGTGACCGCTCCAGGCAATCACAGCGCTCAGAGCCGCTGTGGTACGAGCGTCCAAGGCCACTTGGAAGCGCATAGCGGCTCTGAGCGCTGGAGGCCGCGTCTCCTGCTTCCCTCTAACAGGGAGCGCGCTTGCGCCGGGCATTCACAAATGGCCGGCGCGGGTGCGCGCCCTGATAGAGGGAAGCGCGAGACGCGGCTGCGGCTCGGGCATGCGCCGATGGAACGGTAAGGTAAGGTTTGTGGGCCTCCTGGGGGGGTTCCTCCCCGCGGGACATCCCGATTTCGGATGCCCCGCGGGGAGGGATCTGATCGGTCCGGGAATCTTATAGATTCCCGGGCCGATCCCCCCTGGGTGTTGGTCCACTTTAAAAAAATTATTTAAAATGGCAGAAGTGGTCACAGAATTTTTCACATTTAAAAAAAAACAAAAACAAATTAATAACAAATAATTATGAATATTTAAAGATTGTTCCATTGAAATGCATTGGAGAGCGCCAGGTAGCGAGAGGTCATACCTGTCGCTGTTCAAGGTCGGACGCTGGCGCTGTGGGCTGAGGCTGGAATAATGATGAATGAGTCGCTATCTGGCACTATTTCAGTCGCTAAGCAGGATTGGCTTGATAAATGTGTGATTGTGGTGGGGAGCCGGCGTTCTCGTGGCGGGGCCCGTCATTACCGGCCGCTCACCAGTCGCTACCTGTCGCTATCCCTTGTTAAATAAGGGCCTAAGAGAGAACAACACCCAGAGGATTGAAAATCTTTAAACTATTGATGAACTGCACTCAGCAAGGAATAGCTGGCTCTGCATGGAGCTACTGACTCACCCAATACTGGCCTCTCCAGCAAAAACATTGGGGAGCCATCGTAGTCCATGAGGGCCTTGTATATTGCCACAGCTGAACTCTTCTAGAAGATGCCGGTTGCTTGCCTGCTAAGCTGTCTCTCCAGTCGTACACAGCTGCATATTTGCACACTTGTTCTAGGTTCATTGTGTTCCTAGATATTTAGCAGTCGGGCAACTTACCCTTTTAAAATGTTGATTTACAGTGAGCATCCTTCAATGTAGGATATAGGTTAAAGTGGACCAACACCCACCCCTGATCAGCTCCCTCCCCGCGGGGCATCCGAAATCGGGATGCCCCGCTGTGTGAAACCCCCCCGGAAGCCCCTAATAACTTACCTTATCAGCGACGGATAAGCCGCCGCCACCGCCTCCCACGCGTTCCTCTAGCAGGGCACGCGAGAGGCGGCGGCGGCTTATCCGGCGCTTGTCCGTCACCGATAAGGTAAGATTTTAGGGGCTTTCTGGGGGGTTTCACACAGCGGAGCACCCCCGATCGGGGTGCCCCGCGGAAGTGGACCAACACTCAGGATAGTGAAAATCCTGGGTGTTGGTCCACTTTAAAGAGACATTCCAGGCAAAGGGGTAAATTAGCCTGCACTCTGCTTGCCCACATGCTGGCTCTCAGGGACTGCATCTTTTTTTTTCACCGGCATTTCCTGATGAAGCCTATAAAACTTATATTCCTTCTGCGGACTCGTCTTACTTAGTACCCAAAACGAATACACTTCTCAGAGGACTGAGACATTGATGCATGCATGGACGAGCCATGCTATGCTGAGGAGGCACTGCAAAAGGGAGAGAGTTCACAAGAGCTTATTGTATAATAAATATAAAGGGCCGCTGAATGAAAGACGCAGCCCCTGACAGGCAGCATGGGGAGAGCAGAGAGCAGGCTAATTTAAAGCGGAACAAAACACAGGATTTTGACTATACTGGGTTTTGTTCTGTGCCCTGCTGCCCCCAGAATGCCTCTTCCTGGTCCGGCACATGTATATGCTCTCATCTAATAAGAGCTGTTTGCTGTGGATATGTAATGCTCTGCTCCGTTTACATGCAAAGCTCGGCAATCGGGAGCACAGCAACTGCATCCCCAGCAGCACGTGTGCTCCCATCCCCAGCCTATATTATTGGTTGGGGGCAGGAGCGCACTCACAGGCCAAAAATGTGGGTATGTGGCAGTTGGATGCTTACATTGCCCATAGTGTCAGGAAGCAGGAGTACTTTGGTGCCCTGGCGGGGGGGAAGCTCACACAGCAGGGAATACCAGTTTAGGACGCCCCTAGGGAAGGTCAGCGGTTGATTTAGATCCCAGGACCAGCCACAGTGAGTTTGTTTTGCTTTAATCCTTTGCCTGGAATGTCTCTTTAATATTACTGCTGGCTGTTGTGATATCTGATTGTATTGATTGTTAATGCTGCATTAATTGTTTTTGTTTTTAAGATCGTCTCCAGTAAGAAACTGACAAAGCCGCTTGTACTCGCCAACGGCAGGCCTGCAGGAAAGGGCACCATAACGGTAGGGTCACCCATCGGGCTGGCGAGCGTTGCTTTATGTGGATTTTTCTCTATACTGTACAGGAATAGGCTGCAGAGACCTCCTGCTAAAACACATTTCCTGTCTCCATTGACCAAACAAGATGCAAGATAAAACCCCTAATGGGTTAATTAAAACACACACAGAACATCAAACCTATCTGGGCTGTAATTCTTCCTGAGATATAGAACTTTAAAGGGTCAGTCCAGTCAGACTGCCTGTTTTTCAAGTCCCCCTTTGCCCTGCCACCCTCCTCTAGCGTTTAAGTAGGGCAGTGTGTGATTACATAATAAAAAAACACCTCGTCTGCAATCCAGCGCCATTCATTGTGTGGTTCCAGCACTGGACGCTGTCATTTTTGCTTCATTCCTGCCGTTACAAACGCATTCCTCGAGCTGTGTGTGCTCATGGCAGTCCAAAGCAAAGATGACGGCGCCCAGCACTGGAATCACACGATGATCCATTGGAAAAAGCTTTGTGGGTTAGGATTCTTTGTGTGACTGGCTGCCAGTGAAGGGACAGATAGACAGGAGCAGTAATGGAAGCATCATAGGAAGGATGGGGGGTGAGCAGCAGGGTTCACAATGGATTGGAGGGGTACCTGTCCGTTTATCGGTCAACCACAAAGGAAGATGTTGCAGTAGTCCAGTTGGGATATGACCATGGCATGGTTATGCAGTGGTAGATGTACATCCCACATACAGCTGTATTGTGCTAAGCAGTCTGTAGTCTTTAGCAATGGCTCTGGCCAAGCAACATGGTGGAATCCCTGCCCGTGACCAGGATTTGAAGGCCATAAGCAATAATGTATGGCTGTATGTATGTGTGTATAATATATATATATATATATATATAATTATATAAAATTATAATCACAAATGACAGCAGTATTGTGCGTGACTTTGATTTAAGATATTTGCAGAAGAGATTAAAGATAACCGGGTGGCACAGTTTGAAGTGGAAGCTAGGAAGCTGGACAATAAGGTAAGGAGCTTAGTCTTATTATGGTCTTCCTTAGTTTCAAAGTGAATGTTGTTCTCTCTGTGCTTCTTTAAACCTCCGTTAAAGAGAAAGTCCAGCCTCAAACAAGTAAAACAGGCACCCCCCTCCCACCCCTCCACTGATTTGGCATTACATTTACCTTCCATCCTCTGCCAGGAGCAGTGCAGTACCATTTTGGCTGGCTAACCTGCTGCCCTACCATGACTGCAGCATGAGCATCAATAAAGATGAGTGTTTTCTTTCTTTTATTACAGCTTAAAACTCTAAGAACCAGGTTCTAGAGACTAAGACTCCAGGGCCGGGTGAAATTCCTTTCAGGGGCATCCTGATTTGGCATGCCTCACTGTATGAAAACCCCTGGATTGCCTGCCCCGGCGCCCCCTTTGTTCAGTGTGCGCACCCTTGCCAGCATGGCAAGTGAGTGGCTGGTGGCGGGTGTGCATAGATGGAGGGAGTGGCCTGGCTATCCATTGATTCAGAATAGATTGGCGGGCATTAATATTCAATGCAATCTACTGCAAACCTGGAAGCTCGCAAATCGGGCAAGTAAGATATCTGTTAATCCTGGGGCTTTACACTCAGGGGCACTCCAAAAATGGATCAAAACCCAGGGAGCAGACAAACTGGTATGCTTTAGTGCATCAATCACCAGGATTTTGATTATCCTGATGATTGGTCCTTGCCCCAAGGACTTGGGATGCCTCGCTGTGTGAAACCCCCCCAGATCCACTCAACGCACCACCTTTCTGCCATTCCTATGGAGCATGTGTGGGTGCTTTTCTAGTCAGTACTTTACGTTGTGCATACTAATGCACTGCATAAAGCCATTGTTCTGGACTGTGAATTAGAGACAGGGACAGCCGCATGCCTGGTTTCCCTGTGGAATGATCTGGGGGGTTTACACAGTGGTACATCCTGACTCAAGAAGCCTTAGGGGCGCCTAGTTGGGTAATTGGTCCACTTTAAAGAGCCCAATCGTGATGAGTGCCAGTGAAGGGAAGGGAGGTGGCTGCTGTTTTACATATTTGAGGCTGGATATCCGCACAGGTCTTTGCTGCTGTTTGTAGAAATACCATCTTCCAGATTTACAGGTTTGCATACATATGTTTTCAGGATTTCTTCGGAAAATCTGACCCGTACCTGGAGTTCCACAGACAGACAGATGATGGAAGATGGCATATGGTCCACAGAACAGAAGTAAGAATTTAAATGTATAGCAAATAGGACAAGACTGTAAAAAATGCTAACAAATCTTTTTCTTTTTAGTGTTTGATAGAGTTAGAAAAGGTTATAACCAATGTTATATCTCTATTGTGTGTCACAAAGCACAGTGGAGCTATAGCTTCAGGTGATGTCAACAGTGACTAAATAGGAAGTTAATCTAACAGAAAATGAATAGAGCCAGAGGGGTGTCATTGGCATGGGAGCCCCATGTATCCAGTCCAGATCTTCTGTGAAATGATCTTCCCGTCCTCAGTGATCAGAGGCTGTGCCCCCACAGGTTTTGGCTGGAGCTGGGCCTTACTGGCATAGGTGAATAACATGACCATTGTAATAAAAAGTGGTGCATAACAGGTGCTGTTGCTCTAAGCAATCACGCTCCAGATTACTGGGAGTAAGATTATTTGGCCTTCTAGCATCAGATAATCCACAAAGCAGATAACCATCCTAATCTGAATTCTGTGTTCTCAGCACTGCAGATGTTCAGAGTTCAGACTTGCTGATCCAGGTGAGAGCGGCCTCTTCAGCAGCACCACAATGTCTGCTACACCTGCTTACACAGCGCTGGGGATGGTGCAATAGCCACACACCCCAAACCAGGAAATATGGCCCCCAGACAGCCCATGTCCTTCCTGTGTGCCCTACCACCAATGTGCTTACCAGCTATTCAACGACTGTGCTCCAGGGCTGACACTATAGCATCACTGGGAGAGATTATGGGCAAGAGTTGCTATGGCCACTATTAAAGCAGAACAAAAGCCCACTATGTGAAACCCCCCTGGGTCCCAACAAAACTCATCCTTCTGGCGGCTCCCTCGCAAATGTAAAGAAGAGGAAGCGAGAGCGGCTGCATCCCCAGCATCTCTGGGCTAAGGCTCGCTCCCTCGCCCAGCCATTTAGATAGGCTGAAGAGAGGTTTGCGCCCGCGTCTGCGGATGTGGCCCCATTTGCTCTCAGTTGCTGAATACGGAGGCGCTGGCCAAGCATTATTATGCATGGCGAACGGCTATAATTGGGCTATAGAGGAAATGTGAATTTTTACTGGGCAATCTGGAGGGGTTTCACACAGCAGGGCATCCCAAATCGGGATGCCGCAGGGGCAGGATACAAATGCCGGGCTAGTCAAAATCCTGGGTTTTGTTGTTCTTTAAAGGGACAGTCCAGGCTATATCAATATTATGAAAGTAGGAAACTGATGTGAAGCCAGTCCCATGTCCCTATCCCACATTTCCTGCTGCTCACTATAGATGCTGTAGCAGGTCTTTTAAAATTGCCTCTACCATCAATTACATAAATGATTACACACAATTGTATTTGAGCTCTGTGGCTTTCCGGACTCGTTCACACTGGCTGAGGGACTGGGGCAACCACATTTGTACGTGGTTGTGGAATAATAGAATTGAAGAGAGGTGCTTTCGTGTGGCTTATACAGTGCACTGCAGGAGGCACATAGGACAAACTTCATGTGTGCTCCTTGCTGCCTTATTATTGCCATTGTCTGGACTGTCCCTTTAAAAAAAAAAGGTACTGAAGCTTTAGTATTGTAGGGGCAGAATATGTTGCAGGGGTGCTGAGGCTATAGCATTACACGGTCATACCTTGAGTTTGGATGCCTTGGCTGGGAGGGGGGTAGAATGGGGCTTGGGGGCAGGGACTGGGGGTAAAGACTCGAGAAGCAGAGGTTGTAGGGAGTCTTATAAGAAGCAGTGCACCAAGATCCAACCCAGCCATCCTTAAAGCAATGGGAATTTTCCCGGTTCTTCCTATGGCCAGTCCACCCTGCACCAAAGGATGGATGTCTATGCTTTGACGCAGCTGTCAGCTTAAAGAGGAACTTCGGAGACCCTGAAGTCTGAAGATTTGGGATGCCCCGCTGTGGGACACCACCCTGGTCACCCAATCGCCCTAACTTTTCCAGAGTCCTCGCTGCATTTTAGTGCCGTGGCCTCATCCCCACCATACCTCTAGCTGTAAGCGCACCCACACCAGGTCTTTCTGAATTGGCGGTGCGGGCACACCCAGGGATAAAGACATGAGTGGCAATGCGGCTGGCGGCACGATCGTCTACATTCAGCTCTCCTATCCGCACAGCCGAATGGAGGCTATTGCACTGATTGGCTGAGGGGGTCTGCATCGTGTGAATGCTGGAAAAGTGAGCTTCCTAGCCAGTCTGTGGGGGATACCCACAGCTGGACATCCCAAATCGAGGTGCCCTGTCTGAGTAAAACACCCGGGAAAGTGTAATTCCAGGGTTTTGTTCCTCTTCAAGGGCCACGCTGTTGCCTTAAGATGCTTATATACTTGAGATGATTGTTGTCTAAGTCAGGGGTTCCCAATTCCCTCAAGTACCATTTTCCAATGATCTCAAGTACCAGCTGGGTGCCGGTCACCTAAAACCTGTCAAAACCACTATATATTTATATTGCACAGAAATAGTTTTTATCACCTTTAGTTTGTAGTTATGGAGTATGTGAAGGAATGATCCAGTTAAAGGTGAAAAACCCACAGATACAAGCCCCTGTTAAGGCTTTTAGTCATAAATATGCACAGGTCCTAATCTCCCCAGGAAGGGCAATTAGCATGTATGGGTCACATGAAAGATGAGAGCCGAAGACTAGCGGCACCAACACAAATCGGACTATAGCTGCGTCACCATGTGTCCCAGCACCAAGCCAGGTACAGAACCAGAACCGGCTCACAAAACCGCACGTAGAGGTAGATTTCTCTGGGCCCTGCTTCATAGGAAACCTAGAAAAATGGAGATCTAAGGTTCTGGCCCATTTAGGACTCCATTTTTGGACTCATCGGATGCCTGGAATCTAGCCCAATCTTTTAGTGCCACATCCAAAGCCATACGACTCCCCTGCTCAAAGTTATAACCCCTAAAGGGTTTTAGGGGCTAAAGCAAGCTCCAGAATGGTGGGAGGTGACAATCCGGCCCACAGAAGGGAGGGAGTGAAATGGTCCTGAGACATAAAGGGCGTAACCCTGGGCCAGGCTGGTGTCACTTCTCTGAATAGGGGTTTCGCGGCAGCGTGCTGGAGGTGTCCAAAACCATCTGTAAGCTCTTGACATACCCCTTGTGGGAGCTCTTCATCACCACTCGACAACTGCTTCTTAAGGTAACTGACCATTGTCTCTCTGTGTAACTCACTGTTACAGGTAACCACTACTCACAACAGCATTTGTATCCATTCATATTCCATTATAGCCAAATGTTTGTTATCACTGCCTAGTGTGCTTTTTTTGCCTTAGCCACAGGCTTTGGGCCTGGTATTCCTGATAGGAGAGCTCGGACAGGGGTTTGGGAAAAGCGGTCTGTGTGTCCGGAGGTCCCTGATTTATAGTTGGATCACGTGACCAGCGGTTCCCTGAGTATATTAGGTTTTGCTAATATATAAATTGTACAGGTCAGTCTGCAGCCTCATTGCGCACCACCTGATAACATCTCATGGACCACCAGTGGTACTCGAACCACCTGTGGGGAACGCCTGGTCTGGTTGTGATTTGGGATTGATCCATGCAGACCACTTAGTACTGTATGCGAGAAGAATAACAGACAGATTGGAAAACCATCACCTGCTCTGGTGCAGTTTATACATCTACATAAAAGAAGAAGACTATTATACTTGGCCACACTTTTCTCTAGTTCCCAACATTAACGCAGCATTAACACAGATGTAACCCTTAGCTCTCCAGTGCATTTTGTTTCCCCCCCCCCCCCCCGGGCACCAGAACCATCAAGTTGGCACTTAAATGAAGTTTTGTATTGCTGTTTGGGCGCTCGGTCTCTTAAAGGTTTGCCATTAGCTTTCATGCACTTTTTTATTTGGTATCTAGCTTGAGCCTGGCTTTGCAGATTTGCATAACTGTTAACTTTGCATTTGCATTCTATGTACAGAAAGGGATTTACAGCAAATACATGTGCTATCTAGCCCAGAGCTAAACAGTGCTGCTCCTTTTCCTTCATATAAACCAATAATATTCTTCTGTATTCCTCAAGGTCATTAAAAACAACCTGAATCCTGTGTGGAGACCTTTCAGAATCCCTCTACAGTCCCTCTGCAATGGAGACATGGAGAAGAGCATCCGGGTAAATATTTCTTTCAGCTCCATCTGACGGAGGACATGCCCCCTGATATTGGAGGTGTAACTGCCGCAATTGTATTTATTAGCTGCGGGAATTATGAGTGGCGGTAGGGGGTGGGTTAGGGTGGCTCGGCCCAGGACACAGGTTTAGGCCTACTTTAAAGTGAAACAAAACCAGAGATTTTCACTCTTCCAGAACCCCCCCCCCAAGGAATGCTGGTCTTCTTACATTGCCAGTGGTCCTATTGCACATCAGCAGGCTCTGCTCCAAACCACTTGCTGATATTGATGAGCCACATAGGAAGCTAAATGGAAAGGGAGAGCAGGCATCCCTGCAGCTGCTTCGCTCTGGCTGTGCGTACCCGTGCCGGCCACTCACATAGGCCTGGTGTGGAAATGCGCAGGAGCCGGAGGTATGTCAGAGGTGCAACTCACCGGAAAGGTGATTCCGTCACATCAGGGTATATCAAATCGGGATGCCCCAATAAAAGCAAGACTATCGGCTCTATAGTCTTATAGACTCTAGGCCAGTGGTTGCTCCTTTTTAAGCTCCTAGAATAGTCCTATGGAAGAATATACAAAAGCCCAGTAATTGGAAAATGTCAAAATCCCAAATGGACAGCAAATCCTTCTAATCAATTCTACAAATGACACAACCTGAAATCCCAATTAAGGGAATAAATATTGTTTCAGAACATTCTTTTATAATATATGATAAGAACTAAGCAATGTTGCCAGTATTGTGCAGTTATAGGTGCACAGCTCCCCACACAGGAATTTCACTTTCCCAAGTGGTGTTCCTCTAAGGGGGGCATCCCAAATTGGGATGCGTGTTTCCCCCAGGTCGCCCAATTCACTCACCTTCATGTTCGTTTCCATGGCGCAGGCCAAAACTGAGCACATTGCTCAGCCAATCGGCATGCTTGCTTTTACTCGGCTCCCTTTGGCTCTGTCAGCAGCTAATTCTAGCAGGGCTGAAGGGAGCTGAGTGTGCCGTTGCCCGCATCCCTTGCTCAACTTGTAGCTGTGGAGTGCTCGGCGGGGCGCAGGTGCGCGCACAGCTAGAGGTGAGCGGGGGATGCGGCCTGCGGCACATTTGTCTCCCTTTAGCTCTACTCAGCTTAGCTGCTGACAGAGCCAAAGGGAGCTGAGTGAAAGCGAGCACACTGATTGGCTGAGCGTGCTCATCAGCCAATCAGCGCATTCTGTTTTGACTGAGCCTGCTCCTGTGAGAACGAACAGGAAGGTCAGTGAATCGGATGACCTGGGGGGATACACACAGGATGCCCCCCCTGAGAGGCACAACACATGGGAAATTCCTGTATTTTGATCCCATTTAATGGGGAGCTGTGCACCTATAACTGCACAATACTGGCACAAAAGTTGGAGACGTGGCGCTGAGATGCTGGGAGGGCTCCTGGATCAGGTGAATGGATCTGGGGGGTTTTACACGGGGGGGGGGGGGGGGGGGCATCCCAAGGCATCCCAAGGCATCCCAATTCGTGAGTTGACACCAGGGCCTCTTTGTTCCACTGGTAAAGCTTTGTAGTATTTTGAATTTCTGGAAATAATTCATCGCATAATGATTTATTAGCAATATCCTGTCTACCTGATTGTGGCAGAGCATTGCTGTAGCATTGCAGCACAGACTACATGATCCATTTTTACTTGATGATTTACTTAGAGGGCAAAAACTGAAGTAAAAAAGAGTGGGATGCCTGCAACGCAGTTATACTCACCTCGGTGGCGATCCCACGATGCATGTGTGGCTGCATCCCCGGGTTCCCTTGGCTGATGCACACTCCAGTACCCGCCATTCAAAAAGGCTGGGCATGGAGGTGCGCATGGCAGCCAGTGGGAAACTGGGGATGTCAGCTGCTCCCTATGCCAGTCTCTAGACATACAGCGTTCTATGCCTGGCATTAATATGCACAACATAGTGCTCTGATCAGACAAGAGCCAGCACATGCACTGTTGTGTTCACCGGTGAGGTAAGTATATCGATATATACCCAGGGAGTTTTATTCAGTGGGCCATCCCAAATCTTCAAAAAATGACCCAAGCCTAAAAATTCACATAAATATGCGAGGTAGTAAAAAAAAAAAACATGCCTGGCTGGAATTCTATTTTACTGGAAGGAAGAAGAATCGTATACATACCATTCTGCTTCTAAAAGGGAGATCTCCCACGAACTACCTGGATTACTAACCAGGCCACGAAAAGATACTGGGGAGGGGGCAAGAAAACCGGCCTGTAGAATGGGGGACCTATCAGTTACAAAGGGGGTGGCTGTCTATTGCAATCTGTTCTATATCGGAAAGCCTAAAAATACAGCCCTATAGTCCTCTTTTTTTTTTACCCTTATAGAGGAACTTCTAAAGTCTAAAAGACTCCAG
Source organism: Gastrophryne carolinensis (assembly GCA_027917425.1). Classification (NCBI taxonomy): domain Eukaryota; kingdom Metazoa; phylum Chordata; class Amphibia; order Anura; family Microhylidae; genus Gastrophryne; species Gastrophryne carolinensis. The sequence goes on from CM051239.1 coordinate 373,806,206, forward strand.
GGCCAACCGAGTTCCTCTCCTTGGGACACCCCCCCTGTGTAAAGACCCTCAGAAGCCCCGTTTCACTCACCTTGTCCTAGAACCCTTGCTGCGTTTCTGTACTGCGGGCACATACTGGCTCACCTTTAGCTGTGCAAGCACCCACGCCTAGCTTTTCTGAATGGGCGGAGCGGGCACGCGACGACTAGAAGGGAAGCGGGGGATGCGGCCAATGACGCTCTTGGTTCCCTTCGGCGCCGCACGGCTGCTTAGCCGTCAGCTGAGCCGAGTGAAAGCGAGCGGGCCGCTCAGTCAATCAGTGCGCTCGTTCGTGCCCGAGACTCGTATTGCCCCGCCCACCAGATCTTCATCAGAAAAGAAGCTGAACTTAACCCGTTGTAAAATTTTCTTTTTTGTATCTATGGCCATATCTAGGCGATCTGTTCTCGCTTCCTTTTTGGTCCATGTGGCACTCATGAATGTTGTGCTTTTTAAAGTGAGGCTAAATTTCCACTAAGTAGTGATTCCACTAAGCCCTACTCTAACAATTTGGTCTGAAGTTGGGCTTAATTATTCGGAGTTGGAGTTAGTTGAACTAAAAAGGTAAAGGCTAAGCTTGCAAGATCCACAGAATTTTATAAAGAATCCACAGAATTGTATAAATTTATTATAAATAATAAATTTATAATAGCGAGTTGTGGATAATCAATGCATGGCCGAAGCGGGAGGCTTTTATTACCAGAGCATCCCATAGAGGACTTGCTGCTGGATTGTAACACTTGTGACCATAACAATACAGCGTGCATTTGCACCATACACTTGCCTTGTCTTCACTGCTGACCCTGTCCTGATGGCTATTCTTCTGTTTTTCAGGTTGAATGTTATGACTATGACAACGACGGATCACATGATCTCATTGGCATTTTCCAGACCACCATGTCTAAGCTGAAGGAAGCCAGTCGTTCAATGCCGGTAAAAGGCCAAAAGAATAATAAATATATGGTCCCCAGGCTCCATCTTTAACATTAAAGCGACAGTCATGGTTGTCCTGTCCTGATGGTGGCTTTACACCTAAATCAATTTCTTTTTGTGTTCCTCTGGCCTTTGATACTAGGTCTTCCACCTTTCTATTAGATTCATATTCCTGGACATATTACACTAATGTCGCAACTGGCTAGTATTTCCATTTTCTTTGAATTATGGAATATATATAGTGGTAAGGAAGCATCTCAAAAGCACTTTTCAAGGGACAGTTTAGGCAATTGCAAAAATAAGACAGCAAGGAGGTGAATGTGTACTTGCCTGTGTTTTTTTGTGTCCTTTAGAAACCCTTTACAGAGGAACTAAAGCAACGTCACCCAATGCTTACCACTTCATCTCCTCCTATGGCTGCCAATCACATGACAAACGGCAACCATTCAGGTTTGATGTACAAACCCACCCGGATTGGTCACTTGTGGTCAGGTGACTGCCAGCCATAAATACAAACAAATAAAGAAGAGGTAAGCATTGGCTGACGTTGAGTTTTGTTCTTCCTAGTTAGAAATCTGGACTTACCAGCTTTAAGCACTGCAATAGACCTTTAGGGATACATGAAATTGCTTTGCTTTTCACTTATTTGCCACAAAAAGGCAAAAACCTGAGAATCTGTAGTTCCACAAAAGTCCTTAAGGAGAATTCATGGCTACATCCTTGATGCAGTACAACGCTAGATTAGTTCACTAGCAATGTCCTCATATGTTAGGCCATGCAGTGTGTTGCTGCTGTTGCCTGGGTGACCATTTCCAGTTCCAACAACTGCCACACATAGACAGGGCCTCCACCTTAGATTCAACAAAAAGTCAAAAATGGCTTTGACACTTGCACTTGGGGCATCCCAGTTCCACTTTACAGCTAAGGTTCCTTAGGAAAGCAACATTGGGCATTAAATCCTTTTATAATGGAGGACAGGAAAAGGCTGTGCAATTTTAACACAGTTAATCATACATTGGAGGAGCTGAGGATTCTGCGCTAGGAAAAAGTATCTTCACAACCTGGGGCACAACCTGAAGCTAGTCGGGGGGAAGATCAGGAGCAATGTTAGAAAATATTATTTTACTGAAAGAGTAGTAGATGCTTGGAACAAACTTCCAGCAGAGGTAGTTGAAAAATCAACAGTCACTGAATTTAAACATGCCTGGGATAAGCACACATCTATCCTAAGATAAAGAGTACATACAGTATACACATAAGGGCAGACTAGATGGACCGTATGGTCTCCTTCTGCCGTCAACCTTCTATGTTTCTATGTTTTTATCTCTCTAATAAGGGACTCACTGGTGTCATGAGTAGATACATTAGGTTATTTAAATCAGACCAACAGCCTGGCACAGTTGGAAAAGAAAGGCAGTGGCGGCCATTTTGGAGTATCCACTCCCAACTGACATAACTGACAATGCACAGTAACAGGAAGCCCAGCAGCACTTCCTGTTTGCAAATTGACCCCAGCAGGAGTTAGAAAAATATAAATGAATTTTTATGTGCAGCAATCTAAATTGTTCTGGGGAGGGGGGCAAATGAGCACGGTTTGTTGTGTTAATTTGGTCATTTTTGACTGCTGGTCTGCTTTAAGTGTCCCTGTGAAACAGGACCCACCCTGGCACATAGTTGCTAGGGAGGGTTTAATGCCACTTTTGATATCTGTTTGCCTCAGTTATTGGAAAGGTTTGAGATCTACTGAATAACTACACTCTTCTAATTGCAGATGGAGTTTGATTGCATCAATGAAAAGAAGAAACAGAAAAAGAAAAGTTACAGAAACTCTGGTGTTATCAGTGTTAAGCGATGTGAGGTGGGTTATTTGTGTATATCATCCATGTTGATCATGGGGCTCAAAAAAATAACAGTACAGGCTAAAAAGCAAGAGGTGGGGAGAATACCACTGATGGTAAAATAGAACTGCAGCCAGAACACTGGGGCCTGTGTAAATGATTTGTGTTTGCATTGTGTTTCTTTCAAAAGGATCAAAATCCTGGTAACCAACCTCCAGAGTCAAAAAGACACTAGGTTTAGATTTGCTTGCCCTCGGGACATCCCAATTTGGGATACTCTGGTGTGTGAACCCCCCTGATTCACCCTCTGGTCACCATAATCCTGCACACCCACTGCGCATGTGCGGGACACTGGCAGGTGGCCTGGATTTCATATAAAAAAATATATAACAAAACAAATAACATCTACAGTGCACTCTAATGTAGCACACTGTAAATGCTGTATCAGGTCTCCAAAGTTTTTGTGGATCATTTTGAACCTCATATACATTGTGGTAGTCTTTTGCAACACCATAGCTTTGCTATATGTAAAACTCAATATAATCTGGCTCTTCTCTCCTCCCTTCCTCTCTTCTTCTCTTTCGCTCTTCTTTCTTTCCTTTTCCTCCCCCCTTCCCCAGCCTCTCCTTTGCCCCCTCTGCTCTGTCCCTCATTTGGTTTTTATCCTTTCCGTACATCGTCTTCTGTTCTGTCCCTCTTTTGATCCTTTCCTCCTTGTTCTTCTCCTTTCCCTTCTTTTTCTTTCCTGCTACCCTTTCCCCTTCTCGCTTCCCCACCCTCACCCCCAAAATGTAAGAAACGCTTGGCTTTCCAACATCGCCGCACCAGGTTTGGGCTGCGGCGAGTGAGCTGCCTCCAGCCTGACAGGGACTGCAGGTAGAGAGCGCTGGCTTTGCTACACCCAGGTGCCAGTCAAGAGGCGTCTGGGCTCCGCGTCATCTGTCACCGGGTAGAGTTCCCCGGATAGGTGACGGGGCATCTGAACTTCCCCTATCAGGGGACAGCACGGGGGGTTGCCTAGCAACCTCCTCGCTGACACGAGCGCCGCTGATCTGGAGGTTCCAGACATGTCGGGGGGGGGGGGGGGGGGTTCCTCGGAGGTATGGTTCACTTCATTTATTTCTTTATGATTATGCTTTTTATAACCTTACTGTTTATACAAGATTATGCAAATAGTGCAAATGAGGTCATTTGTGATGTCAGGCACGATTTTTTTTTAATTTTCTGGGGCTTGTGATTGGCCCCATTATATAAATGTATGCTGGCATCTGCTCCTGTTCTGTTTGGTCCTGAGGAAGGGGGCCCTAGCGCACCCAGAAACCTTGATAGATAACCATCACTGTGTTTTACTTGTTTTGCACTTTGGCCTTGTTTGGATGCATTAATACAACTTGTCATTTATGGACATTTGAAGTGCTGGTTCTGTACACAGATTCGGACCTAGGCCACGACTGCCCCTTAACTTAACAACTTGCTTGCTGGGTTCTCTCACCCTGGGAGCACCAAGGGAGATGAGTGGCCATGCAACCACATTTGGAATAAAAAGTTAGGAAGGGGCACACTTTGGACCCCTGCTACAGCATCTACAGCTTGCTGCAGAAAAAGAAGGAAAAGCACATAGAACAGGCTTGAATTGAGCTCCTTACTGACTTATTATTGCCATTGCCTAGACTTCCCCTTTAGGTAAGCTTTAATGTTTATATAAATACTGTATCCTTATTTGTTACATAAAATCTATATGAATAATTGGGTTTCTACATTATTTTCAGATCACAGTGGAATACACGTTTCTTGATTATGTAATGGGTGGATGTCAGATGAATTTTGTGGTAAGTTTAATATTTTTATAGCAGTTCTTTCCTTTTTATTTTCTTTCTCCTTTTAGAGACAGGCTTTTTCTGCATTTAAAGGTATACTGACACATGTAGTAACAATAGGGGGTCCAAATAGATGTGTACTACTCCTGGGAGGCTCTAGGTTCCATATCCATATCTCATCTCTTTTACTCCTTTCTTTTGCCGATAAATGACCCCACTGGTGACCTCATTCTGCAGGCAGTAAAGTAAAATAAACACTATACTCACCTTTAATCCCTTGGAGGTGGTCACTGATAGTCCGGCCCTGAGACACTTACCGGAATCCCTGATCCAGTCCCGCGACGCATTTGCCACCACCATTTTTAAATATATCATGTCTATTTACACCTGATGGATCGCCCTACGTCATCAGCACAGGAGCTACAGCACACCCTTGCCATTCACGTGCCATAGTGCCGGTGATAAATGAGCATGAACGGTCCGTGGGGTGGTGAATGAACGCAAGAGGCTGAACAATGCAGGCGGCAGGGGCTCCGATCGGGCGACCTCTCAGGTGTGTGAGCAAATCGCCAGCAGGTGAGATAGTGAGGTAGCATTTATATATATATAATATATATAGTAATTCTGCTTTTATTTAGGGTAAAAAATAAAAAAATTAAAGTTTAGTTTTATTGTTTGTTTTATGTAAGAATTTCTTCTTCTCCTAAAATGAAAATATACATTTTTTCACACCAAAGCAGCTTTGGATGTACCTGCAGTAATATGAACTAAACGTGGAGGATAAACTGTAGAATTCATCAGGGAATGATGAAGAGACCTGTCAAGAACTGAAAATCATTTAACAGGAATGTCCCCTCCTGTCTGCTCATAACAGTCCATGTACTTTGATTGTTATTAAGGAGGAACAAAACTTTCATGCCTCATCCAGGGGGCATCCTGATTTGGACTGTCCCGCTGTGTTTAAACCAGAGTAAAAGACTATTATTCTCACCTCACCAGACATTCCCACAGTGCATGTGTAGGCCCCCCTCCAATCGACGTTCTATGCCGTACATGATAAAGTGCAGCATAGAGCGCTATATGCAAGAGGGATGCAGGCATCACTGCAGCTAATTCCTAGTGTGTACCCACACCAGCCATTTAGCAGGCGGTGAGATGCCGGACGTCAGACTGGACTTGTGCTTTAAATACATGTCCCCGGGGCCGCTGCATCCTCCACTCCTGAGGGACCCAATTTTGGATGCCCAAACTACATTGAAGGCCACAGTAAACGCCTGATATTGAGCAAAGAAACTTGCCACTTCCATGCTCACAGCCATATGACCGCTGGTGGGTTATGTCTGGGTATGTACAGCACCATTCACATCACATGTACATGTTGGGGTATTTAACAGTGGGAATCCCAAATCCGAATGCCAGGGTGGAAAAATAGGTTCTTTCTCCATTGCAACATGGCAGGATCCCCTACCGCATATCCCTCAGCCTTCCCAGACCAGGGGAACATGGTAGGCTGCTGGCTTTCATGCTGGGCAGCAAACGTAAAATTGGTCAGTATGGGCTGCCCAAGCTGGGGTTTATTAGGGGTGTATCCTAAATCTGTTATAACCAGAGGTTCACTTAAAAAGATCAACTACAGCTATAGATCTTCATGAACACAACAACCTTTAACCAGAAGCTCAGCAGCACGATTGTTGTAAGTGGGCATTTTGGTGGTATCAACCCTAGGTAGATACTGTATATCTGATAGAGGATGCTACCAAGTGTCTTCCCTATCAGAGAGCATTCTGGAGTCATTTTAAATATTTGTAATTGCTGTATGGTAAAGTATTATGTATATTTTACACATTAACAATGTCCAGCCATTGTCTTCATGCCTGCGATATTGTCTCTCACGTCTTCTAGCATTGTAAGCTCAGCTCTGTGCTATGGCTTTTCACAGGTTGGCATTGACTTTACCGGATCCAATGGTGACCCTCGATCTCCTAACTCCCTGCACTACATCAGTCCTAATGGTATCAATGAGTATCTGCAAGCCATTTGGTCTGTAGGCTTGGTCATCCAGGACTATGACACGTAAGCCACTTTTTGTGATTATTTAAGAATACAATTTAAAAAAATGGATTTTAGAAAAACAATTATATATACCCCCCAAATGTCCCAATTTCTGCGGGACAATCCCGCTTTCAGGCTCTTGTCCTGGTGTCACTTTAACATGTCCCGCGCCATCACCTCGCTGCCGCCGGCCCGTAGGGTGCAGCCGAGCGCTCACACGTCTTCCTTGGGGCAGCACCAGTGGGTGGGCGGGAATCGAGAGGAAGGAGCCTGCTCACACAGCTCCTGCAGACTCTAGAGATAGTTAAATAGACGTGTCTTGAGGAGTCTGGAATGTCCTGTGCATATGGCGCAGCTTATCACAGAGGCTGCTGGTAACTGGAGATTGGACCTGTATGACGAAGGAATTGATCTTACGATCTGGTAAGTTTGTGACTACTGTGGGTGACAAATGGTGAATATGGCTTTTGTTTTTTAGTTGCTTGGACAGACCCTTTAATATTCAAACCCTTAGTGCAAATAGTTAAATCAGCTATATATGTTGTGTTGGGGGTGGGTAGTGGCTGCTTCAGCTTAAAACAAACTGGAATATTGCTCCATGCCAACTATGCCAAAAAAGCTGCCCTGAGCCACACTGCCCATACAAACAGTCCTTTGTTCCAGTAATATATGAGAAATGTAATCCTCCTGTACTAAAGAGGCAGATTAATGAGGTTGCTGTGTCCCACAACCACGTAGTTTGTATTAACCCTTTTAATGAATCCAGTTTGGCACTGTCGATTTACTGCACTAAATGCATTATAACATTATTATTATTAATAATAATAATAATAATAATAATAATAATAATAATATAATAATAATATATTCTATATAGCTCCATCATGTTCCCTGGCAATGTACAAAGTATACATTACTGGAGGGAGGAACAACTGACATACTTATAATACTCAGGGAATTATGAGTTGTATATAACATTCAAGCAGACAAATGGGCATGTCACTGGGAGACAATGGTATATTGGGCATGATGCATGTGGCATCAAGTATGGTATAAAATGCCAGGTCTGGGTGGCTTTTGTCCTGATGAGTACATTGATGTCTGGCATGCCACAGTGACCATCTTTGTTACTGCTTTGTTATTTTAAGACCTCCTTGGGCGAGGCTATAGCATTGATGGGGCACATTATTGTCAGGGATAGATATGGCAATTGCTAAAGTATTGACACTAAAGCTTTGGTATTGGGCGGTAAATTATGTGGCAAGTGTGGGTATGCCGACCCCCAGACATGATACTGAGACATGGGCTAGGATGTCTTGCCTGGTTGGTAAAATGTAGCTGGACATGTGGGAGGGGGCTTGGGAGTTGATTGGGGGGTTTTAGAAGCAACAATACACTACCAACAGGAGAGGTGCCTGGGTGAGGTTATCTGCATGCTGGGAGTACACCTAGCCTAGCCTGCCCCAGAGCAGTGCTGCCTCCAGGAATCATCCTGGCTCTCTTATGTCAAGTTTGCCCCTCATTCACCCCTAAGCCAAGTGAAGAGACTAGGGTTGAGACTGAGAAAAAAAATAAAGGGGATATATTCTATAGATTATTTATTTACCTACTGGCTTTTTATATTACTCTTTTCTTACAGTGATAAGATGTTTCCGGCCTTTGGATTTGGAGCCCAAATACCCCCATCAGGACAGGTAACCACAACAATGATGTTTTTAAATAAGGCCCCAGATAACCCACCGCCGCCCGCTGACAGCGCAGCCGGCATGTCCGCTCCCACCATGCCGGCATTTTTTTTAAAAGCAAACACTTACCTGCATGGTCGGAGCGTGGAGGCCGGCGCCGCTCTCAGCTGTCATCAGAGGACGCGTCATCAGAGGGCGCGTCATCAGAGGGCGCCTGAGAGCGGCGCCGGCCTCCACGCTCCGACCATGCAGGTAAGTGTTTGCTTTTTAAAAAAATGCCGGCATGGTGGGAGTGGGCAGGCCGGCTGCGCTGTCAGCGGGCCGGCTTCTGCCGCCCGCTGACAGCGTAGCCGGCCTGCCCGCTCCCACCATGCCGGCATTTTTTTTTTTATTTCAGGGAAAATTTTTATTCAGGGAATCAAATTTTCCCTGAAATTCGGAGCGAATTCCGGTTCGTCCGAACCGGTTCGCTCATCCCTACTCAGAAGCATCACATACTGGGGAGAGGAGAGGGGGCAGAAGTATAGGGGGAGGGGTTATAGCTGTGCTTTGCACAGACAGAGCAGAGCTGGGGTCAGGAAAAGGACATCAATCCCAGAATGCAGAGCAGCACAGTCAGTAGACACCTTCTGTTTGCAGGCAGCCTGAGACTCCATGGGCCTCCATCTTGGATGTTCAAAATGCAGTAGATGCGGGTAGGATGATATTCCAAGTGTGACATACACTCCGCTTCAACTCTTCATGACATTTGGGTTATTCTCCAGTAGAGGGCGAACTTCTGCAGAGATGAATGCAAAAAAGGAGCTCCTCCCAGTCCATAACCACCTGGGACCTCCCACCAATTCCCCAGTTTCTTCTCTGCAGGAAGGTGAGCAAGACAGAACATGAAGACTTCTCTTACTTGCAGGTAAGCCGGGCTCGCGCCCGGCCATTTTTGTCCCTATTGCTGCCAGGACTTTTTCTAAATTGTCCCTATGTGAGTCTCCCAGCCTTGGCTGCAGGTCCTGGTGAGGGTAGGCAGCACCTATTCAGGTGTTGAGGGAGCGCTGCTCCCCTGTGAGACCCCATTACAAGGGGTAGGCGGATTTCCGGGTTGGTGATCCCAGTTTGGGATGCCATGTCCCATATATTTATCCATGACCAGACCCTGGTGTTGGATTTATTCCCCTTCCGGGTCCCTTCCTTAACCCTCCTGGGGGGGTGCGCCCCTCTGCTATCATTTTCGCTTTGTGTTTGTGTATGTGCGGTGTGAATGGTGTTTTTACGTTGTTTCATAGTGTTTGAGACAGGGAATTGTATGAGGAGTCAGAGGCTGACGATGTACGGTTTGGCGAGGATGATGTTGGGCAGGTGCTGGGGGATGCTGTTGACACGGCCAAGGTTTTTGTCACATCTCTTGGAGGTTTCAGAGATCGCGCCGCCTGAGGCGCCCCCTCTCAAGAAGGGGGAATTTTTGGGGGCCCAAAAGCCTCGTTTGGAGTTCCCTACCCAGGGTCATTTTGATGCACTGATCCTTAGGGAATGTGAGAAACCTAGTCGGCTTCCGGGTGTTCCACCGGGAAAGGATACTTCTTATCCCATCCCTGAGGAAGCGGTTAAGCGTTGGGCTTCTCCTCTCGAGGTCGATGCGCCGGTTTTGGGGTTGACCAACTCCTCCGTGCTTCACACCCCAGACGCCACTTCCCTAAAGGATGGTGAGGATAGGCGCCTTGATCAGATGGCATGCTATGCCTTTGCCAGTGTTGGTTCGGCCTTGTGGCCTGTTTGTGCATCTGCGCTAGTGTCGGTGGATGCTAGGTCTCTGATTAAGGACTGGTTAAATGACGCTCACCTTGATCCGGCCAGCGCTGAGTTCACTACGCTTAAAAGATTTGAATTGTTCATGGATTTTGTCTTGGCTGCTATGGAAGACACTATTGTGATGTGTAGTAGGACTTCAGCCTTATTGGTGGCCATGCGCCGACAGTGGATGGCGGACTTTGCAGCCAAGAAATCGCTCACAGCTCTTCCCTTCTTGGGTACGCGGCTGTTTGGAGATAAGTTGGATGCTGTGGCAAAGGGAGGTAAGTTACCTCAGCGGAAGAAACAGCGCCGTCCCTTTCCGGGGGCAGGCTCTTTCAATCCTTCCTTTCGCGGTGCCAGAGCTGGTAGAGGTTTGGCCTTCTCAGGTGTCAGAGGCTCTTCCTGGAACAGGGGCAGAGGTCGGACCCGTCCCGCTTCTGCCTGGGGTTCAAAACCCAAGCATGCGGGTAAACCAGCTCAGCAATGAAGGGGCGCCCTCACCCGCTCGGGTGGGGGGGGGCGACTGCGGCTCTTCTTCCAGGTCTGGGCTCGGGAGGTCACAGACAATTGGATCTTGGAAGTGGTCTCCTCCGGGTACAAACTGGAGTTCGAGTACTGGCCTCCTCCAAGATTTTTAAGGTCTTGGGTGCCCTTGGACCCTCAGGCGGCTCAGGGGCTCCTGTTAGCAGTAAAAAACCTTCTGGACATGGGAGTTGTATGCCCGGTGCCTCCGTCGGAGTGAGGCACGGGTTTCTACTCCAATCTTTTCATGGTTCCCAAGAAAGAAGGTTCTGTAAGACCCATTCTGGACCTCAAGGTCCTCAACAGATTCATCAGAACCAAGAAGTTCCACGTGGAGACTCTGCGCTCTGCCATCATTTCCCTTCGTCAAGGGGATTTCATGACATCCATAGACATCAAGGATGCATATTTGCATGTTCCAATTTTTCCAGCGCATCAGAGATTCCTCAGGTTCGAGGTGGACGATCAACATTTTCAGTTTGTAGCCCTTCCCATCGGGTTGACCTCAGCGCCGAGGGTCTTCACCAAGGTTCTGGCGGGCATAATGGCCCTATTCAGAGCTCAGGGAATTCGCATTGTGCCGTATCTGGACGACCTATTGATTTCAGCTTATTCTCTCCGTCAGGCGGAGCTGGACACCCACCAGGTGGTGTTGACCCTGGAGAGGTTCGGGTGGGTGATCAATCGCCCCAAGTCCTCTCTCTCGCCATCACGGGTGATTTCATTCCTGGGCATGAATCTGGATACCATTCAGGCCAGAGTGTTTCTACCCCAGACCAAGGTGCAGGGGATTCAGGATCTGATCTGCCTTCTTCTGGCCAATCCTTGCCCTTCTATCTGACAGGGGATGAAACTGGTGGGATTGATGGTGGCCTCCTTCGAGGTGGTCCCGTTTGCGCAGTTTCACATGAGATCTCTTCAACTTCACCTATTGACACATTGGGACAGGTGTCCGCTGTCGTTGGATCAACCGCTCAGGATGTCTCCCAGGGTTCGGCAGTCCCTTTGGTGGTGGCTGGAGTCAAGCAACCTGTTGAGGGGCAGATCCTTTCTGGTTCCTCGCTGGGAGACGGTTACCACGGATGCCAGCCTGTCGGGCTGGGGAGGTTTCTGGAAAAGTCATCAGTTCAGCGGGGTGTGGGGTCCTCAGGAGGCTCACAACTCCATCAATGTCTTAGAGCTCAGAGCCATCCGGCTTGTCCTGTTACGGCTGACGTTGCACTTGCAGGGTCTTCCGGTTCAGATTCGTTCAGACAATCGGACAGCGGTAGCCTACATCAATCACCAAGGAGGGACTCGCAGCAGGAGTGCCCTCAGGGAAGTCTCTCTGATCCTGCATTGGGCGGAGAGCAATGTTCCTTGCATTTCGGCGATCTACATTCCGGGAGTGGAAAACACAGAGGCGGACTCCCTGAGCAGGGGGTTCTCTCGCCAAGGAGAGTGGTCTCTCAACCCCGGGGCTTTTCGGTTTCTTTGTCGCAAGTGGGGGACTCCGGAGGTGGATCTCTTTGCCTCACGGGACAATCACAAACTCCCGGCCTTTGTGTCTCTATCTCAGGATCCTCTATCTCTGGTAGAGGTTGCCTTGTCCCTTGCTTGGAAGGGGTTTCTGTACCTGTTTCCTCCCTTCTCCATGCTGGGCAAGGTGGTTTGCAAACTGGCTCTGGAGGGGGCACCAGCAATTCTGGTGGCTCCAAGGTGGCCAAGAAGGGTTTGGTACGCAGACGTTGTAAGGCTGGCGGTAGATCAGTACCGGCTTCCCATGTTTCCGGATCTGATTTCTCAGGGTCAACTACTTTACCCCAATTTACAAACGCTGGCTTTGACGGCTTGGCTGCTGAAACCTTCATTCTGAAGGAGGAAGGTTAGTCTGAGGCTGTGGTTCAGACATTGATCAGAGCTAGGAAGCAGTCCTCTTCTGGCATTTACTATAGGGCTTGGCGTTCCTATATTGACTGGTGTGAGGCTAGGGCCCTGCCTTGCAGGGTGTTTTTGATCCCTAGGATTTTGGAGTTTCTTCAGCACGGTCTGGATCTTGGGTTCCAGCTTAGTACCTTGAAAGGGTCCTCCTTTTGAGCCGTTACAGGATATTGCTCTTTCTGTTTTCACTCAAAAGGTTGCCTTCTTGGTGGCTATTACCTCTGTTCGGCGTGTCTCTGAGTTGGCGGCTCTATCGATTCAGGCCCCTTACTTTGAAAGACACCAGGACAAGGTGGTCTTTCGCTTTAAGCCAGATTTCCTTCCTAAGGTGGTTTCTGCTTTTCATCTCAATCAGGATATTGTTCTCCCTTCCTTGTGTCCTAAGCCTAGCAATGACCAGGAGAGGGTTTTGCACAATTTGGATGTGGTTCGCTGTGTTAAGTACTATTTGGTGACTATTTCTTCTTTCAGCAAGACGGATGCCTTTTTCGTGGTGCCCTGCGGGCCCAGGAAAGGTTTGGCACCCGCCAAGTCTACCATTAGCAAATGGATTCGTCAGGCCATTGTTGGGGCCTATTCTGTTAAGAGGAGGACTCCCCCTTTTAGGGTCACTGCGCGTTCTACTCGTGCTGTTGGTGCGTCCTGGGCTTTTCAGCACCAGGCTTCTGTTGAACAAGTTTGTAAGGCTGCTACTTGGTCTTCCGTTCATACTTTTTCCAAGTTTTACAAGGTTGATGTGCGTGCTTCAGAGGATGCAGTTTTTGGCCGCAAGGTTCTGCAAGCTGCAGTGGTTTAAGTTGGTGCATTCTTTACTGTTTATGGTTCCCACTCATGACGGACACTGCTATTGGATGTCCCAAATGTCATGAAGAGTTGAAGCGGAGTGTATGTCACACTTGGAATAATACCGTTTTGTGAGTACTCACCTTTAAAACGGATATTATAAGTGTGACATACACTCCGCTTCACCCCACCCTTTTTGGTATTCCGGATCCTTTATATGGTGAACCATTGTTTATGTTGTTAGTATGGTTATATTTGGTTCTTCCTGGTCCCCTTACTGCTATCTTACACTGGGGAATTGGTGGGAGGTCCCAGGTAGTTATGGACTGGGAGGAGCTCCTTTTTTGCATTCATCTCTGCAGAAGTTCACCCTCTACTGGAGAATAACCCAAATGTCATGAAGAGTTGCAGCGGAGTGTATGTCACACTTAAAATATCCGTTTTAAAGGTGAGTACTCACAAAACTGTATTTTTTAATGTGGGCAATCTGTATGTACAGGTAAACATACAAGATAGGCTCTTATGCAGGGTGATTGTCCGGTTTAACATTGTTATGTCCAGTATTGTCCAACTCATATTTCTTCTCCTTCTCCTTTGGATAGTAATACGTTACTTTGAGCAGAGATGTAAATGCCATGTTTGTGCTAACTGATAATTGATTGCCTCTTATTGTTATAGGGAAAAGCCTATATATATATATATATATATATATATATATATATATCAGATCTGTTGAACTCACATTTTTCCTAATGCACAGCACGGCCTGCTTCAAGAAGTCCTTACATCTGGGTATTCCGCCACAAGATGGCTCAGTGGACTGCAGAAGATTTGTGGCTCCTCTCAGCCCCATATAAAAATGGAAATCAACTATAGGCCTCCAGTTTTTTCTCTGCAGTGATACTGCGAAGATAGAAGATGGCTCTCTATGCTGCGCAGGTGAGTGGGGCAACCAAGCCTGCGGCCCTGTAAGTCTGTTTCCACCCGCTTCCGGACCCTCTGTGCCTCCCAGCCTTGGCTGACGGATCGGGTGAGGGTAGAGGAGCACTAGGGTCAGGTGCTCGGGGAGCGCTGCTCCAAGCCGCAGACCCTGTACCACAAAGGGTAGCCGGCCATAGGCTTTATGGTGAGCCTGCTGAGGGATGAGGAAGTCCTGCCTTTGCTATGTGTAGGGGGGAAGTTGTGTTTGGGGGACTTGTGTGGCTAACTAGCCTCCCCTTGTTTTGTTCCGTCTCCCTTCCCTTTGGTGTCCCCTGCCCCCTCCTCCCTACCATCCGGCCCCGTCTGGGCTGCTCCCGTCGCTGCCTGCCCTCTCCCTTCTCCCCCTCTCCCCGACTGGTGTTCGGGGGGGGGGGGTGTTAGCGGCGGGTGGTTATTCGGTTGTTGTCCGTTGTTGTCTCGCCGCCTCCACGGTTGTACCACGTTCCGCGGCGGGCGGCGCTTCTGCTGTGTTTGCGTTTTGGACTGTCATGGCGCTGTCACGCGTCACGTGGTCACGCTCTCCGGGGGGGGGGCGGTGCGTCATGCCCCCGCAGCCTGCCCCTCGAGGTTCTCATTCGGCGCCATTTTGCGGTTGCTGCGTGCTGTGTCTGTGTCCGGAGGCCCATCTTCCAACTGGGGCTGCGGCGGTGACCTGTTAGCCTGCTCTTCCATTTGTGTGGCCCGGCTGTACGGCGATCTACTGTGGTGTTGCACGTGCTGTCTCCTTTGGTCCGTGAATTCCCCTTGGGGGTTGCTTATTCTTTTTGGGGCATGTGCTGCGGGATACTTATGTGTATATTCTAAGTATACAGCACGTCCTGTTCCAGAAGATATTCCTTACACTTGGGATATACTCCAGTAGATGGCGCTGGACTGCAGAGACAGAAAAATGGCTCCTCCCGGCCCCATATTTACCTCCCACAAAATCCCCAGTTCTTCTCTGCAGGCCTGGCTGCGAAGACTAGAAGATGGCTCTCTCTACTCTCTCTACTCTCTCTATTAGCCTGCGGCCCTGTAGGACTGTTCCCACCCGTTTCCTTTCACTGCCTCCCAGCTCTGGCTGCTCTGGTTCGGGTGAAGGTAGGCAGCACCGCTGTTGGGTGCTAAGGAACGCTGCTCCAACCGCAGTCCCCCACCAAAGGGTAGGCGGTATAGGCCCATGGTGAGCCTTATGGGATGCCCCTCCCGCATTTTATGCCCCTCGATCCCTGTCCCCGCAGTTGGCTCCCTTTAGGCTGGCCGTCGCTTCCCCCCTCACTCTTCCTTGTAGATCTCGGGGGGGGGGGGGGGGTGCATGTATTTGCCACATGTTGGTGTGTTGTGTTTTGATCCCTTTTGTATTGGTTGCACTGGTTTCTTTTGCCGCCGCACGTTTGCACTACGCTCCGCGGTCTGCTGCGACATCGCCTCAGGCGCTGCTGTGCCATCATTGGCTGGCCAGGTTTCGCGCTCTTCGGGGGGGGTGGCGGGCCTTGCGGCTGATGCGTTCTGCATCACTGTCTCCGCGGCCCGCCCCTCGAGGTATATGCGGGCGCCATTTTAGTTCTCTGCTGCGTGTGCCTGGCGTCTCCCTATCGCGGTCCGTAAGTGCCCCTGCGGGCTGATTTATTTTATATAAATTATCTGTATTGCATATCGCTTATGGGATCTTTTGCTTATGTCTTGCAGGCGGGTCAAACTTTGTGGTTTCTCCCGGTCCTATCCCCTCTATTTAGTGTTAACTCTTATCGGAGGGCTATTTTATACCATTACTCCCACTTCCCTAGCGGGTTATTGGGGCATCCCGGGTTGCTTTTATTGGCGTCAATCCCTATTGGCCTGTTGTGCCGTGATAATCACCATATGGAGGCTTCTCAGGATAATGTGCTTGGGGTTCCTTCGGGACAAGCCCGGCTGTGTGTGGCGTGTGGGGTATCCCCTATAAGTGATGTCAGGGTGTGTGTAGCCTGCGCCCAGCAGTTACTTGCGCTACAGTCTGGGTTACCTGCGGCTGGGCCTAGTGCTGGGCCCCCTCTGGCTTTGCCTACCCCCCCACGCTTACATCTGACTCCCAGTGAGGTGCATATCAGTGGGGAGTCTCAACCTGATTTGGCTACCCGGGTAGCCAGCATTGAGAGGCATATTGCCGGGTCTGGTCCGCGTAAGGCTCCTGCTAAGCAGCGGCATTTGGCACCCGGTGTTACTCTTTCCTGTGGAAGCTGAGGAGTTTTTTGATATTACTGGGTATACCCCCCTGGAAGAAGGGGAATTATTCTCTGATTCAGAATCATCTGAGGATCAGCCTAGGGGTTATGCTGACTCTGGGTCTGACCCATGGGCTTCAGATGATACTGACAGACTTTTGGCTCACATTTTTGAAGTGCTCTGTATCTCTCCTCCTGCCGTGGCTCCGCGGCAGCAGGGGGGGCTGTTTCATACTGTTAAGCCACGTCTGGAGATTCCTGAACAAACTCACTTTAATAATCCGATTCTCAAAGAGTGGGAACGGCCTAGCCGGCTTCCCGGGGTACACAAGAGTTGGGATAAGAGGTATCCCTTTCCTGCTGAGGTGGATGCGCCAGTTCTGGGGCTGTCTAACACATCTGTCATGCATTCCCCTGACACTACTACACTGAGGGATGGGGAGGACAGGCGCATGGATCAGCTGGCTTGCCATGCCTTTGCCTGTGTTGGGACCGCGATCCGTCCGGTCTGTGCCTCTGCTATCACGGCTGTTGCTGTTAAAAGCCTGCTCAGGGGTCTCTTAGATGGGGCCCCTGATGATGCTGGTAGTGAAGAGTATAGAGCTCTTCTGCGTTGTGAGGAATTTATTGCATATGTTCTCTCTGCCCTGGATGATACCATTAGAATGTGTGGCAGGGCATCTACCTTGTTGGTGGCGATACGCCGCTCGGTCTGGCAATGCTGCCAAAAAGGCCCTCACTGGGTTTCCCTTCAAGGGGCTGCGCCTCTTTGGGGAACGTTTGGACTTGTTTGCTAAAGGTGGCAAGTTACCTCAGCGCAGAAGGCAGCCCCGGTCCTTTCAGGGTTCAGGTGCCTTTTCTCCTTCCTTCAGGGGCTCCAGAATTGGACAGGGAGCTTCCTTTGCTGGAGCCCGTGGAGATTTTTGGGGCAGGGGCAGAGGACGTGGCCGCCCTGGCCCCCCCTGGGATCCCAAGACTAGGTCCTCCCCCAAGCCCCCTCAGGCATGAAGGGGCGCCCTCACCCATCCGGGTGGGGGGACGGCTTCGGCTCTTGGCTCACGTCTGGAGGCGTCATGTCTCAGACCGGTGGATTCAGGAGGTAGTATCCTCCGGTTACAAGATAGGGTTTGCAGCCTGGCCGCCCCCAAGATTCATTAAATCTCGTTTAGCTCACAGCCCCTTGTCCGCTCAGCGTCTCTCCCTGGCTGTCCAAGACCTTCTAGACCTAGGTGTCATCTGCCGGGTGCCCTTGATGGAAAGGGGCAAAGGCTATTATTCCAATCTTTTCATTGTGCCCAAAAAGGATGGGTCCATCAGACCTATCCTGGATTTAAAGCTTCTCGACAAGTTTGTCAGATTCAGACACTTTCTGCGCTCAGATGTGACTTTCCTACGCCCAGGGAACTTCATGACCGCTGTAGACATCAAGGATGCTTACCTTCACGTTCCTATCTTTCCAGGTCATCAGAGGTTCCTCAGGTTCGCTCTGGAGGATCAGCACTACCAATTTGTGGCCTTGCCCTTCGGCCTCACTTCGGCCCCCCAGGGTATTCACCAAGGTGCTGGCAGGAGTGATGGCTCTGCTGAGATCTCAGGGCATTCGCATTCTTCCCTACTTGGACGACATGCTTCTCAGTCCTTCCATCAGGCAGAACTGGACACTCAGAGGGTGGTGTCCACACTGGAGTCATTCGGCTGGGTGATCAACCACCCCAAATCTTCCCTGTCTCCTTCCATGGTGAAGTCTTTTCTGGGCATGATTCTGGATTCAGCTCAGGTCAAGATCTTTCTTCCTCAACAGAAGGTGGAGGTCCTTCAGGAGAAAGTTCAGCTCCTGCTGTCTTGTCCTCATCCATCCATCAGGCAGGGACTGCAGCTGGTGGGCCTGATGGTGTCCTGCTTCGAGGTGGTTCCATACGCTCAGTTCCACATGAGGCCTCTTCAGCTTCACCTCTTGTCAGTATGGGATCGGGACCCTGTGTCCCTGGATCAGGTGTTTGTCTTGTCCCCTCAGGTCAGGTGGTCTTTAGTGTGGTGGCTGAACTCAAGGAACCTGCTGGGGGGCAGGTCCTTTCTGGCCCCCTGCTGGGAGACTGTCACCACGGATGCCAGTCTTACAGGTTGGGGGGGATTCTGGAGGTCCCTGAAATTCCAGGGTCAGTGGGGGCCTCAAGAGGCCCATGCCCCTATCAACATTCTGGAATTGAGGGCAATCAGGTTGGTTCTCGCCCACTTAACCCCACACCTGAAGGGTCGGGCTGTTCAGGTCCGCTCGGACAACCAGACAGCGGTTGCCTACATCAATCATCAGGGAGGGACCCGGAGCAAGAGAGCCCTCAAGGAAGTGTCCCTGATACTGTCCTGGGCATCCCGGGGGTGGAGAATCTGGAGGCAGACTCCCTCAGCAGGGGGACCTCTCGTCTGGGAGAATGGTCCCTCAGCAGCAGGGTGTTTCGTTCCCTGTTCCACCGCTGGGGTCAGCCAGATGTGGATCTGTTTGCATCACGTCACAATCACAAGCTTCCAGTCTTTGTCTCTTTGTCCCAGGATCCTCTGGCCTTGGCCACATATGCCCTGGCAATGTCTTGAACGAGGTTCCAGCTCCTGTATGTGTTTCCCCCGTTTCCACTTCTGGGCAGGGTGCTGCGCAAGATAGTTCAGGAAGGAGTGCCAACCATCCTGGTGGCCCCCTGTTGGCCAAGAAGAGTGTGGTTCGCAGACATCGTGCAGTTGGCAGTAGATCAGTACGCCATGCCACGGGTTCCAGATCTGCTCACTCAGGGACACCTATGCCACCCCAATTTACAAACGCTGGCTTTGACGGCCTGGCTGTTGAAACATCCATCTTGATGGAAAAAGGGCTGCCTGCCTCGGTGGTGAATACTAAGATCAGGGCTAGGAAGAGGTCCTCTTCTTCCATCTATTACAGGGTTTGACGTACTTACATTGACTGGTGCGAGTCCCACTCGCTTCCCTGTCATGTGTTTTCTATTCCTAGGATTCTGGAGTTTCTCCAACATGGTTTGGATATGGGTCTTCAGCTCAGTACTCTGAAAGGCCATGTGTCTGCTTTGGCTGTTTTTTTCCAAAGATCCTTTACTCAGCATCCCCTGGTCAAGACCTTTTTCCAGGGAGTTACTCACGTGCGTCCCCCACGTAAGCCTATGTTACCAGTCTGGGACTTGAACTTGGTCTTATCTGCCCTGCAGGGGTCTCCCTTCGAGCCCTTGCAAGGGGCTCCTTTGTCCATTCTCACGCTTAAGGTGGTCTTTTTGGTGGCTATCACTTCTGTTAGGCATGTTTCTGAGTTGGCTGCGCTTTCCATCAAGCCTCCTTATTTTGAGAGACATCAGGACAAGGTGGTGTTTCATTTTAAGCCAGATTTTCTGCCTAAGGTTGTTTCTGCCTTTCATCTCAATCAGGACATTGTTTTGCCTTCTCTGTGTCCTAATCCCAGTAACCCTAAGGAAATGGTTTTGCTTTCTTTGGACATAGTCAGAACTCTGAAGTTCTATTTGGTGGCTACTGAATCCTTCAGGAAGACTGATGCTCTTTTTGTGCTTCCGTCTGGACCTAAGAAAGGTATGGCTCCAGCTAAGTCCACTATCAGCAAGTGGATCCGTCAGGCTGTGATACAGGCCTACTCTGCTAAGGGGAAGGAGCCTCCCTTCCGCCTTACTGCTCATTCTACTCATGCTATTGGTGCCTCTTGGGCTTTTCAGCACCAAGCTTCTGTTGAACAAGTTTGCAAGGCCGCTACTTGGTCTTCTGTTCATACTTTTTCAAGTTTTACAAGGTTGATGTTAGGGCCTCAGCTGATGCTGCTTTTGGCCTCAAGGTTCTGCAGGCAGCAGTGGTTTAAACTGTCTGCTGTTACTTTTGGGGATCCCACCCTACCTTACGGACACTGCTATTGGATGTCCCAAGTGTAAGGAATATCTTCTGGAACAGGACGTGCTGTATACTTAGAATAATACAATTCTGTGATTACTCGCCTGTAGAATTGGTATTATATGTATACACCACGTCCTGTTCCATCCCACCCTTGCTATCATTATCTTTAGTTACCTCTTTATGGTGATTGTTCTTATGTTCAAATTTTCATATAATGGTTATAGTTCTCCTGGTCTCTTGCTAACTGCTTTTCAATACTGGGGATTTTGTGGGAGGTAAGTAATCACAGAATTGATACTAGCAGGGGGTCACAATCTGATCTGGCACTACGCGTGGCCAGCATTGAAAGGCAGTTGGCCTGACGTGTGCTGGGCAAGGCCTCTGGCAAGAAGCGGCGTCTTGATGTCGCGCCTTCCCTCTTTGCCGAGGAGGATGAGGGCCTGGATGTGTTTGGTGGCCGTGACTCCCTAGAGGAGGGGGAGCTTTTCCATGATTCAGACTCATCTCGGGACCATCAGGTAGGGTACGACAGTGACCCGGGGTCTGCCTCTGATGAGGATACCTGGCTCCCTGATGATCCTGATAGACTGTTGTCGGATATATTTGAGACATTGCACTTCGCTCCCCCTAAGGTGGCGAAGAGGAAGCAGGGTGAGCTCTTTCGCCCTGACAAACAACGCTTGGAGTTCCCGGAACAGGGCCACTTCTCTGATATGGTGCTCAAGGAGTGGGAACGTCCTAACAAATTGCCCACAGTGCCCAGAGGATTGGACAGAAGGTATCCCTTCTCTGCTGACCTGGTCAAGCGTTGGTCGTGCCCCCCTGAGGTGGACGCTCCTGTTCTAGGACTGGCTAACACCTCGGTCATGCCATCCCCTGACACTACTACACTGTGTGACAGCACAGACCGACGTTTGGATCAGCTGGCCTGTCATGCCTTCACCTCCAGTTTGTGCCGCAGCCATTACAACTATTGCCCTTAAGAAGAAGCTCAAGCATCTCGCGGATG
Source organism: Gastrophryne carolinensis (assembly GCA_027917425.1). Taxonomy (NCBI): domain Eukaryota; kingdom Metazoa; phylum Chordata; class Amphibia; order Anura; family Microhylidae; genus Gastrophryne; species Gastrophryne carolinensis. The sequence continues at coordinate 373,827,623 of CM051239.1, forward strand.
GCGCCATGGCTGGTAGGAGGAGGGAGGATTATAGGGCCCTCTTGCTTTGCTCTGATTTTGTTGCCTTTGTGCTGACTGCCATGGATGATGCCGTCCGGCTGGGCGGTAGGTCTTCAGCCCTCTTGGTGGCTATGCGCCGCTCTGTTTGGTTGCGTCAGTGGGCGGCTGACACTGCAGCTAAGAAGTCCCTCTCCGGACTTCCTTTTACGGGACTTCGTCTCTTTGGTGAGCGTCTGGATGTTCTGGCCAAGGATGGTAGGCTCCCTCAGCGTAGGAAGCAGCCTCGGCCCTTTCGGGGGCCCTCCGCTTCCTTCTCCTTATTTCGTGCCCCCAGAGGAAGTCGTGGCTCTCTCTTCTCGGGTAGCTGCAGAGATTCTTGGGGCCATGGCAGGTCCCGTGGGCGTCCCGGTCTCTCCTGGAGTTCCAAGCCCAAACCCCCTATCAAGGCCCCTAAGGCATGAGGAGGCGCCCTCACCCGTCTGGGTGGGGGGCCGGCTTCGGCTCTTTGCTCATGTCTGGAGACTTCGCGTCTCAGACCGGTGGATTCAGGAGGTGGTGTCCTCTGGTTACAAGATAGAGTTTGCAGCCTGGCCGCCCCCAAGATTCCTCAGATCCTGGATGTCTCAAAATCCTCTGTCTGCCTGGGGTTTGCGCCTACCAGTTCAACGCCTTTTGGAGTCAGGACTCGTCTGTCTGGTGCCTTATGAGGAAAAGGGTCAGGGGTACTACTCCAATCTTTTCACGGTTCCCAAAAAGCACGGGTCTCTGAGGCCCATCCTAGGCCTTGAAGGGTCTCAACAGGTTTGTCCGGTTCAAGCACTTTCGCATGGAGACTCTACGCTCGGCTGTCAGTACCCTGTGGCCGGGCGACTTCATGACCACCGTGGACAACAAGGATGCCTATCTTCATGTACCAATCTTTCCAGGTCATCAGAGGTTTCTGAGGTTCGCCCTGGAGGATCAGCACTACCAGTTTGTGGCCTTACCGTTTGGTATCACCTCGGCGCCTCGGGTGTTCACCAAGGTGCTGGCGGGTGTAATGGCGCTTCTGGGGAACCAGGGCATTAGCATTCTCCCTTACCTGGACGACATCCTGATTTCTGCTCAGTCTCTTCATCAGGCCGAGAAGGATACTCAGGTGGTGATCTCCACTCTCGAGTCCTTCGGCTGGGTGATCAACTATCCCAAATCTTCACTGTCTCCGTCTTTGGCGAGGTCCTTCCTGGGCATGACTCTGGATACCTCTCAGGTCAAGGTATTTCTCCCTCAGCAGAAAGTGGAGGGCAGTCCATTTCGTGGTGGCTGGACTCGAGGAATCTTCTAGTGGGCAGGACCTTTCTGCCGCCGTGCTGGGAGATTGTCACCACGGATGCCAGTCTGACCGGTTGGGGGGGGGGGGGGAGTTTGGAAGTCTTTGAAATTTCAGGGTCAGTGGGGCCGGCTGGAGGCCCATGCACCCATCAACATTCTGGAACTGCGGGTGATCAGGTTGGTTCTCCTCCAGTTGACCCTACACCTTTGGGGTCTGGCTGTTCAAATTCACTCGGACAACCAGACGGCGGTTGCCTACATCAATCATCAGGGGGGGACTTGGAGCAAGCGAGCCCTCAAGGAAGTGTCTCTGATACTGTCTTGGGTGGCAGAGAATGTTCCTTGCATCTCGACAGCCTACATTCCGGGGGTGGAGAACCTGGAGGCAGACTCCCTGAGCAGGGGGACGTCTCGGCTGGGGGAATGTTCCCTCAGCAACACTCCCTGTGTCACCGCTGGGGTCAGCCGGATGTGGACCTGTTTGCGTCCCGCCACAATCACAAGCTTCCAAGATTGTCTCCCTTTCTCAGGATCCTCTGGCCTTCGCCACGGATGCTCTAGCAATTCCTTGGACAGAGTTTCGGCTCCTCTATGTGTTCCCTCCCTTTCCTCTGCTGGGCATGGTGCTGCACAAGATAGCCCAGGAGGGGGTACCAGCCATTCTGGTGGCCCCCTGTTGGCCAAGGAGGGTGTGGTTCACAGACGTCGTGCAGTTGGCAGTAGATTGGTACGTCTTGCCCAGGGATCCAGATCTTCTCACTCAGGGACAGCTGCGCCATCCCAATTTACAAACGCTGGCTTTAACTGCTTGGCTGCTGAAGCCTCCATCTTGATGGACAAGGGGTTGCCGGCCTCTGTTGTTGATAGCATGATTCGGGCTCTGAAGAAGTCCTCGTCTTTTATCTACTACAGGGTCTGGCATGCTTACATTGCCTGGTGTGAGTCCAAATCTCTTCCTTGTTGGGTGTTTTCTATCCCCAGGATCCTGGAGTTTTTACAACATGGTTTGGATTCGGGCCTTCAACTTAGTACTCTCAAGGGACAGGTGTCAGCTCTGGCAATTTTTTTCCAAATATCCTTTGCCAATCACCGGCTGGTTAAGACTTTCTTCCAGGGAGTTACTCATGTGCGTCTGCCTCGTAAGCCCATGCTACCGGTTTGGGACTTAAATTTGGTGTTGTCTGCTCTGCAGGGTCCTCCTTTTGAACCTATCCGTGGGGCTGCGTTGCCCATTCTGACTCTTAAGGTGGCCTTTTTGGTGGCTATTACTTCGGTCAGGTGAGTTTCTGAGCTGGCGGTGCTTTCCATTAAACCTCCTGATTTTGAGCGGCATCAGGATAAGGTGATGTTCAGGCTTAGGCCGGATTTCTTAGCAAGTGGATCCATCAGGCGGTGGTACAAGCCTATTCTGCTAAAGGGAAGGTTCCTCCTTTCCGGGTTACTGCTCATTCCACTCGTGCTATTGGTGCCTCTTGGGCTTTTCAGCACCAAGCTTCTGTTGAACAAGTTTGTAAGGTCGCTACTTGGTCTTCTGTTCATACCTTTTCCAAGTTTTACAAGGTTGATGTTAAGGCCTCAGCTGATGCTGCTTTTGGCCGCAAGGTACTTCAGGCGGTAGTGGTTTGAACTGCCTGCCGTTACTGTTTGGGGATCCCACCCTACCTTATGGACACTGCTTTTGGATGTCCCAGATGTAAGGACTTCTTGAAGCAGGCCGTGCAGTGCATTAGAAAAAATACAATTCTGTGAGTACTCACCTATAGAATTTTTTTTGCTATGCACAGCACGGCCTACTTCATCCCTCCCTTGTTATCGTTATTCTTGGTTGCCTCTTTATGGTGATTTTTCCAAGTTAGTTAAGGGTTTTTTTACCTTAGTTTTTACCTTTTTTGCCTTATTACCTCCCGGCTTCTTGTATAACTGCTTGTCAACACTGGAGGTCTGTGGCTGATTTCCGTTTTTATATTGGGCCGGGAGGAGCCACAAATCTTCTGCAGTCCACTGCGCCACCTTGTGGCGGAATACCCAGATGTATGGACTTCTTGAAGCGTGCTGTGCATAGTAAAAACAATTCTACAGGTGAGTACTCACAGAATTGTATTTTTATAAGCCCCACAACAATTTAGCTGTTTCTCTGCCTTCCTGTCTGCTCTCCAAAATGACATACCAGTCAACTAACTGATCACATGAAAACTATCCTGGATTTGCCCTATTTAGGAGTTATAATTGGTGCATTGTGATCTCTATTCATTGTTTTTTTCTTTTATTTTCAGGTGTCACACGAGTTCCCCATAAACTTCAACCCATCAAATCCTTTCTGTGCAGGTAAAAAGCATTTGTAAATTTTCAATGTGCTATAACATTCCCCAGCACAGCCAAGATCTGAGGGTGATAAGCCATCTTTACAGTTGTCTCTCCCACTTATTCACATGTATAAAAGCATCCTTTATTATAGGGAGAGTTTTTTTGATGTGGGATCATAAGTGAAACTACTACATTCAACAAAGGTACATAGCAATTCTTCTTAAACAAAAATACGTCTATAAGGTGCAACTCACTGCAAATCACCCTGTGCCCATGGGAACATAAAGCCTCCAGATAGTCATAGCCTTCTATGACTGATAGAGGGGAAAACAAGTTTATTTTGACTCCTGCGGATACCGTAGTTGGATCTCTGGACTGAAGAAAGTCTCAAGCTGATGTTAAAATCAGACTAGTTGACTTTCTCTTTCTGAAGTCACCATAATTACTTTAATGGGAACGGTATTCCAACCCAACAAGTAAAGGAACCCCTCCTACCATCATCATAAAGTCCCTTCTGTTCTCTTGAGTGCAGTGGCACTCAAGAGCCACCAACCAAGTTTTGAGGATCTCCACATAGCTGGCTCTTTGGCTTAGTTTGAGCATTAATTAATTCACCTGCATCTGTGTGGAGATGCAAAGTATGGCCTGTTGGTGGCAATTGAGGAAAGGGTTGAGCATCGTTGATGTAAAGTAATATAGTTAAAATATAAGATGCCATGATTAGGAGTCATGGGCTACATCTCAGAAAAGTTTGGTTGCTTTGACTCTTTGGTTCCTCCTTCCTCTGATTGACAGTTGTCTCTGGTTTGTCATTGCAGTAGAGTCAGCCTTTACTTTAGTGACAGGTATGTGTCAGTTTGACAAACTGGTGGACTGGTCATAGAGAGGACCGCTCTGCTTTGGGATATAGCCCCCATCATGTAACTTACGTCAAACATGGGTCCAAATTCATTTTTCTTTTTTTTTTTCAAAGGATTTCTGCTTCTAACACTCTCTCGCCATCCTGCCTCCCAAGTCACCCCTTCCCCAATATCCTTCCCCATTGTACCCCACAGCCAAGGCTTTCCAGTCTATGTTCTGCCTTCCAAATATATAAGCTCCATATCATAGCTGTTGTGGGCTATACCCACCCCTGCCACAGTATCTTCCCTACAATAATAAAGCTTCAATACCATCACTTTAAAAGTGGCCATAACCATCCCTGCCAATCATTTTCCCCTGCAATGCTGTAACCATGGAGTACACTTGTAATAAAATCCTGGGTTTTTGCCTCTAGTCCACCCCTGCTGACAAATCTTTTTAATAGTTCTTCAGCTTGTCCAATCTCAAAAGGCTTTGGCCTATCATGTTTTCCGCCATCCTTTTAGATTAAAATCATTGTCCAGGCTATGAAAAAAAGTCCCCGTTTTGTACCCTGCAGATGATAGCTCCTTGTCCAGTGCTCTGTTTCTTATCCCACCTTATCCCACCATCTGACATCACAATGGTGGGCCACCCCGGCAATCAGTCACAGTGATGCTGGCACACACTCCATTCAGTCAAGACCTGGGCAATCACTAATAAGAGGCATTTGTGTTAACCTCACCCTTCCTCAGTAGGGTACCCAAAGAATATTTCACAATACTTGTGCCACTGCCCCTGGTGTTTGCTGTTCCCAATGGTCAGTGATCTAGCAATAGCTCCTGCTCTACAACCTCCTATGATTTCAGAGCTTCTAACCTAGAATTCCTCCAAGCATATACCTCCGAGCTATACATTCATGCTTGAAAGTTGACTATAATAGGTTAAACTCAGTAGGTTGCTGAAGTTTGTCTCATGGGGTCATTTTATTTGCCACTGCCCTGGCTGCATTTGCTTTACTACTGTTACGATACAGCGAGTCAGCATGAAATAGGCCTCCCACTTAAAAACTCAACACATTGAAATAAGCTGTTGCATTGAGTTAAATGGGGTGATGGGTAAAGTATACAGCAGTTCCCCTTAGTGCTGCCTTTGGACACAGCAAATATAAGGAAGTATAATGGAGATCCGTTCATCCTTGCATGAACCTCAATAGGATTATGCAGTCACCCAGCATCTGCTGGACTCCAGTTCCAGCCTTCATCTATTGGTACTAGATCTGAACTGATGAGCATGCTTGGTTTCCAGCTAACCCATATAAATATTTGCCTTAAAGTGGACCAAAACCCAAGGTCAATGGCTCAGGAATCTATAACATTCCAGGGGCGCATGATTCCTTTCCCCCAGGGCATCCAGTAAACTCCCCCGATCCAACGGCGATACCGGCGCCATGCATTTGTGAATGGCCAGCACGAGCACGCTCCCTGTTAGAGGGTAGCGTGGATGCGCCCACTGGTGCGCTTGGCTTGAGTCTTAATGATTGGACCGGAGTGGATCCAAGCCCGCTGATTGGACGAGAGGCCACACATGCGGAGTAGGACCAGGGAAAGAAGAGTTAGACTGGGCGACCTGGTGGGTTTCACACAACCAGGCATGCCAGATCAGGATGCCTAAAGAGCAAGGACTAAAACCCAGTATAACCAAAATTCCGGGTTTTGGTCAAGTTGATGCTTTTAAAAAATGGCTGAAATGGAAGGCTTTATAACCATGGGCTTTTCAATATCTGGTGCGAAGGCTTTTACCGGGCAGTTATCCTTAGTTATTCACAAGCTAGAAACCATTTGCCGGCTTTTCTCCTTTTCTAACTATCTCCATATCTGAAGATTTCTCTGCTGTATAACAATTCCTCCCACTGGCAGACTGTGCCCTGAAGCAATATTCCTCAGTATGATATTCTAAACTTTTAATTAAAACACATTTATCATGTAGTTTTTAATAATAACCATGTTAGTAAGCATTTTCTTTTGATTTTAAAATAGCAAAGCTGTAAACTGCCTTAAAGGAAAAGTCCACTTTGGTGATTGTCCTTCTGCAGTCCTGGGTCTCCTAGCTGTGAGCTGGACTTCCTGGTTTCGACTGGCAGGTGGGCGTGGCCTGTTTACAGTCAGCTCACAGTAAAAACAATGGGCGCATGCGTACAAAAAAGTTCTCAGTACAAAGAGGCGCCCATTGTTTTCTACAGGAGCCGGCAAATACAGGCTACGCCCTACCATGAGCCGAAATCAGGAAGCGCAGCTCCCAGGTTCACAAATGGGGGCTACAGGAGGGCAAACACTGGTGTTGGAGGGGTAGTGAGGTAAGCAGGTCGCCTTGTGCCCTCTGCCACTTCTTTGATCCGAGGTCTCAAGTGACTGTCCAGCCTAGAAGGCTAAAAAAGCAGTCTATCAAGACAAGACGGGGTAAGTAAAATCCTCTCAACAGGTCCCCAAATCCAGTGCAATTCTTGAGTGCTCCCGCTGGTGGCTGAAGAAAGCGGCATTCCATCCTCTGTGCCCACTGGGCCATTGCCTTCAATGGAACCTGGAACGGTCACAGAGCAGGTGATGCTTAGGCTGCTGCAAGAATAGACAACATTGATCACTCAGGCACAGTTCACCGAGTGTGTACCAATGTCAATGAGTGATAGCCAGCATCAAACACCTGAAGGAGGGGAAGTCACTACAGGCTCTTGCCATCTGCTCTAAATTCAAAATGTGGGCCACCTCCCCAGTCAGTTCCCATAGCACGGGTCCTCCGATTACATTATTCTGCACAGCTGATCTACATTCTACCCGGTCTTGACTGTATGTCCACTTTTGAGACACAATACAATGTAAGCAAAGTACCTAGAAGTGTACTAGACTGGGATGCAGTTTATCCAATGGAGACTCGTATAGTATGAAAGGGCCCCAAATAGATACTGAATTATAGGTTGAGGACCAGTGTTCCATTGGATGGCTTCTTATGGATAGAGCAGTAATGGTCAGTTTATTATGTAAAGCGGTCAACTAGTGTTTCTTCTGAAATGGTCTTTGATTTAGCCTCTGCCACCTCCACTTTTCATGCCCTTGATAGGGCCAGGCACTAGTATCTGTTCTGTACCTCTTAAAACTAATCGAAACCATCCACAATTACCACAGTCGCCTGGTTCTTTTCAGTTTAAAGCAGACCTCCTTCCTACTCCTTCCTCCACTCCAGTTCTGTTGTCATTTGGGATGCCTATTTGTTTCAATCCTTCTTGAATCCTAAAAATCTGGTAGGAATACTCGCCTCACCACCAGCACCGTTTTACAAACTGGAAACCAGTTTTAACTTGCCCCATAGAAATATTAAAACGTCACCTGTCAATGAACCGGTTGGTGTTAAACGAAAAGTTGTCAAACATTTTGCTTTAATAGACAGCAACTATTTGATTCGATCTGGAAAAAGCCCATTTCCCCCTCGCAATTTCCATTCCCCCTATTTCTTTATTTGTATTATTTTCTAATTGCTTTAGTTGAGTTACATATTTGTATTTTATCTGATTTGATAATTAGTGGAAAATGTTTTTCTAAAAACGCGTTGATATGAGATAATGCTTTGAACGTGCACAGTTTCCTTCTCTTTGACTTTTTATAACCTGATTGTTATTGTTTAAGATTATTCAATTAAAAAAAAACCTGAAAATTTAAATTGCACCCCTCATGGTACAAACAAGATGTGAAGGGGGGGGAGGGGGCTTTGCCTAGTTTAAATGGAACAGGGCAGCTGCTTCATGGAGACCTCTACTTCCCTCATGAATTGTACAGGGCATCTAGAGTAGCAGTGGTACCAACAGTCAAGATTCAAGTGTGGGGCAAAACTGGGCTAAAGTTCTGCCCAAAATATAAAAGTTTTCACCTCCCATTGGGAAGGCCTCTCATTCTATGTAGTATTTATGTCAGATTTGCATGTTTTGTATGTTTGCAGGAATTCAGGGGATTGTAGAAGCGTACCGCAATTGCCTTCCTCAAGTCAAGCTTTATGGTCCCACCAACTTTTCTCCAATTATTAACCACGTTGCCAGGTTTGCAGCAGCTGCCACTCAGCAACAGACGGCTTCTGTAAGTAAGATCTGTGCAATAAATTTCATCCAAGTGTGTTTGTATTAACAGCATTATTTTTTTTTACAACTTACAACCGTTACACTATATGTCATTGGTGTTGACATTTGATGTTTGCTTGCCTTCCAGGCAATCAACAAACAAAAACCCTACTTGCCTTCTAGCCCACAAACTGTCCTGTGGGCTGCTGTAGTGCAGTTTCAGTGCAGTCCACTCCGGTGCCCTCCCCCCAGGCCTGGCCTGGGTGAGCATCCCTGCTGCTGGTCACATCGGAGCAGGCTCCCTCAGAGGCAGAAGCTATCCCAAGCATCCACTGCTGGTATGTGTCCCTTTAAAACGTGGCCACAGGCATCAAAGTGTGTTTGGATGATTGGCAGCCAACCTCAGAAATTAGCACTCTGCCTTGGAAATAGATACCCACTAGCTGTAACATACCACAGGGGCATGCAGGCCTTTGTTGTCTGTGGCAAGGACACCTCCCTAAGGGTTTCCTCAAGGGAAGGTAGATAAAGGTAGTTAATTTAGACACAAAGGTGCGGCAGCAAACAAACACATCGCTTCCATAGCAATACAGGGGCCACTCAATGGGCAGCATCAATCCCGCATGGGGCCATACACAGAGGAGCAGGGGGAGCCACCCCACTGAAGGAGGCCTCTTAGGTGACCACAGGAAGACCATTGCAGCATTGCAAGTAGTCCGGTGGTACAGGGCGAGTGGGTTCTGGACCTACCCTAAGCTTAGTCTCCCCCAACTGCTCCCCGGGCACCATTGTTGCGGCAGCCCACTGCTTTGGGCGCACGTGCACCCACTGCTCACTGATGTGGTTTACTGGTGGGTTTGTGTTTGTTCTCACTGCATGGATGGCATGAATGCAGAGGACAAATGCCTATGTATGAGCCAGCATACAATAGGCGAATGAACACATCTCATTTAACATACACCTGTATCATAGTGTGTGCATGTGTGTTATACACAGGGGCGGGCTTATTGTTGGGGCCTCATGAATTGCATGGGTTGCGTGGTGGTGCACTCCACTAGTTATATGTATATTACCGTATTTGCTTTTATCCTGTCTGTAATTTCTACCTTGTACAGCACCACAGAAGATGATGACTCTCTATTAATAAATAATTATAATAAAAAAGAATTGGCTGCCAGACACGGGGTTTTGACAAATTGGAATGCCCATGGGGAAGGGGTATTCCCTAATGCCTTTTAGATTGCAGGGACAGGTTTCTCCCCCCTACACATGTGATGGGGTATTGCTACTTGTGAGCTGCAGATTATTCCTGATGAGGAAAATATTATTTTTTAAAATTATTTTTTACGTTTGAAAATAATTCAATATTGGCTAACCGTACACCAAACAATAGGAGGTTGATTCAGAGCCAGCTGAAAATTCTCTCTCTATTTTCTACCTAATTTACCTACCTTATAATATCCATCCTTCTTTCTATTATCCATCTACAACATACAAGGGGAATATACAGTGGTAAACGCTGTTTGAATAAAGCATTTGTGTATAGCTACGTTTTCTAAGGCTGATTTCACACTGCTTTCGGCCAAGCACCCTGCAATCACTATATGCAGCATGTGAAGGGCGCTCGGCGCTAGCGGCTGCACTGACATGGAGGGAGATCTTGGAGCACTGCATGCTCAAGACGCTGCAGGCAGGGATTTTGCAGAGCACTCCGCAAATGCCTGATTCATATGTGGAAGCGTCCTCAGATTACTATGGGCAGCTTTTTCCGGGCAGATGTGGGGTGCTCACCCAAAAGCGCGAGTACTCTGCTTACGCGCTTCTGTGAAACCAGCCTAAATGAATAGTCAGTAGCACAACTTGGGCACTAGATGGCACCCTATATACACTAATATACTACAATACAGACATAACCGTTTTATATAAAGCACAGGTATTTAACTAGAAAAACTGTCATAATAAGTAACATATACTCTGTCTACGAAATGTATTGTTTGCATAAAGATTGGAAACATTCTATGTCCAAACAAATGCACCTTATGCATACAGGATAGTAACATACACAAGAAAAGCTGGAGAAAGGGGGGGAAGGGAAGATTCTCACCAGCCTTACAGTGGTGGGGCCCTTAGTTACGCCTGGTAAGTGGGTAAAAGATTGTGTCTTTTGTGAAGTTAGTCCCTTTTGGTGGGATAAGCCTTGTTATAGGGTGTTTGGACCACATTGAAGGATGTCCCTATTCATTCTCATGTATATTGTGTTCTGTTTCAATAGTCTGCGTGCATTAAATAGCAATATACAGAAATGACATAAAAAATAAATTGCCCATAGTGATGTATAAGTCCATAGGTTCACCAAAAGTGCATATGACCTTAGTCTTTAGGGATGACAGTTTGTAGCAAGCTCAGTTTGTAGCAAGGATGCAGTTTGTAGCAAGTATGCAGTATTCAATAATGGCTAGTTACAGACGTGTTTTGCAGTTTATCGCTTCATCAGTGTAAATTGCCATTTAGTCTGTGACATAAGTTTAGAGCAGTAAAAAATGAGTGTCACTTCTGTGTTTGTTTTTAGTTCATACATATTGGTTGAAAGCATTTTGTACAGTAAAATTAATGCAGTATATTATATAAATGTTATACCTTGCGCATGTGGTTGGCAGGAGTATATCGCTGGTCTGGGTAGGGTTAAAAAGTTTGAGCCACCTGTTAAGTAGGTGATGTTAGTATAGGGGTAATCAATGATGTTTTCTTAAAATTCAGTATAATTTACCTGAGTATGAGGAAGGAGACCATGGGGGCAAGTGTTCCTGCTTTGTACCAGTGGTTATTCGTGAGTAAGTATAAAAGTATGGTAGCAGTAGGTATAGTAGGTTTAATAATATAAAGGTATTGTGGTATATCAGACTTGCTTTGAATAGGTGGCGTGCTTCAGGCAGGAGACCTATGAACTTATACATCACTATGGGCAATTAACTTGCCATTTACCTACTATAATAAATGTTACGGTATATTGCATATATTCTAAGTATGTCACACACCCCGCTTCAAGATATCCATAACATGTGGGTAATACCGACCTGAAGAGGGCGTTCTGCAGAGATGATTGGAGGAAAGAAAGCCCCTCCCAGTCCATAAATACCTGGGACCTCCCACTCATTACCCAGTCTTTCATCTCTGCAGACGGCGAGCAAGTCAGAAGATGATGCCTCCTCCTTGCACAGGGGGACTTGAGGTAGCCGGGATTATTCCCGGCCCGCTTTTTATTCTATTTCCGCCCAGATGCCCCTTTCATTCTATACATGCCTCCCAGCCTTGGCTGAGGTCTGGGCGAGGGTAGAATGGCACATTAGGTGCCCAAGAGCTATGCTCCACCGTGAGACCCTGTATTAGAGGGTAGGCGGTGATCCGGGCTGGTGACCCCGGTTTGGGATGCCCTGTCCCTCGGCCATTCACCCCAGGTGGTGTTCCCCGTTCCCATCTCTGGGTGCCCTTCTCCTCGAGGGGGGGGGGGGCCTTTTATTTAGTGTGTAGTGTGGTGTTTTCACTGTATCTGCAGCCACCGTGGGCCGGCTTATTGTGGACACAGCTGAGGAGATCCCTCTCCTCAGCTTAGGCTGGTGGCGGCGGGGCCGGGCGTGGGCACGTTGCCGCGGCCCGCCTGTCTGTTGCTCCCTTCTCTGGTACCGGCGCCGCGGCCACGGCATCGCGCGAGGTGAGGAGCGCTTCTCACACGCTGAGGGGGGGGGCTGCGGGGACGGGCGCTGGAGCGCCACCGCGGCCTGTCCTCCCCGCCTGTCTTCTGCCATATACCGGCGCCGCAGCCTCTGTCACCGCTGCGGCGCCGGTTCTTGCCTGGGCCTTCTCCCCTCACGTCGGTCTACAGGGGGTGGGGCAGGGTTTTTGACTATCCTGGGTTTTGGTTCTTTAAAACCCCCCAGGACACCTGAATGGACTCGCCTCTTCCCGGTCCCATGGTGCGTCTAAGAGCAGTGGCTCTGGCGGCCGCATCCTCCGCCTCCCTCTAACGGGAAGCGTGCCAGTGCCGGCCATTAACGAATCCTAGAATGACATCATTACCACACACAGCAGTGGCAACGAGTGGAGGAGGCAGAGCTTTACAGCTAAAATAAGAGCCATTGTCTGGGATTAGAGTGAAGCAGGAGCAGGAAAAATAGGCAAAAGTTACTATTCGTGGGGAGAGCAATTCAGGGGATGCTAGTTAAAAATGTGAGTTTTGGTTCGGTTCAAAATTAGGTTCTCAATCAGAGTTTTCACTGTAGAAGAGATATTTAGTTGGGGCAACATAATTCAGCACAGAAGCCAGCAAATCATTGTGTAATAGTACAAGCTACTGATGTTCAGTGTACATGAGAACATTCCTTTTAAAGGGACAGTGCAGACTATGGTAAATATAGGGCAGCAAGACACGCCCCTCATGCCTGCCCCATGTGCCCCCTCCTCCTTTTCTCTCAGCACAGGGTAGAAGCCGTAGCAGGGCTCCAAAAATTGCCCTCAATTCAATTCTATTCCTCCAGGACGGAGTGAAAAAGAAGCTCTGTTTCTTGGACCTCTCGGTGCAGTGCCACTGTGGTTCCACAGCTCACACTTTAGCGTTAACATTAAATACAGTAATTTATCACTACATAAACAAAAGTTGTTAGACATTACATGGGGTGTATTCTCCAGCAACAATGGACCTTCAAAACTCAGTCCTGCTACAGCTTTATCCCTGGGGCCAAGGACAGACTGGCCATAGAAAGATCTGTTAGAATTCCTGGTGAGCCAAACTGTTTGGAGGCTGACTAGGCTGCTGCTCATAACAATCCCTCGCAATCATTGCCCCCTTAGTCTCACCCCCAGCCCCACTGTATCCTCCCAGCCAAGAGTCCCTGGCCATTTTTGTCCACCTATGCTCTAGCCTCAGCATCGTGGCTGTGGAGGGGCTACAACCCTATTATCTGCCCCTACAATATTAAAGGTTCATTACCAAATCCACCCCTGCCCATGATCTTTCCCTGCATTTCATCGGTCATGGAGCTTGGTTACTGTCCACAAAGTGCATATTGTGGAGTGGGCGGCTTAGTGGCAATGGGCAGTTATGGGCTGGCCAGTTAAAGTCCAGGTTGATTTTTGGCCCCAGACCACAGCTGCCTGGTGCTAAAGATGGCACCCAGTCTCACTCCTTATTCACGTGGGAGGACCTCTACAGTATATAAGGGGGCACACATGGTCTGTGGTATAGCTTATCACTGCATGGTTCACAGAAGCAGCAGCTCTAGATCTCAGGGACCCAGCAACAATGGAAATAGGTAAGTATATATATATAAAGCCATCTATTGTCGCCTATAAGGTTATATGACTGGTAGGTTGGTAGCTTCAGCTTCTGTTTAGCCACAGTTGGGCTTTAAAGAAGACCATTGGACCTACTATAAAAACGGGCCATCCCCCCCCCCCCCCCATCTGCCCCTACCTTTTGGATGTGACCAGCTGCTTTGGGGCCCGATCCTCACCCCGCTGCCGGCTTAGTCGTTTGCAAATGACAGCACGGCTTTAGCAGGATTTCGGGCAGCTCCATTGCATCCCACTGCGCAGGCACGAGATCAGGGGCTGCGTGCAGTGCCTGATGGGATGCAAGATGGCTCCGCTTCTCAGAAGCTCGCCCAGGATTGGTTTGGGGAAGGTTTTAACCTCCCCTCCCCCGATGTTCCCCGGGAAGGTTTCTTACTTACTCAACATGGCAAACCCTAACAGTTCTTCATCCAACCAACCTTCATTCTAATTCCCCAGAACTGCATCCTGAAATGTCATTTAGCATAACATGCATGGTCTGTTTCACACAGGGACGTGGACTACTGCAGCTGTGTATTTCCTTGTTCATTCTGTATTGTTGTGATGTGAACAAACACCTCTCATGTTGTACCTCTGATTGTGTTTTGTAGCAATACTTTGTGCTGTTGATCATCACCGATGGGGTAATAACTGATCTTGATCAGACACGACAAGCCGTTGTTAATGCAGCCAAGCTTCCAATGTCCATTATTATTGTCGGAGTCGGAGGAGCTGATTTCAGTGCCATGGAGTTTCTTGACGGTGATGACGGAGGGCTTCGGGCACCCTCTGGGGAGATGGCAATAAGAGACATTGTGCAGTTTGTGCCATTTAGGAATTTTGCACAGGTAAGATATTGAAGTATATTCTATCAAGGCAAAATAAATATTATGGAAGATGATTGAGTTATTAATCAAGTTTTAAATATATATATTAATGTCATTATCCTTTAGGCTAATAAGCAATATTATCACCATACATGATGCTCTAAAATTAAATTAGGCACTGTAACAAGACTATATATAGTAAGTGTACACATGCCGCTCCAGGGATGAGTTAAATGCGGAGGAAGAATTCCTATGTGTGGCAAGCATACAATGGCCATGTATGTCCCCTCCCAAAAAAAATTATATAGTCCTTGCATTGAAAAAAAAATTCATGGAAGTAAAAAATTCAATTCATGACAAAAAAGCCTGAGAATTTCACTGAATCACACAATAGGAAGACAATGAAAATTAGTGGCACTTTTTTACTCCTGAGAAAAGTATTACACTTTTAACCCCTTTTTACCTGTAGTAAAAAGTGCCATTGACTTTCATTGTCTTTATGTAATCTGGTCATTCACTAACAGTGAGATCAGGCTTTTTTTCTCATGAATTTCATTTTTTAAACTTTTGGTGAATCGAGGAGATATAGATATAGATATATATATATATATATATATATATCTTGTTTTGAGCTCTTGGCTCTTTCCTTGATTGTGCTTTAGATAGATTGTGCTCAGATCATTATAAAGGCATCTTCCCCTTGCCTTATTTGAGGTATCATGGATATTTATCCATGACTTATCAAAATGGATTAAATAATTAGGCAGGATGCCTATCTTTCCCCTTCAACCCCATAATTAATAGGGAGTGTCTAAGCAGATTCCCTCCCGACCCTGCAATTTAGAGTGGGTGTCCCAGACCCCAAAATGAATAGCAGAATGGGTACAGATCCTCCCCAGAAGCCACAAGTACTACTGAGCCACCGCAAACATTAAAATGATTCGGCAAAATACAAGTGGACCCCATTCCGCAAATCCATAATGGAGTAGAAATAGGATCCCAGATCCCTACATTAATATGCAGAGTTCAAGCAGATCAACTTCAGATCTCAAAATTAATAGGTAGTCGATAAGAAAGGAATCCTCTGTAATGCACCCTGATCCCTCCAACCAATCTCTGCAGTATTGATACCCACAGGCCATTTGTAATTAGCCTTTAAAGCGATCCTGGAGATCGCTCAAATTTCCATAAATGTGCGTGTCCTCAGAGCCCAAAACTCGCCTTACCCTCGCCCCTCTTTCCATACCGGACCCCATATGACAACTGACAGTTGCAACTGTCTACCAGTGGATGCAATCACAGAAGTGGTGAGCATTTGGATTTTTCTTCCAATCCATTCCAGACACTCCTGACACTTGGGATTACCTCCTTGCCGATTGGATGTGACTGCAAGACAAAAAAAGACGTGGCCCCTCCCGGCCCCATAAGTAGCAGCTGCCTCCTAACCTGGATCTGTTTTCTTTCTTGAAGTTGCAAGTGACTGTGAAGGTTGTTCAGGAATTCGCACTCAAGGATTGACAGCAAGCGGGGGATTGCACCCTGTCGGCTTCCTGCATAGCCTTATTCCCACGGATCCCCCAGACCCAATTGTGCCTCCCACAGCTTCTGGCTGTTCTTGGGTTCGTGAAGGTAAGGTGGAAGCGCCGGGGTCTTGGGGCGCTTACAGATTGTATATGCTCTGGGCTGCAGGCTTTTTGAAAAGTAAGACAGCCGCAGGTTTCTCTCTGGTGTACCTGCTGAGGAACATTTTTATTTTTTTTAGTTTCAACCCATCCTTCTTCCAAGTTAGGTAGGTTTTTTTCAAAAAAAAAAGAAAAGATGTTGGTATGCCTTTAAGGGGCGTGGCTGACGTCACACAGGGGGCGGAGCTTAACACGGAACCACAAGCCCGTGTTATTTCAGTGTGTCTCTCTCCGGGCTGGAGGAAGGTTGTTTTCAGGCTCCCCTGCACGGTTCAAGGTTAGTGTACAGCAGCCTGGCTGACATGAGGCTGCTATTATGTTTGCATTGCGGTGGCGCTGGCAGCTGCCACCGCTGGCCAGGCCGTTTGCTGGATTTTGATCATGTTGAGCTTAAGGGCTCTGGGTGTGGGGATAGCGGCCACGGAGACATGCGGCAGCGGCAAGGGGGGGCAGACCGTCCGCAAGGTTCCTTCGGTCAGGGGCATCCTCGAACCAGCTAAAGGCAGATGCCTTGAGAGCCTCTGTGCAGCATCTACTTCAAGAAGGGGTAATTTGTCAGGTACCCTTTCAGGAAGGTCAGGGATTTTATTCCAACCTGTTTACAATTCCCAAAAAGGACGGGTCGATTCGTCCCATTTTAGACTTAAAGGGTCTCAACAAGCATTTCCGGGTGAAGCATTTCCGCATGGAGACTCAAAGGTCAGCGGTAAGATCAATTCAGCCCGGGGATCTTTTGACTACAATAGACATAAGGGACACGTATCTTCATGTTCCGATTTTTCCAGGGCATCAGAAGTTCTTGAGGTTTGTCCTGGAAGGCCAGCACTTCCAGTTTGTGGCACTTCCATTCGGGATATCCTCGGCTCCAAGAGTATTCGCCAAGGTCTGGGCAGGTCTCATGGCCATTTTCAGAAGCCAGGGGATATGCATCGTCCCATATTTGGACGATCTCTTAATTTCAGCCGGGTCTCCTCAGCAGATCATGAAGGATACGCAGACGGTTCTATCAACTCTGGAAGAGTTCGGCTGGGTGATCAATTATCCGATGTTCCATATCATTCCGGCGCCAGTTAGGAATTTCTTAGGAATGATGCTGGACACAGGTCAGGTCAAGATGTTTCTACCAGAGCAGAAGGCTCTGCTAATTCGGAATCAAATAGAGTCCCTACTGGCCTGCCAGCAGCCGACCATTCGACTAGGGATGAAACTAGTAGGCCTTATGGTGGCCTGCTTCGAGGCTGTTCCTTTTGCCCAGTTTCACATGAGGCCTCTTCAGTTGAGCCTGTTGGCAAGCTGGGATTGAGCCCCACAGTCGCTGGATCAAGTCTTTGTTCTGACTCCCTCGGCCAGGCAAATTCGGCTGTGGTGGTTGGACCCTCTGCACCTATCGGTAGGCAGGTCCTTTCTGACACCACAGTGTTGCCACGGATGCCAGTCTTACAGGCTGGGGGGGCATCTGGCAAGCCCAGAAGATCCAGGGATAATGGGGTCCGAAGGAGAATCGGCTTCCCATAAATATATTGGAATTAAGAGCAATCCGGCTAGTGCTTCAGTATCTGACCCCCAGTTTAAGGGGACAGGCTGTCCAGGTCCAGTCAGACAATCGGATGGCGGTAGCCTATTTCAATTATATGGGGAATACTCGGAGCAAGAGTGCTCTAGAAGAGGTAAGCCGGATTCTGACTTGGGCAGAGGAGAATGTTCCCTGCATCTCAGCAGTTTACATCCCGGGGGTAGAAAACCAGGAGGCAGACGCTTTGAGCAGGAAGGCGCTGCGTCGGGGAGAATGGTCCCTCAGTCAGAAGATCTTTCAAGCCCTTTGCCTTCGCTGGGGGTGTCCGGAAGTGGATCTCTTTGCATCCAGACACAATCACAAGCGGCCAAAATTCAGGCCCCTGTCAAGGGACCCTCTGACCATAGCAACGGACGCCCTGTCAACCTCTTGGGCAAGGTTCAAGCTCCTGTAAATTTTTCTCCTGAGCCGGGTACTAAGAAAGATAGCTCAGGAGGGGGTACCAACCATTCTGGTGGTTCCTCGCTGGCCAAGGAGAAGTTGGTTTTCAGACATAGCAGGGATGTCGGTAGACCATTGGCGCCTGCCAGTCGATCCAGACCTTCTCACACAGGGGGCGCTTCGGCACTTGAATTTACAGATGCTGGTTTTGACGGCCTGGCTATTGAGACCTCGATCTTAGCAGAGAAAGGGTTATCGGCTAAGGTTATTCAGACCATGATTCAGGCCCGGAAGAAGTCGTCTTCCATGATTTATTACAGGGTCTGGCGGGCGTTCATATCCTGGTGTGAGGCTAGGAAATTTTCATGTAGAAAGTATTCGATTTTTAGAATTCTAGAATTTCTACAAAATGGCTTAGAAAGGGGCCTACAATTAGGCACCCTAAAGGGGCATGTATCGGCCTTATCTATTTTTTTCCAGAAGTCTATCGCTAGCAATAGGCTCATTAAAACTTTTTTTCAGGGAGTCACTCATGTCCGGCGACCGCGCAAGTCTATTTTACCGGTGTGGGACTTGAATCTGGCTTGAATTGGCTCTCCAGCGTGCTCCTTTTGAACCTATGATTGACGCTCCATTAAGCATTTTGACGCTTAAGGTGATATTTTTGGTGGTAATCGCCTCTGTGCAGCGAGTTTCTGAAGGGCCGAGAAAGGGGCTTCCGCCAGCTAAAGCCACTGTCAGTAAGTGGATTAGGCAGGCAGTAGAAAAAGCCTACTCGGCCAATGGGAAGGAACCCCCTTTTCGGGTCACGGCCCATTCTACTAGGGTTATTGGTGCTTCCTGGGCCTTTCAGCATCAGGCTTCAGTGGAACAGGTTTGCAAAGCTGCCACCTGGTCTTCGTTTCATACATTCACTAAGTTTTACAAGGTGGATGTTAGAGCCTCAGCTGACGCTGTTGTTGGTCGAAGGATTCTTCAGGCGGTAGTGAAATGAACTACCTGCTGTTCTGCGCTGGGGATCCCGCCCATAGATGGCACTGCTTTTGGAGATCCCAAGTGTAAGGAGTGTCTGGAATGGATTGGAAGAAAAAATGCAATTCTGTGAGTACTCACCTGTAGAATTGTTTTTTCTGGGAATCCATTGCAGACACTCCGGCCCACCAGTGTTTGGGTCATGATCTATCTTTTGATGTTTCTTTGATGGTGTTTAGTCCATTTATTTCATTGGCATAAAAAAAAAAAAAAAAGAAGAGAGAGCTTTATTTACTTGTTTATTATTTATTTCTTGAGAGTATTCTGGCGGAGTTCGGTGTGAAGTAACATGGACTGCTATATAGGGCCTCCCGGCCTGCCTCTATTTTATGTTTTACTGCATTTTAAGTAACTGATCTAGGTTAGGAGGCAGCTGCTACTTATGGGGCCGGGAGGGGCCACTCCTTTTTTTGTCTTGCAGTCACATCCAATCGGCAAGGAGGTAATATATATATATATATATATATATATATATAATCTTTTCTGCCCCTATCAGTAACCTTAATGTTTTTTCTAATTTCAGGCACCCAAAGAAGCCCTAGCTCAAAGCGTTTTGGCTGAGGTTCCCCAGCAAGTTGTGTCCTACTTCAACATGTACAAACTTAAACCACCCAATGACCCTGCAGCCAAATAAGATCACCATTATCTGATACAGAACATTGATTGAATTAATTCCCAACCATATTTTCTTGGATAGCGTGGGGAAGGACTGGAGCTATTTTAATATGTTTATGTCTGATTCTATTGGGTTTTTGGTCTCTAGAGAGACTAATAGGAAAAGCCAATCCCATAATATTAGTACATAGTATTATTGTGCCAATGCCAAACTTCCAGGTGACACCCATGGCTTTTCTTTAATATGAACTTCCCTCTTGGTCTCCACAGGCAGGAGTGGGGTGATATCAATCCAGTGGAGTCACAGACAGTTAAAAGAATCTTAGAATACCTCTAACCCTGCGAGCACAAAACAAAAAGGATATATATACAGTTGTTCTTTAACCTGTAACCCCGCACAGCTGTTCGGCCTTATTCCAGGAAATTGAAGCTAGATTGCTGCATCCTGGCATTAATTACGGCAACTGGCCACACCCGCTCCACTCATTTCAAAG
This sequence comes from Gastrophryne carolinensis, assembly GCA_027917425.1. Classification (NCBI taxonomy): domain Eukaryota; kingdom Metazoa; phylum Chordata; class Amphibia; order Anura; family Microhylidae; genus Gastrophryne; species Gastrophryne carolinensis. The sequence continues at coordinate 373,848,109 of CM051239.1, forward strand.
GAGAGGGCGTGCCACTGTAAGGAACATAGGACGGAGCCAGTACTTGTGACCGATAGATGCTTGACTACGGCCACAGGGATGGTGGTGGTTTCAAACTATCGACATTGTGTGAATCAGCTGCGAAGGACTATAGGGGAGAATCTATTGTTTTGTTCCTTATGTTTGCCCCGACAGGACTTTAAAGCACAATTCTAGACATTGGTTACCCCTACCCCAGCACCCTTTTACTTTTGGAGTTAGGCTATAAGAATAACTATTGAACACCCAACCCTAGCATTTGACTATTCCAAAGAGCCATGTAACCTACGTGCCTAAAATTAACAGTGCCTAACTAGTTTGACTAGCTCCATTTACATACAGGTTTCCTTTTAGGAACACTTTAAAGCTGCTACATACTGCTGTTTACTCTTACCATGTAGAATAAGCCTTTCCTTCTTTTTGCAAGATGCCAGTGTTGCACGGGAGATTTTAAAGTTGAGGGGATTAGCTAAGATGACGCAATCCATCAGTGTGATTTTTCGCAACTGCTCCCCCTGTGCTAAACACAATTTGGGCAACAAAATTTGCTGGGATTCTCCTCCAATCCTGGCGGGGGCTCTGGCTGGACTTCCGCTTTAGAGAGGAGCAACACCCTCTCTCAAGTCTGTAAGATTCTTAGGGGTCTACCTTTTTTTATGTTACCCCGCTGTGTGAAACCCCCCAGATCGCCTGATCCACTCTCTTTTCCCCAAGCCATTGCCACATTTTCACAACACACCCTAGCTAGACGCACACCCGCGACAAGCCATTTTGAAGAGGCTGGGGCGGGGATGAGGCCTATTTCCTTTGCTGCACTAGGCTCCGTATGGCACAGGGAATCTGAATAGAATGAGTGGCCTGTGCATGCACTGAAGGAATGAGGAAAAGATTTGTTTCCTGTGTGTTGTTCCTGTTTTTAAGGACAGAATCAGAGAAAGGATTACACTGATGGCCTGTATAGGAATCTATTAGTTTTTTGCAAATTTATCTTAAAGTGGACCAAAACCCAGGATTTTGACTATCCTGGGTTTTGGTCCTTGTCCCCACTTTGTGAAACCCCCCAGATTGCCCGAACAAACTCACCTCTTCCCAGTCCTATGGCATATGCACGGCCGCTCATCCAATCAGCGCACTCGGATCCGCTCGAGCCCCTGGGTTCAGGAGCTCATCTAATGCGAGCGAACCTGAGCGCACTGGCAGCCCTACCCCCCGCTACTAGTACCAGTGCCCGCGCCGACCATTCACAAATGCCTGGTGAGGAGGCGCGCCTTGCTAGAGGGATAGCGGGGTTGTGGCCGCGGCTTGTGCATGCACCATTGAACCAGAAAAGAAGGTGAGTTTATGGGCGACCAGCGGGGTTTCACACAACGGGGTATCCTGATTTTGGATGCCCGGGGGGTGGGAATCAATCGGCCTGGGTATCTTATAGATTCCTAGGCCGATCTCCGTAGCTTTTGGTTAAAGTGGACCAAATTTTTATTGTTCCTCTCTCCTCCAGTCAGGTTTCCTAGCCATGCATATGAAAACCTGAATGTCAGGCTAGCTATTGCCCCCTCCACTCTCGCTGTGTCCCCCCCTACGTGAGCCATTCATCTAGGCCTGGCACGGGAGTGTGCAGCAGTCTGAGGAATGCTGCAGGTGTCTCACATATGCGATCGCCGACATATTAAGTAACTTCAATCCCGAGGGTTTCACACACCGGAGCATCCCAATTCGTGATTCTCCATGGGCAGGGAATCTGCCTGCTGACCCTCAACCCCTGCGGTGAGCTGTACTTACCTTATAACAACAGCACACACAGCCCTGTTTAGAAAGAGATATGTAAAGTTCACTTTAGGGCTAGTGAGCAGCTGAATGAGGGTTTAGGTGCCACACCTAATAGGACCGCTTTAAGCTGTGTTTTATATATATTTTATGTACACTTTATACATGTATGTATATAGAATTACCTTGTTGTAATATAGATAAAAACAAAATGTACTAAGTTCTACTTTATTTGCCATTTGTCGGTGTGTATCCTAATGACCGCTCAGGCGGCATGTTGCAAGTTCGAGGTCACCCTCAGTAACCAGAATGATTTGAAGGAAAAGATGTGAGCTTGACGTGGGAATTGTTGTACACGATGCCTGTCTGTAATTGGATGGATCATGATTCATCTCACTTATGGTTTATCATCTCAGCGTGTATTAAACTAGACAGTTCAACTCAAAGCCCAAAACCCAAGAGATTGCTCTTAATTCCACCTTAAATATCAGCTGTCTATTACTGTCTGCTGAGCAGATTTTACCATTTATCACTATTCATGTGAAGCATGCTGGATACTAATGCGCAGATCACACATAAGCTATCAAACTATAAACTCCCAGCATGTCGTTCAAGCTTGCCATAAGCCTGCTCTGCACCCAATTAAACTTATATATATTTGTTTATTTATAGGGGCCAAAAATCGATCTGGGTTTTTTCGCCCTCCAACCAGCCCTCCACATCTCTATTGAGCCCCCAATGTGCTTTCCAGCTGGTCAACAAATGCCCATCATAGCTGAAGTTATAGCATTGCAGGAGCAGATAATTAGCAGGGGTGGATATGGCTATTCTTAAAATGATGGTACCAAAGCTTTAGTATTTTCGGTGCAGTTACTGTGGTAGGGTAGGCATGATGCTAAGGCTATAGCATTGCTGGAGCAAAAATCTTGAGGTGGGTTAAAGTGGATCGGTTATGGGAGGAGACTCAGAAAACAGGGGAAGAGGAGCAGAGCCCCTATTTATTTTATTTGGGGTGGTCCAGTAGGGGGCATGGCACAGATGGGGTGTGGCTTCTGCAAACCCCAGCTGCCAAAGTGGTGAACATGAGAATGTGACTGCCTCTAAAACATTGATGGGTATTTAGTATTAGTTTATTTGGTACGTGTTACAGTAGTTTTATTTCAAATTATTTAAACAGTTGTTTTCCATTAAAAATTCATGGTATCTGTTGTATATCTATTTGTGTTTCGCATGCACCATTTATACACCCCCAAAATGTAACTTCCATACATTTCTGAATGAGAAAACTACGTTGCCCAGTGTACGCCAATGTCCACCAGTGTGTGTATTTATTACCCTAAAACATGTTTTAACATATTGTAAATATGACTGACAAGTACTGTAGGTTCTGTCTTGCTATATAGACTGTTTTTTTGCGAGGTCTACATTTTTTTCACAAACATAGCTGCACATGCAAGCATGAAGTCCGCATGGCCATGTGATGTCCTGAGGCCTTTTTTTCCAAAAGTATACCTCGATGTAGCTGTGATGCTCCACTGATGCGCGCTCGTGTCAAAATTGTGTCAAAATGTAAAAGTGCAATGACAGAACACATTGACCTATTGGAAGCAGATATATTAGAGCTGGCAAGGGAATGCAAACAAAAGTCAAATAATGTCCGTAATGAGCAAGACGCTACAAGAAATCATAATTACAACAGATGATTTTGAAAATAGGTCTCGTAGGCGTAAAAATCTCAGAATCTGAGGAATACCAATAGAAATTAAACATGATGGAGCTAAAACCTTTTTATAAAAGAAGCATTCAAGACTAATCTACTAATGTAGAAAGGAAAAACAACTATCGACAGATGGCACCATGATGGCATAAAGAGATGAATTACCGACAAGCTAACTCAGGATGTACTATGTCTGTTTCTATTGGATCTATTCAAATACAGATATTTCAGGATTTTACAAAACGCACCATGCATTGGAGATACCTTTTGAAATCACTGCTAGCACAACTGGATTTGAATCAGGTCCGGATCAAATGGATCAGCCCACTAAGTCAATAATTAGAGCAGGGATAACCATGATTTTTAGGGATAGAGACCCTTTGAACCCACTGTTAAACACCTTGGCACTTGTTTCTATAACAATCTTGGAATGGGAAATAAATGGCAGAAAAATTATTGGTAGAAGAATGGGCAAAAAAATAACCCATTTTAAGAACGACATCAGAAGAGGGAAGAAGAAGAAAGACGGGGTGAAGAGCAAGAAGAATAAAAAAAAATAACAATGAAGAAAAAAGGGAAACAGTTTTTTTGTATATAAAAAAAACTTTTATATATAAAAGCACTGGGCTAAATCTAGGGAGATCGGAAAACTATAATAATATGAAACCGTGACGGTCGGCAAAATGGACTTTAAAAAAAAGATACAAAATCCTGGAAAATTTAGTTTTCCTGGGTAGTTGAGTCTTGGGTGTGAAGGGGAAAGGGGATAAGGATGGATATATACCATACACAACTAACAAACAAAAAAGTCTTAATGGACCTACAAGGAGAAATAAAAGTTATGCACAGAGACAAGTAGAGGTAAAGGAAAACAGGCATGCATAAGTAGTTAATAATGGTGCTTTTACAATACACGCATGAAAAATACAACAATAAAAATATGCACATTTAATTTAAAAGTGGCTAATTGTCCATATAAAAGGAAAGCTATCAAAGAAATTAAACATTGCATTGCTGAAAGAAACTAATTTTAGAAAAGACAAAGGGCCATACAGCGCATTTAAAGAATTCAAACATAAGCTATCCAATAATAACTGTAATAGTAAAAATCGGGGTAAGTTTGCACAATAATCATCACATATGCTCCCAACCAAGGCCAGGCCAAATACATAGCAACTATATTCAAAAAAATAGATCAGTTAAAAAAAGGAACATTAATATGGGCAGGAGACTTTAATCTGTTTGCAAACTCAGAAACAGACTCAACAGGTATAAAAAGAAGAAACACTGAACCGATTACACATCACCAAACATTTTAAATGACTTCATTTATTTGATGTATGGTGTATACTTCCCCAAACAGAAAAAGACTATTCTTGCTACAATAGGGCTCAGAATTCATATTCTAGGCCGGACTTTTTTTTTTATCAGGCATCAAAACCTGCAAAAGGTTACAGACTGTACCATAGAAAACATAACGTTTTCAGACCATGCCCCGATTACAATGACACTGAACTGGGGAAACATGAACTATACTGGTCAGCAATGGCAATTGAATAGAGAAATCCTATATGCACAGATGACCAGCACTCATGTATGATTCCACCAAGTGTATTTTATAAAGACAAATGTGGTACAGAAAAATCCATCACAAAATGTCAGCAGTCCATATTAGGTCTGATGATAAACAGTGTCCATATTTCCAACGTTTCAGGGGAGCAGCCCCTTTCATCAGGGACAGACAAACAGACAAGATAAATGCTATGAATTTATATAAATAAACAAGATAATAAAGATGAGGCAGTAACTACTTACCTGCACCCACAGGGGCTCCTAAACAGAGGGAGCCCCTTCACTGGACTATGAGAGTGGGCGGCAGTGTCCCTGCCTGTCAGTGGGCCAGGGAGTGAGAGCAGCCGGGCGTCAGAGTCTGCCCGCCAACCAGTGACGTCACGGACGCCTCCTGGGCGCATGTTAAATAAAAGAGCTTTTACAAAATATTAAACACACATATGGCGCAAAGGGGGGATGAACGTATATCAGGAGGAATAATAGACAGGAATATGGGGGAAAACAACAAGGAGGGACAGAAGGGATGAAGAGAATGAACATTGGGAGACGGGACAGCAAGAAGGGGGGGAAGGAAGGAAACGGGGAAGTGGGACAATGGACGCAGGTAAAAATAATAGAAGGGGAAAGAATGAGCAAAAAGGCGGGATCACAAAGTGAGGGACCCTACAGTAAGCAGATAGGGAGATAACGGAGGGATAGGAGAGGGAGGGATAGGTAGAGGGGAGAAAAAAGAAGGGGTAATGGAAGGGGCAACAAAAACAGCGATTCCAGATGAGGGATAGGAACGGGAGAAAAGGAGGGGAAGGAAAGAGGAAGAAAGGGAAGAGCATAAAAGGGAAGAGGAAGGGGGAGCAATAAGGAGGAACAGGGGGGAAATACAGGCGAAGCTGGGAAGAAGGCGGAATGGAAAAGAGGGGGACAGAGTAGAAACCGGGACAAGAGGGACATAAAGGAGCGCGTTATACGGCCGGGGTATGGGAAACCGATTCAAAAGAGGGACAACAGATTCATGTTCAGGCAAGAAGCAAGTAAAACCAAAGAAGGTGTTTAATCCCCTAGGGTGAGCTGTGTCCAATTTGTGTATCCAGTAAGTCTCTCTTTGGAGCAATCTCCGATGGCGATCGCCACCCCGCCGTGGTCTCTCGATATGCTCAATGACCATTCCCCTTAGTTCATGTATTTGGTGGTTGTGTTGCAACCCGTTCAACTTACCACCCGCACAGGCTGTTTTAGATGTAACAGCTGTAACGTTTGTAATTCCTTAATCCTCGGCCCCGAGTTTACTCATCCCCACACTGGCCGACGATTTAAAATCCAAGGTGTTTTCTCATACCTCACTGAATACTGTGTCTACTTACTCAAATGCCCGTGCGGCCTGATCTATGTTGGCAAGACGATCGGGCCCTTTAAGAAGCAGCACCGGAGTGATATCCGGGTCAGTATTAGCAAACATACGAATGGTGAGAACTATGAGAAACCGGTGGCTGTTCATTTTGTGATGGATTTTTCTGTACCACATTTGTCTTTATGAATTACACTTGGTGGAATCATACAGAAGTGCTGGTTATCTGTGCATATTGGATCTATAGCGGTGCCACCGCTGACCTGGCACCCACGCATATTTGTAGTAAGTGTGCACCAGCAACTTGGTCTTTTCTATAGAGAAATCCTAGAGACAGAAGAACACAGAAACAAAGTAAAGCAAGACTTGAAGGAATTTTTCATGATCGATAATACCATTGAGGTTTGGCTAGAACAATTTGAGAAACACATAAAAGCTTTATTCAAAGAACTTTCATTGCAATTGCGGAAAAAAATCTGAAAAAATATTCTGCAAAGGATAAATAACCTAGTAAAAACAACCTGGAAACAGCTCGTAAACAAAACGCAACGGAAAACACCTATGGACAGCTGTACACGGCAAGAAGTGCGCTCAAAGAACTACTAAATCCGAAGAAAAATAGACTGGAAATATGAAAAAAAAATGTAATGTGTGTGAGAAAAGCTTAGCGGATATGGCCAAAGAAAAGGGCAGAAAACGTCTTTGAAACAATTAAAGATGATAAAGGGATTGAACTGCATACATTGGAAGAAATAAAATCTATATTAAGAGTTTATCAGGACATATATAATTTGACAGAAGTTAAAATAAAAATGTTGACACTTATCTAGTTGACGTGAATATCCCTAGCATACCCACAGATCTTGTAGAATATCTGGAGAATCCATTCTATATTAAGGAAATTATCAGTGCAATAGACAACTTAAAAATTGGGAAATCTCCAGGCAGCAACGGTTTCCCTGCAGAATATTACAAAACCTATAAAAAAGTATCTGGCACCTCAACTACTACACCTTTTCGACTCAATAGACCATGTATAAACATTGAATCAATTCCAAAATCAGGCAAAGAGCCGACTTGCTGTACTCACTAGAGACCTATAACATGGACTTAAAGATTTATGCTGCCATCATCAGCAAACTGATAAAGGAAGTCCTCCCACATGTTATCTCTTCCAGGCCAGCTTCATGCCAAATAGTGGCATTCATCAGAATATTTCACTAGCAATAAAGGCACTAAACAAAATTAATTATAACTAAAAAGTCCAAAGGGATTATAGTGGCTGTAGATGCTGAAAAGGTGTTTGACCAGGTATCATGGGTTTTTTTGGAAGCCACCCTACAGCGAATCAGCCTGAGACCAAAATATATTGTAAAGATTATGAGCTTATACAAAAACCAAAATGCACAAAGGGTGCCCCTATCACTATCTTTATTGACCCTCCATATAGAGGCCTTAATCTATAAAATCTACATGGACCCTTTGATTAACTCTTTAAGTGCCATCCTACCTTTTTGTCAGCCACTTTTGCCAGACTATTTTTTCACCATTTTGCTCTACACATGTGCATCTGTGAATTTTGAAGGGTTAAAAATAAAATATGTAGTGTGTTTTCGTAATAAAAAAAAGTTTTTCAATCTTATTGCATGTAAAAGCCCCATTTCTCGCGGTTACAACAATACCACATATGTATTGGTAGACACCCTTTCCTGCCCAGGAGACTCCCCCGAATTGAAACAGCGCTGTAGGAGATTTTCAGCTAAAATACAACTGCTATGCGCACCTTGCATTTTGTTTTTAAACAACCCTTTACACAAACTATATATTCTCTGGAAGTACACACTTCAAGCTTTCTAGACGTACCAGGCTTGTTGACGTGGACACAGTTTTCTGGAAGTAATCCCTCAATTAATTATTTGGTTGCACATGGTTTCCCTAAAAAAAAGAATAAAAAAGCAGAATCAAAGCCATATTTTCCTAAAAAAAACAATATGCAAACAAGAACAAGTTAAATCTGAAAAAGCAACATCCCCCAAATAGAGTAATACCCAACATGCATAGGTACTGTCAAGGGAAGCATTACCAAACACCCCAAATGAAAGCAGGTAACAGTAATTTTACTTGAAAATGTCAGCTTTGCAGACAAAGTGCGCACATTGCACCTTGCAAAAACCAACCCTTTACATTTGGAATACCCCCACAAACCATATATTCCCTGAAAGTACAGAAGTTAAGCTTCCTAGGCGTACCTAGCTTGTTGTAGTGGGCTCATCTGTCTAGAAGAAATCCCTTGAAGATTTCTTTGGTTGCACAGGGTTTCCCTAAAAAAATGTATAAAAAAGCTGAATAAAAACACACATTTTCCTAAAATATCAATATGCAAACAAGCAGAACAATACCCAACTTGCATAGGTACTTTTAACCCTTTAACTTGAGATTTTGTCACCCACTGTTGACAGGTCATTTTTCACCATTTTGCGCAATGTTTATGATTTTTGCAGAAATTTCCAGGAAAACAACATTTTTTTTTTTTTGCGCCAAAGTTTAGACTTTAACATGAAATGTCTTGTTTGTAATTTTCCACAGTTTTTTTTAAATATTTTAAAGTAAAAAAAACAAATTTTATTAAAAATGGTCTAATTTATTTTAAAGAAAACATTTATATTATTAAAGAAAACCATATTGAATGTGAAAGCCCCATTTCTCCTGATTTCAATGGTACCACATATGTATCGTCGCCCATTCCCCAGGAGACCCCCCCAAACTAAAAAGAGCACTTTATAACATTTACAAATAAAATACAACTACTATCCACACTATAAAGGGTTAAATTAACAAAGATTTGGGGTTTTTAAACCCTTAAAAATCCCTCCTAAAATGGTGTGCGGTCCCCCCCTACCCAGCAAAACCAGCCAGGGGACCAGCTAAGGGGGCTTGTAGAACAGGGTGCAGGTGCCCCCCCCACCCAGCAGGCTACAAGCCCGCACAGCCTAAATAACTTCTTCTGCCCCCCGGGCTTTGGGGAGGCAGGTAATGGGGGGGGGGCAGTAGTTAATGGCAAGTCACCTGCTAACCTACAGTGGCTGTGGTGGCCCGGACAGCAGTGCAGGAGTGATATATATATGAGTTTACTGATTTTTGTTACATTCACCCAATAGGACGCACTGACATTTCTCCCCACTTTTGGGGAAAAATAGGTGCGTCTTATAGGGCGAAAAATGCGGTACTTAAGTCAACCAATGGAACAAGGTGGCCTAGGGGCACCTTAAAAAGCATATTCAGATGGAATCATCAGGCAAATAAAGGGGATTGGATACAACTAGAACCTATAAAAACTGAAGTTGTACTTTCACTAAACAAAGTACTGACAGAGGTAACCAGACGTTCATCACACCCCCTTACATTTCCAACAATCAATACGTTAAAAAAACAGATACTTAATCCAGAAAAGTCCCAACATCCACAAAGTCTTATTGCTCTAGGCAAAAAGGATGATTTTGTTAAAAGAACAGAACATTGTACACTACAACAAATCCAAGGGAAGTATATCCAAGATATCTGTATTAACAACGGCGATGAGCAGCGGCGCATTCTGGGTCTCGCTTTCCCGCTGCTTTATCGTACAGAGGAACTATAGTCATTTTTGACCATAGTTCCACTTTAAAGGAGCACTATCGCAAAAAAAGGCCCAACGATAAAAATCCATATAAATATACTGAATGACAGGAGGAGGGATTACTTATATACCCTGCATCAAGAAATATCCAGCAAGGTTTGTTTTTTTATTTTAATAGTAAGAAGAGGAAATAAGCGGTGACAGGTTCTGTCATCTCTGACTCACTAAACCTGTCACCCCGGATTTTATTCCTACCATGAGAGAATAAACCACAAGCTTGGTGGGGGGTTTGTTCAGTTCGAGTGTATAAGTGACCCCTCCTCTCTTTAGCTGACATGTTTATGTGGATTTTTAATATTACACAATAGTATGATATTGCGCCTTTAACTTTTGTGCTTGCAGATAAATAATATACTGCTACTGTCAAAATCGGGGGCCAGGCCCTGGGCAGTCACTAGAAAATGCTCTTTTAGTTTTGTAGGAAGCCGTGAAAAGAAATCTATATACATTTGTAAAGCGGTTATTAGTGTTTCTCCATTGTGCTTCCTGCAGTGTTCTCACACTTCAAACGTCGAATTGAGTGTAGAAAATAAAATATTCCTCAATATTCCTTTGGAAGCTGATTGGGTGTTTGTAGTAAAAGAAGAAAAAAACCTACACTACATTCAAGCTAAAATTATTTGTCTCTTAAAAGGAACCAGACAGAAATAGAACAGACAACACTTACAGGTCATTTGTAGCTTGGTAGCCCAAATATGGAGCTGCTGATATACAAATCTACATACAAATGATCCCCAGAATGGATCCTAAGTTATAAAGATGCCACACAACCCAAGATAAAGCTATACATTATTTGGGATGCCTTGCTGTGTGAAACCCGCTATTGCCCATTACCATACCCATAGCTCCATGGCATCCCTACAGCGCAGGTGTCTCTCCTCCAATTAGCTTTTTTGGCCAAGCATATAAATGAGCAGTTAAAATATGTGAATAAGAGCATAGGCACCTTTGCTATTGGCAGTGGCATCTCCTGCATCCATCTATGGATTTGCATGGCCCTGCCAGCCATTCAGTTACAGTGGGGCATCCTAAATCAGACCTATAGACTCGAGGCCCGGTTTTGGTCCACTTTAAAAAGCCTGTCATACCAAGAAAAAAAATTCTATACTATGTTGTACCTAATAACTCTTTCATCGGTACTTTCCATATCTCTATTCAATAACATTAGAGCCAGACAGAAAAACTTTGGCGAATATGGATTTTTGAAAAAATGTTCTTGCCTAGACATGAGCTTTAGGTCTGATATGGGTCTCTCCCTAAGATGTCTTGCCCCTCTGTTATGCTGCTCTTAAGTCACGTACAGCCAAAACCTTTGAGCCTTGTTCTGATGAGCACAGCATCTACAACCTGTGTCCACAAGTGGGATGGCTGCTGTGTACATTTTAACCCTTTCGCTGCCAGCCTACCTGCAGCATTTGCCACTCCCTGTTGCCAGACGATGTTTCACTATTTTGCGCTACACATATTCAACTGTCATTTTTGAAAGGATTTCCAGGGATTTCCCAGGAAAATTATATATTGTTTTTTTCAACAGAGTCTGGGCTTTAACATGAAATGTCTTGTTTGTATTTTTTAGGTGTATTCTCAATTTTTTGGGGTGAAATGTGTGAAAAAAAATAAAAAAAAAAAATTTTTTTACAATTTGTAGAGTTTTTTTGTAATAAAAAATGTAAGTTTGTCAATAAAATCTTATTGCGTGAGAAACCCCAATTTCTCCCGGTTACAGCGATACCACATATGTATAGGTAGACACCCTTTCCTGCCCAGAAGCCTTTTATAGCTGCTGGATGACAAATGGTTAATTAAAAAAAAAAATGACATAGGGTCCCCCTTCCCGGGGAGGGGGACCCCATTTTTTTTTGGATTTTGAAGGGTTAAAAACCCTTAAAAATCCAAAAAAAAAAATGACGTGGGGTCCCCCTTACCCAAAGTAACCAGCCCGGGACCAGCTATGGGGGCTTGTAGGCACAGAGTGGGGGGGCCAGCTTTGGTGGCCCCCCCACCCTGCAGCCTACGAGCCCACATAGCCTATGTGGGCCCGGGCTCTTCTGCCCCCCCCTGGCCTTTGGGGAGGCAGGTAATGGGGGTGCGGGGGTTAATGGCAAGCCACCCGCTAGGGCAGGTGACTTGCCACCCCCCCAGCCTTGTGAACTGGTATAAGGGGTCTCATGGACCCCTTACCAGCTCACAAAGGGTTAACTGTTAAAAAAAAAACCACGACACAATAATAAAAAGTATTTTATTAGAAAAAAAAAAATTTTTTTTTACTGTACTTACCTTCGATTGCAAGCTCTTGTCCCTCGCCGCTCAGCTGACAGATGCCGGTGATCGGCATCCAGAGAAGGAGAAGGCAGGAGATCAGAGGATCTCCTGTCACCTCCTTCCCCAGCGCCGATCACCGGCATCTGAGAAGCTGAGAAAGCTGAAGCCCGTTCGGGGCCGGGATGACTTCATAAGCCCCGCCCCAAGGGGGCGGGGCTTAGAGGCATGATGGCGGCCGCCATCGAGAAGAAGAGAGGAGAGAGCCTCCCAGGCTCTCTCCTGAAGATCGGTAAGTCCTGGGGGGGGGATCGGAGGCCCCCCAGGTGAAGAGGAGGGACAGCGGGAGCCAGCGCACACACAGGTAAGTGAATGTCATTTTTATTTTTTTTTTTTTTTTTACAGTTAGAAGCTGCTGCTGCAGAAGCGGGGGGGGGGTGGCCTATTCCGGGGGCTCTCCTGGAGCCATCCGACCCCCCACGGGGGATCGGATGGCACCAAATTAAAGAGGAGACCCGGCCGGATCCAACAAGGGGTCAGGTGAGTATTTTTTATTTTTACTTTTTAAACTACAAGCGAGGAAAGTCAAGCACGTAACACCTACGGGCTTGGCACTTAAGGCCCAGCCAAGCCAGCACGTAGGTGTTACGGGCTTGGCAACAAAAGGGTTAAAAGCTATGCCCAAACATTGCATGCTTAGCAGTTCTAAATACCTGGGATAGTGATGAGATTCATAAAGTGATGATTTACATGGCTCCACCTACTCAATAAAATTAAAGGGTAACCCCATTGTTGGTCAGTGTGGGCCCAGTGCTTTAAAACTTACCAATACAAGCACCAGTAATATAGTAAATATGGTTGATCTCATGAAATGCCTTCAATATAGCAGCCTTTATACATCCAAGATGGCGCCCATGGGATCTCAGGCTGCCCGCAGACAGGAAGTGTCTTCTGACTGTGTCTCTCTGCATTCTGGGATTGCTGTCCTGTTCCTGACCCCAGCTCTGCTCTGTCTATAACCTGCCCCCTGCACTTTACCCCACTTTCCTCTCCTCAGTATGTGATGCTTCTAAAGCATGATGGCGGCGCCTGAATTCTAGAGTGCTGAACAGAGTTGCAGCCCAGTGGGGGAAAAAATAATAATTAAGCAATTTAAAACTTAAAAAATATTAATTTTAGATGCTGGGGAATAGTTTTTTAAGGGTTTGGGCTTTTCATTAAATGATTCTGAAGGTTTGGTTTCAGTTAGATGGAAGTTGATTTGCTTTGTGCAGTTGAGCCGCTGGCAGCTCCGGGGGCACAAGCTCGATGCGGATCCAGGTTAACTCATTTTTTTTAACCCTAAATGTGATAGATCACCAGGGAAAGGGGTCAGGAAAACTAGTTCTCTGCCTGTGACCACTTGGGTGTGCTTGGTGGGCATGCTCGGGCACAATATAGCTATTTCACGTTTTTAGATGAAGTGTAATAGGACATGAAGTCAGGCTAATAGGGGATTGAGATAGGATCCTTATGTGGACATAATATGACAGCGCCACGCAGTAATAATTCTGGTTCTTTTCTGGTGCACGCTAATTAATAAATCTGTTAGTACCTAATCTTACCTAATCTGACCACTAGATGTCTCCAGCAATCCAAAAACTTTCCTTTCTAAGGCTTTTGCTGCTTTATTTTTGACAGCTTCCATGCACTGTATTTAAAATATAACAGAAATGTAACTATTGAAGCGATCTTCACACAGAAGATGCAATCAATAAGATAGAGGTGTTTCTCTTTATGTTTTCGAATTTACTCTTCGGAAAATGTTATTGCCTGCATTTCATGGTTTGCTGTGCACTTATTTGTGTGATGACAATTCAGTTTTCATGACAGGGACACTATATTTCTGTATGGATGTAGACGCCGTCACATCATCTGTGTTATTGCTCAAAGTTTAATTTCTGTGCTATAGGTGTTAAAGGGACTCGCCAGGCAAGTGTGCTAACGTGTTATCTCATGTTTGTGTCAGGTGCTGTGTTTATAATCAATCATTGTTTAAAGTTTTGCTTTACTCTTTTAGTCATATCTTCCGCACTGTGCAGGGGAACGACACTCATTGAAAAGCAAAAGACAAAGGCATTACAGTGTAGGACACAGGTGCTATATTGTTAAATCAACACTTTGAAAGGGAAAACAGCAGACAATGATTGATTATAAACACAGCCCCTGAGACAAACAAGATATTACCCTTAGTTAACCCTGGAATGTCCCTTTCAATATGGAGAATAGCGCTGCTGTTATAACAGTCTTCACTCTTTTGGAAAGACTGGCCTCTGAAGTTTGGAACATGGTTATGAGGTCTAGCTTTAATCTTGCATGATGAAACCCATCTTGCACTTGGGATTCCAAATTAAATCAGAACAACACCCATTTCCCTCCATTACCCCATAGCAGACTGTGTGACAGAGCCCCCCATCACCCCATAGCAGACTGTGTGACAGAGCCCCCCATCACCCCATAGCAGACTGTGTGACAGAGGCCCCCATCACCTCATAGCAGACTGTGTGACAGAGGCCCCCATCCCCCTCTCTCTCATCACCATAGCAGACTGTGTGTGTGATAGAGCCGCCCATCACCCCATTGCGTAAAAAATCCCCCTATCACCCCCATACAGACTGTGTGACAGAAACCCCCTATCACCCCAAAGAAGAGTGTGTGATGGAGCCCCCCATCACCCGATAACAGACTGTGTGACAGAATCCTTCCCATCTCCAGAGCAGACAGTGTGACAGAGCCCCCCATCACCCCATAGCAGACTGTGTGACAGAGCCCCCCATCACCCCATAGCAGACTGTGTGACAGAGCCCCCCATCACCCCATAGCAGACTGTGTGACAGAGCCCCCCATCACCCCATAGCAGACTGTGTGACAGAGCCCCCCATCACCCCATAGCAGACTGTGTGACAGAACCCCCATCACCCCATAGCAGACTGTGTGACAGAGCCCCCCCATCACCACATAGTAGCCCGTGTGACAGAACGCCCCATAGCAGCCTGTGTGACAGAGCCCCCTTATCGCCCCCATAGCAGACTGTGTGACAGAATCCCCCCATCACCCCATAGCAGCCTGTGTGACAGAACCCCCATCACCTCATAGCAGACTGTGTGACAGAACCCCCATCACCCCATAGCAGACTGTGTAACAGAGCCCCCCATCACCCCATAGCAGTCTGTGTGACAGAACCCCCATCACCTCATAGCAGACTGTGTGACAGAACCCCCATCACCCCATAGCAGACTGTGTAACAGAGCCCCCCATCACCTCATAGCAGACTGTGTGACAGAATCCCCCCATCACCCCATAGCAGACTGTGTGACAGAGGCCCCCATCACCTCATAGCAGACTGTGTGACAGAACCCCCATCACCCCATAGCAGACTGTGTGACAGAGGCCCCCATCACCTCATAGCAGACTGTGTGACAGAACCCCCATCACCTCATAGCAGACTGTGTGACAGAATACCCCAATCACCCCATAGCAGACTGTGTGACAGAGCCCCCCATCACCCCATAGCAGACTGTGTGACAGAATACCCCCATCACCCCATAGCAGACTGTGTGACAGAGCCCCCCATCACCCCATAGCAGACTGTGTGACAGAGCCCCCCATCACCCCATAGCAGACTGTGTGACAGAGCCCCCATCACCCCATAGCAGACTGTGTGACAGAATCCCCCCATCACCACATAGCAGTCTGTGTGACTGGACACCCCCATTATCCGATAGCAGCCTGTGTGACAGAATACCCCCATCACCCCATAGCAGACTGTGTGGCAGAGCCCCCCATCACCCCATAGCAGACTGTGTGACAGAATCCCCCCATCACCTCATAGCAGACTGTGTGACAGAATCCCCCCATCACCTCATAGCAGACTGTGTGACAGAATCCCCCCATCACCTCATAGCAGACTGTGTGACAGAGCCCCCATCACCCCATAGCAGACTGTGTGACAGAATCCCCCCATCACCTCATAGCAGACTGTGTGACAGAACCCCCATCACCCCATAGCAGACTGTGTGACAGAATCCCCCATCACCTCATAGCAGACTGTGTGACAGAGCCCCCCATCACCCCATAGCAGACTGTGTGACAGAATCCCCCATCACCTCATAGCAGACTGTGTGACATAGCCCCCATCACCTCATAGCAGACTGTGTGACAGAATACCCCCATCACCCCATAGCAGACTGTGTGACAGAGCCCCCCATCACCCCATAGCAGACTGTGTGACAGAATAGCCCCATCACCCCATAGCAGACTGTGTGACAGAGCCCCCCATCACCCCATAGCAGACTGTGTGACAGAATACCCCCATCACCCCATAGCAGACTGTGTGACAGAACCCCCATCACCCAATAGCAGCCTGTGTGACAGAGCCCCCCATCACCCCATAGCAGACTGTGTGACAGAGCCCCCCATCACCCAATAGCAGCCTGTGTGACAGAGCCCCCCATCACCCGATAGCAGCCTGTGTGACAGCACCCACCATCACCCCATAGCAGTCTGTGTGACTGGACACCCCCATTATCCAATAGCAGCCTGTGTGACAGAGCCCCCCATCACCCGATAGCAGCCTGTGTGACAGAGCCCCCCATCACCCGATAGCAGCCTGTGTGACAGAGCCCCCCATCACCCGATAGCAGCCTGTGTGACAGCACCCCCCATCACCCCATAGCAGATTGTTTGACAGCACCCCCTATCACCCCATAAGGCCAAACAGTGACTTGTCATTGGAAATAATGGCAAGATTTCTTGACATAGGGCCGATGTCTATGCACTATAAGCTGCGGTTGATCTGTGCAGTAACCCTACCTGACTTCTGGTCTGGAACAATCCGAAAAACAAAAATGTCTAATGCCTGTGTTCAACATGTGAGAGACACGTTCTATTATGTTAGTGGCCCAGTAAAGTTTGTTATGGAAGAGCATTGGTAGCATGTGCAGTGCTGCCAACAGGGCTGGACAGCCAAGACTGCAATTTGGGGCCCGAGGGGCCCAGTAGTGGCAAGTGTCCCTGAGCTTTGCTCACTGATTCCTTATCATTACCAGTGCTATAATAGTAATAATATCTATTTTTTCAGCTTTTGTGTACTTGGGCAAACATAGGAATGTGTCCTCCACATTTAACCCATCTGTGCTGTGAGAGCAAACACAAACCCACCAGTAGCAGACCAGTACACATGTACCCGGAGTGTTGGGCTGCCGCATCAGCAGCTCCCAAGGAGCAGTTGCGGGGTTAGGTGCCTTGCTCAAGGGCACTTGAGTCATGACTGGGAATTTGAACTTGCAACCTGGCTGATGATGAATGAAAATCTCTGTCCATTGTAACATATATGCACACCCCATCCCTAACATTTAAACAGATCAGGGCTAATCACTGCAAAAGTCATTCCAGTCACCATTAGCCAAATGTAGCCCATTAAACCACAGTTCAGTAAGATATAACAAGGCCCATAATATCCTCCCCTCCCCATGGAAACCCACATGCGATGTGGGTAATGAGATTCCAGGGCTGGCTAACAAGGTTACTGATGCACTTAAATGTAAAGATGTGAAAAAATTATATAAACCCCTTGATAAAATTCGAAACGTAAGAGTGCTCCGCCCAAAGGATTCATTATGGTCCCATTGCAGGACACACCCAGTAACCTTGTTGTCCATCCCTGAAATCGAATTACCTAGCACTGGGGCAACTTGATTTGGGATGCCCTTCTGTATGAAACGCCACTAATCATTGTAAAAACTCACCTTTGCGGCAGTCCCATAGGACATCTGGAGTCATGCGCAGCTGAAGTGTGCTCCGGTGCCCAGCCATTCAGGCTGGGAATGGAGGCACATCCAGACCACAGGGAGACCAGGGGTGCAGCTGCTTCCCTTTCTCTATGCCGCAGCTCTGTTTCCAAACATAGCTGTATGCTGTGATCAGCTTCATTAAGTGAGGACCAATTACCAGGATAGTGAAAACCCTGGTGATTAATCTATTGTAAATGCCACATTTTATGCCATGGAAGGTGGTACTAAAACTTATGGCAGGTCTTGCTGAAACACCTTTGTCAGATAATAACTTGATGGTATTAAAGAGGAACATCGTTGGCCCTGGAGTCTAAAAGATGCTCAGCCAATTTTCACACTCCCTCTTGTCCGAGTCTGTGCCATGGGAGCAGAAGGAAGGTGAGTGAAAGGGGGTGACCTGGGGGGGGGGTGCACATAGCGGGACATCCCGATTCAGGATGCCACTGCACAGAGGTACAACACACAGGAAAGTCCCAGCCAGGGCAGGCATCAGCACTGGGCCTCCCCAGGCAGGTGCCGTGGCCGGCTGCACCTTGAGAGCTGTGGGGCAACTGAGATTTTGTCCTAGGGGGACCGGTTTAGGCAGAAGGGGGCGTGGCCTGGAAGAGGTGTGGCACCTCATGAGAAGCATATCTGCAAACTTTTCAAGAAGAGAATGAGGAGGGAGAGGATAAGCCATGCCCCCTGGTCATGCCCATGCCACACCCATAACCTATAACTCCAAGAGGACCTGGGACTCCACAGATCATGAAAGGAAACAGTAAGTATCTACAAATGTCTACAAATGGGGGGGGGGGGGGTTAGGAGCATATTAGATTCTAACAGGCCAAAACATCTGGGTGAGGAAGGGGTCCTGGCCCACAGGGTGCTTAAATACTCCAGGTCCCCATGATTCCCTATCCCAAATCATGATGTCCCCCTGTGTGAAATGCTCCAGATTGCCTAGTATGCTCACCTTACCAAGGTTTCCATGCGGCACGTGCGGGCTGTGCTGCCATCTCTGGTTTCCCTCTGGCTGATGCGCACACCCGCGCCAGGCATTTCTGAATGGGGAGCAGCCAGCCGCTCATTCAGCTTCACTAAACCACTGTTATATCAGCTCTGTCGGTGGCTTAGTAAAGCTGAATGGAGCACTAGCCACTGATTGGAGGAGAGCATGTGCATGCGCCATGGGATCACTAACAAGGTAAGAATTATTATATTGGGATGTCCTGCTAGAGAGAGACAAAAGGACAGTGAAAATGTTGGTGACTTTTCCTCTTTAAACATCCCTTTTCTGCTACCCGTGAGCCCTGCAGTGCCAGGGGAGAGGGGTTAGGTGAGTGGTGGAGGACAGCGGTGGTGGGTGGAGGGGTTAGGTGAGTGGTGGAGGACAGCAGCAGCAGATAAAGGACAGAGGCAGGGGTTGAAGGTTTGGGTACGTGGTAGAGGACAGCTGTAGGCAGTGGAGGGGTTAGGTGAGTGGTAGACGACAGTGGTGGTGGGTGGAGGGGTTAGGTGAGTGGTGGAGGACAGCGGTGGTGGGTGGAGGGGTTAGGTGAGTGGTGGAGGACAGCAGCAGCAGATAAAGGACAGAGGCAGGGGTTGAAGGTTTGGGTACGTGGTAGAGGACAGCTGTAGGCAGTGGAGGGGTTAGGTGAGTGGTAGACGACAGTGGTGGTGGGTGGAGGGGTTAGGTGAGTGGTAGAGGACAGAAGCAGGGTGTAAAGGGCAGGAGCAGGGGGCAGTCAGGTGAGTTGTAGAGGACAGTGGCAGGGGCTGGATGAATTTGGTGAGTGGTAGTGGACAGCAGCAGGGTGTAAAGGACAGCAGCAGGCTGGGGGCACTTAGCTGAGTTGTAGAGGACAGCAGCAGGGGCCAAAGACACAGCAAGGGGTAGATGACACGGCAGGGGGAGATGACACGGCAGGGGGAGAAGACAGTGGCAGGGGGTTCACACAGCAGGGCATCCTAAATCAGATAGGGATAGTAAGAATCACAGGATTCGGTCCATTTTAAAGTCAAAATGGAATGCATCCTAGGGGGCATCTTGATTAGGGATGCATCACATTCCAAAACTCTATTGACCCCCACACAGCCCAAAATGTTACTGGCAATAAAGTCTGCTAACAAGGATGGATGGATAGGGCTTGAGGGAGAGGGATGAATGGGGGAGAAGCTGTAATTTAAAGGGATGGATAGATAGAACAGGAAGGGCAGGGGTCATAATGTAATATGGCACAGAGGTCCACATTTGGACCCTGGTCCGCCAGTTGAGTATCGCTGATCTATCCTTTTGATGAGTGTTAAAATGCCTTTTCTTTTAACAAATACACTAAGTTTTCCATTGCAAAAACATTTTAATGGTGATACAATAATTTTGATACATTTTAATCTACGTGTATAGTAAATATGTGCAAGGTCGAAAATTAAGGGCTCTTGGGACTGCTTATTCCATTTTGTTGTTGGCTTTATTTTTTATATTTTGTACCTGGTTCAACCCTCTTATGTAATCTGGGGTTGGTATGGAGTACAGATGCAGGCTCTGGCCGCCTGTATTGAAGTAGATGTAGGGAAAAATCCAGCTCTGGAGTTCCAATAAAAAACATCTTTAATTCATTATATTAAAAGCATAAATAGAAACAGCAAACTGCATAAAAAGTGCTGTGCATGGTGATGTATTTCTGGGAGTTACTTAGTCACTGTCAGCCAAGGGTGAAGCTGCAGACATCACTGGCTTAATAGCAGGTACAGTACGCAGTATAAGGTCTGATCTGGAATTTGTATGTGTATTGAAATTGTGCATGTAGGGCCCGCAACAAAGCTATAGGGGGCAAGCCCCACAGGGCAGGACAGAGAGCCTAGAGCAGCAAAGCCGCTGTCAGCAACGCTACAGTGATGAGTGCGTGCAGAGCTGTTAATCGGTGGCCACTCACTGCACATAAGCCACCAAGCACAGCCGCTGGCAGCTCAATGTAGGTTTTGTGCTGGACCAGCTGGGCGACTACTACACCTCCCTCCCAGAATAGCAAAGCAGGAGTTCCCGAGCAGCACGCACCTGCACAAGGGGGGCTCAAGGGACTCGATTTGACGTTCCAGTAAGTAGGCGGGTGCCAGACAACCACCAATCAGTTACTTGGCTGGACTATTATTTTCAAAGAAAAAAATACTGTATCTGGGGCCTCCATCAGATCTTGTGCCCAGGGCCTCCACCACATTTAATACGGCCCTGTATATCCACAACATCTAAACAGTTCGCTTCACTTTTGGCTTGAAGTCACAATTTAGAAGGAAAGATAGACAGATTTTTTTTTACTTGTAATACTTTTATTTCAGCAAAGGTACAGCAAACAAAACACACCTGAAAAATACACATCATGGTATTGCAAGAAAGTTTTATGGGGAGCTGTCAGGAATCTGGGTCTTGAACAACGATTTTTACTAAACAGGGGTATGAAGGCCGGAGGAGCACACAAGAGGCGTGGAACAGAAGTCTGGACCACATCAGACTCCGTGGAGAACAGCAATGCTCTCGCTGCATTTTGTGATCCTTTGAGCAAAACATGGCCACTGATTGCATTAGGGGCTGCATACAGAGCAGACAGGCAATGTCTATGTAACAAGTGGAAGTAGCACTCAAATGAAAGTAGTGATGGGGAAGAGGAGGAGCGAGTAGGACACAGGAGTTGCAAGTTCATGGAGCTCAGGAAGAGGAAGAGTGGGCTGTCATGGTTCAGGAGGTGTAGTGAGTGGGTGAGTTTAGCATCGGCACATCAGAAAGTCATGAAAAATGACCGTCAATATTCCTCTAGCAGACACAGCCTCAAGTTCATCACTTCAGCAGCTGAGAAATTCTGCTCCGATGCCCCCTACTGCCCCCCCCCGATAAAATCCTAGGCTTGCTCCACGGATGCAAATAGATATCAGCTATGGATAACCACAAAGAAGTCCACAAAAAAAGTCCAAATATAATATGGATAATATGAAAACCCAAATGGTTGGGACGGGGAGAGACAGAGTGGCTACATTTAAAAAATAATCTCTAACAAAAATGTGGCCATTTAATACAAATAGTAATAAACCTGCCAAGGTGGTAAGTAGGTTGTATGGGTTTCTTTGCATTTAGCCTGTAGCTGTCCATAATATAAAGCAAAATCCAAATCTGTTCCCTGACAACTGAAAATAACGTTTTACTTAAACCTGACCTTCAGCATCATTTAATGATAAGCCCAAACCTTAAAAAAACTATTCTGCAGCATCTAAAATTAATACATCTCCACTTTTTAGTCACTTAATATTCTTAACCCTACTGAGCTGCAACTGCGTTCAGAAATCTAGGATATGGTCGTCACCATCTTGCCTCAGAAGAATGACATTGTGAGGAGATGAAAGCGGGGCAAAAGTACAGAGTAGACACTTTCTGTTGGCAGGCAGCCTAAGACTCCATGGGCCGCCATCATGAATGTTTAAGAAAACACTGCTCAGAAAATGCAGTAGATGCAGGTAGGATGACATTTAATGTGAGCAATCCGTATGTACAGGGTGGGGGAAACATATAAAATAGACTCTTATTCAGGGTGAAGGTCTGGTTTAATAAAAGCCTAAAAATCAATTCTTTTGTTTCCCAAAATGCTTTAATGTTGTTTTTCATGTTCTGATTTATTGCACTGAATGTAAAGTTTATTAAAGGAGTCAGACAAAGCAAAATGAGTTTAGGCAGGGACCAGTACATGCCCAGTGGGCCCTCTATATCGCATACATTTTTGAATACTTGTTCCCTTTAAATCCTTTTAGGGAGCTCCAGCATTGCTCGACTGTGGCACTTGGAAATCAACTAATGCAGCCAAATGCCCCCAAACTGCATGATGGAAATTGATCAAATTTGAACAAAAATAACATAAGTCCCTGATATTTTTGGAGTAAAAGAAGAATCCTCCTTTAATCTGTTAAAAAGCTCTGTATAGAGACAGGATAATGTATGTATATGCTGCAGCAGGCATTTGTGAATGGCTGGTGCAGGTACCACCACCCAGCAAGATGTGAAAAGCGGGGGGGGGGGGGGTGCCTAGCAGAAGCTGAATGGAGCCAGCATGCTGATTGGCTGCCCACCTGCAATATGGAATATTCTATACAAATCATAGGAGTCAGGAAAATCCTGGGTGTTCTATAAAACATCTGCATGTAAAGCTAAAGGCTGTCATCAGCAAAATAATGTAATTTTAGTGTGAAGAAGACCCCCCAAAACTAAACAGAAATAATAAAGAAGCAAACAACTCACATGATTCCTGTCCCATGTGCCCCTACTCTATTCCCTGCAGTGGCGGGTAGAAGCCATAGCATGGCTCCAAAATTTGCCCTCCCTACCATTTCATTTGTCAATGACCAGGCAAAAAAAATTATACTACAGCCGCTCTGTCCCTTGGTGCTCTCAGTGTGTTCCCTATAGGCAGTCCGCTCATGGATGCATCTACAGGTCATCTAGATTAAAGCAGTGGTTCTTAAACTTTTTATGCCAAGTACCCCCTAGAGACCAAGAGGCTGATTTATTAATAGCGACATGTAGCGACAGTTGAGCGACTGTAGCGGTATTTTCACAGCGCCCGCTAGTAGTCGCTGTGCTTGGCCGTTGTTCGGTTGTTGACAGCGATGTGGCTAAATATTCAATACAAGGTTACTAGTCGCTATTTGACAGGTTCCGCGATGTATGGGTGCGCATGATAGCGACTGGTCAGAGCAACTGGCTTCCACCATATTCATCAAAAAATCACGCTCAAAAAATTCAAGCGCTGTGAAATGCATGTTTAAACCCCAGAGCGCTGGAGGCGATGTGTTAAAAGTAGTTTTTTAACTAAACCACCATATTTTTGGAAACCAAAAAAAAGGATTTTAATTAATTTAGTAATATGAATACATTAATATCAGACCTGTAATATCAATTCTGTACAATTTTTTTTTTAATTTTTTTCCCTTAAAAAATTATCTAAAATGGCAGAAGTGGTCACAGAATATTTCACATAAAAAAAAAAAAAAAAACATTAATAACAATTAATTATTAATATTTAAAGATTGTTCCATTGAAATGCATTGGAGAGCGCCAGGTAGCGAGAGGTCATACCTGTCGCTGTTCAAGGTTGGACGCTGGCGCTGTGGGCTGAGGCTGGAATAATGATGAATGAGTCGCTATATGGCGCTATCTCAGTCGCTAAGCAGGATTGGCTTGATAAATGTGTGATTGTGGTGGGGAGCCGGCGTTCTCATGGCGGGGCCCGTCATTACCGGCCGCTCACCAGTCGCTGCTACCTGTCGCTATTCCTTCATAAATAAGGGCCAATGTAAATTTCCCCAAATTAAGTAGGTCACAGGCCCCACAGTACTTTTAAAGTGGACCAACACCCAGGATTTTGACTATCCTGGGTTTTGGTCCACTTCGGCGGGGCACCCCGATCGGGGGTGCCCCGCTGTGTGAAACCCCCCAGAAACCCCAAAAAACTCACCTCTCAACGCTCCCACGTGAGCGCCGCAGCCAATCCCCGCCAACGTCCAGGCGGGGATCAGGAACGTCCAGGCCGCTTCCGCCGCCGCCGCCTCCCGCGCGTCACTCTCGGCGCGTGCGCGCCCCCGCCGGCCATTCACAGAGGGCCGGCGCGGGCGCGCGCACGTCTGGAGGGGTGCGCGGGAGGCGGCGGCGGCGGAAGCGGCGGCGGATCAGGTAAGGTGTTTTTGGGGTTTCTGGGGGGTTTCACCCCGCGGGACATCCCGATCTCGGATGTCCCGCGGGGTGGGGGGTGATCGGCCCGGGAATCTTATAGATTTCCGGGCCGATCACCCCTGGGTGTTGGTCCACTTTAAAGCAAAAAAGAATTATATTTTACTGTTAAAAATAATAATAAAAAACCATCAGACCTCTGTTGGTGCAATCCCCCTGGGGTAAACGTACCGTATGTTGAGAACCAGTGATCTAGAGAGTCCCCCTAATAGCAGCTATGATTTGTTATAAAACAGGGACCCTTTGGACAAAGGTGTAGCTAGGCTTTTTGACACCCAGACAAAGATTTGGCGCCCCCCTGACCTGCTGCACCCGGGGCATGTGCCCCCCCCCCCGCCCCATTAGCTACACCCCTGCTTTGAAATCCCTTCCCCTAATTCTCCTTCTTGTTAGGTTCCCTGACCTCCACAGTGAGAAGTTCTCCTTCACCAGCCTTGGGTGAAGGCACCATCCTTATAATGTAGGACCTGTCTTTGCCCATTTCTTGGTCATCTGTCTTTGCACAGCTCGTATCATCCATCTTTCCTTTTACTTGCGACCTGTCCTTTACTTGCTGCTGGGGGTCATTTTCCTTCTTGTCCTCCTCGGGGTGATCTGCAGGCTTCTTGTCCTCATTTATATTCATTTGGGAGGCGTTCAATCCTGGTTTTTCCTGCACAGAAATGTTGAAAATATTTTTATTTGTATTTAGATTGGTAGCAAATAATATGTGTTGTACCTGCTAGAGATCTATGTTGGCACACATTCACCCATCATAGCAAATGGCTCTCTATTTCCTCCTTTGTAAACCGCTGTCTGGGCACAATCAGTCAGGGCAGAGGCAGAAATTGCACCAGTCAGCGCTGGAGTAATAAGGCGGAGAGGCTCACACCTCTGCTTGCCGTTACATCAAAGTCACCATCTGATTTCTAGCAGAAGTAAATCGAAGCCATTAAGCTGAAATATGCCATAAAACACAACGGCGGGAAGCTAGAGAATCATAGACGAGACGTTACAATACACAGAATAATACATGCTGCTGTTTGCTGTAACCAAGAACAAGGACAGGAAATTGCATTTCCACCAAGAGCCTTATAAAGGAGCAAAACGTGGGTTTTAAGTCACTCCATCATAGCGGATTTCAGGGGTCATTTTACCTTAGCCCTGGCATTAGAATAAAATTCCGTACACATGAGCTTACTCTCTTTACTTGTTAGCATTTCAGATACTATTATTTTATATGGCTTTTGATTATAGGATTATATGCTTACCTTTTTCTCAAGTAGCTTCCTCTGGAAGCAGACACCACCAGATTTTAAAGCGGACCAAACCACAGTTTTGTTGCCTCTTTGGGTTTTTGGCAGCTTAAAGTGGACCAAAACCCATTCCCTCCCCCCTCATCCAAAATTGTGATGTCCCGCTTTGTGAAAACCCCCAGGTTGCCCATACACTTACCTTCTTTCCCAAACAGCGCATGTACGAGTCACGGCTGCATCCCCGCTATCCCTCTAGCAGGGTACGTGCCTGTGCCAGGAATTGCCGGCGTGGGCACGCTCCCTGCTAGCGGGAAGAGGGGATGAAGCCGCCAGCGCGCTCGGAGCCTCTGGCCTTAGACAAAGCTTAGATGACGTGATGTCAGCGGCTCTGAGGGTGACCTGGGGGGTTTCACATAGCGGCCAAGGACCAAAACCCACTTTAAAAGAGACACCCTGATTTGGGATGCCCCATGTGTGTTAAATAGTGCATGTGTGGGCTTTCAGCAGAATTGTCCGGCAATCTATTCTGAAAGGCATCAGTCGAAGAGATGCCACTGTGGCCTGCACATGCACTGTACTGTGCAGGAAGGATACATTAGTCTAGTAACGAGGTGGTATTTTGTGGCAGAAAATAGTGCTGCATTAAGTCCACACACATTGCTTACCCATTCAGGAATGCCCCAAGGAGTGGAACTCCTCTTTAATGTTCCTCTTTAACCCTTATGCAGAAACGTTTTTACGGTTACGTTTAACATCTTTAAACAAGGGTGCCAATTTCACACAGCTGTATACCCTGAATCGGGATGCCGCAGGCAGTTGGCGGGCCCTGGAGTGTTTAAGACTCAAGGGTTTTGGTCTAGTAAAACAGACCTTAATTTAGATCTGAAGACAGTGCCTAATATACTGGCTTCATCAGTTCCCTCTGTGCTATGGATATGTATATGAAGTGTATCCATAAGGGAACCCAGTATGGAGAACAAAGCAGACCAAAACCCAGGATCTTTAACCACCTTGGTTCTGTTTTTCTTCACAGGGGCCTCCCAGATTTCTTACCTTCTCCTCACTCCCCGGCCATTGATATAGGCCTGGTGTGAGAGCATGCATCAGACGGAGTGATGCCCGGGATGACACCATGGTCCGTACATGCATCACAGGTTCACAGAATAGGTGATTTTACACACCCGGGCATCCCAAAATGAGGGACACCACCATTCCTAGAGTTTTAGAGACTCTGGGACAGTGGTTCTCTTTAAAGTCTCAGTCTGGGCAAAAAATTTTTAAAAAACATATATACTCACCTTTAGTCCTACACAGCTGATCTGTCCTAGTTGGGAACTTACCACCGTCTGGAATCTAGTCGCCTTATCCTGGCATCCATGGTTAATCCCCCCCACCAGCCTATTCACTGAAATAGAGGGGGGGTGCCAGCCCCTGACATGCCCCCTCCATTGAAATGAATGGAGGAGGCATGGTCAGACACTGACTAATGTAAGTAGACGGGAGTGGTTCAAGCAGGGAAGGCAAATTTTAAACTACTGGACTGGGACGAATCAGCTGCACAGGACTAAAGGTGAGTTTCTATGCTTTTATGTTTTTCCCAGCCTGGGATAAAAGTGGACCTACAGTAAACTCTCCCTTGCAACTCTGGTTTACAGGGACTAAAATAACCTAACCTACCCCCTGCGCATCATTTGGGATATTCACATTTTTCTCTTGTGTATCTATATGATGGGGGACAGAAAACCGTGTGTGTTTTCTTGTGTTTTGCCCAGACAGCCCCTGGCATTGAGCTATTGAGTTACCTGTGTTGCCACCATAGTGCAGCTCTTTATTGTGTATTGGAGAGCTGGCCATGATAAATGTGTGTTTGCTTGGTCTCGCTGAGGCGCTTGCCTTGGGAAAGTTCTGGATGGCTTGTCAGCCGCAGTCTGCGAAGTGACATTAGGCATGCTGAGCGTGTGCCGCCCCTGGCTTGTGATAAGATCTCCAGGAGACTGGCGGACTTAGCGTTAAAAATGTGAAAGCAGTCAGCGGCTCGGAGGAGCCCAGACACCATGCCATGACAGAGCACCTTCTTCCCCAGAGCTATACTGCGGAAGGTTCCGGGTCTGCTTGTGTTCATACAGCGGCAGCTCATGCAATGTACACACAAATGGCTCCTCTGTCACAGGGCTTACAGTTCAAAAAATAAAAAGCATCATTAGGAAATCTTTTAATAAGGCTCTTAAATTACACATTGCCATGACATAAAGTGTTATAGGATAGTCCCCTGGCTAGGGGTGCACCCAGGGGGTCCCTGGAGTTGAGGGGGAGCCTTAGGATACTCTGGATGGGATGGTTGGAGACAAAAGGGAGATTTATTTATGTATAGTGTAGATGTAGTTACTTGAGGAGGCCACTAGATGCTCCCATAGGAAATAGAATAAGCAGTTTAAGAGAAATGCCTCCTTGCTACACAGGGGTTAAATGGAGTACAGCCCACTCCCCTGATGGGTTAATTTCCAGAGGGTATAAGAGGGACACAAAGGTGGGGAAGAAAAAGGTTCCTTTCTGATGAAGACCTGTGAGGAGATGGATCCCTGATGTCCAGGCATGGGAAGTGGTTCCTGGTGAAGCAGCCTAATGTAGAGGGGCAACCAGGAGGAGCTGGATACTCTAAAGGGAGGTGGCAGGCCGGCACAAGTCCTTTGCAGGTGTGGTCCCAGTCACCCATCCATGAGCAGCTAGAATCAGGATCGAAATGGAGGACTGAGGGGTGAGGAGATTGATCTGAAGCAAGGATTATGTAGCCCTCACACACCAGGTGTTCGGTGAGGTCGGCAGGGAGCAGGTTCTTCTGGGCCCAGGTCGCTCCACCTGTGCCTATGTAGGGGGGGTGTTAGGGTGCTGGTACAGGGGAGGTTGGTACTCACTGTGCCGCTTGGAAAGATGAGAACTAGTCCAGGGGATGAAAGCAGAGTTCCTCTCTATTAAACCACAGGCAAACAGCGAACATGGCACAGGTACAATATATGCGTCCAGTTACATCTCGCTCTGGTCTGTCCATAATCACAGGTTAGATCAAGAAGGCATTACTCACCAAGAAGGATTCTCCCCCCCCCCCCCCCCCTTCTCTCCGTCAGAGTCTGTATTTACTCCTGCTCCTTTACAATTCAAGTGAGTAGAACTCCTGGCTTTAGCACTCCCCTATATCACCTCTAGCTACCTTCCAGAACATTCCATCACATGTCCGACATCTGATAGGTTCTCTCTAAACCCTCTAACCAATCACTACCCTCCGGGTCATTAGTATGTTTCCACCCAACATCCTGTTATGACTAATATCCCTTTATACTTTGCCTTCTAGAACAATCTCCATTCAATTCTATAGCCCAATGCTTGCGTATGGCCTAATCCCACTATCTAGACCACCATCTTGAGTCTAAATAAGGGTACTACACTGTTCATGCACTTCCATGGTTATGAAACACAAAAGAGTTTAATGTCTTATCAACTCCATGTACATTGGGTTCTTATTAGCTAACTGACATGTCCTAGTTATATCCAGGCCCCTACAATAATCTGTTTGCCAATGAATGAATAAAGGGAGGGGATACCTCAGCTGAAATCGAGTTTTGCCTGTGTATGCCCTATCAAGCCTGCCAGAAACAAAAGTGGCCATCTACTGCTGTACAGGTGTAAGTACTAAGCCTTGCTCTCAAGCCAACCCAGTGAGCCCAATTTGGAGTATGGTAGCCCCATTTAGCGGGGACATCCACAAGTGCATTGCTGTCACCCATGTGGTGTTTACATTAGCTCTCTTACCCCTGCTTTTTGGAGTGCTTTTTGTTAAAGCAGTCCAAAACCTGCTTTGTTTATATTGTCCCCTGATAGTTCCCCCCAATTGGGTACCTTATCATGTGTGACGGCAGTGGCATGTTTAACAAACTGGGATTTGTACACCGCCGTATCCACACCCCCTGCAAATTTGGGATTGCCGATTGGCTGATCTCAAAGCAGGCAGGTGACACATGCCAGCCTGGCGGCCACATCCCCATTTGCCTTGTGCTATGAAGAGGAAGTGAAGCTTAGGCTGACTTTACTTTCTCTTTAATTTGCAGCGCCCCCGTGGACCCTGTTTGATATCTCTTGGAGGCATGGGCCTGGTTAGACTGTTGTGTGGGGTCAGGGGCCTTGTTAGGCTGCTGTGTGGGACCAGGCAGATACAGGTCCAGGGTCACAGCTAGGTTGCTGCAAGATCAGGTGCCTGTTAGGCTGCTGTGTGGGGCCAAGTGGTGTGGAGCCAGGGGCCTCATTAGGCCATTGTGTGGAGACAGATTGTGTGGAGCCAGGGACCCCATTAGGCCGCTGTGTGGGGCCAGGGGGAGAGGACACAAGGTGTGGGGGATTATGGCTGCTGTGCAGAGCCCGGGGGAGGAGATGTGTGGTGCAGGTGCCTGGGCTAGTCTGTGTGGTGAGAGGATAGGAGACGTGAGATGCGGGGGCCAGGTGCTGGCAGCTGAATGCCGAGGCAGCTGAGCTTCAAGGTTTTGTGTCCACTTTTTGGACCAATGGTTTATCAGTGTGTTGTTGATTTGATGTATGTTGTGAATATGTTTTATATATGGATTTAGGAAATTTACCACTACATTTGGGGTGATTATAGGCAGCGGTAAATGGTGGGGTGGGGAGTTACTTTTGATTATAGGGTCTCCTTAAAAAATCATAATTCCTAGTTTTTTGGACACCCCAGCTGTATTTGGAATGGCCAGGGGCCATGTTCTTTCACCTTCTTGTCACGCAGCTTGCCTTAACAGGTTATCTACAGATGATTGTCACAATGACATTGATGCAATAAAAATGCTCATGTATGTTTTTGTTTAAAAAAAAAACATTTTTAAAAACATTTTTCCAGGGTTGTATGAAACTTCTTTTATTTTGTGCATTTTTGGCGCTTATCAGGTCTCATAATCACGTAAGGTGTGCAAAAGTGCACTTGAAAAACTTGCATGTGTTTCAGGGATTCCAGGGGAACCCCCTCCATGTGCCTCCCCTCTAGTGACATAATTAGTCACATGGGGGAGATCAGGGGCATAGCTAGGTAGGTAGTGGGGGGGGGCACTTGCCCTGGGTGCAGCAGGTCAGGAGGGTGCCAAAGGGGGGTCTGAGAACAGGTGGGGGGCGCCATTTTGAATCTTTGCCCCGGGTGCCAGAAAGCCTAGCTACACCTCTGGGGGAGATTCCAAACAGGCTCCTCCTCTGTAGTATAAAAGCTTCCTTCTCCAATGGCTCACCATTACCCCTGCTGGGGTACTGAGGTAGAAAATGGGGGACCTTTAATTCCCTGAATAACAGATGCCCTCCAGGAGTGGAGGAAGACCCGAAGCGAGCAGACCTGCAGAGAGGATGCCACCCAGCAGGGGAGAAGGAAGATTCAGAGGGCTGAGTACTGTTAAATGTAATATATGAAAATACTTTTGGTGGCCTGGTTCTTTCATTTTACTGATCATGACATATTAAAGCAGGCCAAAACCCACTGAACTTGTAAAATACATTTGACCAAAGCCTCTGCTGATGCTCTCTTTTTAGGGTGTAGAACTAGAAATGGATATTTTCGCTTATCAAATCGTCCTGGAACACTTTTTTCCCTCTCTGTAGGATTGCAGGAGATCAGTCATTGTAGAGGTGTGGCAATTACATCATTGCCACACAAAGCAGTGGCAATGAATGGAGGAGGCGGAGCTTTACAGCTAAAACAAGCGCCATTATCTGAGATTAGAGTGAAGCAGGAGCAGTAAAAAAAGGCAAAAGTTACTTTTCCTGGGAAGAGCAATTCAGGGGATGCTAGTTAAAAATGTGGGTTTTAGTCCGCTTTAAGGGGTCCAAGAGCCCCCTATAACAGTTTAAAGGGTAGCGCCCGAATCGGTCATACCCCTATCCGATCACCCATAGCACCAGGGGTTCAGAAGAGCCTCGAACCTGTGCCGAAGGGAATAGGGGCTGCCAAATCGGCAGGGCCAGGAGCCGCCCTTTTTGAACTCTGAGTCTGAGACTATGCCTTGTGCGCCAAGCTGGTTGGCTCAGGAATCGGGGGAGGGCAGGCACTGCCTAAAAAAAAAGCCAGTCACCCCATGTTTTTTATTCAATTTACATCAGGGGGTCCAGGCGTAAAATGAAAAGCTTGCATACAGCCCTAAAATGTGTGAAGGTCTTAATATGAATCACCCTAATATTCTGTGTGTACAATCTAAATATCACAGACATCCGCAGATTTTACAACCATTCTTTGCATAAAGTCCAGTTGCTAATTTTGGCATAAAAATGGTAATTGGCAAAAAGGGTTAAAATATTTGTTATTAAATAGGGGTTAATAATGGCAGCCCTTTTACAGGCACGTCCCGCTGTAAGTCTGCTGCTGGTGGAACGTGTCTCCTCTCCCGCTGTATTTGTGAATGGTTATCCATCATCTCGGCTGAATGATGCATCTATCAACCTTTCTGCAGGAACGGATCTCTAGCAACAGAATTATAATTTTCTTTTCACAAAATGCCTGCTTCCATAACCTTGCTGACAAGCCGATTGACCTTGGGAGCTCACACTTTATAATCCACAAGCTACCTCCTGTCTCATGGCGATAGCATTTAAAAGGTGAAAAGCGGAAATGTTAGCGGCAGCTTATGGTGAGTCTGTGGGTGGCTGGACGCAAGCCGTGTCTGCTTTGTCCTTTACTATGTTGCAGGAAATAGTTGTTAACTAATAAGGATAACAATACCCACAATGCTCAGCACATCCATGGCACCCCAATGCCTCCTTAACACAAAGGAGGGCAGACGGCCAGTGGCCCCTTTTTGTTCCTGTTTACTACTAGGAAGGTTTGTAAGTCTCTTTAAAGAGGTTAAAACCTCCCCAAAACCTCACTGATCTGCTGCCCCCCCCCTCCGGTTTTACCTTTGGGCAGTATTTACTCACCTCGCCAGGGCATGCATCTTCTGGTTCCTTTGGATTCTGCCAACCTCCCGACAGGCAGCGCCATCTTGCATCCCATCAGGCACTGCGCGGCCCCTGATCTTGCACCTGCGCAGTGCCCATGAGTAGGATGCAATGGAGTCGCCCGAAATCCTGCGAGACTTCGCTGAGCGGTGCAGGACTTTAAAGAGCAGGGCTAAAGCCGTGCTGTTATTTACAGATGGCGAGGGGGGGCAGAGGATTGGACCCTGAAGCAGCCGGATGTTGCCGCCGCAGCAGGCAGCAGCGACATCCAAAAGGCAATCAGTAGCCGATGGGGGGGGGGGGGCGGACTCAGACCTCAGCGATTATAGATCCCTGGGCCAACCGATTCCCTCCCCCGGGGCATCAAAAATCGGGTTGCCCCACTGTGTGAAAACCCCCAGGTTGTCCCATACACTTACCTTGTTTCCTGGTCCAACGGCGCATGCTCAAGCCGCATCTGCATCCCCGCTATCTCTCTAGCAGGGCGCATGTCCGCGCCAGCCACTTGTGAATGGGCAGAGTGGGCACGCTCCCTGTTAGAGGGTAGCAGGGAATGCGGCCGTCAGAGCCCTCGGAAGCGCTGGCCTTAGACAAAGGCTTACACAATGTGACGTATCGGCTCCGATACGTCACGGCGCGCTGATTGGATGAGCGGCCGCACATGGGCAGTAGAACCGGAAAGAGGTGAGTTGACTTTGGCAATCTGGGGGGCTTCACGCAGCAGGGCACCACAAAATCCAGGATGGTCAAAATCCTGGGTTTTGGTCTACTTGATGAATGGTTTGCTTCAGACTCACCTATTGAAGTTGTCTGCCCCAAATTGACAAATAATCTGTGCAGACTAGGATAGGCCCCCTTTACACACACACACTGCATTAATCACCCAGGCACACTTTTACAATGCCCTATATGATTTACCAGGGTTATCCTGCCGGGCTTTTGTGGCTTTATTTTTGTCTACCTCTCTAACTCCATTGTCATGGGGCTGGGGCAGACTGGGGACAGAACCTTACCGCCCTGGCCAGCCCACAAGCTGCTAGGCCCCACCCCTAAGGTGCTTCCCAGGTTATCATCTGATTCAGCTGAAGATGCAGTGATAGTGGAGTAGAAGGCAGGACCATGGAGTTAGTAAGCAAAAGTCCACCTCTCCAGTTTTAGTAGGCCCTGACTCCGACTCCTCCATAAATAGCCAATAAGTAGTAAGAGATTTCCTGTAGTAAAATCCTAACATTAGGCTTTTTCTCACCATTATATAAGCAATATGGCTACTTATATAGAAAGCATATTTATTGTAATACAAATTCTGAACAAATAACTCAAAGTAGGGTGCTCAACCTTTTAAAGAGCTCGGGCCGTATAAGGGACTTGAAAACTGGTCGCGGGCCACAATAAATAGGTTCAGAATTTCACATTTTCTATATTAGGATGCCCACTGTCTCCACAAACTCCATGGATTTTTTTTACTCGTATGTCTTTCCACCACACCATCTTATTACCACATTTATATCTAACAATCCCCACATGCTTCCAATACACATGCTTTGTTTCACTATTCCAAATACATGGGTCCCATATTTTTAGCCCATCACCCCAACAATATCAAATCGTAACCATATTCATATAAATGCACCCAATGCTAAGCACAGAACAAAACTCACAGTAATGCTTTTTCTCTTCAGTGTTACAAGTCTAGCATCTAATAAAATAATGTATTCTCAGGTATTGCAATTAGAGATGAGCGAACTTCTTGAAAGTTCGATTCGGGCGATTCGCCGAATTTCCCCAAGAAATTCGGGTTCGCCGAATCGAACTTTCACGAATCGCTCATCTGAAAAAAAAAATGCCGGCATGGTGGGAGCAGGCAGGCCGGCTACGCTGTCAGCGGGCCGGCGGCGGCCCGCTGGCACGCGTAGCCGGCCTGCCCGCTCCCACCATGCCGGCATTGTTTTAAAACGCAAACACTTACCTGCATGGTCGGAGCGTGGAGGCCGGCACCGCTCTCAGCTGTCATCAGAGGGCGAGTCATCAGAGGGCGTGTCATCAGAGGGCGCCGGAGAGCGGCGCCGGCCTCCACGCTCCGACCATGCAGGTAAGTGTTTGCTTTTTAAAAAAATGCCGGCATGGTGGGAGCGGGCAGGCCGGCTACGCCTGTCAGCAGGCCGGCTTCCGTCGCCCGCTGACAGCGTAGCTGGCCTGCCCGCTCCCACCATGCCGGCATTTTTTTTTTTATTTCAGGGAAAATTCGATTGGCACGAACCGAAAGAAAATCGGGTTCGTGCCGAATCGAATTTTCCCTGAAATTCGGAGCGAATTCCGATTCGTCCGAACCGGTTCGCTCATCCCTAATTGCAATACTAAAGACACAGCAAACTCTCCTCCAGGCTCCCATCCCTGCACCCCCCCCCCCCCACCATGCTCATCAACATTAGGAAGATGAAACAAAAAGAAAACACTCACCTGGTCCTGGCTTTTGTATGCTCCCGTGCTGTGGTCCTGGCTTCTTTTCTTCTGGACACCTCAAGGCCGTCTTGTCATTCGATCATAGAAGCAGCAGTGCGGGTGACAAGACAGTCCCCCATCTTATGCCAACCCTGGGACCACTGGGACCAGGTAAGCATTTTCTTGTTTTAATGCTATAATCTAAGGACTGCCATCAGGGCAGTATAGGCAGAACTCCTGTATGGGGCCCAGCAGCTGGCCCTGCTGGCAGCTGTGTGATTCTCGCCTGCTTTCATGCTTTTAGGGAATTCGGGTACTGCCTAATTGACTGCAGTAACCTAATTAAACTTTATTATGTTTTTTGGGGGAAGGCATTTTGCCTTGGCCACTGGGTAAAACATCAGTGATGTCACACACACCGTCCTGACTATGTCTGGTGCAGCTCCCTATTGTCACATCTCTGAAAAACCATTAAAATTTTTCTTAGTAAGACGGGGGAGTCTGTGGGCCCAGACATTGAGGTTGTATGGGGCCTGGAAATTTCAAATGGTGGCCCTGCCTAATTCTGCCGGACCAAAGGGGTGGAGTGGGAGGTGTCTGCCACAATTAAGGACTTTAGTGTCTCTTTAAAGGGTAATTCCACTTTCAATGTGATTTTTACACGTTTCCATTATTGTGTGCCAAAATGCTCAAGGTGCTAAACGTATCTGTTATTTTTTTGTTATCTATTTGTATGCAACACTGTTTTATAAAAGAAAACATTTTTCCCTAGTAACCATGTGTTTATGTCAGCAATGTACACCAAAGTGGTGTATTTAGTGTACATATCAGAGACTTCTTGACTCTGACTGGCAGAGACAACAGGTTTAACCCCTTCTGCTGTAATTCAACAACTTCAGATGGGGGGATTAAAATCTTGTGTTTGAAGTAAAAAACTATACTTTAGTATAGGGCTTTATTCAAGGTCAGAAAAGCTGCTCCCACTCCTTCGTCGCCTAGGGCGAAACAGACTGCTGATAAGTAAATCATGGGTCTGGGGGGCACAATTCTAACACAAACACTAAAAACCTGACAAAAAGGAGTTTTCCTTAAGGGAAGACCTATGCCAAATCAGTCCACAGGGTCACTCTGTCCCCCAGCACTTGGACATCCTGGTTTGGGATCCCAGTATGCTGCTAGATCCCAATAAATGGCCAAAAATATGGCATAGTACTCACCTTTCTGCATTCCTGGGAGCTCAGCAGACACATCGAGTGTCCCACCTGATCATAAACAACTAATAGGATTTGCCAGCTGCCCACATAATTCTTTTTCAGTTACACTTAAACACACACCATTCACCATCACACCACATGCACGCTGTTCTGGATAGGACTCTCAGGAAACCTGAGTTGACCATGTGACACTCAAGATCAGCCTATGTTTGACACCTGCTACCTGTAGCCAGGGGCACTATACTTCCAGCTTAGCAGGAGGCATTGTCTTGCATAGAACATGAGAAATCGCAGAAGGATCTTTATGGCATTAGCATCCTCTATTGGGTCCAGAGAAGCCCTCCCTAATCCTGATACCTAGATATGTAAGTTAGTAACCTAGGCCCAAATATCCGCCACATCAGATACAGACGTGTGCTGCTTGTAAACATTCCAATTTCATCAAAATGAAAGAGAAACCTACGGCCTCACCTGTCCTGCTCGTTGATTCCTTATTTTTGAAAGCAGACTGAGTCCGGGTTTGTTAGCTGCAGCTGACAATAAAGTTTTGAACAGGCGCGGCGTGTCTTGTTTTGGGGGGATGAGGTGAGCAAAGCCTTTATTGACAACAGTCGGTCCCGCTGGTTTACCCTTCTCCTTCAGCAGTTTCCTAGACACACAAAGAAACATTAGAAGAGCTAAAACTCTCTTTAAACTGTATTCTGCACCTTCGTGAACTTTTCCAAAGACTCTTGTGTCCAGCCAGTTCCAGAAGTAACTAGAAGATCTGCCGACCAACACTCCAGCGCTGCCAATCTACAAAACTGGATTTTCCCTTAAAGTGGACCAAAACCCACACCCCGACAGCCACTATATTCCTTCCCTTTGGGGCATCCAGAACCGGAATGCCCCACTATGTGAAAAAACCCCAGGTCGCCCGGAAACTCACCTTCTTTCTTGGTCCAACGGTGCATGCGCGAGCAGCGGGCCCATTCCTGATATCTCTTTAGCAGGGCGTGTGCCCACGCCAGGAATTTGTGAATAGCCGGCATGGGCATGCTCCCTTTTAGAGGGTAGCGGGGGATGCGGACACCAGCATGCTCGGATATGCTTGCCCTAGGCGACAAAGGGGTGGGAGTGGATCTGAGTGTGTTCATTAGACCAGAGGCCGCACATGTGCTGTAGGACTGAGGAAAGGTGAGTCAGTTCGGGCAACCTGGGGTTTTTTCACACAGCGGGACATCTCGATTAGGGTGCCCCCGGGGCAAGGACCAAAACCCAGGATAGTCAAAATCCTGGGTTTTCTTCTACTTTAAATAGACTTTAAAAGTTGTTGTAACAATGTGAACCATCACTAGTTACCTTGTCATTCTACAGACCCGAGCTAGCTTTGGAAGCTTTTCCTTGATATTTCTGCATTGTGCTTTTTATGTGATTCCTGGACGCCATTGAAGCGACATCCAAGGTGCAACGAGATTGAAGATGAGATAACAAGTATTGAGCTGAGCTTACTGAAGGAGATAGCGTGTGAGAAATTCAATCCATTCGTCTTCAACAAAAGTAAGTAATTTATGAGCAATCTCTGCAACATGTTTCTCTCAGAAGAGAAGATGTGAACTTCTTGTGATGTGAGCACTAAAGGACAGTATGCACAATGCAGAAATAATGCAAAGCATAATGATACCAAATGAAAAAAAATGTCTATAATAATAAATAATGTGTGAACAGACGGCACTCTGAATGGGCCAGGTATTTTCTGTTGCAATTTCTGATGTGGATGAAATCTTATGCTGGCCATAGACATGGAAGGCAACCTGCCCCCAGATAGATGGCAAAGAGCACTACTAAACTCCTCAATATTAAAATTGCAACACTTAGGCCCTTATTTATGAAGGAATAGCGACAGGTAGCGACTGGTGAGCGTCCGGTAATGACGGGCCCCGCCACGAGAACGCCGGCTCCCCACCACAATCACACATTTATCAAGCCAATCCTGCTTAGCGACTGAGATAGCACCATATAGCCACTCATTCATCATTATTCCAGCCTCAGCCCACAGCGCCAGCGTCCGACCTTGAACAGCGACAGGTATGACCTCTCACTACCTGGCGCTCTCCAATGCATTTCAATGGAACAATCTTTAAATATTAATAATTAATTGTTATTAATGTTTTTTTTTTTAAATTTTTTTTTTTTTTTTTAATTTTTAAAAATTCTGTGACCACTTCTGCCATGTTAGATAATTTTTTTAAGGTAACAAAAAAAAAAAAATTGTGCAGAATTGATATTACAGGTCTGATATTATTGTATTCATATTACAAAATTCTTTAAAAATTTTTTTTTTTTTGGTTTCCAAAAATATGGTGGTTTGGGGGTTAAAAAACTACTTTTAACACAATGCCGCCAGCGCTCTGGGGCTTAAACATGCATTTCACAGCGCTTGGATTTTTTGAGCCTGATTTTTTGATGAATATGGTTGGAGCCGGTTGCTCTGACCAGTCGCTATGATGCGCACCCATACATCGCGGAACCTTATATTCAACATTACTGCGCACCGACTGAGTCGCTGTCAACAACCGAACAACGGGCCAAGCACAGCGACTACTAGCGGGCGCTGTGAAAATATTGCTAAAGTCGCTCAACTGTCGCTACCTGACGCTATTAATGAATCGGCCTCTAAGTGGAAAGCTCTTGGAGTAATGGAAATCACATGTCAATGGTATGCAAATAATTAATAAAAGGAAAACAAAATGTTCAAAATATATTTTTCTATTCAGTAGTTAGTGCGAGTGTCACATAAGCTGTTAATTATCTAAGGAATGTTTTGCCATGCTAAATGCACTGGGGCCCGCAAATTATTAAGATTACAACTGACGACCAATCTCATCCCAGATATGCTAGATGGAAGATGATTCCAGATATGCTTCAGGCCACGATAGCACTTGGTAGCACAAACAACAAATGCTCTGATATTGTCTTTTTGAAAAACGGCTCCTTGGACGCTTGGAGAAATGGCCGCACCATTGGTTCCACCACTAATCAATGTAACGCCATAAGTATAGCTTAAATAAAGTCTAAAGGAATACATCTTGCCACCCTACACCATAATCCCCAATGTAGGGCTGGTGTGATGTTCCCAGACATTTTCTAGGGGAGGGTAAGCAGGGCTATCTCATGGGGGGTAGCCTTTATCCCAGCCATTCTCTTGTCCAGATGAGTCAGGGCCATCATTAGTGGTGTAGTCTCTAATACATGCCCCTCATCCCCCCATATTGGGTTAAGACATAGGGAGGGGGAACAGCATGGCACATACTTGTATGGGGCAGCAGCAGCACTGTGGGATGGGTTCTTTTCCTTCCCACACTGAGTGCTATTTTGCCTAGAAACTGCCCTGGATGTTGGGATTCTTCATAGGATGGTCCATGTGGCCTTCAGCTCAAAAGCAGGACTCATTGTTGAAGAGCATAGGCCTCCACTCCAGCCTCCTTAGCCGTCTTGCTGTGCACCATGATAGTCCTTGGAATTAATGGCATGAGTTTTATGGAACACATGTAGATGGGCTTCTGGCTCATAGCTCAATGTTGTGCAAATGCCTTCTGATGGTTTGTGTCAGCACTGTTCACGGCCCCAAGTTTGAGATGTGAATTACGATTCCTCTCGCAGTAGAAAATGGATCACTACGTGCCATTATTCCAACTAGACATTTTGTCCATGCTGAGGTTCATCTCCTTGTTTTCCCAGCCACCTTTGCTTTCAGGGCAGGGGGATTTTTATATTGCCACTGGACACTAGCTTTAGAGCAGACCTTAAGTCAGATAAGACTTTAGACCCATTGAATGCCCCTAATTTCTGCATTAGGATTCCTGTGCTTCCAGCAATCATGGCAGATGTTTTGGAAACAAAATTACTTACTTGGCTTTCTTTGTCAGCACCTTCTTTGAATCTGGATAGTGAACCAAAATTTCGCTCAGAGTCTTCTTATCCAGAATAAAGAGGTTAGCAAATCCATGTGCCACCACATTGGCAGTGCGCCTATTCCCTCCTCCCATAGACAACAAGCTGCAACAGATTTATGTTATACATTACTTGCTAATATGTAAATTAAAAATTACAGCACATGTGTAACTTCAATAACATCCTGCCCTGCATGCTTGCTGCACCCACCGGTCTGCCTGCAGAGCGATAATGCTGCCAGCGTATGCACCATGGGATCAAGCTGCAGGGTTCCCAAATTGGTAAGCCCCTTAGGGCACTCTTTTACCTGGATGGTTACAATGGGTTTGGGTTTCTCTTTAATTCACCTCTGTCACCAAAGCTAATCCTCTGAAATAACACATATATTTAATAACTATTTTTTTATCTTGAAAATAAGCACTAGCAT
The DNA here is from genome assembly GCA_027917425.1 of Gastrophryne carolinensis. NCBI lineage: Eukaryota > Metazoa > Chordata > Amphibia > Anura > Microhylidae > Gastrophryne > Gastrophryne carolinensis. The sequence continues at coordinate 373,889,250 of CM051239.1, forward strand.
GTTTCACACACATATAAAGTAGTCCCACTGGAGTCACTTCACTCCTCAGCATTGTGGTTGATTCTGGTTATCAGATGCAATGCAGTACAACTTGGAAGAGAGCAGCTGGAATGCCAAGAAGTGCATAGTTTGGAGCAAAACCTAATATAAGACGTGTCTTATTTTTGGGGTAACAGGGTAATTTCTTTCACACCCCCCCATACATTTATATTTCTGTCAAAAGACTAGCCTATATATCCAAGTATGGTCCTAGAAGTTGTACCTAAAGACCATAATTATTCCAGAAAACCTCCACCACCTGGGGCCAGGAATGATTCGGGCATTAAAAAAAAAAAAAAAAAAATGACTCACCTGGTCCCAACAGTCAGCCTGCTCTCATAGCGGAAGTGTGCATGTGGATAGCAGTTGCTGCTGCTGTAGCAGTGACCATGATGTATACTGGGTGATGTGGCTGTCCCTCAAAATCTTCAGTGGCTCAAAGGACCAGAAGCTGGGACTGCACCATAGAGCTTCCACTATGAGAGCAGGTGAAAGCTGGCACCAGGTGAGTGTGGCCTTTTTCTTTTCTAACATGGAAGAACATGAATCGTAAGGTGGCTCCTGGGATGGACGTGGGGAGGGGGGGTCATCACCAGACTTTCTGGCCACTTTAAGCCTCTGCCAGAGTTACCTGAACGCATGCACATTTCCATCAGAATTGAAGTTGTACCTATCTTCCATAATCAAGGTGTTTATTACTACAAATATATCATGAGCTGGATGAAGAAGAACATTTTTCTTAAAATGTTGCTAGTCATTCAACTGGATTTCTCAGTTTAAAATGACTTTTACAAAAAAATAACAAAGCAGTTTCTAGGGGGTGGGCGACCAAGGCCATCACCCTGTTGTGCCAAGTCCATTATGTATGCTGAGGGGGTGCCTTTATTCCAGCCTTCCTGTTTTATGCAGATGGGTCAGGGACGCTACTAGTGGTGTAGACCATGCACCAGGCCCCTAATTCCCTCCCTCTTATTTGGTCATTTATGGGCAGGGGACACTGCCTGCTGCTAAGGAAGAAGCACAGCATGGCGCATAGCAGTTTGGGACAGCAAGAGTACCATAGGATGGTTAAGGATGGCGGAGAATGTTTTCCTTCCTGCACTGAGAGCTATTTCACCTAGAAACTGCCCTGGTTGCTACAGTTCACATAATCCATCCCACTGATTATGGTTATGGATTATTAATAGCAACAGTCAACAGTATTTATTCCTAGGATTTCCAGTCTCGGGGGAACCCCCCAGGCCCAGGGCTGTATTTAGTGTTCATGCGGCCCTAGGCACTTCAAGTGCTAGCACCCCTAGTAATGTTGAGCAGGGGGCGGCTCCAGGTTTAAACAGGCCCTTGGGCAACAGAGAAAAAAAAAGAGCTGGAAGGAGAAAAAGAGTAGTAGGACTGGCAGAAACAAAGAGAAGGAAAGACAGAAAGAATAGAAAGAATGACGCAAAAAATTATAGAAGGAAAGAAGAAAGAAAAGGAATGGCATAACAGATGAAAGGAAAAAAACAAAGCTTAGAAGGAAGGCATAGAATGACAGAAACAAAAAATTAAAGGACTGACAGTAATAATAGAAGTAAGTTGAAAGAAAGAAAATGAATGTCAGAAAGAACAGGTGAAAGAAACACAGAATAAATAGAAAGAGAAAAGAATAGAATAAAAGGAAAGAAATAAAGGTGGGCCCTCCGAATGTGCAGCAGCCCCGGCACCTGCCTGACGTCACACTCCACCAATATAAAAAAAAAGGGAGTAGAGGTTGCAAGGGGAGAAATGCAGAGGAGAATGCATTTTATAATATATTACCAGACGCACAGGAGTCACATGGCCACATCGGTAAAGGGGAGAGCATCAAGCTGCAGACTGCCTTTAAGTCGGTGCACCCCCCCCCCCACACACACACACAATGTGCCGTGGGAGCATTTGTAAGGAGGCATGAGTGCGGCAACAACTTTTTTACTATAGCAGTAACATCTGTGCCCCCCCCCCCTTGCTGGTGACCACCCTAGGCACAGGCCTAGGTTTGCCTAATGGTAAATACAGCCCTGCCCAGGCCTGCCACCCTGTCCTGACACTGAGGCAGGACAGGGGGCAGTTAAAAAGAAACTGAGTGGACTAGCGAAACATCAAGAAAAATAAAGCATGTTCAGTTCCCTTAAATGATTACTATAGATATATTGTGTGTGACCTTTAATAAATTAAATGAAATACAAAGTAGCCACATTGAATTGTTTGGGATGTAAAATACAATGTATAACCTGATTTCTCCAAACACAGATCCAGCCTTTAATGTAACCAGGACTTTCTTATCATCGGGTCCACCTAGGACCTGCACAGTGCCCTGCTTGATGATGTACATCTCTCGTCCAATCTCTCCCTAAAATCGGAGGCAATAAAACATTTAGTTAGTTACATATAGTGGGTATTAATGCCCAAAGGAGTAGGTTGCATATAAAAATTGATAACATTTTAATTTTAAATAGTAACTTTTGTGTTTTAGTGATAGCTATTTCTCCTTTAAAGTCAGTGCAAATACGCAGCCACTAAAACCTCAAAAGTGATTTGGCTGGATTCCAGCGAGTGGAAACATTTGCCATGGTCCTCATTTGTCTCAGGGAGTCCTGCAGCAAGATATTGAAACACACATCCATACTGCCAACACTTCAGTTTGATCCCAATGTTTATTTGATATTCTTTTAATGAATTTTCTAAAAGAAAAGTAGATAAAAAGCGGTAAGGGGAGGGGGGTGTCACTCCCCAGCTTGGCTTTGCAAATAACTGTAGTAAGAGGCAAAAGCCAAAAAAACGCTCTGTATATTTAGTAATTGATGGATAAACACAGTGACAGGAGAACGATTCTTTAGAAAAATACATAAATGATCAGGCAATTAGGTGGTTTCGCTGTATGACAAATAATGCCGAGAATTTGGGAAGAAAGTGATGATTTAACAAGTGAGCAGTGTGAAAGGCACATAATAGCTTGGGTCAGAGATGTCACGCCTTGTCTGGGTGAGTCCTCTAGATGTCAGATAATCATTTCATGTGCTCTTCATTTTTCAAATAATGATGGTGCTGGCTGACCTGGCCTTGAATTGGTAAAACTGTGTTTACTTTAGTTAGATATCATTGAGTGCTCGAATTGCAGAGAGCTTTTCCTATATAGCGAAAAAGCAGCCACTGATTATATCTTGTCTTTTAAATGAAGACGTATGCACTTGGTATTCACGTTCGTTTTGAAGGTTAAGACTTTCATCGGCTATTTGCACTTTTCCGGAGCTGTCAAAGCAGAAAACAAATGTCTGCATGAAAGTGATTATTCTGGTGTTTCCCGTAGCCTCAGAGCAGTTATTTTAATACATTGGTATAAAATTGTATACACCTAGCTGCTACAATGCAACACAAATATGGAAACATAAAGTGACAGCACAAAAACTCAGGTTTATTGGGAAATTAAATGTATATTCCACTTCTAAGTTAAAGAGAACCTATAGTTAAAAGGCATTGGGTCTGCATTCACCTTCACCACTGGAACATCCCAATATTGGGAAGAATTACTCACTCTTGTGCCCTATGTGATGGCCTGTGGCAAATGGGGTTCACTGGGTGGGTGGATGTGTAAATGATTATTAGTATTTTTTATTTATAAAGAATGATAATATAATTTTTCATAGTGCTATACAAGGTGGAAAGGTTAAAACAAATAATATAATTATAATACATAGAGTATTATGAGTCTGATTAAACAGCAAATACACATTGATTCAGTAGTTCATTAGGTGTAAGGGCCCTGCTGTTACAAGCTTACAATCTAAAGCAGTGATTTTCAACCTTTTTTAAGCCGCGGCACACTTTTTATACTTAAAAAATCCCGCGGCACACCACCAACCAAAATGGCACAAAATGACACTAAAACAGTACATACTATACATATAGTTAATAATATAGATTCTAAATGTATTTCTTACCACTCAGTGTGAAACCTGGGCCTGTTTCGATGAACACAAAAGGGATATCCTGGCAGGAATGGTGGAAAGACACACACGAAGCTCTTCCTCAACAGTTCTCAGTCTCTCCCTGTTTTTAGTTTTTATCGCAGTCAAGCTTGAGAAGCCCAGCTCACATTTGTGAATGGCCGGCGAGGGCGCGCTCCCTGTTAGAGGGAAGCGTGAGATGCAGCAGCCAGCGCGCTCGGAGCCGCTGCGGTAAGACGTCTCATTGATTACCACGGCGGCTCAGAGCGCGCTGATTGGACGAGTGCCCGCGCATGCGCCGTAGGAGCAGGGTGAGGTGAGTTGTAACTTGCGATCTGGGGGGTTTCACATAGCAGGGCACCCCGATCTGGAAAGGACCAAACCCAGGATAGTCAAAATCCTGGGTGTTGGTCCACTTTAAAGATTTTCACTTGTTTCACTTGGTGTTGTTCCTCTCGGTGAGGGCATCTTGATTTGGGATGCCCCACTGTGTGTACCCTCCCAGGTTGCCCTATTCACTCACCTTCCTGCTTCCTGTTGCTCCCACAGCCCAGACTGGGGTCAGAACGAGCGCACTGATTGATAGCCTGAGCGCCTTTCACTTGGTTCCCTTTGGCACCACTGAAGGCTAAGCAGCCAAAGGGAGCAGAGTGCGCATCCAGCCGCATTCCCCGCTCACCTATCAGCCGTTGCATGTGCGGTGGACGTGTGGGTGGTGCACCCATTCAGAAAGGCCAAGCGCAGGTTCGGGCAGAGGTGAGCCGGGATGCGGCCGCTGTGCAGATATGTGGTGAGGGCTCTGGGACAAGGTGAGTGAAATGGGGCTTCTGGGGGGTTACCCAGCGGAGCATACCAGTTTAGAATACCTTGCTGTGTATAACCCCCAGAAAGTCCAGTTAACACTTACCTGGCTTCAACGGTGCATGCACGGGCTCTGGTCCAATGAAAGCCGCTCACCGTCACTGCGTAATTCAACAGGCTGGGATCCCTATTGATTCTAATGAAAGCCACCTGCCGAATTACCTAGTGACAGTGGCCGGCTCTCACTGGACCAGAGCTTGCGCATGCACCATTGGACCGGGAAAAGGTGAGTGTCTATGGGTGTTGTGGGGGCTGGCCTCTGACCTTCCGCCCAGGGCATTCCAGATCGGAATTCCCCTGGGGAAGGGCGCTGGAGCCGCTGAGGCAGAGGGGTTGCTGACACCAGCTGGCCAGATTTACTTCACAGGGCATGTGCGCTCCTGCGGGCACACGCGCGGGAGCCCCATGGCCGAACTGTAAAAAAAAAAGATTTATTTGCTTGCTGCAGTCATGTAAGGCTGTCCTCTGCCATGCAAGCAAGCACACACACACTCCAAAATCATAATTTATTTTTTTTTTTATATATATATAAAATATTATAAAGTTCCTTACCTTATCCTCCGGGGTCCTCAGCAGTCATGCGTCTGGGAGTGATGAATCAGCGGGTGGCCAGAGCCTGGCATCCCGCTCACATGTCCCGCGCTGGTACTGGACTGGGGGGGGGTTAGTGAGGAGCACGGAACGACCCCCGTGGGTGGGCACCGGAGCAGCTGATCGGGGGGGGGGGGGGCGAGTAGCGAGGAGGCCGGCAAGTTGTGTGTGGGCACCGGAGCAGCTGATGGGAGGGATGGGTGGCAAGGAGGCCAGCGAGAAGGAGGCGGGCGGGTGCCGGAGCAGCTGATCGGGGAGGGGGGCAGCGAGAAGGCCGACGAGATGGAGGCGGGCGCGCACCGCGGAGCAGCTGGGATGGGGGCAGCGATGACGGCGGCGAGATGGAGGCGGGCGGGTGCCGGGGCAGCGAGGAGGCCGGCGAGATGGAGGCGGGCGGGTGCCGGAGCAGCTGATCGGGGGGAGGGGGAAGCGAGATGGAGGCGGGCGCGCGCCGCGAAGCAGCTGTTCGGGGGGAAGCGAGGAGGCCGGCGAGATGGATCCACTAGCTGGAAAATGCCTTCCTCGCGGGAAGCGTGCGACCGCTCTGTGCCCCCGCCCCCCGGATCCACTGGCGGGTAAGTGACAGTGCCTTCCTCGCAGGCATTGCCTTAAGGCAAATACGGCCCTGTTCCTTGTGCGGAAGCCGCATCGCTGCGCATTGCCGGGGAACAGGGGGCACCTTAGTTTGGGGAACTTTCCCCGCGGCACACCTGACCATGTGTCGCGGCACACTAGTGTGCCGCGGCACACCGGTTGAAAATCACTGATCTAAAGGATCTAAAGGATAAGGTTGGAGACATGAGTTTGGGTCACAAGTAGTATTTAATAAGCACGGTGGCAAGTGCTTTAAAGGGTTTGAGACATTGGCCTCGATTCAATAAAGGTAGAAAAAAATTGTCATGGTAGTAAAACATTCAATTCATGAGAAATAAGCCTGAGAATGTCACTGTTACTGAATCACTAGAAAAAAACACAATGAAAGTCAATGGCAGCTTTTTCTATAGTGTAGAAAGAAGTAAACAGTTCTCTACTTTTCTTAGGAGTAAAAATGTGCCATTGACTTTCATTGTCTTCTTAGCTGGTGATTCAACAACAGTGAAATTCTCAGGCTTTTTTTCTCATGAATTGAATCTTTTACTACCATGAGATTTTTTTTCTACCTTTATTGAATCAAGGCCATTGTGTCTTGAGGAGTCATCCTGATTGCTGGAGCGCAGTCCTCACCTGAACCTTGATCTCTCCGGCAAAATGCAGCCCTGCGACCGTGTAACTGGAGCTGTATCAGCAATTGATGGAAATTTGTCTTAGGCAGGGTTCCACAACCAGTCATGTGGCTTGTCGTAGAACAGAATACTTGTGGAGGTCTAGCACACCGTGGGTGGTATATAGCAGCCAGAACAGGGCAAAGTCAGAGCCATACACAAGGTTAATGTGAATTTGGGCAGGCAGAGACGTGTGCTGGCTTACCTTCTTGGCAGCTTCCATCACTGTACTCTCTCCCAAGGCAGTATCAAGTGATGCTGGTCATGCAGAAGATAGAAGCTGGGAAATCACGCACAGTGCTGGAATCTGAGGACAGGGAATGTTTTTCCACATATCTGATTCTGCCAATTATTTCTCTTAGGACTGGGGGATTTTTTTTTGTGGGCCAAATATTTATGGGATGGGGGGAAACACATGCTACTCTGCTAAGTTAAGGTGGTAATAATGGCTGATTATAGGGTTAGAATTAAGAATTCTATTTTTCCAGTGTTCCCGGCGGGGTACTCAGGTAAAGATGTACCGTAATTTCAAAATCCCCACACCCTTAAAAAAAAACCTACCCATGGAAAGAGGTTGCCTACATTGCAAGTCCATAAATAACAGCTAATCTGAAACACTGATCTAGTTATAATGATCTGTAAAGAAAATCCATTCAATGCAAAGCCTTATTTTATTTAGCTTCAGAAGTCAATGTATCGTTGCAGAGAACCTTCCAAAGAAATAACAGCACAGGGCAGCTGTTTCTCAGAACAAACACATACAAGAGACAGAAGGCGTAAAGATTAAATTAATCTTTAATGACTCTTGATAAAACACCACCTCTACTGTAACATCAAGAGGCTTAATATGGGAACATCGGCAACATTTTGAAATCATCAGGCTGAAGAAAGGCAGAGCTATAATCATGGAGATTAGCCTCTGTGACACTGAGCAGATGCGGGCAAGGAGAGCATCAATGTGAGAGTCGCACACCTACTGTATATAGAAAATGGGATCTAAAATGCCAGGACTTAGAGGAAGAGCCATCTCAGAGGCTTAACAGCTAATCGGTTTAATTTAAAACACTTCATTTTTATCACTGGCAAGCTTCTCAGCAACACCAAAAAGCTGCTACAAATATAAGGCAGTATTGATTGAAAGTATGGTGTTTGTATAAGAATGAATTATCCTACATCCAACTAGGAAGGTGGTAGTTAGGTACGAACATGTTTGTTCTAAATACGGTTTCTCATTGCTCCAAGTCATCCCTATCCAGGGCCGTATTTGGTGTTCATGCTGCCCTAGGCACTTCAAGTGCTGGCTCCCCCTTTTGTTGAATAAGGCTGAGCAGGGCCAGCTACAGGTTTATGTGGGCCCTTGGGTGATAGCGTATCAGGGGGCCCCTTGCGGTGTGGTATGACTCCAAACATGGTGACAAGCTGCATGTATGGTGAATAATGCTAAAGAATAAAAAGAAAAAAATAATAGAAGGAATGACAAAGTATACAAGGAACGACAGAAAGAATGAGAATTAAGGAACATAAAAATAGATGTCATGACAGAAAAAATGTAAGCAGAAAAGAAAGAAGGGATCACAAAAAAAAGAACATAATGAATGACATAAACAAAGAAGGAATAAGCAGAAAGACAGAAATAAAACAGGTAAGACAGGAAATAGGGAGAAAGAATGGGAAAAAAAGATCCGGACGAAAAGAATAAATAGAAGGAAGAGAACAGGAATGACATAACAGGTGAAAGAAAGAAACAAAGAATAGATAGAAAGAAAGAAAAAGACTAGAAGGAAACTATAGAATAGAACAAAAGACTACCAATCTCTTCACTTTCATGGCCTTTACTGAAACCTGGCTCACTCCCTCTGATACAGCCTCACCCGCTGCCCTCTCATATGGGGGCGTGCAGTACAGCCACACCCCAAGATCAAGCAACAAACAGGGTGGCAGTGTTGGCATCCTTCTGTCTGAACACTGCTCATTTATCCCAACCCCTGCTCTACCCTCCCTTTCCTTCCCTTCTTTTGAAGTTCACTGTGTCCATCTCTACTCTCCCTGTCACCTAAACATTGCCACTATCTATCGCCCTCCTGGACCTGCCACTCTCTTTCTGGACCACTTCTCAACTTGGCTTCTCCACTTCCTGTCCTCTGACATCCCGGCTATAATCACGGGGGACTTCAACATACCCATTGACACCAACAACCCTGCAACCACCAAACTACTATCCCTAACCACCTCCTTTGGCCTTAAACAATGGTCTAACAGCCCCACCCACAAAGGTGGATATAAGCTTGACCTACTCTTTACTCCCCTGTGCTCTGTATCCAGTCTTTCCTCATCCCCACTTCCCCTCTCTGATCACAACCTACTAACACTTACACTACCCTCCCTGCACATAAACCTGCTACTCTTCGCAGGAACCTCAGAAACCTAGACCTTCAATCTCTCTCGACACTGCCGCTTCATACTACCATAACACACTAACAGCTGCCCTTGACTTTGTCGCTCCCCTTAACTACAGCCGCCCTCCAGGCCAAAAAAGACAACCTTGGCTTAATACCAACACAGCAACATTGAAACGGCATTCTAGAGTTGCTGAACGGCATTGGAGGAAATCCAAAACCAAAGAGGACTTCCTGTTATACAAGAAAACCATTCAGGAACTCAGGACTGCCCATGCTCTGCTTCCCAATATTCTTTCTTCTCTTGGAATCCAAGGTCTCGCACTCTCTTGGCTCTCCTCCTATCTCTCTCACTGCACATTAATGTATCTTACTCAAACACCATTTCCTCTCCCCGGCTTCTGTCTGTTGGAGTTCCACAAAGCTCAGTCCTAGGACATCTTGCTCCCTTAAACTAAACATGGACAAAACAGAACTGGTCATTTTCCCACCATCTCACTCCCCTCCCCTCTCTAACACCACAGTTTCTGTAAATAATCTTACAATAACTGCAACTCATCAAGCTCGGTGCCTGGGCATCATTCTGGACTCCTCTCTCTCGTTCCGACTTCACATTCACTCCCTAGCCACCTCCTGTCGTCTCCAACTCAAAAATATCTCCCGCATATGTCCCTTCCTCTCACCTGTCACCACTAAAATGCTAGTACATGCCCTGGTCATCTCCTGACTGGACTACTGCAACACCCTCCTCTGTGGTTTGCCAACAAACAGACTGGCTTAACCTCCAATCTGTTCTAAACTCTGCTGCTCGCCTCTTCTACCTCTCCTCTCGCTTCTCCAGTGCTACCCCCCTCTGTCAATCCCTCCACTGGTAACTTGTCTCCCATATATTCAGTTCAAACTTCTAACGCTAACCTACAAAGCTTTCTCTAACCAGGCCCCCTCCTACATTTCCTCTCTGATCCAGCGTTACCAACCCAAGCGCAACCTCCGCTCTGCCTCTGACATTCTCCTGTCCTCTTCCTTGGTTACTTCCTCGCACTCCCGCCTTCAAGACTTCTCCTGTGCCTCCCCACTTCTCTGGAATGCACTTCCCCGCTCAATCCGCCACTCTCCATCACTCCAAGCCTTTAAAAGTGCCCTCAAAACTCACTTCTTCAGACAAGCATATGGCCTGGCTTAAGCAATTCCCATAACCTTCAAATGGCACACACAGCCCAACTCAAGCTCTACCACTTGTGGCCCCGCCCCTTTTGTCTCCACCTCCATCCTTTAGACTGTAAGCTCGAAAGGGCAGGGCACTTCTTCCTATTGTCTCCTGTGCTCACAACACTTGGTTTAAACCTTGTGGCATCTAATTTTGTATTGTTTCCTGTACTATATGTTTTACCTTGTCTGCAATCATACCTTGTAAATCACTACGGAAGATGATGGCGCTATATAAATAAACAATAATAATAATAATAATAATAAAAGAAACAAAGAATAAACTCACAAAGATAGATGCTCTCCCAAAGGCCAATTTGCCCCTGGCTGACAGTTCTTAGTCCTGGTTTCTGCACAGCCCTGCATAGGGGCTGCCCAGGGAAGGTGGAATCAGGTGGGCCCTCCCAGTGTGCAACAGCTATGGAACCTGCCTGTGTATCCTCAGTGCTGACACCTGCCTGGACGTTGCACTCCTCCAATATCAAAAAATAAATGTGTAGAGAGGAAAGGTTTCATTAGGGTGAAATGCGGAGGAGCATGCACTTTAACTATAGATTACTGACACCGGAGTCACATGGCCACAGCAATAAAGGGGAGAGGATGACTGCAGACTGCCTTTAACCTGTTGCACCCTCACCCCCTACACACACGCAGTGGGGGAGCAATTGTAAGGAGACGATAACATGTCAACAACTTTTTTTTTCACTATAGCAGTAATGTCAGACCCCCCCCCCCCCACCAGGCGGCCACCCTAGGCATAGGCCTAGGTTTGCCTAATGGAAAATACATCTCTGTACAGCTGTAATACAGCAGAGCTAGACTATGAGGGGGGCACAAGCGGTTTGCGCCCCAGGGCCTGCACCACTTGTCCTGCAAAGGAGGCCTCCACCAACCTTTGGGTTATGGTCTGGTCCAGAAGGCTTTTCAGGCTGTGGTCTGATGGGCCGCGGGCCAGCAATGGAGCTATCGGTGGCATGCATGGGCAAGCCTTTTTTGAAAACCTGCAGTCAAAGCCACCACAGGGCAGGACGTAGAGTCTACAGCAGTGATGGCGCCGCCAGCAACGCTACAGGGCAGGACGTAGAGTCTACAGCAGTGATGGCGCCGCCAGCAACGCTACAGGGATAGGTGCGTGCAGAGCTGTCAACGGTGGCTGCTCACTGCATATAAGCCAACAAGCACAGCCGCTGGCAGCTCAATGCAGGGAATGTTTTATGTTGGACCAGCTGGGGAACTACACTACCCCCCACCCAGAATGGCAAAGCAGGAGTTCCCGAGCAGCACGCACCCGCACAAGGCACTCGGTCTGACATTCCAGTAAGTGAGTAGGTGCCCCACCAATCAGTTAATTGGCTGGACTATTATTTTAAAGAAAAAGAAAATTCTTGTATCTCCAGCAGATTTTGTGCCCAGGGTTCCTCACCACACTAAATCCGGCCCTGCCTATCAGGGTTGAGAAGTGGTCTCTCTGGAAGCAGTTGTGGAGCCTCAGAAGAAAGCCAATTCAAAAGAGGTAGGGGAGCAATTCCCAATGAATCAAAAAGGTTTGTAAAATGGTCAGTGTAGGTAGCGTTCTTTTTACTAATAAAGGGAAAGGGAAACCCCATTTGTAGGTTGATCAAGCTTCCTTGATTTTATCTAGCAGTGGATGAAGCATACTTTACATCTCAGAGTGGGGCAGGGAGAGGAGTCACGCCATTGAATTTTCTTCTGCTCCCAGGTTTCTAGGTGATTTCGTTGTTGAATTTTTAGGGAGTCACTCTGCACAGAACATCTCTGGGTAGTTGCTAGTTTTCTGCCAAATGACACTGCAAATTCTATTGATCTCCATTACATTGTTGGAAACGATTCCCAATATGGAATGCAATTGATGGAAATCTGTCTAAGGTAGGGGTCCACAACCTGTAGCTGAGGTCTAGGCTCATGCCTTGTGGTAGCACAGAATACTTGTGGGGGCCTAACACACTGTGGGTGGTATATAGCAGCCAGGGCAGGGCAAAGTCAGAGCCATACATGGGCTAATGTGAATTTGGACAGGCAGAGACTAGTGCTGGCTTATTTGTAGGGCTTAAGTAAGTGTGGTGGAGGCCCCTGGGCACAAAGTCTGGTGGAGGCCCCAGATATAGTTTTTTTCCTTAAAATAATAGTCCAGCCAGATAACTGATTGGTGGTTGTCTGTCACCTGCCCACTTACTGGAAGGTCAGATCGAGTCCCTTGTGCCCCCCTTGTGCGGGTGTGTGCTGCTCGGGAACTCCAGCTTTGCCATTCTGGGTGGGGGTGGGGGTAGTGTAGTCCCCTACACACAGTTCCTTGCATTGAGCTGCTTGGTGGCTTATATGCAGTGAGCGGCCGCTGATTGACAGCTCTGCACGCACCCATCACTGTAGCATTGCTGGCGGCGGCTTTGCTGCTCTAGACTCTCCATCCTGCCCTTTGGTGGCTTGGGCTGCAGGTTTGCAAAAACAGTTTCGGCATGGGGGCCCCCACTGCTGACTATAGCTTTGTTGCTGGCCCCAGTGCCCATCAGACCAAAGACTGAAGGGAGGCTCCCTTTGCAGGGCAAGTGGTGGAGGCCCGTATCGCGTGCCCCTTACGCCCCCCTCATAATCCGGCCCTGCTTATCTGTCTTGGCAGCTTCCATCACTGTACAGACAGTGTCATGTGATGCTGGCCATGCAGAAGATAGAAGCTGGGAAATCATGTGCACTGCTGGAATCTGAGGATGGGAATCCGCCATGTTTTCCACATACCTCATCCTGTCAATTCATTTTTTTAGGACTGGGGGATTTTTTTTTTGTGGGGCAAATATTTATCTAATGGGGGGATATGCATGCTACTCTGCTAATTACATTTCTGGGGTCTTGGGAAATGTATCTGTAAATGATTCTACATAACAATGTGGTGAAGTAATAAACTTGAAAGTTCAGTGTGTGTGTGGATCCCGGGTATTTCACACATTTGGGCATCCCAACTGGCCCAAAAAACATTGTCTTATTGACTCTCGGACGGTGGTTGCTGTTGTTTAACAGGTAAGATATGATTTGTATTGCTGCTTAGTACATCTCAGAAATGAAGGTTATGTGGTCACCTTCAAGCTCAAGCCCTGTGCCCCAAAACTGTGTTTCTTTTTTTTACCTCAGTCTTTGCCTAATATTCATAAAAACACCCAGAAAAAAACAACAGGAAGTAGTATTATGGTTCCATATGCTAATTTATTCAGTTACAACCAAACTGTCACATAACGGTAATTAGGTTGAAGTGCTCCCAATTGCTGAGCTGTGTGTACTCAGGTTGCATCATCATTGGGGGTGGGGCTGCTCAGCCAGGGAGCATTATGGCCGACTGCATCCAGTTTGTATTATGAATATTGGGCACAGCCTGAGGTAAAAAAAAAAAAACACAGGTTATTTTGGGGCACCGGCTGGGGATAAAAGGTGACTACATTTACTTCCCTCTTAGTATAGGTGCACTTTAAAGGAACATTTTAGGAAAAATGTTTAATAAGCCTGATTTCTGCGCTCCAAGTGCTGGCAGTCAGGGTCTGAATCTTTCATTCAGTCTGCTTTATATTTCTTTATAAATCCTAGTTAACTATGTTCCTCCTGCAGTGCCACCTCAGCTGCAGATTATCCATACACGTCTCAATGTAACAGTCCCCTCAGAAGTTAATTTGTTTTATTGAATTGACCCTAGAGCGACCACATGAATGTGTATGGCCAGTTTCTCGACACCACAGTGGAATATAGATGGACATTTCTTTTACCTTTTTGCACACAAAGTCTCCAGGTAAGTAGACAATGGACTTCAGCCTCAGTAACATGTCATGGATCATCTGGGCATCACAACCCTGGTAAATAAATGATAGGTCATTAGGAAAAAATGCCAAGTTTTAGATCTACTTTAGGATGTGCATACCAACAAGTGCTAACTAGTCAATAGACATCCAATGCTTGCTACATCTGAAAAATTGTATTTAGATTATACATATTTAAAGTGGACCAAAACCCAGGATAGTCAAAACTATCCTGGGTTTTGTTCCACTCTCCGGGGGCACCCCAATCGCTGTGTGAAACCCCCCAGGACGCCGCAGCCAACTCGCCTCAATCCGGTCCCATGGCGCGTCTAAGAGCAGCAGCTCTAATGGCCGCATCCTCCTCCTCCCTCTAAGAGGGAGCGTGCCTGCGCCGTTCATTCACAAATGCCTGACGAGGACATGTGCGCAGCTAAAGGGAAGCGGAGGATGCAGCCGTCAGAGCCACTGCTCTTAGACGCGCCGTGGGGCCGTTGAGGTGAGTTGGCTACCACGATGTGGGGGGGGGTTCACACAGCCGATCGGGGGTGCCCCGGGGAAAGGACTAAAACCCAGGATAGTCAAAATCCTGGGTTTTGGTCCACTTTAAACCAGACCAACAGCCAGGCACAGTTGGAAAATAAAGGTAGCGGCCATTTTGGAGCTTCCTCTCCCAGTATCTCAGCCATGCTTCCGCCTGGATTCAACTGACAATACACAGCAACAGGAAGCCCAGCAGCACTTCCTGTTTGCAGGTGATCTGCAAATGCATGAGCCGCCATTTTGTTTCTAAAATTTACTACAACAGGAGTTAGAAAAGGGTAAATTCATTTGTATGTGCAGCAATCTAAATTGCCCTGGGGAGGGATGCATATGAGCACTGTTTGTTGTGTTGGTGTGGTTTAAACCGGGCCTTCAGCATGATTTAATGAAAAGCCCAAACCCTTAAAAAACTATTCCCCAGCATCTAAAATGAATATATTTTAAGTTTTTAGTCACTTACTCGTTATTCTTTTCCCCACTGGGCTGCAACTCTGTTCAGGATACGGGCGCCGCCATCTTGACTCAGAAACATCACATATTGAGGAGAGAAGAGTGGGATAAAGTACAGGAGGTGGGGTTATAGCTGTGCTTTGCATAGACAGAGCAGAGCTGGGGTCAGGAAAAGGACAGCAATCCCAGAATGCAGAGCAGCATAGTCAGAGGACACTTCCTGTTTGCAGGCTGCCCAATGCTCCATGAGCCGCCATCTTGGATGTTTAAAGGCTCATAACATGCAGTAGATACAGGTAGGATGATTTTTACTGTGGGCAATCTGTACAGGATGTGGGAAACACAAGGCTCTTTTTCAGGGTGAAGGTCCGCTTTAAGTCAGTTTTGACTGTTGGTCCACTTTAACTCAATCACATTAGATGACATAACACATCACAGAAATATTGTTTGGAAAACAAAAGAGCATCGCTTACAGTGACATAATACAATGGTAACGACATTGCAGTTCTTCTGAATGAGATAAAATACTTACTTTAAACAATTCCACCTTGTTAACAATAGCCAAGCTAACATCCACTGCAATCGCTAGCTGCATTCTTGACGGCATCTCTTCCAGCAGCTCTGAGTCATCTATTGTGTTTGCACATAAAATGTAAAATGACTCAACATTTATCTAAAACACAATCACCATTCAATTTGCAGTGTAACAGACACCTCTCATAAAGCACCAATGACAATGAAATGCTTTGATATGATAGGCGTCAGAAAAAGAAATATTTGACTAAAAGACTTATACGATATTTTCACTTTCTATGGCATTTTTTTAAAGTTTCCATTACTGTGTGCCAAAATGATGAATTCACTGTGCTACTGCAATATTAATTGCTGGGGTTAGGTCCAGCCCCCAAATCTTTTGAAGAACCTAGCGTTCCCACCACACCTCAGAACTAAGTGGATTTAAAAATTCAAAATCACATTTATTTCATAGTTTTTGTAAAAAGCAGGCAATTCATATATATACAGAAATATATATACTATACAATAACATTCAATTAATTTATACAATCGATGCAGCAAAGAATCTTATTGTATGCAAGGAGTTAATGATTACATATGACCTTAATAAACAATTAATTAAGTTCAAATTAATGACATCTGCATTCTATATTCATTGAGCTTCCAGATCCGATGATCAAAGAACATACTGGGCAAACATGTTTCGCCATTACGGCTTCCTCAGTGCCCTGTTTTGTTGGCAGAAAAAGAGTTCAAATTTGGCAAAAAAGAGTTCAGATTAAATCTGGAGTAATTTGTTGAGACGATTCTATATGGCTGTATGGCCCTCCCACACAGACGTATCTGCCTTTCTAGAAGAAAACTATATATGTGCTGCAGGCTATTGCCTTCTCATTTGAAAATTGCAGGGTGAATGAAGAAGTGGAAAGCGGTCCTGTAATTCAGAACCTTGCAAAGTGGCCTGCCGCGTCCCCGCTCTGGTGCTGGAGTGTTAGGCGCCGTGGCGCTCTCATCTGAAACCTCCTCGCATGAGTGGATAATATCAGAGGTAAAGTACTATAGTGAATGCGCAACTGCGTCTAAATCTAAATGATAAGGATGTTGATTTTCATAGGAGTATGCTCTCGGCGCGTAAAGCGCCTCTCCAGTACCCAGCGCGCATCTATCAGTGTCTCCTTCACTGTGCTAAGCTTATCTGTTGATTTTTTTTTAATTTACTATTTGTTTGCAACTCTGTGTTATGAAAGAAAACAGGTTTCCATAGCAACAATGTGTTCACCTTAGCAATGTAAACCAAAGTGGTGATTTCAAGTACATATCAGAGGCTTCCTCACGCTAGCTTGCTAATAATCTGATTGGCTAAGGCTTGGATAACAGTGTTAACCTATTCTGTTGAAATTCTACTTTTGTTTGGGAGGATCACAGTCTTGTGTTCCAGAGCAGGGTTACTGACAGTGTTCTTACCTGGAGAGGTCATTGGTCTGCTTAGACGTGGAGGCTGATTCACTACTAATGCCAGGTATCGGCAGGTGAGCATCTGTATAGTGGCGCTTTGAGCGACCGCTAGTAGATGCTGTAAGCAGGTATCGGGCGCTGTAACAGAGAGCCCCAGTCTCTCTAGTAACCTGGCCAGCATTGATGAATGTGATGTATGTTGGGCGCTCTAACGCCAGTACAGCGCTACAGGGAGCGAAAGGTAGCGCCATCTCAGTGTGACTGACTGTCGGAGCTCCACACCATACATGTCAAAAAAGGACACACACAGCGTTGGCGCTCTAAATCTGGTTGCTATAGCACAGAGTGCCAGACGCTGTGTGATTAAAGTCTGTTTTTGAACATATATACAACTGTAACAAAGCGAAAACACATGGAATGACATTGTTTTAACACTGTGACAATAACACTTTAGTGCCAGACCTGTAATGACAATTCTGCATAAAAATATAAAAAGTCAAAAAAGTTTCAAAAGTGTTTGTTTGCAGCCAGGAGGTCACACAATGATTTGAGCAAAAAAATTAAAAATGGCAAACACGCTGTTTTAAACACAAGAAAATGAAGAGCCATTGAAATGTATGGGAGAGCAACACTGAGCGAAAGGTAATACCTGGCGCTCTGGAAGTTAGAGCACCGGCGCTTTACGCTGAGCCGCCTGTAATAATACATCGAATGCTACATGGCGCTGTTAGAGGCGCTCACCAGATTCGCTTCCATAAATGTGGTTTTGTGTAGAGCGGCCAGCGTTTAGCAGACACTGCCTGCCGCTACAAGGCACTACCTGGCGCTATCCCTTTATGAATAACCCTCCTAGCCAAAGCTGCTGATTACATCACCTGTTACATTGAAGGAATTCTAGAACTTGTAGTCCATTGTTTTTACTCACTCTCCGAGTCCCAGGAAAGTGAGAAAGCAACATGCTAATGACAGGTATGTGGACACAATCCTAATACAAATTATTATTTTACATTCCAAAATAGGAAAACAATATGGCAGAACACCAAAAACCCACCAAAAGGTTTTCCTTTAAGAATGTAGCAGGGGTGCGCAGCCTTTTTTCGTCTAAGGGTCATAATGCCTTACTGAGGCATTACTAATTGATGCCCTCTGGGCAAGGGCAAGAAAATGTGGGCAGCACTGATAAATGTCAATGTAGGTGCACTGCTCTTGTGGGGTTAGTACCCAAAACTTCACAAGATTCCAGACAGGGTGACCCCTGAATCACCCTTATATTCCCCCAAAAAGAGACTAACTCTTGCACTCAAATAGTATCAAAAGATCAAATCATTTTATTGTAACAATAAAATGATTTGATCTTTTGATACTATTTGAGTGCAAGAGTTAGTCTCTTTTTGGGAGAATATAAGGGTGATTCAGGGGTCACCCTGTCTGGAATCTTACTGAGGCATTATGCGAAAACCCAAACAGTTTACTGCAGCCAAGCTTTAAAGCGGACCAACACCCAGGATTTTCACTATCCTGGGTGTTGGTCCACTTCCACGTGACTCGCTCCACCAATCACCGCTGACGGACAAGCGAGGTCCGTCGACGGACAAGGTGAGAGCGCCCGCCGCCGCCTCTCGCGTGTCCCTCTTACAGGTAGCGTGCCCACGCCGGCCATTCACAAACGGCCGCGCGCAGGTGCGCCCTGCTAGAGGGATGTGCGAGAGGTGGCGGCGGCCCGCGCATATGCCATTGGAACGAGGAACAGGTAGGATTTGCGGGCGTCCTGGGGGGGTTTCACACAGCGATCGGGGTGCCCCGCAGGCAGGGAGCTGAATCTTATAGATTCCCGGGCCGATCAGCGGTGGGTGTTGGTCCACCTTAACCTTAAAGCATTGCTTATGTTTTTTATTAATATATGCAAAGGCGAGCAGAGGTGAGCCAGGAAGAGGTGGGATGAGGGGAGTGGAGGTGGGTAGAGGTAAGGCAGGCAGAGTTATCAGGGATGGACAGAGGTAAGTTAGGCAGAAGTGATGTGCGCAGAGTTAGGACAGGCAGAGTAAGGGAGACAAGAGTTGAGGCAGGAAAAGGTGAGCATAGGTGAGTAGAGGTTGGCAGTGATTTGAGCTGAAGTCAAGTGAGATGGGAAGAGGTGTGTTGGACAGAGGTGAGATGGGCAGGAGTGAGGCTACCAGAGCTGGGGAAAGGTGAGCAGAGATGAGACGGAAAAAGAAGTGATGGACAGAGGTTAGATGGGAACAAGTATTCGGGGGGGAGGGGTTTTCTATCGGGCTAACCCGGTATTAACCCCTGAATTCGGGCTGGTGTCTAGTGTAAGGAAGGTATGTTATGGGGTCCTGCTCCCCCAATAAGTAGAAGCAAGGGGGGGAGGTTTTCCCTATGTGGAGAGGGAAACCTACGGAAGGGGGGCTTTTTGGACCCTCGGAGGATGTCCCAGTCCTCCTAAGTGAGTTATATACAGTTCACAGATAATTGTTTACACACGTATAGTAAAAAATGGTAAATCACATTTAGGTGCAGTTATTCACACAGAAATCTGTGGAATTTTTATTGAGTCCTTGAAAACAAATGCTGGATTATAGGAGTAATGTTCACAGAACAGTGAGTGTTCATTTGATGTGATATTTTCTGACCAATTTGTAGCAAGTGCAGTTTGTAGCAAGGATTGGTCTTTTTCGTTGGCTCGATACAGACGCGTTTCGCGAACTAGGCGCTTCCTCAGTGTATGTAGCCAAGAGTAAAAAATATCTATGGTACAATAGATCTGAATCAATACTTTGATTTACATTGCAAACATTTTTGTATCAGAGAGGATATGGTATACAGTAAATGTACGTATAATGTATAGCAGGTAACAAAAGTAACAGTCTTAATATGCTACATATGGAAAGAATATATATACAGGTGGAGACAAAATATATACATAAATAGGAAAATATATAATGTAAAAGCTATATTATGATATACAGTTCCTGTGCATAATTCCTTCCCATTAAGGGTTAATTGACCATTCAAAGAGGGGGTTACCTTATGTGGTTGATTGTAGAGTTATTAGGTAGTTGGGTGCTTGCTATTTACAGTTGTGACAGCCTGTTGAGTATTCATATGTACATATAAGTAGCGTCATTGGTGTGGGGGCATGGTCATGGTGGGAGGGATAAGGTGAAATAAGTACCTTAAAAAAGACATTCCATCGTTGTATTCTCCGTATAGGGGGGAATTAAGCAGCGTTAATGCCATGGGTAGGGAAAGTGATGGTAGGCAGCGTGGATGCCCTGTGTGGGAAATAAGTATAATGCAGAGTCAGCCGGCTGTACAGTAATGCCCGCGCTGGGTTTGTGAGTGGGAAGTATAAAGTTGGAACTTGTACCTTTAATGGCGTCCGTGTGCGGCTGGCGGGGTGAGCGCACCCGTCCGTTCAGGGGGCGGGTGGTGGTGCTTCTTAAATGGCGTCCGTGTGCGGCTGGCGGGGTGAGTGCACCCGTCCGTTCAGGGGGCGGGTGGTGGCGCTCCTTCAATGGCGTCCGTGTGCGGCTGGTGGGGTGAGCGCACCCGTCCGTTCAGGGGGCGGGTGGCGGCGTTCCTTGTAATACGGTTGAATTCGGCGCCATGTCGGCGCTCGCGTTATATGTGTAATGGTAGGATACGTCACTGGGGGCCCGTCCCTCAGGCTGGAGTCCTATTGGTTCCCCAGCCTGAGGTGTTGCTCCGGCGTTGTCCAATCGGAGCGGAAGGAAGGGACCACGCAAGTATGCTTACGTGTTTCTGCTTCCTGTATGGGCCCCTGCTCGCGCCTGTCGCCGCACACGCGCGCCGCCATTTTGTTGGTTAGTTTGCGGCTGATGGTGGGTGGGGTAATTAGCTCCCTCTAGTGGTAATGAGTTTATTGGATGTTATTGTATGTTGATTAAAAAAGAGTTTGCTCCCTCTAGTGGTCAAATTAGTGTACTGTTGCCTTTAGTTAAAGGATTGCAATGTATTATGTCGTTTCAGGTTGTGTCTATGTATAGGGGCTGTTGTATAAGTGTCCATAATGTATAAGATAGTATGGGGAAAGTGATATAAACATGGTAGAGCTGACCTCCATATGGTAAAGCTTAGTTTATGGTTATTTGGTGTGATAATAATAATAATCATGACAATAATAATAATGTGGGAGGATCTTATTAATGTGGGAGGATCTTATTAATGGTGTAGTTGATCTTTGTCTGGTCATAATTATAGGATGTGTTTGTTGAAAGGTTGGGGGGTATTATGTTGGAGACCAATTAGATGAGTCATACCCCTCGATTCAAAGAGCAAAAGTTAATTGATTTCGGATCGAGAATCGTAAGTTTGGGTGGGTGTTTTTCCTGTTTTTTTGGCCATTTCCGACTCGCACGAGCCTACGTACGAATGCGTATATGCTCTTACGATCATCGGAAGTTCGTTCCTAAATTTTAGGATCAAAACGTAAAACTTAGGATCAAATCCTAAAACTTAGGATCAAAACGTAAAACTTAGGATAATCGGATGTGTTTACGTGTGATTCAGAGAACAGTTTTCAAACCTCTAAATACGTTTTAAAAGAAAGCCACTTCCGACACCTTTTAGCAGTCGGATTGCTGTTCTTGAACAGGTTTTTTGGCTATGTGGAGGAGTCTGCGCGTCTTGAGCTCCAATGAACTGCATGTATCAGCATGGCCGAGGCCATAAATTGTATGGCAATGCATACCTGATTCATGTATGCCTTATAAAAGCATTTTAATGTGGACCTTAATTAGTCCTTTGCATGTAAACCTTTATTTTGCAATATATTTGCGTTAATTAAAGAAACTTATGTCCTTTGTTATTTATTTTTAAATTGATGTACTAGAATAATATTTTTAGATTGCATTTATTGGTGTAGTTGTTTACCTTTGCTTTGTTTAATTATTTAAGCACATCTTTGGTCAGATGCATCACACTTACTGAGGAGAGGAGAGCGGGATAAAGTGCAGGATGTGGGTTACTGCTGTATTTTGCACAGACACAGCAGAGCTGGGGGCACGTAAAGGTCAGAAATCAAAGAATGCAGAGCAACACAGTCACAAGGCCCTTTCTGTTTGCAGGCTGCCCAAGAATACCTGAGCCGCCATCTTGGCTGTTTCTAGGCTCATAACATGCTGAAGTTGCTGGGTGTTTTTTAATTTTTGAGAGCAAATCTGTATGTAGAGGGTGTGGGTAACCACACCCAAAATTTTAAGTTGTACCATTTGAAGCCAAAATATTAAAATTAAATCCACAAGTAAAAAATGCAAGTTAACTAAAAATTAAACAAAGTAAGATTTACTTATGCAAATGCATTCATTAATGGTTGGTTACTACAAAATGAATGAAATAAAGAAAAATAAAAGACCAAATATTTAGAATGCACTTTAATGAGGTAAGTTTGTAGTGCGCAGCCACAAGATCAGAAGGATTTACGTCCAGACAAAAAAGGAAAAAGGGCAAAACCAATGTTGCAACCTGAGAAATGAAACGGAAAATTCAGGATGGAAACTGACATAGGTCTGATTCCCGAACTGCCATACGAACGGACGTACATTTTAGGATAGAAACGTATTTGCTTATAGAATCACTCGCAAGTTCATACGAACGCACGAGCGTACGGGAAAAATAGGATGATCGGCACCAAAATCAAAGCTGTTACATGTTTCTTTGAATCGACCCTATAGTGTGTGGTATATCTAATGAAATGGAGCATATCAATATTGTTTTTGGGACATGGTAGCGGTTGGGAGGTAGGGTGGCTGGCACGGGTTGGGCAAGTTGTAGGGATAAGAGGCTATGTGTTTATTGTGTACGTATGCTTTATCTCTTTAAAAAAGGAACAAAACTGCAAGTTTCATTCAAACCAGGTCATTGAGGAACAAGAGGAGAAAGAAACAACTCGTATCTTTAAAAAAGCATCAACCTATTTCCCCCCCATATCTACAAACGCCAGTCTAAAAACATTTCTCAACCTGAGTACACTAGCACTTGAAAAACTTACAACCAAGAATAGCAGACCACGTAACATCACAGCAATCCAAAAAAGAGCACTAATCGAACTGGAAAATAACCCTGACCTGATCATCAAGCAAGCAGACAAGGGGGGAAACATTGTTCTGATGACAAGGCTACAATACGAAGTAATGTGCAACAAAATTCTTACCAACCAGGAATGGTACAGAAAGGTACCCATAAAGAAACTGACAACAGACGAGCTGGAATACAACACCATCCTGGATACTGCCTACACACACAAGATTATCCCCAAAACAACTTGGCAATACCTGAAAATAGAAAATCCTACAACACAGACTTTCTACGCCTTACCGAAGGTCCACAAATCACTCAACCACCCCCCGGGGCGCCCAATAGTATCGGGCATAGGTTCACTTACCAACAAGGCCAGCGAATATGTGGATGCACATTTACAACCATTCGTCCAATCACTATCATCATACGTCAAGGACACTCCTCACCTCCTCCAAATTATTCAAGACATGACTGTAGCGATAACCCTTATCGCCGGAGGGCTTCACCGCCCGAGATGTCCTTTCCCAATGGTGAGAGGTGCTGCTGGAATTCCAGAGTCGTCCGTGAGGAAACAGGAACAGCCCTTACAAGGGCTAGTGAATTGTAATATAGCGTTTCCCCCAATAAGAGACAGAACTTCAGTATTGAGGGTGAAGGTGAAGTAGACTTTATTAGTGCCACTCTAGGCCTTATATACACAAGTCTCCATGCAATGACAACCACACTGACCAATAGCAGCAGGGCACACAATCCCTCAACTCTGCCGGTGACGCAATCAGTAGAACAATAGCAGGCTGTAATACAATCAATCAGGACAATGCCATTGACTGTGACGTAATCAACAATACACAATGGCAGTCAAAATACAATGACATTGCCTGTAACAGTATCAAAATACAATGACCTAATTAAGAAAAGGCCAGTGAATGACCCGGTGGGCAACTGAATAGTGATGACATCCAAAAGACAGAGCGTCTGTCACAATGCCCCCTTTTTGAGGAACACCCGGCAGACCCGGATTGACCCTGTTCGGGTTAACGTGGGGCTGTCCGGACTCTTGTTATGGGCAGAGTTCTGTTTGCCAGGATAATCCATCTGCATTACTGGTTTGTCTACAGGGCCTGTATACACACACACACACATACAGTTGTACTCACAGGGTGCTGGTCTTGTACACACACAGTTGTACTCACAGGGTGCTGGTCTTGTCGTTTCCCCCCAATAAGAGACAGAACTCAGTATTGAGGGTGAAGATGATACCCACACACACACACATGCAGTTGTATTCACAGGGTGCTGGTCTTGTACACACACAGTTGTACTCACAGGGTGCTGGTCTTGTACACACACAGTTGTACTCACAGGGTGCTGGTCTTGTCATTTCCCCCCAATAAGAGACAGAACTCAGTATTGAGGGTGAAGATGATACCCACACACACACACATACAGTTGTACTCACAGGGTGCTGGTCTGGTACACACACAGTTGTACTCACAGGGTGCTGGTCTTGTCATTTCCCCCCAATAAGAGACAGAACTCAGTATTGAGGGTGAAGATGATACACCCACACACACATACAGTTGTACTAACAGGGTGCTGGTCTTGTACACACATACAGTTGTACTCACAGGGTGCTGGTCTTGTCTTTTCCCCCCAATAAGAGACAGAACTCAGTATTGAGGGTGAAGATGATACACACACACACACACACACACACACACACACACACACACACACACTTGTACTCACAGGGTGCTGGTCTTGTACACACACACATGTACTCACAGGGTGCTGGTCTTGTACACACACATGTACTCACAGGGTGCTGGTCTTGTACACACACATGTACTCACAGGGTGCTGGTCTTGTACACACACATGTACTCACAGGGTGCTGGTCTTGTACACACACATGTACTCACAGGGTGCTGGTCTTGTACACACATACTCTCTTAGCTCTGGTTGCAAGGCATTGAGAAAATGTTCTAGTAAAAACAACTGTAGGCCTCCGGGGTGACAGCGTGCCGGGCTAACAAAGCCTCCTTTACCAGATGGTAGTGCGGTATGTCCGCATCAGGGATGGCCCGGAAAGCATCGGAAGCTTTCCCCGATAGTTTCCCTGATAATATGGTGACCCATTCCTCCATGGGTACCCGGTGTAAAGCGCACTGCTGTTCAAAATCGGCCAAAAATCCATCAATCTCATTGTCACTTTCCTGGATGGACTTAAATGCTGCAAATGGAATCTTTTTCCCCCCATTGTAACTGAGGCTCAGAGACACAGGGGCGCTGAGAGGCTGCTGGGTTGCGAGTCGTTGATCTTCCCTTCGCTTACTGGCCTCTGCCTCCGCTGCGGCGAAGACTTGGTCGATCAGTTCTTGTGATGGATTCGGCCATAGACCCCGCTTGAACGAGAGCAGCGTCTTCATCGATCTCTATATTGGTTTCGGTCCTCACTGCTGCACGATCCATTTTGATCAGCTCGGCTATCAGTTCCTGACGTGGGCGGTTGCTAGCTGACCTTCCCCGGCTCTCGAGTAGATCCTTCCGGGTCAGCCTTTTCAACTTGTCATGCTGACTCTCCATCAGGGTAGCACTCTCTCTGGGTAGAAAGGACCATCCCACCGCTGCCACCAATTGTAGCGATAACCCTTATCGCCGGAGGGCTTCACCGCCCGAGACGTCCTTTCCCAATGGTGAGAGGTGCTGCTGGAATTCCAGAGTCGTCCGTGAGGAAACAGGAACAGCCCTTACAAGGGCTAGTGAATTGTAATATAGCGTTTCCCCCAATAAGAGACAGAACTTCAGTATTGAGGGTGAAGGTGAAGTAGACTTTATTAGTGCCACTCTAGGCCTTATATACACAAGTCTCCATGCAATGACAACCACACTGACCAATAGCAGCAGGGCACACAATCCCTCAACTCTGCCGGTGACGCAATCAGTAGAACAATAGCAGGCTGTAATACAATCAATCAGGACAATGCCATTGACTGTGACGTAATCAACAATACACAATGGCAGTCAAAATACAATGACATTGCCTGTAACAGTATCAAAATACAATGACCTAATTAAGAAAAGGCCAGTGAATGACCCGGTGGGCAACTGAATAGTGATGACATCCAAAAGACAGAGCGTCTGTCACAATGACCATGTCCAGCAATAGCCTCCTAGTAACACTAGACGTGGAGGCCCTCTACTCATGCATCCCACATAACAAAGGCCTACAAGCGACAAAGTACTTCCTTGATCAACTAGACATAAACCAACACGAACATAACTGTTTTCTTTTGGACTTACTCAATTTCATACTGACCCACAACTCATTCACGTTCAACGGGCAACTATACCACCAAATCCAGGGCACAGCCATGGGGACGACATGCGCACCATCCTACGCTAATCTTTACCTGGGCAAGTGGGAACAGTCAATCTGGAACAACGAAGACCTCACCGTACACACCCAACTACATGGCTTCGGTATATAGACGATATACTCATCATCTGGGAAGGCAACGAAGAGACACTACAAACATTTGTGAGATGTCTTAACACCAATGACTTAAACCTTAAATTCACAGTGGACTTCAATCCTCGTGAAGTCACTTTCCTTGACCTCACAATTACAAGACAAGATAGCGGCCTTATAAGCACAACATTTTATCGAAAACCGACTGCATCCAATAACATCCTGAGGGCTACCAGCTCACACCCCCCCAGTCTCATCAAAAGTATACCATACGGGGAATACCTACGGGCAAAAAGGAACTGCACCTCGGAAGAAGACTACAGGATTGCTGCAAAAGGAATACAAACTAGACTTCTGGCCAGAGGCTACCCAAAAAAGACCCTAAAAGCAGCATTCAATAAGGCCCAGACAAAAAACAGAACCACTATGCTCAACAAACAAACACAGAAGACCAGCAAACCTTTTTATCCCACGTACCCAACCCTTGTCCTAACCTATAACCAACAACATAAGGAAGTGAAGACAATACTTGACACCCACTGGCACATCATCAAGAATGATCCGGATATTGGAAACTTAATCCCAGACCGACCAATCATCACATACAGAAAAACCCGCTCAATAAAAGACCATCTATCACACAGTCACTATTCACCGACACTCACTGCGAAGTGTTGCAAAACCAAGGGCACGTACCGATGTGAAGGGTGTTCATCTTGCCAATATATCAAACAGGGAAACGAAGCTAACCTCCCCACAGGAGCACGAATACAATTAAGACACTTCGCAAACTGCAACACTACCGACATAATCTACCTACTACAGTGCCCATGCCCACGATTCTACATAGGGAAAACAAATCGAAAACTCAAAATCAGAATCTACGAACATATACGAGATATCAAGAAGAAAAATATCACCACCCCGATTGGGAGACACTATGCAGCATACCACAGAGGTATCCCAAAAGGGACTACCTTTCAAGCACTGGACAGAATTCACCCACACCCAAGGGGAGGAGATATCACCTTGAAAACGCTGCAACAAGAAACAAGGTGGATAACAAAACTAAAGGCAACCTCACCACCTGGTTTGAATAAAACTTGCAGTTTTGTTCCTTTTTTAAAGAGATAAAGCATACGTACACAATAAACACATAGCCTCTTATCCCTACAACTTGCCCAACCCGTGCCAGCCACCCTACCTCCCAACCGCTACCATGTCCCAAAAACAATATTGATATGCTCCATTTCATTAGATATACCACACACTATGACTCATCTAATTGGTCTCCAACATAATGCCCCCCAACCTTTCAACAAACACATCCTATAATTATGACCAGACAAAGATCAACTACACCATTAATAAGATCCTCCCACATTAATAAGATCCTCCCACATTATTATTATTATCATGATTATTATTATTATCACACCAAATAACCATAAACTAAGCTTTACCATATGGAGGTCAGCTCTACCATGTTTATATCACTTTCCCCATACTATCTTATACATTATGGACACTTATACAACAGCCCCTATACATAGACACAACCTGAAACGACATAATACATTGCAATCCTTTAACTAAAGGCAACAGTACACTAATTTGACCACTAGAGGGAGCAAACTCTTCTTTAATCTACATACAATAACATCCAATACACTCATTACCACTAGAGGGAGCTAATTACCCCACCCACCATCAGCCGCAAACTAACCAACAAAATGGCGGCGCGCGTGTGCGGCGACAGGCGCGAGCAGGGGCCCATACAGGAAGCGGAAACACGTAAGCATACTTGCGTGGTCCCTTCCTTCCGCTCCGATTGGACAACGCCGGAGCAACACCTCAGGCTGGGGAACCAATAGGACTCCAGCCTGAGGGACGGGCCCCCAGTGACGTATCCTACCATTACACATATAACGCGAGCGCCGACATGGCGCCGCATTCAACCGTATTACAAGGAACGCCGCCACCCGCCCCCTGAACGGACGGGTGCGCTCACCCCACCAGCCGCACACGGACGCCATTGAAGGAGCGCCACCACCCGCCCCCTGAACGGACGGGTGCACTCACCCCACCAGCCGCACACGGACGCCATTTAAGAAGCACCACCACCCGCCCCCTGAACGGACGGGTGCGCTCACCCCGCCAGCCGCACACGGACGCCATTAAAGGTACAAGTTCCAACTTTATACTTCCCACTCACAAACCCAGGCGGGCATTACTGTACAGCCGGCTGACTCTGCATTATACTTATTTCCCACACAGGGCATCCACGCTGCCTACCAACATACAGGGCATCCACGCTGCCCACCATCACTTTCCCTACCCATGGCATTAACGCTGCTTAATTCCCCCCTATACGGAGAATACAACGATGGAATGTCTTTTTTAAGGTACTTATTTCACCTTATCCCTCCCACCATGACCATGCCCACCACACCAATGACGCTACTTATATGTACATATGAATACTCAACAGGCTGTCACAACTGTAAATAGCAAGCACCAAACTACCTAATAACTCTACAATCAACCACATAAGGTAACCCCCTCTTAGAATGGTCAATTAACCCTTAATGGGAAGGCATTATGCACAGGAACTGTATATCATAATATAGCTTTTACATTATATATTTTCCTATTTATGTATATATTTTGTCTCCACCTGTATATATATTCTTTCCATATGTAGCATATTAAGACTTTTGTTATCTGCTATACATTATACGTACATTTACTGTATACCATATCCTCTCTGATACAAAAATGTTTGCAATGTAAATCAAAGTATTGATTCAGATCTATTGTACCATAGATATTTTTTACTCTTGGCTACATACACTGAGGAAGCGCCTAGTTCGCGAAACGCGTCTGTATCGAGCCAACGAAAAAGACCAATCCTTGCTACAAACTGCACTTGCTACAAATTGGTCAGAAAATATCACATCAAATGAACACTCACTGTTCTGTGAACATTACTCCTATAATCCAGCATTTGTTTTCAAGGACTCAATAAAAATTCCACAGATTTCTGTGTGAATAACTGCACCTAAATGTGATTTACCATTTTTTACTATACGTGTGTAAACAATTATCTGTGAACTGTATATAACTCACTTAGGAGGACTGGGACATCCTCCGAGGGTCCAAAAAGCCCCCCTTCCGTAGGTTTCCCTCTCCACATAGGGAAAACCTCCCCCCCTTGCTTCTAGATGGGAACAAGGTGGGAAGAGGAAAGGTGCGAAAGGGAGGAGAGAGATGAGGTGGGAAGAGGTGAGTTGACTTAGGCAGAGGTAAACAGAGGTGAGGCAAGCACAGGTGAGGTGGGAAGATGTGAGTGGACTTAGTCAGAGGTAAAAGGTGAAGCAAGCACAGGTGAGGTGGGAAGAGGTAAGCAATGGTGAGGTGGGGTGAGCCATAAAGAGCTAGGTAGAGTCTACACAGACATTTCCAGACATAGGCAATATAGACAAAACACCAGTGTGTGTCACGCACTTTTACAGAGAATTTAACTGGTGCCTCACTTCCTGATTTGGGAATTAGCGATACCCTGCCCTCTAGTGGTCAGCTGCTTACCCTGCAGGAATGGCAAGAGCAGCTCTCCTACTCCATATGCTGTCACTTCCTGTTAACATCTATTAATTTTTGCTGACTCACTTTTGTAAAAACTTTGAGGGGAATAAAGTATGTAAGTGGAGTATTTCTTTTTTCTGTAGTCTATCATTTAAAACCCACAGGCATTTAATAATAGTTGTCCTTTAAATGAATGTTATTTGTGGATGTGGAAGAGACTAAAAGTGCAAGTTGGTATTGCTGCACTGTGCAATATTCTCTGTACACACAGAAAAGCACCCTACATACCCAGCATTCCCTGCGAATCCCATGTATACTCATACCAGGTCCGCACACGGTTCTGCACATACTTTGGTATTTTGTTTTTGTTCATATATGAAACAGTCGCGTCCACAGAGGAGCGGTAATAGCTCTGCCCAGCAGTTGCTGCTCCAATCACATCACGCATCTATCAAACAAGATTTTAGAGATCAGTTTTTTGAAAGTTTTGGAGTTTTACCTATGAATGTGATTATGATAATATTATAGGTGCAGTATAATGTGGACCTATAGTCAAGTCAGCTAACTTCCCCTTTCTCTGTATCGCTGCCAATCACATGACTGCTGGTAACCAATTATCTGGCTGCCATTTGCTGACAAACATGAATGAGGAAGTAATGACTTGACTACAGTGTCCCTTTAACCCCCTTACAGTTTGACATCTCGAATAGCTCGTTCAGTGGGAAAATACTTTTGGTTTCCAACAGGTACATCACATTCCAGTACAAGGGAAGATGATTATTAATAGCAGCTGTGTCTCTTCTTCCAGCTCATTACAATAAGAGCTGCCAGAATAAACAGACACAGGTCAGAGATGCTCCTGACAGCCACATTCCTATTGCTGATTTTCAGCAGAACAAAGCCAGTGTTGGCTGTAAATGTTTTTAAGCTGCTCCATTAAAGGCAAATGCTGTCTCTGTTCCTGTCATTTTCCACAGAGAGTCTTTTCTTCTCTACCCTGCTAAATTTAAGTAGGTCAGCTTTTGACTCAACTTCCGCTTTAAAGGCAGCTTTAATTTTTACGGAGGAAATGCGTTTGGCCAAACTGTACGCAACTTTTTTTTTAAAACTTGCCCCAAGAAACACACTAAGTATTTGTGCTTTTAGTACAGTTTCAAAGCTGTAGATGGAAACTTGGTGTATGCTGTCTTCACACACCTGGTGTTTGGTGATGGCAGTGAGCAGGTTCTTCTGGGCCCAGGGTGCTCTAGATGTGTTGGTGTGGGTGGGGTGCTGGAGGCTCTACCATGAGAGAGGTTTGTACTCACTGTGCAACTAATACACGACCCTCCAAATGATGCAAGCAGAGTTCCTCTTTATAAACGGCTCCAACAATGGCACAAGTACAGCAGCAATACAGCATTTCAATGAAGACAGTCAAATCCCATCTCCTTCACAGCCAAATACTATCTTGCTGATTCCACTGGTGTCTTTTGGGCAGTCAAGGCCTCCTTCCTAGGATTCCCACTGGGGCTTACACTCACTCACTGGTTTGAGATGTTCTTTAAAGGCACTGCTTTCTCTCTTTCTGTTAACACTGCTCTGACCAATCCAAGTGGTTTAGAACCAGTTACAGGGTCTCTTTCCATTATATACATTGTAACTACCTTCCGTAATCTTCCGTTACATGTTCATAAACATGTGCTGGTCAGTTCCCTGCAAAACCCTCTAACCAATAAATATCCTCCACGATTCTACTCTATTTCTCTTAAGCACCCTGCTCTGATTATTCACCCTATCTCTTTACCTTGCTAGAATATTCCCCATGAAAGTATATGGTCTAATGGTTTTCTATGGCCTGTTCCAATTGCTGCCATCTTGTGTCTCAATATAAGTACTACAATCACTATACACTCTCATAACTAGAAACCATGAGAGACCCTAAACTCTTATTAACTATATACACAGGGGTATCTGATTAACTAGCTAACATGAACCTATTGACATCCAGACCCCAACATATTCTTGACCTGTAATAAAGACTGAGAAAAGACATGCAAAAAAAAAAATAACATGAGCATTTGACACTGTCCCCCATAGATGCTTATTGGGGAAATTGAGGTCTTCAGGATTAGAAAATACAGTTTGTAATTGGATTGAAAACTGGCTGAAGGATCATGTGCAGAGAGTTGTGGTTAATGATACCTACTCTGAATGGTTACTGGTTGTAAGCGGTGTACCCCAGGGTTCAGCGCTGGGCCCACTATTATTCAATTTGTTTAAGAACGACATAGAAGATGCACAGTGCACTGAAGATGTTCATAAGCTCCAAGATGACTTGGACACGTTGAGTGTTTGGGCATCCACTTGGTAAATGAAGTTCAATGTGGAGAAATGTAAAGTCATGCACTTGGGGTCTAATAACCTGAAGGCCACATATGTCCTCGGGGGAGTAAAGCTGGGAGAGTCACTTGTTCAAAAGAATCTGGGGGTACTGGTAGATCACAGGCTAAAATGCAATGTCAAGCAGCTGTTCCCAAGGCCACCAAGATATTCTCATGCAATAAAAGAGGCCTGGAATCACAGGATAGAGATGTAATTTTGCCTCTGTACAAGACACTGGCGCGCCCTCATCTGGAATATGCCGTCCAGTTCTGGGCACCCGTTCATAGAAAGGACGCTCTGACTATGGAAAGAGTGCAGAGGAGAGCCACCAAATTAATAAGAGGAATGAAAGATCTTAGTTATGCGGAAAGATTACAAGAATTAAATCTGTTTAGTCTTGAGAGGAGACGACTGAGGGGGGACATGATTAACTTGTATAATTATATAAATGGCCAATACAAAAAATATGGGGAAACACTATTTCAGGTAAAATCCTCTCTAAAGACAAGGGGGCACTGCCTTCTACTGGGAAAAAGAAATTCAATCACCAGAGGGGACAATCATTTTTACCATAAGAACTATAAATCTATGGAATAGCCTCCCGCAGAAGCTTGTTACAGCATCAACCGCCGACAGCTTCAAAAAAGGATTAGATGCTTATATAGAAGAAATTAACATTAACTGTTACTATTAGCTATTAATAAAAAAAAACTTCTCCTACTCCAATAGCCTTTGTTGAACTTGATGGACATATGTCTTGTTTTTCAACTGTATTAACTATGTAACTATGTGTCAGTACTTTTTGTATTATGACTGCTTCCATTTCTTAGTCCAACCCTCCCTGTAATATAAAAACACTATTCCTTTATGCTAGCTCATTTAAAATGAAAGTCACAAGCATGTCTTACCTGTCCAATTAAACTTGAAAAGACAAAGACACCAGTGAAATAATTTAGAAGCTGGAAAAGGATTTCGAATAATGTCTGAGGTTCAGCAAGTCCACCAATTGTAATTAAGGTTCGAACGGCAAAGTAGTAACATCTCAGATACCTGTGGATGTGGGAAACAGAGACATTAACTAGTGGTAGGTCAGCAAATGCAAGTAATTACGGCTAGCTTCACAGTGGGTGTTTGACAGAGCAAAATGATCCCTTTTTTAATAGGTAGTATATACAGCATGTTCACTGCCAAAAATGCTTAGGCAAAAGCTACGTTTTCATGAAAATTAATTTCAAAAGCTTTTAAAAAGGTTCTTCAGTAAGATCAGGAAAGAAAGAATGTGCTCAATATTAAACAAAATTATGCTCACTTGACATCATTAAAAGACAGGAGGCTAAAACAGCTCTGTTGTTTTAGTCTTTAGTTGTCTAGCTGCATCTAATTGAGTTAAGAGACAGAAATAAATTTACTGTATTAGCCCTAAAAGGGCCCCATTCAATGTTCGCACCAGGGCTCCATCATATTCAGTTATGCCACTGGTCCTAAAGTAAAAGAAATTTCATTGGCCACCAGGGTCTTGCGTTTTCCACCCACCTGACATCTTGATTTGGGGGCAGTATGCAAAATACCATCATTACAAAAATCGGGGGACTCCAGGATGTATTGCAAACCATCTATAGGGAGTGTATTGAAAATTGTACTTCTGTAGTACTTGGCTCTTCTATAAAGTAAGCAAAATTTTTTTAAAGCGGACCTCCAGTCAGAAAAAGAAAGTTTATTAAATTCCTCCTCCACGATGATAAGTGGCATAAGCTGTTTGAGAGGGCTTTTGTGGAATAGCATCACATAAAGCCTTTATTGTTGAAGGGGGTATGTTAGGTCTTCACCTGCCCTTTCCTCTGCAGTAAATGGAGGGTGGTGGGTGTACCAGCTCACAGTGACAAGGCCGGGGGCGTCTCCGAGTTGGAGAGACAGGAAAAGACATGCTTTCGACCAGGCAGCAATGGACCTGGATCCAGGCTGCAGGTAAGGGCTGCAGCTGCATACTCGGAATGATGGACTGCATGGCAGAAAAGGTATAGCATTTTTTGTTATTTGTCTGAAAAGTGTCTTTAAGATGCTTCAACAGGTTGCCATGAAATTCATCTTCAGTTGATTGCTACACCATTTCAACTGCTTCACCCTTGGTCGTAGAAAGGTTCAGCTACATGGCGCTGTTAGGGGCGCTCACCAGATTCACTTTCTTCACCACCAAATGTGGTTTTGCGTACAGCTCCTGGCGTTCACCAGATGCTGCCTGCTGCTACGAAGAACTACCTGGCACTATCCCTTCTTAAATCCCTTCTTAAAAAAACCCCATAGAAAACAAATGCACTATTTGAGGTAAAGCCTTCTCTGCACCAGAGACGTTTTCAGAGATTTACAATTTTCAGCTGGAAAATTCAAGCCGACTTTTCTCTAAATAAGGCAGTATGGAAATGTAAATTTTTCACCCGCATTTTCAACTGGATGAATTTAATTTGCTTTATTGAATGAAAGTTACTTAAACCGGACCAACACCCGTTTTTTCTTTAACAGGTGTTAGTCCCGCTGTCTGTTCATCACAAGACGTTGGGGGGGGGGCATCCAGAATGCTGGAGCCCGCCTCGCAGATAACCTCCCAGACCGCTCGTAATACACACCTTTATTACGTGCCAGCGTCGGGAAAGAAGTCCCGCGATTGGCCGCCGGGTGGTCACGTGGGCCATAGTTGTGTCCTCTGCGCCAGCCACCAGCCAATAGCGGGACTCCTTTCCCGGCTCTGGCTCAAAATGAAGGTGAGTATTACGGGCGGTCTGCAAGGTTATCTGCGAGGGGGGCTCCAGCATTCTGGATGCCCCCTCCGAGCTTTCTGTGATGAACAGACAGCGGGACCAACACCCGCTAAAAAAAAACGGGGGTTGGTCCAATTTAAACCAGACCAGCAGCCTGGCAAAGATGGAAAAGAAAGGTAGCGGCCATTTTGCTGCCTGGATTCAGCTGACATAACTGACAATGCACAGCAACAGGAAGCCAAGCAATACTTCCTGTTTGCAGGGGGCCTGCAAATGCATGAGCCGCCATTTTGTTTTTAAAATTTACTACAGCAAGAGTTAGGAAAAAAACATTTTTATGTGCAGCAATTTAAATAGCCCGGGAGAGGGGTGCATATGAACACTGTTTGGTTTGTTGGTCTGGTATAAGTCATTTTTGATTGTTGGTTCCAGTTCCAGTTTTCCAACCAAACTATTTTTTTTCTATGCTGGTTGAATCAAGCTCTAAGTACCCTTTGGGATTTGAAACAAAATCAAAGCTGGGTCTGTTTAGCGCTTGCATCAACTTCCAGTAGAAAGATTTATGGGAATGAAAGCAGAGCAAATGGTCCAAAAACCTAGCAGCATATGTAAAATATATGTTAAATGATTGATAAAGCATAACCATGGTGCAGTAATAGACAGGGGGCAGAGCTACGATGACAATTCTGAGCACATGTATTGTAGCCCAAAATGTCTGTGAAATAACAATACTTTGGGCTAGGCACTGCCAGGTTGCTCTGTAACACATCGAAATTCCTTCCAGAGCCTCCGGCACTGAATTAAACAAACACTATTATAGACTGACATGCTAATGTGTAAACAGCCAGAGCAGAATGAAGCAGACTGAGCATAAATAATGAGAGCAGCCGAGGCCAGATCACAGTTTTATGATGTGTGGAGTCTCTGCTGCACACTCTGGCAGCAAATGTTTCTCTAAATATTTGAAACTTTTTTGTTTTTCCTAACAGCTTATTGGCAACTTAGAAAAGGAAATGAAACTTGTAGCTTCCTGTTTCATGGCTTTGTTCCTGGAATGGCAGGTGGCTTTGAGGAAGCCTCTTGATGTTCTCCAGGTGAGATGCAGATGCTGAAAATACACCCATAGTTGCACATGAGCTGTGAGATGCCGTGCCCAAAGGAGCTACTGCTGTCAGGGCCAGGCTCAGTATGGTTGGCCAAGGGGAGGGTTAAGTACTCA
This sequence comes from Gastrophryne carolinensis, assembly GCA_027917425.1. NCBI lineage: Eukaryota > Metazoa > Chordata > Amphibia > Anura > Microhylidae > Gastrophryne > Gastrophryne carolinensis. The sequence goes on from CM051239.1 coordinate 373,925,759, forward strand.
CACTGTCCAGATGCCAAAGGGTTGCAGAGAAACCAGGGGAGGTCCTTCTCATGGTGCAGCTGGCAATAGAATTCAGGCAGAGACAGATTCAAAGTGATGGGATGCCCCTTTCTTTTTTAGGCAATCAGGGGCGTAACTTGAGGGTGCAACCGTACCGGGGCCAAAAGGTCAGGGGGTCCATTATTGTTGCTCCTACAACTTATTGATCATATTTGTGCTCACTTTACATCATTTAGAGAAAGAAAACTTCTTAGGCTTTTTTTCGCCACAGTACCCTTAGTAATCCCCGTTTTTCACCGTTTTCCAATGTAGCATCCAACGGAAATTTTTAGTTTCCCGCTATATTCAGCATGCATCTTTCTCTAAATATACGTCCAAACAGAAAACTGTTGGATAAGCTATGCTGTCGGATAAGCTGCTATGTTTGCACGCATATACGCATGCGCGCAGCTATTTAACTCATTCATGTCCCCCGTCTCAACTATTCTCTCACTCACTTCTGCTCTCATGCGTACCTGAACTCACTAGCTGTTGCAGTTTTTATGTTCTCCCGCGATGAATGCTTACCTGAACTCACTAGCGGTTGCAGTTTTTATGTTCTCCCGCGATGAATGTTTACCTGAACTCACTAGCGGTTGCTGTTTTGATGTTCTCCCGCGATGAATGCTTACCTTAACTCACTAGCGGTTGCTGTTTTGATGTTCTCCCGCGATGAATGCTTACCTTAACTGCTTAGCGGTTGCTGTTTTGATGTTCTTCCGCGATGAATGTTTACCTTAACTCACTGTTGGTTGCTGTTTTGATGTTCTCCCGCGATGAATGCTTACCTTAACTGCTTAGCGGTTGCTGTTTTGATGTTCTTCCGCGATGAATGTTTACCTTAACTCACTGTTGGTTGCTGTTTTGATGTTCTCCCGCGATGAATGCTTACCTTAACTCACTAGCGGTTGCTGTTTTGATGTTCTCCCGCGATGAATGCTTACCTTAACTGCTTAGCGGTTGCTGTTTTGATGTTCTTCCGCGATGAATGTTTACCTTAACTCACTATTGGTTGCTGTTTTGATGTTCTCCCGCGATGAATGCTTACCTTAACTCACTAGTGGTTGCTGTTTTGATGTTCTCCTGCGATGAATGCTTACCTTAACTGCCTAGCGGTTGCTGTTTTGATGTTTTCCCGAGATGAATGCTTACCTTAACTTCCTAGCGGTTGCTGTTTTGATATTCTCCCGCGATGAATGCTTACCTTAACTAGCGGTTGTTGTTTTGATGTTCTCCCGCGATGAATGCTTACCTTAACTGCCTAGCGGTTGCTGTTTTGATGTTCTCCCGCGATGAATGCTTACCTTAACTCCCATGGCACTCTTTGGTGTTTTCTATCCACATAGTTTCATGCTTACCTTTTTTTTTTTGTTATCAAAAACACATAAAATATAATATTTTTTATAAACATATTTACAAAATGTGGCAGGCCCCAGGATTCTATTCTTCGCTGGTCCCCAATGAAGCTGCCATTTCCTGGATGTCGCCCACCAGCATATGTACAGTAGCCGTCAAGACTTGCAATCTCATATAATTTATGTTATATGCATTTTGAATACCTGTTGAAGGAAATATTATTAATTTTCTAGCCTAGGGATTGGCCCATAAATTAAGCTAAGTTTGAAGGCTAGGGATTGGGCCATAAATTAAGCTAAGTTTGGAGGCTAGGGATTGGGCCATAAATTAAGCTAAGTTTGGAGGCTAGGGATTGGGCCATAAATTAAGCTAAGTTTGGAGGCTAGTGAATTGGAATACCTGTTGATGAAGGCATGTTATTGTAAATCAACTAAGTAGACTACAAACTTACTAGGCTGGTGGACGACATGATCCTGGGGGACCAGCCTCCTCGCTGGGGCCTGCCATTCCTCCTGGTCTGAGTCTGTTGAGAAAGCAAAAATATGGTTACTTCTAATGTCAGATTGGTTAATGAAGAGATTTTAATTAGAATGTGTGTGTGACATCACCCACCTTCTCCATGCACCTCAGGTGCGTGTCCTTGTGGCATATGTAATCCTGGCTCTTCACCCGCTACATCATCATCTAAAAGAATATAGGCAGGAAATGAGTGTGTGTTTGCAGTGCATGTACCTGTGTGTGCTTCTGTCTGATAATCATACTCGAGTGGTGCTGCTCGGCCAGATGTTCTTGCTCCCTGGCGAGCCGCAGATGCCCCTTCTCTGTAGACAGGTCCAGTGGCTGGTCGTCGCCACCTACAGAGAAGGGGAAAGACCTTGGCACTGGAGTGGCACCACCTTCACTTGGACCAGATCTATCCCGCACTGGCCGGACTGCTCGCCTCCGGGTGGGTCTAATGCGGTAATCCCATTCCCTCACTAGAAGAGAATAGCATTCATAAACAGAGGCCTGCCTAAGGGCTTTTGTAGTTATAACATGTAATAGTAATGTACTTACTTGGGAAATGTTTCCCGAAGAATCGCCTCACCCGGGGCCTCTTCCTGCGCATTGTTGAATGATCTGTGTATAAGTGAAGGTGGTGTCACTGTCTTTCGGCTATTTTGGCCACTATCTCCAGTGCCAAAGTCTTCTTTTGGAAGTCGTACCTGTTCTCCATCATCATCTAAAAGGTAGAAGAAAAACAGATTTCCTTAATTCAAACATTATAAAAATCACAATGAAAATGATAGCAGTTTCATGAGTTACATTCCCCATAACATTTTAAGCCTTTAGCTATCCTTCTAGATGCCATTTTGGGGTTGCGCACATGTGCGCACTAACTTTCGCTTGGCAAAGCGTTTAAAATCAAATTCCGTCCCCACTGTTTTGGGCTGCGCTGCCTAATGGCATATGCATGCATTTTGCGTGCAAATAAATGCCTGCACAAACACTTACTAGCATGATTGTCTCCTGTTGCATGCGGGTGAAGAGCGTAGGTGCCATCTTGGATTACAGTATCAGCAGATGTGTTGCACCCCAGTGGATCCCGGGATGCGCACGGCCGTACGCACGACGTAAGCGTCATACACAATCATAACTATTTAAAGGGTACTTGGACCAACAGCTGAGTGTCTTTACAGATATCGCTATGCCTGCCAAGAAAGGTAGCCGCCAGACCCTCAAGTCCCATGAACGGCATGAGCGTTGTGCCGAACGGCATGAACAAACTTCAGCCAGGCCCGCAACTAGGTCCCACAAAGCCAGTGGCCACTTGCATCCGACGAGGACATCCACTTGCCAAAGGAAGGATCTATTGGGCCACACTCCAGCCCCCTCAAAATCTGGGACATCCCGGAAGGCGAAGGAGAATTCCTCAAGGCATAATGCTCCCCGGCCCACAACATCCAAAACCCAAGGGAGCACTACTACTAAGGGCAAGGGAAAGACTAGGCATAGAATCCATAGCCCCCCAACAATACCCTCTCCTTCTCGTGCCCAATTTCACCATTCAAACGTGGAGAGCCCTGAGTAACTGGGCAGCTCAACGGCTGCAACTTCTTTGGCCAGCCAGCCCATGACACCCAGCCCCCCTGCAATTCCAGCACAATCATTTCTGAGCGAAAGGTCTGGCTATTCCATGGCTGAAAGTCAGCCAAGAATGTCACCAACTATTCCACCGACCCAGGAAGAGCCAGCCAAGACAACATTATCCAGAAACCTGCGGCGTGGGACCTTGAGCAGGCGCTTTACTGAGCCCCAAACTATGGCATTGGCAAGTGGGGTATCTGACCACTATGATGAACTGTATGGGAGAAATTCAAAAGCCACAAGCAAAGTGTGCAAGACACAAATCTAGGAGGACATCACCAGACAGGTGAATTGTGCTGGGACTGAGAGGAAAGATGTGAAGCAAAGAAGTGAAATAAGTGCAGGCAGTACGGGTACAGATGGGTGTTTGAGTTGGGCAGGTTGTTATTGTGCATGACCTTATAAGTAATGTTTTTTCTTTGTTTTAAAGGTTGCAAACAAGAGGTGGATTTCCATCTAAACTCCAGTACAGCACAGCTGAGGAGCTTGTTCTGGGCCTAATACACCCGTCTTCACTACAGGGCTTGTCCGGGGCCATAGACACCGACAGCAATGTCATGCCAGAAAGTTAGTATTCAAAGGAATGGTTCTTTTGCTTTGTAGATTAAAATCTTAGGTACACACAGGGCCATAGCTAGGGGGGAGCAGGGGGGCAATGCTCCCCGGATGCTGCAGTTCAGGGCGGCACCAAAGGGGGTCCTAAAAACAGGTGGGGGAGTCCAGTTTGAATCTTTGCCCTGGGTGCGAGAAAGCCTAGCTACTTCTATGGGTACACAAGGTATGTTTATGTGTTAACTTGCCTTTACTTTTACATTGCAGCACATCAAACTACTCAAGCTACTGTGCAACCCTCCACCTCTTTGGCCACTGGCAGGACGTCCCGCCAGCCCTTACCAACATCTCCTATACAGGAACAGCTCGATCTGGTAAGTGTACTCTGCACTAACTGGTAATGCATGTGAAGCTAGATGACAACTTGCCCCAACATATATCTCACACATTTTTTTTCCTGTCATTACAGACACCACCCATAATGGAAGTTATACACCATATGGAGGAGGATGAGAACATTTCCATGCCCCCCAAATGCTAACCCAGCATCCTCATCTGCCACTGCACCAGCAGCAGCCGCCCACAAATCAATCACGCCCTCTGCTGGCAGACCAGTATGGCCAGCAGCAAGAGACAGAACCAACTGTCCCATGTGCTAGCTCTGCTGCAGAGGATTTGACTACACCATCTGCTCCTGTTGCTAGGCCTAGACCTCCATCAGCTGCATGCGACCAAACCCAGGGAAGAGGACGACACCCTCATCCATGTCGCCATGTAACCCAGGTGAGGCGTGTGCAGATCCTGGAGACAGCATCGAGAAATGACAACCGCTACTTCAGGGAAACAACCCAAAGAATAAATGAGGAGCTGGCTGGACAATTACAAAACATCAATAACAACTTCCACACCCTGCTGGATGAAATTAGGACTAGCAACAGGCAGATGCTGGAGCAGTGGCAGATGATGAATGCCACCCATGCACAGGTGTTGGGCATCCTACAAGGCCAACAACAGCCTTATTATGGTAATCCACCATATTAAGAATTTTCCTTCTATTTGCTCCACATGTTTTTTCTTCATCCCACCACTATTCACCTGTCGGGTGATCTCCACCCATATATGTCTATTTTTGCCTTTGCTGGTGGCTTTAATTTTCACACCATATAGCTCGTGATAGTGGTGAGAAACCCCACTTGCCAAAGCCATAGTTTTGGGCTCAGTAAAGCACCTGCTCAAGCTCCCACACAGCAGGTTTAGGCCTGCCTCAACTCCCAATATGACCTGTTACTTCCCATTCACACCCAGAGGAACTGCAAATAAGCCTCACACTACCCCTCCTACATGGTAAAGGGGATTCTGGACACCAGTCACGCTTCACTCTCCTGCCCTCTGACCACCCACATTCCACATTTTTCTCATGAGAAATTACACCCCCTGGCTCATCCTGGGTGGTTGGCATAGTAGGTGACATTCTTGGCTGACTAACACCCGACGAATAGCAACAACCTTTACTCTGAAAGGATTGTGCTGGACTTGCTTGGGGGCTGGGTGTCATAGGCTGGCTGGCCCAATAAGTTGCAGCCGTTGAGCTGTACGCTGACTCTGGACTCGCTACATTGTAATGCTCAAATAGGCCTCGAGCAGGAGAGGGTGTTGTTGGGGGGCTATAGATTCTTGCCCTACTCTTCCCCTTGCCCTTAATACTAGTCCTCCCCGATGGTTCTGGATGTTGGTGGACGGGGACCATTCTGCCTGGAGGAAGTTTCCTTGGCCATCCTGGATGTGCCAAATTTTGAGGGGGCTGGAGTCTGGCCCAATGGATCCTTCCTTTGCCTAGTGGGTGCCCTCGTAGGCTGCGAGTGCCCTTCCCCACCTAATTTCTCTATGGAATCGAAAAGTTTTTTTGTTCTGTGTTTTTTTAGGCATTTTTTATGTGGTTGGTTCCAAAAAGATGAGTGTTGTTAAAGGAAATCTTTGGAAATAAAAATTCATTAAGCTCAAATCTGTTTCAAATGTTTTTTGTATTAGTTTTTGACCATAAGCAAATCAAAGTATAAATAATAGAAAATTGTTCAATCACAATGAAAAAACATAAATCATGACACCAAAAATACACCAAAATAAAGAAAGTTTAAGTGAAATAATTGGTAATAAGGTGGGCCCGGACTGACTGCCCAAGAAGCACTCTGGGTGCCCTCATATAATTCGTCCGGAATGTCCAGGCAATAATGATCTTAAAGACCTTGCTAGGGTCATATTGCAGGGCCCCTCCTGTATGGTCCAGGCATCTGAATCTGCTCTTCAGCAGGCTGAAGGCCCTCTCCACCACAGCCCGGGTCTTCCTATGTGCATGGTTATAGCCCTCCTGTGGCTGCGTCTGAGGCCGCAGGATTGATGTCATGAGCCACGGCAGCAAAGGATAACCCAAATCCCCTGAAAAAATAAAAAAACAAATTAGTGTGTACTTCATAGTTACATTGTATATCATGTCATCAGAGGGAAAGAACATCATATGTTGAGACAGGGTTATCCAAAAACATTCCTAGTCATACAGTGAAACCCTAATGAAACTATTTAAAAAAACGTACCCAGTAGCCAACCACCAGACAAGTTTCTTGATTCAAACCAACCATAGAGGCTGGAATTCCTCAGGATATACGCGTCGTGGGTGGATCCGGGAAACCCCTGCCATGACACTGAGGAACCGAAGTTCCGTGCCAACCACAGCTTGAATGTTAATTGAGTGGCCCATCTTCCGGTTCCTGTAATAGCAGAAATACAGGTTTTCAGTACAATCCATCAAATAACCGAGTAAAAAAAATAAGGGACCCTTATTGTTTAAGATTGGTTGTTTCAAATTCATAATTATTACTACAACCAATAATTAATAGTTGGTCAATCGGGATTAATTAAGGTCTCCATGAAATGATTAATTAAGGTCTCCATGAAATGATTAAGGTCTACATGAAAATGATTAATTAAGGTCTACATGAAATGATTAATTAAGGTCTACATGAAAATGATTAATTAAGGTCTACATGAACATTTAGATATACATTAAAACATACTGTGATTCAATGAGTTAATACAAGTCAGAATGTTCACCTAAACCACATACCTAAAGAGATATTCTTCAGCTGCTGGAGGCACCAACGCAACATGCGTACAATCGATCGTACCCATGATATTGGGCATATCGGCTATATAAAAAAAAAACAACTTAAGAGCATTCCAGGCTACCATGTTGTCAGGGAAATATATGTATTTTTGACACAGGGTAGCCATACCATCCAAAAACTTGTTGAGCGTGCGGCTCAGCGTAGGCTGGGACATCCTCACGGAGAGGGCACCCAGCCTCTGGAACGAGCCGTTGCAGGCAGCCAAGCATTTTGGTCATACCTGAAATTGCATGGCCCTTCCTTGTGGTGCGGGCTAACCATGGCCGCAGCTCACTATACAAGTTATGGAGGGAAACGCGGTTAAGTCGAGTGAGCTCGAACAGTTCAACGTCATGCATGCGATCGATGTCCATACGTGTGCAGTGCAATCTGGATTTGGCCATGCTGATGCAGAGCATGCTGTTTAGCTGCAAGGGCTCGTATTCCTCCACGTACTGAGCAAACGTCCTCCGATCTCAACAGCTAACTTTCTCCTACAAAGCGACCCCGTAAGTTGAACGAAAACAAACCCGTTTTATTGGCCGGGTTGTAATCAAGAATCAAGGCTCTGAATCATGCGCAAGCCCATACCAATAATGTAAGTCGCCCGACATAAAGGAAAATTGACGATAAACATACGGCCATCGAAAGTGCGTATTCGCGTTAGCGTAAACGCATATACGCATGAAAACAGTAACGAAAATTCCGAAAAATCATGCAAAAACGCACAAAACTTACACAAACAAATGCGAAAGTGCATGTGAAAGAGGCTCTGGATCATGGCTATAGTCCCCCTGACGAGGGGCTAGATACTTACTTTGCCACATACTGGTATATTTGAAGGGCCCCTTTACCATCCTGTGGCCACCGATATGGCTCAAGGTTCTTCCAAAACACTCTAGAGTCAACCTTAGTCTAGTATGTCCATGCACAGCATTCAAGAATACCCCACACTACCATTTGACCCGCCTATACTGCCCAAGGGTCCGACTTAGAAGTTGTAAAATAAGCATAAATAACTTAACAAATGATGGGTTGCACTGGGGACACAGATGGGGGATACATATGAGGACCCAGTTTACAGCAGATAATTGGCAGGCACCACCTGCAGTAATGCCTGTACTGCCCTGATGGTGGTACTGTGTAAGGGTGCCATGAATCTGTACCCTGACTGGCATTGTGTTTTAAATATTTGTTTATTTTCAGACAATGTAATATGTCCTTTAAAATGACTTTAGAAAAGTCTGAACTGAACTGAATGTGGACAGCAGCATGGCCAAGGCTCATCTTGCTTAATTACATGTGAATTTTCCTTGAGATATTTGTATCCCAGTGCGGGGTCATGTCACCCCTAAGCTAGGCTGACAAAGGCTTGGATGCATGAATAATACACTTCCCCAGCATCACATCGTTTCTATTGTCTTTGTGTCATTTGTAGAGCAAATATAATAACAAGCTGTCAGATCTGTCAAATGACAGATCGTAATAGTGGTGGCTGCTGAATCTGACCTTTCATGATAACATATTAACATTTGTTGGGTCTTATGTCAATACACAGTCTACTACTCGGATCATCCTTGGTGCATCTAAAAGGTTATTGCTGAATAACGCAGTCATGTTAACTATTGCCAGCACTGTTCATAGCCTATCTACAGCTTTTAGACATTGCGGTCGGTGGAACTTACATATTGCCATTTCCATCATAGACCCATTTGGTACTGCCAATGCCTTCATAGGACGATGCCCAATAGTAAATGCACGCGTTAATATGGAGAATAAACAGGAGGTAGCCTGTGGTTCGAATGACCCTGGAAAAGTTAAAATTATGAGATTCAGTATTACAATGTAACCAATGCTATACAGTGGCATGCAAATGTATAGACACCCCTGGTCAAAATTAGTTGAAGATGAAATGATCTCCAAAAGGTGCAAGGTAAAAATTAAACACACTTTTCCACATGTTTAGCAACACCAGGGTATTTTTATGTACAATTTTAAAGTGAAAAAAGGGAAAGAGTCTTGCAAAAGTATGGCAACCGAGGGAAATTTGTGAGCTCAGATAACTTTAATTGAAGTTGCCGCCATGTTTGATCACAATCATAATTAGGAAAGACCAGGTGACACAAATATCGTTATATCTTTATAGACACTTCTGGTTCTTCCAAGCAGCAGCCTAACACTGAAAATAAAAATGGTGAGACCCACAGAGCAGAAAAAGTCTATAAGAAGATAGCAAGGTGGTTTCAGGTTGCTCAGTTTGAAATGTAATTAAGACATGACAGTTAACAGGAAAAGTGGAGGTCAACAGAAAATCTAGGAGACCCAAAACTTTTAAGAGACAGCTGCTTGTAGGACTGCTAGAAAGGCAAATCAGAACCGCTTGACTGCAAAAGACCTTCAAGCTGATTTAGCTGACTCTGGAATTGTGGTAATTTGTTCAACTGTTCAGCAACACCTAAAAATATGACCTTAATGGAAGCCTTTTACAAAGAAGTATGGATGAAAACCCCTCAAACAAGAATTTAGAGACTTTTGGCTGGCTACAAAAAAAGCTTTTAAAAGATGTGATACTTCCCAACATAATAGTGAGTTTTTTCTTTTTTTATAGACACACACTAACTTTCTCCCACCTTATACCTGTTGTAAAATAATCCATTTCAAAGCTTCTTAAAATCTATGATTATATAGCAATAGTAAAGCAAAGTCTTGGGTATGCTCTGCTGTAGTCGGAGACAGCTGCAGGACCAATGTAATTCTTCTTGCTCACTTACACTGAGAGCACCAAGGGATACATTAGCCATTAGATCAGTTTTTTCCTGGTCCATGAAGAAGTAAACTCAAAGGAGGGCAAATTTTGGAGCTCTGCTATGACTTCCACCTTGTACTGCAGGAAATAGAGGAGAGGCACATGGGACAATCATCAGGTGAGCTGCTTGATGCTTTTTATTGACAATTGGGTTTACAGTCCCTTCAAATTCCTTTAAATCAAAGTAGGAAATCAGACAAACATGCTGTTTTTTTCCTGAAGACATTTCACTTTTTGATGATAGTCTTTCTCTTGAGTGACTTGTACAGGAATGTGTCAGTAATAAATAATATCTCCAATAAATGATTTATTGCTGCCAGATTACTGTACAAGTCACTCTGAAATGAGAAAGTCAGTCGGGTGACTAGTGAAATGTCCTTAAGAAAATAAAACCATATGTCCAACTGCCTTGATTAATTTCTACAGCTACACCATGACCTGGATGTATGAAAAACGTTACAGACAATAAAGAACTACAGTTGTTTTTAAGAAGTTCCTATCTCCGACCTTTGTAAGTAATTGGGGACCCTTTCCATACTTGCATCACCTCATCCAACTACAGCAGACACACTGGGTCCAAAGGGACCCCGCAACTAGCCACACCGCCACTGACCAGGTGCGTGTGGGGTAGATAAATCCCCAACTTGTGAGAGAGCAAACCAAGGGAAACAAATGTCTGGGAGGTAAGTCAGGTATACTTTGATTTTACACTTTGCATTTAGAGGTCCCAGCTTGAGCCTCTTTTATGAATACTAAATAAAAATGAAAATGGAGAAAGTGTATCGGGAACTCATCCATCTCTATCATTACATTCTTGAAGAGAGCTGATGGCGAATAATTTGAACATCATACTGTATAATGAAACAATGCAAAGTGCGGGGATGTAACAGTAATTTTGACCATCTTTCTCTGTCTGTTTGAGAGCAGTCTGAACAATCTGGGTGATTGCTGATTAGTTGATATGGGCTTTTACACTCTGCACATTGCTCTTTTCCTCACTTTAAGCTGGAAAGTATTTCTCAGGGGGTGCAGAATTTATTTTGCTGCCAGTACCAGTTTTGCCTGAGCTTTGAGCTCATGTTATTTGATGCGCGAGGACTCATCCTATCGATCTAGATGAGTTAAATAATGTTTCCGAAGGAGTCAAACAAACCTATCTTGACCTGCAGGCAGGTGATGCTGTTACTGCTGCTGTGGGTTTTCATTATCTCTCAGAATAAATTATGCTTTGCTGGCAAGTTCTTGCCTGTTCATAGCTCACCTGTAAATGTAAGCTCTCTTGAGGACAGCCTCCAGTCGATCATTAAATTCAAAGAATGTACCAAACTGAAAAACAATGCGAAATAATACAATTAGATCTATACTAGTAATTCCAGGGCGCTAACAAACCATGACCTACATGCTGTCTCAAAACCGGAGGACTTCACTAAGGAGAAAATATTTTGTCATTCATTTTAAAGTGAACTTGTATTGGATTTCGATCAAAAACTTAATACCACATTGCCAAATGAATAGCATGACTTTCGATCTTAATCTGGTTGACTCCCACTGACAGGGCCGGCTATTGGGGTGTGCGACGGTGCTTGACTGAAAGCAGACTGGGAGGCCACCGCAGATGCCCACATCTCCTCGAATGTGGGGTTCCACACAACGGGGCATCTTGATTTAGATTCCATAGGAGGAAGTGCTGGGTTTTGTTCTGCTTTTAAGTTTCCCACCCCAGCTGATTTCCTATCCCTGGAGCATCCCAATCTGTGATACCCTACTGTGTGATACCTGGGTTTGCTATATTACCCAATAGACAAGCAATTCCACCCCTGAGTTTTGGTCCGCTTTACAGGGGCATCTCAATTTGGGATGCACCTGTTAGTGAAAGAACCCCTCTGGTTTGGCTATTAACTCAAACTGGCGATCCCACAGTGCATTCACCAGTTCCAGGAAAGTAATGAACAAACGGAGGGGGGTCACACACAGGGGCATCCAAAATCAGGTGAATCTAGATTCGTTTAGACTCTGAGGTCAGGTTTAAAGGGGTTTGGTGTGCCTCAAAGTAGATATATGGTCCATATAGCGTGATCCTTAGGGGGCATCCAGATCCAGATTGGGACGTCCCTAGGTGATGTGACGCGACTCTTCACCACAAAGGGGCCCACTGAGACCATGTCGCCCAAGGGCCCACATGAACCTAGAGCCGGCCCTGCCTAATAGGATTATTAGGTCTGTTGTGTGTGTTTTTCTCTTTAAAACAAAGTTGCCTTAATTTTTTTTTTAGTAAAAACTATATGCCTGAATATGAAAACAAATTTGACTGAGAAACGTATGTAATATAATCCTTCGTGACGTCAACACACTTATTCCATATCATCTCCAGTAATCAGATGCCCTCAGAATAGAAGGAGACTTCTTTTTGCTGTAGGGACCCTGCATTATCATCAGAAAATCGTTGCCTATACATAAATGTCCTCAAGTTATGAAAGAGAAAGTAATCACTGGGAGAATGAAGGGTAGGATGGATGGTTAGGCTCTATGAAGCCGCATTTCCTGATATCAGCTTGTGATTTGCAAGATTTGTTAGCTGGTGCATTGTTATTAAGCAGCCACACACCTGCAGACTACTTCCCATGGCTTTTTCGATTGCTTTGTGTAATGGTTTCATTGTTAAAGCATATGTGTTTCCTGAAGCGCTGCCTCACCAAATTTCTCTGAGCTTCCTTACAAAGCCATGCTGCTGTCTGGATTCAACTGACATAACCCACAATGCACACTTACTCCTTGCAGGTAGCCTGCAGCTTCATGGAAAAAAACATTTTGGTTTTAAAATTGACCACAGCAGGAGTTACAAAAAGGTAAAGGGTGTTGGTCCGGTTTAAAGAGGTACTAACATTTTGCTGGATTAGCCTTCTCCTAGAACCCATGCTTCCCACACCTCCCAGAGTCTGAATGTGAGGTCGTGATTGATGGCACCCCAGGCTTGATTGATAGCTCCCAGTCACAGGAGCACTGCCATACCCTCTCCATTCATTGCAATGGAGGGAGTGTGCCAAGGCCTGACATACTCCTTCAATGGTAATGGCTACATCCCTGTGACTGATGGCGGGGGTGGGAGCTGGCATGGAAGTGCTATAGAATGAGGTTTGGGCACCGGGTGGCGCAGGAAGCACAGACTGTGGAGCGGGCTGGGATCCATCAATCAGTTGCTGATTGCTGGACTCAGACAAATCAGCTGTGCCAAACAAGAGGTGAGTACCCTTTTGTTTTTTTGGGTGGTGGTCAAACACTTTGAACACCTTCTGTATCCAAAAATATTGTTGCCATGACCTTTCCAGCTGTTCCAGGGTTAACTGAGGTGTAAGGTCCCCTTTAGCTTACAGGTGTTGCAGCTCAGCTCATTTACAGGGCTACAATGTGAGCAGTTTGTGCATTCATGGGAGAGAAGTCATAAGATGATACAGAGGCTGCCTAAGTATGTTACTAAGGCCCGCTGGTCTGCAGGTGGACCTAAAGCTGATTTTGTAATTGTTAATGTTGCTTTTTTACCGGATGGCTGGTAGTATAGCACTTTTATAGTCAGGGGGTTCTGATATTTAGTAAGGCCAACTGGGCAGTGTTTATTTTGTACTTTGAGCTTTAGTGTAAGGGCTGTATTTGTTAATTTGTGCAACAAAATAAAAACTAGCAAGCCCTCTATGGAAATCCCAACCAGCTTTTGACAATGTCATAGACTGACAAAACGTTCATCAAGCACGAGCAACCAGAGGAGTGGAGGAGGCACTTTCAACACTTACCCCAGCAATCCTTTCCATTGTGGAACCTTGAACCTGCAAAAATCATTAAGGATTTTTTTTTAAATAGCTTACCTGCATTTCCTCTGTTTCATTTTATCAGTTACCCTCATCTTGTGAAAAAGGTCTTGTTTTAAGACATTGTGGTCCCAACTTCTGCTTTGGCGGCATGGATATCCAGCAGAGCTCACCCAGACCAAAATGGTGGCAATGAAACCTAGCTTGAAAAATGGTCCAGTGATTAAAATCTATATAAATATGCTGGATGGGGGAGGATGGGTCACTAATACATCCAGCATTAAGAAATATCCAGCCAGGATTGTCAGGGTTGACAGGTTCTCTCACCCTGATACACTAAACCTGTTACCCCTGTATTTTATTTCTACCAGGAGAGAAAAAAATCACAAGCTTGGTGGGAGATTTATTTAGGTCAAGTATATAAGTGGCCCCTCCTCTCATTAGCCAATATGTTTATATGTATTCTGACTCAGAAGGTTGTGATAGCGATTCTTTCCCTTGTAAGAGCAGTGCCAACCCGTGTAAGTTAGAGAAACGCTGGGGACGATCCTTATCAGATAGCTGAACTCACCAAATACTGTGTTCATCCACAAAGCCGATTTATTCAGTCCATCACAACAGTGGGATACAGCAAAATGAATGGATTTCAGTATCATGTGGCGGTCAAAAGATGATGCTTTGATCAGAGTAGCATGAGGGTTAACATGTGTGTCTCATAAGGCAGAAAGACAATGAATAATGGACCAGGAAATGCTCCCTGGAGAAGAAGGGAGTGGTTTAGATGAGTCAAAGCTCTGACCTCTCACATACATACACGTGCAATACACAAAAACGACCAAAGGTGGCAGCATAACTGACTATAGAAATGTCCATAGAACAGCAATACAGGAATTAACTATATAGATACCATACATAATTATGAAATATTAACTGTGTAACAGCCCCCTCCCGTCTGGCATTGAAAAATGTTACTATTTAAACCATAACGGTAGTTATGCAATGCAAATGAATGAAGTGTAATTTGCTTGAAATCTTGAAAATCTGAAAAACATAAAGAGAACATGCAATAATGCAACAACCATACTGTAAGACTTCAAGTGTAACTTCTTTTCTTGAAGTAGTAGGCAAGATCCAGCAGGCTACTCAAGACAGTTCATTCTCCAAAAGGCAAGAGCAAAATAAGTTCCTTGATAGGTCTGAGGAAGGTCTTTACAGTCCCTTGTCTTGCAACCTTCACTTCCACTTTGTGGACCTTACCATCATCACTAGGAACGCTCTTTATGATAAGTCCCACAGGCCATTCGATCCGCTCAGCTTGTTGGTCCTTGAGCAAAACGAGATCTCCAACTTGTATGTTAGGGTTCATACGTCGCCATTTCCTGCGACCTTGTAGAGTAGAAAGATACTCCATCTTCCAACGATTCCAGAAGCAGTTGGCGAGGTGTTGTACTCGCTTCCACTAATCATAGCACAGATTTCCTGATTTAAAGGTTTCCAGGTGGAACAGGAACAGTCCCAAGCTTCTGGGTAAGCAGAGTAGCTGAAGTAAGGATGGTCGGGTTCTCTGGGTCTGTAGACACTGGAACAAGTGGTCTGGAGTTGATTTGGCAGATGCTTTTGCTAGGAAGGTTGTTAGAATCTCGTGGGTAAGTCCTGCGGAATTCGAATCCATAAGCATAGAGTCAAGTATTTTACATGTGATGCCTATCATTCTCTCCCAAGAGCCACCCATGTGGGAAGAGTGAGGAGGATTGAATATCCATGTACACCCCTTTTCAGCTAAAAGGTCTTTGATTGGCCTAGAGTTGATCTGTAACTCTCGACAGGCACCAACGAAATTAGTTCCACAGTCGGATCTCAGTGTTTTGACTGGTCCTCTGATTGCAAGAAATCGTCTAAAAGCATTGATGAAGCTCGAGGCATCCATAGACTCTATCACTTCAATGTGTACTGCATGCACACTCATGCAAGTGAACAGCACTGCCCATCTTTTGCTGTTTGCTTGGCCACCTCGAGTTCAGCGAGCTGTTACTGTCCATGGTCCAAAGACATCTAGACCGACATGAGTGAACGGCGGGTCAGTACTCAACCTGTCAGTTGGCAAATCTGACATTTGCTGTAGCTGATGTTTACCTCTTAGTTTACGGCAGTGAACACAGCTGTGTAGTGTGGTTGCAATTTGTCTCTTATAATCCAAAGGCCTGCAGCTCTTATGGCACCCTCTGTGAAGTGTCTACCTTGGTGCTTAACCCCTTCGTGGTAGTGCCGTATGAGGAGAGTGGTAATGTGGTGGCAAGCAGGTATGATGAGA
This sequence comes from Gastrophryne carolinensis, assembly GCA_027917425.1. Lineage (NCBI taxonomy): Eukaryota > Metazoa > Chordata > Amphibia > Anura > Microhylidae > Gastrophryne > Gastrophryne carolinensis. The sequence continues at coordinate 373,941,908 of CM051239.1, forward strand.
GGATTTCGCTCTTGTCCTCCTAGCTCAGCCTTGTTTAAGCATCCACCAACTCTTAACATGCCATCATTGTCAATGAATGGGTTCAGGTTAGCAATGGGACTATTTTTTGGAATGTCCCTCTTGTCAAGGATTCATTTGATTTCTGAGCCAAAGACTTCCTGTTGTACAATGTGCATTATGGTAATTTCACCTTCAGCAATGTTGTTTGCAGAAAGAATCTTTTGACACATGTGCCAACCTTGACATTGAATATCAGTGGGCCTTGTGTAGAAGCAGCGTGCAATGTGGACTAACCTTGCGTGATTGCCAGGTTGAAAGGCTTTCATAACAGCAACACTATTTGAAGCAATCTTGTGTAGCCTGAGGTTAGCCTCAGATAGCATACCTTGTGTTCTTCGAAGCAGATCTATGGCTTCTTCCTCTCTAGTTAAAGATTTAAGTCCATCATCAACATAAAAGTCTCTCTCAACGAATTGTCGAGCATCTCTTCCATACTCTTTTTCTCCACTAAGAGCAGTCCTTTGTAAACCGTATGTTGCAACAGCGGGTGAGGGGATATTTCCAAAAACATGTACCTTCATGCAATATTCCATAATCTCATCGTCCATGTTGTTGTTACGGTGCCACACGAACCTTAGGAAATTTCTATGGTCTTCACATACAATGAAGCAATGAAACATTTGCTTAATGTCGGCAATTATTGCAACTGGCTCTCTTCTAAACCTCATCAGTACACCTACAAGGTTGTTGGTTAGATTAGGACCCGTGAGAAGAACATCATTCAGGGATATGCCTTGATACTTGGCGCTGGAGTCAAATACTACCCTGATCTGTTTAGGCTTACGTGGGTGGTACACTCCAAAGAAAGGTAGATACCAGCACTCATCTTGTTCTTGAAGTGGTGGTGCTGGTTCGGCATGATCACTGTCAAAGATCCTTTTCATAAAGGCGATGAAATGTTCCTTCATTTCTGGCATGTTCTTTAGTGTACGTTGCAATGAGTTGAATCTGGATAGAGCCTGTTCATGATTGGTTGGGAGTTTGCCCTTGCAGCACGAAGAGGCAGTGGCCAACCCAGCTGTTAGACTCATCATGGAAGAATTCTTTGTCCACTATTTTGATGAACTCTCTGTCTTCAACTGACAAGGCTATTTTGTCATCATCACTTGTAGTACTAAACACTGCAGTACCTAGGTTGTCATCAAGAGTAACCTGTCTTACTTGGAGGATGTCAAGAGGCTTCTTCTTCACTTCATAATGGTGAGGGCATCGCTTGAAGTGGGATGCACGTCCGTTTCCCAACACGTACGTTTTGAAGGAGTGGATCTCCTATGACACACGAGTCCTATTCAAACATACATCGCCCACTATTACCCAGCCTCGGTCAAGTCTTTGTGCGTAAGGAGCATCGTCAGGCCCATCGCATTGTTCGCGTATTTTATGCACTCTAAGAATGTCTCTTCCTAGTAGGATCAAAATTTCAGCACTCGTGTCCATTGCAGGAATCTCATCAACCAGGTGTCTTAAGTGAGGATGGTGATATGCAGCTTCTGGGGTGGGAATTTCCTCCCTTTCATCTGGTATCTGGTCACACTTGACTAAGGTTGGTAGGAGTATGCCCTCCCCCTCCTTGATATGAGAGACCATGAACCCTTCGACTCTTCTGCCAAAGGTCTCTATACGACCAGAACAGGTTCTGAGAGTATACGGTGTGGCGTGCTCTGTTCATCTATTATGGCATACATCCTGACGGCCTTCTCGGGATAATCCTTTGGGTATATGTTGACTAGGCAAACCTTGGCGCAGCATTTGTGATCCAAACCCTCTCCACAGACTTCTGTGCATGAAGAAGAAACATTATCCTTCGCTGGAACAGGGCCTCGTTGCTCCCCGCCATGATTTGAGGTAGGGACGGAGGTAGGTAGCTGCTGTGGGTTGTCAGGAAGTGGACCAGGATGCATAACTGTAACATGTCTGTCGCTACCACATTCTGTACACTTGATAACAGCCTTACAGTCTTTAGCGAGATGGCTATAAGAAGCACAGCACTTGAAGCATATTCCAAGTTTCTGGAGAATCTCCCTGCGCCCATGTAAAGTCTTTGCCCTAAGCCCACGACATTTCTTAAGGGGGTGAGGCTTCTTATGAATCGGACACTGACGATTAGGGTCTTTCTCTTTATCATCAGCAACGCCTTTATTGCTAGGTGTACTAGTGGGGGGTGAGATGTCTGTTCTCTTGACAGATATTGCTGTATTAAAGTTTCTACATTTAGGTGGTGTATTATCATACCTTGTTGATGATACAGCAGGCAAGTTGGTTTCACTGAAGCTGAAGCTGGGATCGTTTCTCATCCAGGCTTGATCGCTAATGAACCTGCAAAGGAATGAGAATGGAGGAAAGGAAACGTTATTGTCTCTTTTGTACCTTGATCCTTGTTGTGCCCACTTCTCTTGCAAGCTGTATGGTAATTTAGATACCACTGGGTTGACACCATGAGCGGTGTCCAGGAAGCTTAGTCCAGGTAGACGTGGGTCTGTCTTTGCCAAATCTAGTTCCATGAGGAGGTCACTTAGATCTTGGATCTTGCGATAGTCTTTGTTTCCTAATTTTGGGAAGGTTTGCAGTCTCTTGAATAGAGCACTTTCTATGGCTTCAGAGCTACCGTAGGTTTGCTCGAGTCTTGCCCATGCAGCAACAAGACCTGCATCTGGGTGGTCAACGTGTACTGTTCTCAGTCTTTTAACGCAATCTGCGGACTCTGGTCCCAGCCACTTTATGAGCAAATCAAGTTCTTCTTTAGTAGTAAGATTGAGGTCAGCAATAGCAGCCTTGAAGGTTGATTCCCAGGCCCTGTAGCTCTCTGCACAATCGTCAAACCTTGAGAGGCTAGTGTTAACGAGCCCACGGCGTATCATATATCTGGCAAAGTCATTCAAGTCCGATCTCTCACTCTGTGGTGCCAAAATAACTTGTGGAACCCCTTGGGTGTGAAAGTTTTCTGGTGCTGTAGGGTGAGGTCTACCAGGGTAGAATGATGTTGCATGAGCGTTTAACCGTAGTTTAGTCTCTAAGACTTGTGCTGGTGGTGGCTTGAATTGCGTCTTGCCGCTAGATGTCATGTTGTTGTTGGCAGGAGCTGATGTGGTTTGCTGCGTCGCTGCACTTGCGTTGAAGACTTGGCTCAGGCATATGGAGTTGAGAGGTCTCTGTGTTGTGAATCAGAACAGTGTCATTAGTAGGGAGCACAGGAAATGACTCTGTGTCCTTGCAAGCGTTATGCTTTAGTACATAGTGACTGGTGCGTTCAACTGGATCTTCCAGTTCTGCTGGGATAAGACAGTCCGAATTAATACTTTGTCCTATTGCTTGTCCAAGGACCTTGAGCCTTGCCAGGGAAGCTGCTTCGTCCCCTTCCATTTGTAGAATCTTTATTTGGAAGTCTGCTTCTGCTTGTTGAGCAGCCATTTGTGCTTGGAGAGCTTTGCTCTGGGCTTCTATCTCTGCTTCCTTTTTGGCGAAGGATCTTTGTGCCCTTTTTGATTCAGCATCAGCGCGGGCCTCTATTAGCTTGTCGCTTAACTTTGAGCCCCTGGAGCGTGAGGATCTAGAAGAGAGTGCGGTGCGCTTGCTTGATGTGGATCTGTGAGATCTGATCTCTTCCAGTTGAGTGATGCGGAGTTCTGCCTTACACTTAGCACTTTGCACCGCGAGGTCCCTTTGTTGGTTCAGTGTCTCGATCCTTGTCTGTTCTGCTGAAGAATCTCTAGTACTAGAGTCCTGCAAAAAGGTGGAGTACTTTGCAGACAGCCGCTGGTAACGTTCATATGCAGCATGTAAGTGATTTATAGAGTCTCTCATTTCGGCTGGTCGGTTATTAAAACGTGACATAACTGACATGCAGTGTGAGGTTCTGTCCCAGAGGTCTGATAGATTAATGGAGAAGTCAGTTTTAGTGGCTTCATAGTTTTCCATGACTTTCTGTGTCGGTTTTATTATACGTTTGGGTCTTACGCTCTGCTCAGTAACATCTGCAGAATCTGCTCCCTGCGTGTCTGCTGGTTCGGAGGCATGCTGTTTCTGCATTGGTTCATAGACAAATGTTCGGAGCCTGGTCTAGACATTTTTATAAGTTTTGCAACAAATGGTACTGTCTCTTTAAGAAGCCGAGCAGCAGCTTATGGCAGGTGAGATAGCAGTTCAATGTAGAGAAGCAGTTTCCACATGAAGTGCAGTAAGCTTATGCGACGTGTGCTTTCACAAGATGGCGGATGGCACTGAGTTTGATTGCAGATTAGGCACACACATATACACAACAGGCTGTAGGGATTATACACATCTTTTGACTATTCTGACTCAGAAGGTTGTGATAGCGATTCTTTCCCTTGTAAGAGCAGTGCCAACCAGTGTAAGTTAGAGAAACGCTGGGGACGATCCTTATCATATAGCTGAACTCACCAAATACTGTGTTCATCCAGAAAGCCGATTTATTCAGTCCATCACAACAGTGGGATACAGCAAAATGAATAATGAACCAGGAAATGCTCCCTGGAGAAGATGGGAGTGGTTTAGATGAGTCAAAGCTCTGATCTCTGACATACATACAAGTGCAATACACAAAAACGACCAAAGGTGGCAGCATAACTGACTATAGAAATGTCCATAGAACAGCAATACAGGAATTAACTATATAGATACCATACATAATTATGAAATATTAACTGTGTAACAGCACAATATGGATTTTTAATACTACAAAATTTCACGATAGCCTTTAAAGGAGCACTATCGCGAAATTGTGTAATATTAAAAATCCATATAAACACATGAGCTAATGAGAGGAGGGGTCACTTATACACCCGAACTGAATAAAACTCCAGCCAAGCTTGTGGTTCTTTTCTCCTGGTTGGAATTGCAGTGCATGAGGGATGATAGAACCTGTCACCCCAGATGTCCTCTTCCTTCCATCAAAATAAAAAAAACAAGCCTTGCTGGATATTTCCTGATGCCAGGTGTATAAGTGACCCCTCCTCTCAACATCCATCATATTTATATGGATTTTTATCATTGGGCCATTTTTTTGTGATAGTGCTCCTTTAAGGAAAAGTGGCAACAATCCTGTTACTGAAGAATTTGGAATTCTTTGAGGCCCACACAGACTATACATTTAAAGAACATATTAAGTATCTTTGATTAGGGGCACGTATTTTATATAATTTTACATGATTTGTACGTTAACCTGATCTGCTGCCATCTATTATTTATCCAATATTGGTTTGTTCAAAGTACAAAACTTCTCCAAAAGGCGATGAAAACTATGTCTAAATTGTTGTCTTCTTAACACAGTTTATGTGATAACTCATAGATACCACTTAGAAGTTACCTGAGATAATTCGTAAGTGGTACTTGAAGAAAAAATGTTGGGAACCCTCCACTGTAATTAAAGATCATTAAAGTCAACAAATACTTGTCTTTACAAACCAATACATCATTAAAACAACGTGTGAACAACAAATTTAGAGCCAAAAACACAGTAAACATTTTATGTTTAAGAAAACACATGAGATAATGTTCCCAGATTTACACATCGAGTTTACACCTACTGCATTTCCTACCACCTTGTCATCCACTTCTGCAGGTGATAAGTGCAACAATCATGTACGCTTCTTCTAGCGCGCTTGTGAGTACATGGCAGCTGCTGTAAAGTAGAGTGGCTGGAGAACATCAGGGATGGAATAATATGTGGAAAACTTTAGAGCTAAGCTAATAAACCCCTAATTGTTTTTTATTTAGCTTTGGGTTGAATAGATAGGTTAGATCACTGTTTTCAACCAGTGGTATACAAACAACTCATACTTCCCAACTTTTCAAGGTGGGAAAAAAGGACATCTGGATAGGCGTGCCACAAAAGTTTCTGCAATCCAGCCAAGCCTCTGGCCACACACATAGCACAAACCTAACCACACAAAGGGCTCGATTCAACAAAGGTAGAAATAAATTCGTGTCACTCGAAAAGTCAGATCGCATGCACAAAGTTTTAACTTTTTCGAGTGATTCAAAAAAGGGGTTGAATTAAATACTTGCACTCGAAAATGCAATCAGTAAAATGTTCTAATCACTCGCAAAATTTTCAAAATGCTCGTAAAAAGGCTGTCGCAAGCGAAAATTATTGGAAAATGTACTCGAATTTTTTTTCTATTGTTTAGTATTGTTTTCTGACTGTTGCATGGTGTTGTAAGGCTTTTTAATGGGTAAATGTAAATGCATAATTTTTTTTTCAACTTTTTAAGTTACCTGTGTAGCTGTATTTACATGGCTAACATTGTGGATACATGTAATAAAGAGGCAAGGTATGCTGTAGTGGAAGTACTAATTAAACAGTAATATTTGTAAGAGGCATATATGTAGTTTTTTTTTGAGGGGGGGGGTTGGTTGGATTGCCAGGGACCTGTATTAAAAACGTTTCCTTTAATGCAGAAATGTGGCCATTGTTTTCTATACAAAGCTTGCTCACATAGCACCACGTGTCCCTGGGTGCAGGGAGCAGCTCTTTGCTAGCTTTAACCTCATGGTACGCCATTCTTATGCTTACACTATAACGTGGACCAAAAGCCAGGATTTTGACTATTCTGGGTTTTGGTGCACCGCAATGTAAAAACCTAAAGGTCTTCTACCAGTTAATGGTGCCAAATATGGATTCCAAAGCTGCATGATTTAGCCTAGTAAGCTGGAAAAGTGCTTGATATGGCAGCTGATCCACTTCCAAACGTGTCCGAAAATATGGGAATGAGTAGTGTGCGCCTTCTCTGCGCCACATCATCTGCAATATGTTCGAAGTCAATGGCCTCGATTCACAAATCATTGAAAAAAATTCTCATGGTTGTAAAAAATGTAATTCATGAGAAAAAAAGCCTGAGAATTTCACTGTTACCAAATCACCAGATAGGAAGACACTGAAAGTCAATGGAACTTTTTACTACTAGTAAAAAAGGGTAAAAAGTTCAGTATTTTTTGCAGGAGTAAAAAAGTGCCATTGACTTTCATTGTCTTCCTAACTAGTGAGTCACAAACAGTGGAATTCTCAGGCTTTTTTCTTATGAATGGAATTTTTTACTACCATTAGAGTTTACTACCATTGCAAAGAAAGTAGAAGGGCTCCATTGTGAGAGAGCAAAATGAGTTTTCTCCTGCTGAAAGCTGCATCAAAAAACTAGTGTGAAACACTCTAATTTATATCATGTGTGTGGCTTATCAAGTTCACCTGAATCAGTAGTAAAATTTTCGAATTGTAAAATACAGTAGTAAATTTTTCGATCCACTAATTTAATTCGCACTTTTACAATCGCACTTGAATTTAATTCAAGTGACTCGTGTTTTACAATGGTTCCAGGTAGCTGAATCACTCGTAAAAAAAATATAGCATCTTCTCTGATATGAGTATAATCCCACAATTAATCACCATAGCATTTTAGGTATTTTTATCAATCCAGGGAGCGGGAACCAAGACAACTACAAAACATCTTCTAAGACTCCAGGGAGGCTGATGTCCTTATTTATGGGGCATCCCAATTTAAGATGCCCCACTGTGTGAAATGCCCTAGATTGCTGGTTATATCCCTGTAGCCAATGATCTCATGGTGCATGTGCGGCTGCATCCCACCATACCTCAATACCACTCAATGGCATTTGTGAATGGCTGGCGCAGGTATGCAGGGGAGTGTGGGTGAGGTCAGGCTCTATTCATGCTTACTATGCTGCTCTGATGTCAGATTGGCTAACGTGCTGATTGTCCAGCAACCCTCACAGGCAAAGAAAAGGGAACATTACAGAACTTTATAAGTACTTCAAAGTGCACATTTGCAGGTTATTAACACTCAAAAATGTGAGCTCATTGCTTCCTTAAAGCGGACCTAAACCCACAAACTTGTGAAATATATTTGGCCAAAGCCCCTGCCTATATTCCCTTCTTAGGGTGTAGAACTAGAAATGGATATTTTCGTTTTTCGAATTGTCCTGGAACACTGATTTTTTTGCTGTCCCTCTCAGTGACATGGCAGACACAACAGTAGCAATGAATGTAGGAGGCGGGGCTTGACAGCTAAAACAGGCGGCATTATCTTGGATTAGAGTGAAGCAGGAGCACTAAAAACTAGCAAAGGGTACTCATCATGGGGGAAACAATTCAGTGGATGCTAGTTAAAAATGTGGGTTTTGTCTGCTTTAATTGTCTGCTTTAATATTGTCACTGCCTGGACTTTACTTGCTTTTTAAAGCTAATAAAATAAGTTGTTACACTACTCCAGTTAACATTTTAATTCAAATCTATGCTCTAACTCCCCCCCCCCCTTACTGAATTCCACCTTAATATAACTTCTGTCCAGTGATCTTAGGTATCCTCTGTATTGCTATTGCCGAATGTCATAATCAGGAGTGTGCAACTGTGTGCTCCTGATCAAAGCATCCGGCCCTGGCAGTGTAGCGATTACTGGACATTGCCAGACTGGGAGGCTGATTCATTACTAGTGCTAGGTATCGGCAGATGAGCGTCTCTATAGTGGCGCTAAGAGCGACCACTAGTAGAGGCTGTAGGTGGGTATTGGACGCTGTAACAAAGTGCCTCAGTCGCTGCAGTAATCTGGCTGGCATTGATGAATGAGATGTATGTTGGGCGTTCTAACACCAGTACAGAGTTGCAGCAAGCGAAAGGTAGCGCCAGCTCAGTGCGCCCGACTCTCAGCGACTCACACCATATTGAACAAAAAACAGACACACACAGAGTAGGCGATCTGGATCTGGTCACTATAGCACAGAGCGCCAGACGCTGTGTGATTAAAGTCTGTTTTTGAGCACATATCCACCAGTAACAAAGCGAAAACACAAGGAATAAAATTGTTATAACATTGTGACATTAATACTTTAATGCCAAACCTGTAATGACAATTCTGCATAAAAATATAAAAAATCAAAAAAGTTTTCAAAAATGACTCTTCCTAGGCTAGGAGAGGTGACACATTTATTTGAGAGAAAAACAAAATTAAAAACAAAAAAACCTTGTTTAAACAGAAGAAAAAGAATGTCCATTGAAATGTATGGGCGAGCGACAGGTAATACCTCGCGCTCCGGAAGCTAGAACGCCGGCGCTATATGCTGAGCTGCCTGTAATGATGAATCGTACGCTACATGGTGCTGTTAGAGTCGCTCACCAGATTCGCTTTCATATATGTGGTATTGCCTACAGCACCCAGTGTTCACCAGATGCTGCCTGTCGCCACAAGGCACTACTGCCCCTATCATTTGATGAATAACCCCCATTGTCGAGAGAATTCTGGCCACCAATATACTAGAAGCCACCGAAAGAAAACGGCGTAATACAGACTGCATTTCTGATCACAGTGAATCCAGTTTCATTAAATCCAGCTTGCGTAGCATCAATGGGGTCATGCTAATTATTTTGGTGCAGCAAATAATTAACCGGTGTTGATTATTTAGTGAAGCAAATAATTAGAGATGAGCGAACTTCTTGAAAGTTCGATTCGGGCGATTCGCCGAATTTCCCCAAGAAATTCGGGTTCGCCCGAATCGAACTTTCACGAATCGCTCATCTGAAAAATAAAATTCCGGCATGGTGGGAGCGGGCAGGCCGGCTACGCTGTCAGCGGGCGGCAAGCGTGGAGGCCGGTGCCGCTCTCAGATGTCATCAGAGGACGCGTCATCAGAGGGCGCCTGAGAGTGGCGCCGGCCTCCACGCTCCGACCATGCAGGTAAGTGTTTGCTTTTTAAAAAAATGCCGGCATGGTGGGAGCGGGCAGGCCGGCTGCGCTGTCAGCGGGCCGGCTTCCGCCACCCGCTGACAGCGTAGCCGGCCTGCCCGCTCCCACCATGCCGGCATTTTTTTTTTTTTTTATTTCAGGGAAAATTCGATCGGCACGAACCAAAAAAATTCGGGTTCGTGCCGAATCGAATTTTCCCTGAAATTCGGAGTGAATTCCGGTTCGTCCGAACCGGTTCGCTCATCCCTACAAATAATCAACACTAGTGCGCCTGCAACTGAATGAGATTTTCCATTTTAATACGCAAGGGTTGATTGCTGTGGCTCTTTAAGATTAGTGTCCACAAAAGTGGACTTTCCCTTTAAGGTTGTACACCTTAGGTTGTTCTAGCTAATAATTATTGCAAACCCATGCTGGAATAATAGACCCGTCTCGTTGGCTTATATTATATTGGATTTAAACGTATCACACAATATTTAAGTGTTTAGATCTGGTTAACACAGGAGTAAAGGCTAGTTTGGGTATTAAAAACAATTAAGCAAATACAACTGAATATATATATATATATATATATATATATATATATATATATATATATATACCTTTAAACCAGTTCTTTATTTTTAGTGTAAAAATAAGTGGTTTCACATTTGAATGTTGTTTTATAACAGCAGATCATAACAGCAACAACAACAATGACTGAATATGTTACCTTTAACATTCGGTTTATTCTCAGCACTGGTTGGAATCCAACGACTACATACAGCAGATCAAATGGCACCACAGATGCTGCGTCAAGCTGTGAAACAACACCGTGTGGTTTAGTGTTCCAATTAAAAGAAACATATGACATTATGTTTATATACAACTGATTCTCACACCAGGAGTCAGAGCAGCTTAATCTTACAGCAGTCTACATTCGGATCAGATTTATCGCTGGAGGGCCCTGGAAGCCCACCACTTACTCCATCATTTGTGCCTTGTTACATGAATGTTTTATTTGTATTCCTAATGTAGGTCTCTTAAGGACACCAGTGCTATAAAAATACAGAATCTCCTCATGTAAGAAGTACTTGTTATTTATTCATGTCACAAAATGTTGTGGCTGTAAGCTGGATATATGTGCTTAGAACTGAAATGTGATTGATTAATTGAATTTAACTTTCCTACCTATGCCGCAGATATCATGTAGGTGCGTTATAATAGGGATATAATCTGGGCATGCAACACACACAGTAGCAATTAAGACTGATGAAAGCACTGGAAGTGATAGGCTGGCAAGTACAGGTCTACAAAGTAAGTAAAGGATTTTGAGACTTGTTCTGTGCTTAAATTACTAAGAATGAAAAAAAAGTCTAAAGAAATTCATGAAAAGGTGATTGCTGTATATGATGTGCTTTTCTAAGGAATGCAACTTAATGGAGCATAACCATCCACCCTACAGTCCAGACATGGCTTCCAGGAATTACCTTCTCTTTCATAACCCAAAGAAATATTTACATGAGCAACAGCTTCCTGTTGATAATGCAGCCAACCAGGCAGTAACATCGATCCTGGAGCAGCAAGAAGTCTCCTTCTATTCTGAGGGCATCTGATCACGGAAGGTGAAGTGGAATAAGTGTGGTGAAGTCACAGGGGATTACATAAAAAGTAGAATGTTCAATTTTCTTAGAATGTTATTTTCATATACAGAAAGAAAACTTATTGAACACCCCTCATTTCTAGGCATATGTTAGCCATAGAGCCCAATAATACTAAATGCTACAAAGATATAGCAATTAGAGTTGTACAAGAACATTTGCCTTGGGAAGGCATTCACAAAATTGCAGAGTGGCGGGTACAGCTGGTATGGGAATTTACATTAACAATAGGGGCCATGCTAATTAATTGGGGAAGCAACTTTGAATTTAGGTACGTTTTCAGGCAAAAATTGCAATCTGCATCTCAGTGCGCTCTTATCTTTAAAACAAACAAATGTTATCCACTTATGTTATCCACTTACACAGAATCCAGTTTGCGTAGGCGGACCCACAATAGCTCAATCTGACATTGTACTCAGGAACATGTGCACACAAGCAAAAAAAAAAAAGAAAATTGGCAACTGAAAAAAATGTCAGTAAAATGTAATTCAAAAATTTGGAATGGTCAAAGATAGAGATTCCAGGGCCAATACAGAGGAGCTAAATCCATGAGATCCTAGGCTCATAAATAAATAACCAAGGGCATATAACAACCCCATGAAAAACAAGACAGCCTGTCTCTTTCCTGATATAATGATACAACTCTTGAATAATCAACATACTGGTACCACCATAACCCACCTAAACCACAATTTGGCCAAACGTCAGATTCAGACACTTGCTGAAATCCGTGTTTGGGTTTTGGAACCTGAACTCCCAAAGTTGCGGTTCGGGTTCGACCAACACCAGTGATCAACACCAACACCAGAGAGGCAAGCTTCTTAATGCTCCAAAGAATTTTTATAGGGCTATAACAGGGAGTGGGCAAAGGGAGGGGGTAGAAGCGAAAGTAAAGACTAAAGGTGATTGCACATATGTGTGAAAATCACAGTGCATTCAAATTTTGTAGAAAGCTCATATATTGTGCAATGTAGCACAAAATAATTTTGCTACTATTTGCTCCAAACTGCTAGGGTGTTTTAATTGTTTCCCATTTTTGATACTGACCAGAATTTTGGAAATATATATCTGATAACCTGCTGGAACCAAGTTTTCATTCAATAGTTTATATTACATGCTTTGCCATTTTGAATTTAACATTACATTGTTTTATTATAAGAGTTATTTGCCTTTTAAGCATAATGTAATGAATGCATACCGTATGACATTTATATATTTATCTACTCTTTTACATAACATATATTTCATACAGCCCAATAGCAAATATTGGGATGTATTTTAATTTACTTGCTATATGCACATAACTATTGCAAAAAGCTTTTGATATCATGCAGTAATTACCTTAAACTTTTGGGATTCCCAGTAATTTTTCTTGGTCAGTTTTCTCTCTTTCTACAAATCAAAGTAAGTTATTATCAAACCACTGTAGTCCCAACACAAGCAGAGCAACCTTATACAATCATCAAGTCATATGACATATAACAGTGGTCAAGTCACTTTAGGAAGAGAGCCATGGAAAGGCCAACGGAGGGTTTTAACCTTCCCCGATATTCCTCTTTAAATAGCATTTAACATGTATTAACTGTTCATACTAATTGTTGGCGTATGTGCCACTTAATGCATGGTGGTTAATAGCCACGAGCCTGACACTAGAAATAATATACTTTTTGATATCTCACAACTGTGAGATAAGGCGTCTAATTCAGAGGAGGGGAAAATAATATAATATCCTTCTTTTAATGAATCTTAGGTTTGAATTCCTCCATTCCCATGATTCCCAATCCTTTTTAAGTTCCTTACTTGTTATATCCCTGTAACCTCCCTGCCACAAAAATATTGTTATATATGTAATGTTTATGTACCTGGCTAAATAAGTCAGTCAATTTATACCTGGCTGTTTATTTAGAAACAGGTGATACTTGTTCTTTCTGCTGAAAAATGATGCTTACCACTATGTCACCTCCTTTAATAAACTGTAGACGTGGCTGAAACACAAAGATATCCAGAAGATAACACATGTCACATGTGTAATCGATAATCATCCAGTATAACAGGTTGCCAGATGTCTGAAATGGAAATACGCATCGCAGAGGAATGAACCAGCAGTTCCAGTTGAAGGCTAAAGCAACAATGAGCAGCCAAAACAGATAGGATGGATCTATAATAAAATATTAAGAGGTCACACAAGGTTACATAGTTACATGGTTAATATGGTTGAAAAAGACATATGTCAAACAACTTAAGTCAAGTGATGGGGTAGAGTAATATTGTGTACATTTAAAACTAACATTTACAGTTGTAAATGCAGTCCTCTGATTGGCCACCAGCAGTCACATGGACTGTCGTTAACGGCCACTGGTCCAGGCCTTCCAACGTGACTGCCAGCAGCGAATCAAAGGACTGCATATCAGCCAAGGATCAAAGATAAGTTAAGGAGTTCGGGTGGGAACAGGAGTCATTATGCAGTGGGGCTCCAGCAATCTGGATGCCTCTCCAAGCCTGTCACAATGCCCTCCCACACCTGCTAGTTAGAAAATGGGTGTGGGACCACTTTAATGTTATTTTCTTGTAAATGTATAAAAATATAGAATCCTTTGTTAAAGCTGTCAGTTGATGCTATAACAAGCACCTATGGGAAGCTATTTATAGGTATAGTTTTATAGTATAGATTTATAGTTCTTACGGTAAAGAATATTTTTTTCTCTAGTCAGAGAGGTAGTCCATTGTCTTTTAAGAGAATTTTACATGAAATAGCTTCCCTCATTTTTTTGTATTGGTCAATTATATATTTATAAGTTAATTATTCCCGCTCTTAGGCATCTCCTCTCAAGACTAAAACATTTGTCATCTTTTTTTGTAACTAAGGTTCTTTGGTGGCTCTCCTCTGCACACTTCCCAAAGCCAGGGCATCCTTTCTATGAACTGGTGCCCAAAGCTGGACCGCATATTCTAAATAATATTAGGCCCAGCACTGATCCCTGGGATACAACAGTTACAACTGAGGACCATTCTGAATAGCAATCTTTAACTACAGAACTTGGTGGTGGAAAATAAAAACATGTGAATTGATATTGTGTATTAGGATTGTGACCTGTAATTTACTTATGAACATGCTGTTCAAGTTTCTTATATTCCTGTGTCTCTGTGTTGCTAAGATGGGAGAGGCTTAACTGGCTTTGAATAAAGACCTTAGTATATATTCTGACTACAAATCCGAGAATACTTCCACAGTAACAGGTGAGTTCATCAGCAGCTTTGGCCAAATTATTCAGTAGTAATGATCTTCCCAGGTGAGAACACTGCCAGAAACTTTTTAGCTCCTGAAACAAAACACTGTGATCCCCTCATCTGACGAGAGTGATTTAAAGCAGGAGGGGTTAAACCTGTGAGCTCAAGAATATGCAGGGTCATCTCTGTCTTAACCAATTAAATGATTAGCAGTAGCAGGGGGTGTGGAAGAGCCTGATGTCCATCCAGTTTTCTTCTTTAACAATTCCTGGTGCCCAGATTGGTAGCACTTGGGGGGGGGGGCATTTTTGTTTTTGGAATATATTTTATTTGAATGAAAAAACAGGACTGCATGTCTTTTTAACTGAACAAAAAACATCTTGGCATTAGCGGCCAGAAAAAAAAAAAAAACATAAAAGATTGTGAAGTGCACTTTTAACTCCTGCTCTTGGCAGAAGTAAAAAGTCAATTCCAAAAACACACACATAAAAAAAGTTACACACACACTGTTCCTCACCCGACTTTGGTTTCATCAGTTTCATGTGTTTTTAAGAACATTTTTCCACTTTTTGAGTATTTTATTCGCTTGTGCAATTATATGCAGATAAAATACGTAAAAATGAAAATGTGTAAAAATACACACGGTTCTAAATCGACCCCATAAATTTAGATCACCCCTTGGGTTAATTTCTTTCACACCAAAACACCTTGCCCCTGACTTGAATGGTATCAAATTCTGCCCAAACATAATACAGAACTGCACCAGAGCAGAACAGAGTCAAATTTTAACAATTCTAGTTATAAGAAACACTTAGGCATAAAAAATAATGTTTTCCTTTCTCTTGGAAAAATAATTGTGAGCATACATGTCATTCCTTGTAGTATATGTAATATTTCTGTAATAGCTAATATTAGCTATTTTGTAGCCTGTGAGCAGCATCTTCTACCTGTATAGCCATCAATGGAATCTGGCATCTTGAACTTGTTCAGGATTTTTTTTAATGGCCACCTTTTGAATTTGCAGCAAAGCATGTCACAGTAATGGTCCTCTTCTGGCTTTGCCTCCTTTTCAACCTCTTTCTCCGTTTCACGTTTTTGTTCCTCTTTTTTGATTGGTGGTGGAGGTGGAGGGGGCTTCTTTTTGGCAGGAGCTGTATGTTTGAAATGATAGGTAAATTAATAAATCTTCTACAGGCTTTCTGATATTTAAACATAATAATTGCTATCTTTAGTTGTCTAATAAAACGTATTGCTGCAGACATATTGTTGGGTCCAGGGGTTCCCAAACAGGTGGTACGTAAGATCCTATTAGATGATACTCAGCAAAACTGCAGAGTGATCTGTACCCTGTCTACGATTAAGGACCCACTGTGTCCGAAACGCACCTGTCAGGCCCAAGGCCTGATTATAGAATAAGCATGTGTATTATGACTGTATTTGTGTATAATGTATAGTCCAAGACCTGGGTGAGGGGTCACCCAGACTGTGTTTTGTGTATTCCAGTTTTATGGGGGGTTCTGTTTGTGGTACTTCCTTCTTTGAAGTCAAAAGCCTTTGTAGCAACAGGATGTGCTGTCTCTGGACCCACCATAAAACTAAAACTAAGATAAGGGACCTGGGAGAAAAATGCCCTCACAAGGTGGGGTCAGAGGGGAGGGGGGGATGAAGCTTTTCCCTTCTAAATTTAGCTAATAAAACCTAGATGCTAAGGACATTCTAAGTCAGAAACCCAAATCAGAAACCTCTGACACAAGCCTGTGGCAAAAGCTGGACAAAAAGACCCTAAGCAACAGCTGGAGACTCACCCACGAGGACTGCTATGCCATTATACTGTAAGGACTTTCTTTTTGTTTTCTGAACTGATCTTGTTGTACTCTTTTATGTATTTTTGTACCTGTATGTCATTTGTTTCTGTATATTACATCTAGCACTGTGATACCTTTTTATCAGATTAAATGTTTAATTAATCAGCTCTGGCCTTTGATATCTAAATATATGAGCTCACCTTTCCTAAGGAAGCTCTGGTGAAACACGTTTATGAAAGGTTTAATTTGGTGACTTGCTGGGACTAGTAGTGCATACCCAGGGGTCTGGTGGCTTTAACCCTTGCACCATCACACTCTCTCTAGCGTCTTGGCTGGGCTGATCGTGACAGCAATCAGAGGATCTTGAACCTTTCTGCTTGGGTCTGGCAATTACTGTTTTTAGCGGCTTCTGTTTATGGAGATGCTTTTATAACTATATTTGAATAAAGGATGGACTGTTAAGGAGTGCGGACCCTTTTCCCTTGATCTGTACCCCAACCCAATCTCTATTTGCTCCATAAGTTGAAAAACTAAAACGATAGAGGCAGCATTACTGACTGCAAAGATTATTGGGCTGAGAGGTTTCAACCTTGCATTGCAGCATCTCTCCTACTTGCTTTGCAATGCATCAGAAAAGATGACTCATCATCTTGCATTGTAAATGCCAGCCAGCTTGCTGCTGGTAACACATTGTAACAGCCAGGCTCCCTGTTGTGTAGTAATTGTTTGAGCTACACCTGCTGTGATGTATTGCATAGCAATCATAAGTGTGCTATTAAAATATAAACAGATCACAGCTGATTTAGTTTTCTGTAATGTGCAAGATTTTTTCTCTGATTATTTTGAGTATACAATGAAGAATGCTGCAAGTATATTAATGTGTATGCATTTCATGCTTGTAACAGTTTTAGGCACTTGAAACCCCATACTCACCATTCAGGTGGTAATTGAGATAATGAGAAAATGAAAAGTGGTACTTGATATAAAAATGATTGGAATCCCCTGGTTTAGTCCACTAGCTTTCATTATGTGGTTTGCTGCCCTTTGTGATTTCTAAGCATACTCCATGTGGACTTCTACAGTAGTAACTTTTTACATTTAAAAATATTATTGTTACTGAAAAAAACGTTTCGAACAGATGTATTGTGGGTATTTTAGTGCATGTTTGTACAGAGTAAAGCTCAATAAAGTAATTGCATGTGTGATTTAATTAAATGCAGTAGCAAAGCTAAATTGTAATACCTACTTTTTGTCAGTTTTAAGTCTCTATGTGCTTGCTATCTGCGTCTCCAATGTTGAGGCTGGTGTCTCAGTGGTCAGCTAGGCCCCGGCACAAACTTTATCTGTTAACCCCAAGCACTTCTCCCAGAACCGGATACGTATATTAAGCATTCTGCAGAGTATTTTAAAGTACAAAGCAAGCCAACAACTGTGTCTTAGGCTCTCTAGAGTGTCTAATGTGTGTGAGGTTAAGACTGCAAAGATTGACCAGAAACACATTAGGGCTAACCATTGCCAAGAACAACAGCATATGAAATAGAAATAAACCAAGAACAATAGCATATGAAATAGCAACACACCAAAGGGAGGCCCAACCAACCAAAGTAGAGAGCCTCCAGACATTTACACCAGTGTAGGCTAATCTAATCTATAGATGACACATGGATACTAGCCCATCTGATTGTCCTATGAGCTCACAGCCAAGATGTCAAGCAGAAGTTGGTTCAGGAAACAAACATGGAAGGTCAGATGTAAGCAAGTCCAGCAGTTCAGTAGTCACATCCACAGCATACAAGAAAAAGCTAAGTGTTTGTTTGCTGACAGAGGTGGACTGGCCATAGGGAGCACATGGAGTTCCCGGGGGCCGCACTGCTTTTGGGCTAACTGGGCTGGCACTTACAAATACACTCAGTCCTTTTCTAACACCCCCTCAGATCCCTGCCTCCACAGTCTCTCACCATTCATTTTCCTCCTTTGGCAAGATACAGGCCTTGTGGGGCTCAGCAGCTCATGGGATGGTCACAGGCTGGTGGGGACCAATGACTCTTGGCCCCAGTCCACCCCTGCCTGCTGAGGAACAATCTGGTCTGTGGCATCGCTTCTCCTCAGTCCTGGTAATTGTCCACAATTTTAACAACCGGTTCTACAGAATTGGGGAGAACTGGTGGTAACCCAGCTCTAGATCTAGTTCAGCAAGGCTACTGGACAAAGCTTATGTTGCAGATGACCAAATGTGTTGCCCCTTTATACAACGCTTCAAAAAGCACATGTTTAGCTTAAAAAAAAAAACATAATCTATAATGCTATAAACATCAGGAAATACTGGAGCAGACTGTAGGCCTTCTGTCTAAACTTACTTGTAGTTGGACTTGGTTCAGCTGATGAGACATCTCCATCACCCAGCTTTTCCTTGTAGCGACTGGTTCTCTCTCGCATACGCCTAATGAGGTCAAGAATTTGTTCTTCAGCATTTTCCTTGGTGTTAGGACCCTCATTTTGTCTTTTCCCTCTAATAATAAAAAAGGAATAGATGTTGTACTAACAAACCTCATGAAAATAGGTTGCCTATAAATCCAAAAAGAACATTTAAACTAACCACCAAGACATTTATTTTAGCCTGTATCAATATTTTAACATTTGAATATAATTTAAAATTATTGTTTAGAACCAATATTTTTTTTTAGTCTGAATTTATTCTTTTGAAAATAGAAATTAAATATTGTACAGAAAAATTAACTGCTCTTATAGGCTGTTTTGTTTTCAGCCTTCTGTTTCGTTTATCTAGAGGCACATTGATGGACTTTATGTATGGAGATAGTGCCGGTCATTAAAGAAATCAAAGCTTGGATGAGATCCCCCCTCAAGTGAGAGGGCGCATCTGGTCTGAAGTCTGTTGGAAAAGTCCACAAAAGCATGTTTACACTAATTCATTTCATCCCCCACTACACAGGTTTCCTGATTTGGGGTGGCCATCCACCACAAGCCTCCTGAACTTCTGCATTACAAGTCATACGTGGTGCTGCACATAAACTTTATTGGCCTACGAAAAAGACCATGTGGGTAATATACATAATTTTGGGGCATTTAGCTTATATTTATAACTGATGAACATTTTGATAAGGGATATCTGGGAGTTATGTAATGCACAGTGCCATGGGCACTGTAGTGCCATGGGCCACTTTAATGTTATGTTCCTTTATTAGAAGCTTGTCCATATCACAACACTCCAGAAGTAAAGGTTTCTGATCTCTGGGACTAGGGTATGCCCCCTATGGCGGCATTAAAGAGGGGAGGGAGACAGTGACACAGCCAGCCAAGGAAGGGGATGTCAAGACTGCCCACCACACCATGTCAGACAGGGAGGCGCCGCCCATACCGAGAGCCCGGCATACTCTCCAAAACAGTGACAGTGGGTGAGATACTAATATGATTGCCATGCTAAGGATATCCTGATCACAGTATACATCAAGCATTCTTCTGTTAATACCTCATATTGGGCAATATGGTACAAATTATATAGAGTCAAAAAACAGCACAATTCATATAAAGTCAATAATATACATGTGACTAGGATTCGGCGAACCCGTACCGCAAACTTCGTACCTAACTTTGCAAGTACTGTATTTCTTACATTTGTAAGTTTTCTGTTATTATTTTGAGTACTTTCCCTAGCCCATTTTGTGAAGGACAATCACCCTGGTTTTTCCCTCAATTTGCCACCCTCTAGCCCCTGCTGCTACCCCCACTTTACAGCCATTTTGGTCCTCCAAATTCAGGTCACCATTGACTTCAATAAGGTTCAAGGTGTCAATACCAACATGTGACTTATAATGCGATCACTGGGAAGATGCATTGAAAATGGGCTCCAATCTAATCCAAAATTGCTTAAAAAACAGTCCCATGAAAAAATATCCCATGATATTTCCATTCAGCAACACAACTGGAGTTTTTGTTGTGCCCAGAGTTCAGTTTTTTTTTTTAAAAAGTGAAGAGAAACCATGAAAAGTTCAAACTAAACCTGAACAGAAAATATTAGAAAATAAATTACATAAAATGCATCATCCCATGAAAAATACTAAATAAGGGTAACAAGTAAGACACAACTTGCTATAAATATATACTGCCTCATGCCAATGAAGATATGGTGCAGTTAATAAAACATGAATAGCGCTTCTAAGTGCCCATCTATTGCTTACCACAACTGCAAGGCATTGGTGTTTTCTAGCATCTGTTAATAAATAGTAGCCCATATTGCTGACTATCCCGATGGCAGACTCATTTATCATACACTTAAGTTTATGTCAGGGTGCAGGAACTACATTAAATTCAGTTGTAAGTGCCCTAACGTGAACTGAAGTGCTGGCATAAAAATTAACGAAAGCACCATATGCCTTGTAGAGGAGATTAAATTCAGAATTGCTCTCCATCAAGAACAAGATCCTCCTTTAGGAAAATGTTTGGAATACATGATAGCATGGGAATAATTTTCTAATAAAACTCACAGGCACTTGTATGATCAGAAACGACACTCATTGTAATCTCATACATAATTCAGCCATCAGTGGAAAATAGAACAATACTCCAAGGTGCTCTGGCACATTTTCATAGCTGTACGGCTGCTTGGTGTTTTACTCCATACAGCACAGGAGCAAAAATGCTCCTGCCACAGCTTGTTAGGAAGTTTTGAATTATAATTTAAAAGAAAATCAAAACCAGCAGAACACGTGAACAGACACAAACAGTAGAATCACAGCTTAATAAACATTTTGTAAAATTGACTCAAAAATTGTGTGATGGGCATATCCAGTTTAATCATATAAAGTTGACTGATACCAGTCCGGATTTCCATTTACTTTTCCGTCACATTGGGCTTTCCAGCTATAAACATGCACTGGACCTAATCTCTCCAGGAAGCTCTGGCACCAACACAAATTGGACAGTAACTGGGCCGCTGTGTATCCCAGCACCAAGCCATACCGAACGAGAACGGGCCCACAAAACCGCATGCAGACATACGTTTTTCAGTGTTGTGGGAAAGGGAGATGGAGAGGCATCTTTGGCCTCATCGCATGCGTGGCACCCAGCCCAATCGTTTGATGCCGAAACCAGAGCCATACAACCCTCCTGCCAAAAGTTCAAACTCCCAATCCAACAGTTTTTAGGTAATAGAGAAGGTTCCCCTGGGTAGGGAGGGAACAGCCCACCTCACAGAAGGGAGGGGGCAGGAGGGTCTAGAGGCATAAAGGAGGATGATCCTGGGCAAGCACTCTCTGGGGGAAGTCATGCACATGCATGTTGGAGGTGCCTGGAAATTCCACAAGCTGCCCACACACTTCCCGGTCTGAGCCTATTATCACTACTCTGCATCTGCATTCTAAGGTATTCAACTGCTTGTATCCCTGCTTGTAATTTACTTACCTGTAATCTGTAACTCATTTATCAGACTGCTATTGTTAATTCCATATCTGTATTACCTGCAAAATACTGGGCATTAAAATCTATATTTAACTTGAGCAATCTTTTTGCCTTAGCCATAAAAGTGTGCGTCAGTGGCCTTGCTGGTCCTTGTAGTCCGCTAGGAGGGTGAATGGGCCATGATTTAGGAAGGTGTGCTGCATGATCTTAGATGCTGTATTCGTAGCTTGATCATGTGACATGTGTTTCCCCCTAAAGGCAGCAAGCAGCTTACCTTACTCCCCATGTGTCTCTCCTCCATAAAAGCTATAGCAGGGCTCCAAATTTTGCCATAATTTCTTCAGGATCACACAAAAAATGGATGAACAGTCACTCTTTCCATTGTGGTCCTGGGGGTGTCTCTGACCACAGCAGAGCAAGCTCATGACTTATAAGGCTGCCCTTCCGAGCTCTACCACAACACAGAAAATGAAGCGACTTCCCTTCAAATACATAAAGTATTCACATATAACTGTATATTTTGAGATGCTCATTACAATGTTCCCAAGGGGGAAGGGGTGGGAGAAAGTTAGTGTGTGCTTGGACACAGCCTTTTAACTTTTCTGTGTGGATAGGACTCCCATTCCTGTGGAAAAAGTGATATTCAATCTTTGCCTTGAGGGACATTAGAACAGATTTTAAGTCATTATTGCATTTATTCTTGCGTTTCTCCGACATTTCCCTGTATATATTTGCATTCATTATACGAGTCAATGATATATATGAGTTAATAATCTAGTGTAATAGCTATTTAATCTTTGGTACATGGAACAGTTGCTAAAGTTCTGTATAGTATCCACAGGCAAAGTGGGGCCAACATTCTGTACTTTTTTAAGGCCTGCATAGTTTTCTGGTTACATGCCTTAGAAATTACAACACGGTTCAAGTGACAAGAATACCCACGATAGACTATCATCAGGATTGGGCCAAGCAGACTTACTGGGAACAACTATTTTGACCTACTCTGAAACCCTCAGGAAATCAATCTATAGAATTCATATACACATATTCCAATCAGTGGGGGATCCTCTGAAGTATTCTCAAAAAACACTGGCGGGTTCTTACCAATGAGGAGGAACGGGGAGGCCGATTCATTAATAGCGCCAGGTAGCGACAGATGAGCGACTGAAGTATGGCGCTATGAGCGCCGCTAGCGTACGCCGCGGGCGGTAGCGATTCGCTATAGCAGGCCTCCTCAGTCGCTACCTGGCGTTGTTGGGAACAACGCCTACATTGCTGAATATGATGTTGGAGCTCAGCTTTGTAGGCGCTGTCAGTCAGTTTGACCACGCTATTCAACACAGCGCCTGCGCTTTGCTTTGCTGTGGGCTGGGAATCAAGTACCTTCAGAATTAAACACATTGCAACATGTTTCTTTGTTTTTTTTTTATTTTGTGTTTAAAAGGAAATAAAATTAAAACAGAAATTAGAATGAAAAGGAAAATTAAACCAGAAATGAGAATGAAAAGGAAAATTAAACCAGAAATGAGAATGAAAAGGAAAATTAAACCAGAAATGAGAATGAAAAGGAAAGTTAAAACATAAATTAGAATGAAAAGGAAAATTAAAACAGAATTAAACACATAGCCACATGTATCTTTAGTTTTTTTTTATTTTTGGTAGAAAAAGGAACTAAAATTAAAACAGAAATGAGAATGAAAATGAAAATTAAAACTGAAATTAGAATGGAAAGGAAAATACAGAAATTTGAAAGAAAAGGAAATTTTGCTTCAGGGTGCATCTCGGGGTGCCTGAAAAATTAAAAAAAGTGCAGTTAGTATATATCTTTAAATTTGTTTTTTCGCTGTAAAAAAATATTGCATTAATTGTTAACCAACATTTGCGTCAATCTTGCACACCAACCCTAATTGTTATGTTGTTCAGCTTCCACCCCCCCTTAGAGTGGTTTGGGTCATCTTACACCCCCCTTAGAGTGGTTTGGGTCATCTGACACCCCCCCTTAGAGTGGTTTGGGTCATCTTACACCCCCCTTAGAGTGGTTTGGGTCATCTGACACCCCCCTTAGAGTGGTTTGGGTCATCTGACACCCCCCTTAGAGTGGTTTGGGTCATCTGACACCCCCCTTAGAGTGGTTTGGGTCATCTTACACACCCCCTTAGAGTGGTTTGGGTCATCTGACACCCCCCCCCCTTAGAGTGGTTTGGGTCATCTTACACCCCCCATAGAGTGGTTTGGGTCATCTTACACCCCCCTTAGAGTGGTTTGGGTCATCTTACACCCCCCTTAGAGTGGTTTGGGTCATCTGACACCCCCCTTAGAGTGGTTTGGGTCATCTGACACCCCCCTTAGAGTGGTTTGGGTCATCTTACACACCCCCTTAGAGTGGTTTGGGTCATCTGACACCCCCCCTTAGAGTGGTTTTGCTCATCTTACACCCCCCTTAGAGTGGTTTGGGTCATCTTACACCCCCTTAGAGTGGTTTTGCTCATCTTACACCCCCCTTAGAGTGGTTTGGGTCATCTTACACCCCCCTTAGAGTGGTTTTGCTCATCTGACACCCCCCTTAGAGTGGTTTGGGTCATCTGACACCCCCCCTTAGAGTGGTTTGGGTCATCTTACACACCCCCTTAGAGTGGTTTTGGGTCATCTGACACCCCCCCCTTAGAGTGGTTTTGCTCATCTTACACCCCCCTTAGAGTGGTTTGGGTCATCTTACACCCCCCTTAGAGTGGTTTTGCTCATCTTACACCCCCCTTAGAGTGGTTTGGGTCATCTTACACCCCCCTTAGAGTGGTTTTGCTCATCTGACACCCCCCTTAGAGTGGTTTGGGTCATCTGACACCCCCCCTTAGAGTGGTTTGGGTCATCTTACACCCCCCTTAGAGTGGTTTGGGTCATCTGACACCCCCCTTAGAGTGGTTTGGGTCATCTGACACCCCCCCTTAGAGTGGTTTGGGTCATCTTACACCCCCCTTAGAGTGGTTTGGGTCATCTTACACCCCCCTTAGAGTGGTTTTAGCCAAATTATGATGGGAGGTCAAATACATTTACGCAGTAGTGCAGTACTTGGATTAGAGTGAAGGGTAGTTAGCTTACCGCAAAAAAGGAAGTGATCATCCTTTCCCTTAGCTCATCACCAGTCTGGGTGTCCTCACTTCTTCCTGCGGGCAAGTTGGGGATTTCTGGCACCAGTGCTGTCTCCTCGGGGGATTGAATTCGGTGGCATATACAAATATTATGGAGCACACAGCAGGCGAGGATGATCTTGGAGACCTTCTGTGGGCTGTAGAGCATCTCTCCTCCTGGGCGTGCCAAACAGAGAAAGCGTGCTTTCAGCAGGCCGATGGTTCTTTCCACAATGCTTCTGGTCTTGCGGTGTGCTGCATTGTAGCATTCATGGGCAGAGGTCCGTGGGCTCCTGACTGGAGTCATGACCCACGTTCTCTGCCCATATCCCTTATCCGCTGTAGAAAAAACACAAGGAGAGAGACAGCAATTAGTACTAGTACATGTTTTGTATTTTTTTTTTCAAATTTGGCTTACTAGGCCACATATTTGAGTCCAAATTCTTTGACATGGTTAATTATTTACCCAGTAGCCAGCCAGCTGGCATTTCGTTGTTCTCAAACTTCCGGCACAGGACTGTCCGCTGCAAGACGTAAGAATCGTGGCATGAGCCGGGGAACCCCGATCTCACCGCCCGCAGCCTCATGTCATGGTCACAGACAAGCATAACGTTGATGGAATGAAATTGCTTTCTGTTTCTGTAATACAGCTCCTGTGCACGGGGAGGGCGGAAAGGGATATGTGTACCATCAACGCACCCTAGCACATTCGGGATCCCTTCCTCATCCTCAGGAAACTTGATGTAAATTGGGATTAAATCACAAATCGCCAGAACTACCTGGATTAGTATGCGGCTCATAGTAGCCTGGCTTATCCCGCTGAGGAGGGCCGAGGTTGCCTGGAAGGTCCCTCGTGCCAAAATATTAAGAGTGGCACACAGGCGTACTATGCCTGGAATGGATTGAGTGCGCTTGGTGGATGGCTCGATTTTGTGCTTAATCTGATCATATAGGGACTGTAGTGCAGCACGATTCAGACGGAAGCGGCTCCTGATCTGCTCGTCACTTAAGTCCCATACTGAAAGGCGGATTCCAAAGGAGCGGGGTGCCCTAAGCCTCACAACACCCCGCTCCCTGTCCTCCTGCTCTTTCAGCATACACATACATCCATCCACCCAGACACCATACATCACCCTCTTATCCATCACACACACTCAACAGATATACAAAATCAAACAAACAAAAACCACAAACACACCACACACACAAACAATCACACTCCTCACACACTCGCTACAATGCAGCTCACCACAAAACCAGAACTATAGTAACATAGTAACATAGTAACATAGTATGTAAGGCTGAATAAAGACTTTAGTCCATCCAGTTCAGCCTGTTTAACTCCTTCCAGTGGTCTAGTAGCCATAGCCGGAAATGTTATTACATGCCAGGAAGGCATCAAGGCCACTTTTGAACATTTTTAATGTATCCCTCATTACTACGTCCTCTGGCAGCGAGTTCCATAGTCTCACTGCTCTTACAGAGAAGAATCCCCTCCTATGTCGGTGGAGAAAGCACCTTTCCTCTAACCTTAGTGGATGCCCCCGGGTTATGGTTACACTCCGGGGTATAAATAGATTGTGGGACAGATCCTTGTATTGACCCCGAATATATTTATACATAGTTATTAGATCACCCCTCAATCGTCTTTTTTCTAGACTAAATAAGCCTAACTTGGACAATCTTTCCGGGTACTCTAGCCCCCGCACTCCTTTTATTAACTTTGTTGCCCTTCTTTGAACGTGCTCCAGTTCTGATATGTCCTTCTTAAGCACAGGTGCCCAGAACTGTACACAGTATTCCATATGGGGTCTGACCAGTGACTTGTACAGGGGTAAAATGATGCTCTGGTCATGAGCACCCATGCCCCTCCTGATGCACCCCATGATCCTATTTGCCTTGGCAGCAGCTGCCTGGCATTGATTACTACAGTTGAGCTTATTGTCAACTAAAACCCCTAGGTCCTTTTCCATTGTTGTTTTACCAAGTGTTTCTTTATTTAATGTGTAATCATGACACAGATTTCTCCTTCCCATGTGCATAACCTTACATTTATCTGTGTTAAACTTCATTTGCCATTTAACTGCCCATGCTTCCAATTTATCTAAATCTGTTTGTAGTTGCCTGTTGTCCTCCTTTGTTTTAATTACTTTACTCAGCTTAGTACCATCTGCAAAGATTGAGACTTTACTGTTTAATCCATACCCAATGTCATTTATATATATATTGAAGAGAATTGGTCCCAGAACTGACCCTTGTGGTACTCCACTAGTAACAGTGACCCAATCTGAGTGTGTACCATTGATAACCACCCTCTGCTTCCGATCACTAAGCCAATTTCCCACCCATCTGCACACGTTTTCCCCCAGTCCAAGCCACCACCCATCTGCACACGTTTTCCCCTAGTGGTCCAAACCACCAGCCTGCTGAAAAACAGCTTTCTAAGTTAGGCACAACCAAGAGGGGAGTTGCTGCACAGCCCACAAAAGGCCCCAAAATCAAGCCTCACTTGCTGTATGCTCCACAATATTTGCATATGCCACCAAAAACAATCTCCTAAAGAAACAGCACTGATGTCAGAAATCACCCAACAAGCCACAGAGAGTGAGGAGAAAAACCCAGACAGAGACTCAAATGAGCTAAGGGAAACAAGCACCACACCACAGCCTTTGCCACAGTGTAACAATACCAAAAGCTTGCAAATTCCTTCCATTTATACTTCACTTTGAAAAAGGACAGGTCCGCTTTGCCGCCTTTTGCGTTGCTCTGCTATTTCCGGGCGCCAATTAGCCGACCCAGGTGTGCATAAAACGGAGTGCGCACGCGCACGCTAGTAGCGCTACTAGCATACGTGAGCCGAAACTTGCGTGCATTAACGGACATGGGCGAAAATTCAGTGGTGGGCCAATGAAAGGTAAGCTGCTGTTTATTTAAATAGCCGTTAGGCTAGCCACATGTCACAAGGGTTTCAGATACATCAGTCCATTGTTGTATTTGGGTGTGTGTTGTTTGGTTAATGAGGTCTGTAATTAGTTAATTGGCTAACACACATGCTTCAGTCAGTGCAGTGGAGGTGTGGCTAGAAGGAACTGGGCTGTATGTGTGAATCAATTAAGTGGGCTGGTTTGTGATTGGCCGTTAGAGCACATAAAACCTGCCCAACCCGAAAGAGAGTGCGATGCCATTCTGTAGTCTGCATGCGTGCTTGTTGGGTGTGTATTTGTGTGTGTGTGCAGCTACAGGATGGAGCCAAATTCAGGACATCTGCCGGCCACAGCAGGCCCAAGTAGGAGTTTGGTGGGTGCTGTGCGCAGACCTCCCTTACGGAAAAGGGCCCAGCCTGAAGGTGGGGCAGCACCCCAGGCTAAGCGCCCAGGTGCCAAGAGGGAGCCTGAATTTAATTTGGCGGAGAATAATCATCTTGTGCGCCTTGCTAAATGGGAGCTACTCTTTGGCTCCCAAAGCAAGTCCATAGGCAAACAAGAAAGAAGCAAACTGTGGGATGCCATTGGTGTGGAGCTTAGTAGCACTGCTCAACACCCACGTAGTGGCCCATCCTGCAGGAAACGCTTCTACACTTTGAGAGGGGCCCTTATGAAAAAGATGAATCACGATCTTGATGTGGACAGTGGGACCATCCAGGCTCCAAAGAGTACCTACAGGCCGTATGAGGAGATGCTGAAGGCCAAAATTCCACTGGCTCGGCTGCAGGGTGTGGATCCTGGGGATGACACCACAGGTTGGACTGAAGGTACATATTTTCTGCCTTTTTATAAAAGCTAATGTTAATGTATGTGATTAGCATTTTCTCTTTCTGCCCAACTAACAGGAGGACCTGTGAAGTAGTACATTAGACCTCATACATTTTTTACTTTCCTGTCTGTTGCTTTCTGCATAGGTGCACATGGTGCTGTCCAGGATGTGCCTCAGGACACACAAACTCCTGCCCTTCAACCAACATCAAGCCTAACCCAGTCTGCCATTTAGGTGCTGGTTGTTTGGGGAACAAATGGGTGTGGGAGCAGCTCCAACAATCGAGTGGGGCACTGTTGAGTATTAATAATATGGACCTGCGGCCTAATTTCATGCCCACTTTAACACTCACAGCAACTAACTAACAAGGCCCTAACATGTGTAGCTATGTTGGAAGGCAGAGATGTGTGGCCATATATCTGCATATAAATGTGGAAGCCACACTGGCCTTGATTAGTGAATATTAGTGAATGAGCTGCTCACACACACCTTAATGCATGTTGTATTTTTGCACGCACATTAACAATGGCTCAATGTTTGCTTGACTTTTGCCTAGCTGCCCCGCCATTGGCCCCAGCATCTCCTCAGGAGCCAAGCTACTCTTTGGATGTCGGTAAGTGCATGTGTCAACCTTGCTTTATCCACTTTAACCCAAGTGCATGTGTCTCATTCCTCTTTTTTATTGTTAGGCCAAGTGACTGGTTCATCTTTGGACCCCACTTCCGATGTTGCAGGTCAACAGGACCCTGTTGGTGTGTATAGCAATACATAATGTATCCTTTATGCTGTTTCTGTTACACTGGTTCGATTTGGTTAGTCTACTAATCTACATGTTTGCTCTGTCAACTTGAAGATGCCTCTTGGGAGTGCTCATTCCCTCCCCAGGGTCAGTCTAATAGTTCTTGGAGTGATAGCAATGCATTTTGTTGGACATATTTTTGGACAAACATTCACCGTAGTAGTTTGATGAATATTTAGAGCCATTACTTGTGTTTTTTAGTTGACCAGAATATCAGAAGTGGCTGTCCGGAAAGGGCCCCTCAAGTTCAGGCTGCCAGAGATGAGGGTAAGTTGTTTTGGCTTGCTCTAGTATGTATTTTGGCTCTACTTTTGTGGCACTTGCTTCTGGCAACTTGTGTGTCCACATGTATTTTAAAGGTCCAAGCTCGAGTGAGGGCCCCACTCCAGACATCTGGGAGATTGCGGGTATGTGTAATTTAAGCAATGTGTCTGATCTTATTTGCCCAAATTATTGCCTCTTAGTCCTCTAACATACATGTTAACAATCTGAGTTTAACAGATACCTTTGGTCTAGTGTGTAATTTGGCACTTTGTGGAGGTATGGCCTCGATAGGCTAGCCATGTTACATTTGAGTTTGGTCCACTGACCTACTAACCTGACTTTCCTGTTTAGCATATGCCAACTTGCCGGACATCTCTGATGTTGAATTGCCCCTCTCTGGCAGCGATACCTCGCTCCTACCTGTGGCGGACGACACAGAGGTAACATGGCTGATTTAGAGGACCAATAACCACATTGCCATGTTCGTGGGTAGTGGATGAAGCAACATGTCACATTTCCTTTCTTTGTGGTTTTGGCAGGAGGCGGAACCAGAACCCCAAGCTGGGACCTCTTCCCAAGTCCCATGTGGCCAAGCTTCCGAGGCTCAGACAAGGGTAAGTTGTATAGTGAATGTTTGGGCAAATGATTTTGAGGGGCATACATGCATTGTTTCGGTTTGTCTAAAATGTTGTTTTCTATTTTGTTAGCCTCAAACCACAGCAAGAGGAGGTGTGGCACCAACCAGTGCCGATTTTTACCAGCTAGGGGTCCGGATGCTGGAGGACTACAGTCGCCAACAGCCGCGTGATGGAACTAATGAGCGCATTGCGGCGTTGGAACAGCAGGTGCTGATGTGTCAGCAACAAAATGAGGCCCAGCAGCGCCAGATCGACCTGTTGATGCATAACCTTCACCAAAACCAGGAACTTGGTCGGCTGGCCAATGCAATGGAACAATCTATCCAGCAGCAGCAAGAAGCTATACAGCGGCAGGACCAAACTTTGTTGTTGATACAACAGCTCATACAACAGCAGTCTATATTTTTTACTGCACTGTTGTCCCCCAACACCGCCCCTAGCAATGACTCCCAACCTCCCCGGCCACCCAGCCAAGAATATTAATTTTGTTTGTGTTTTTTTTTCAGTAAATATATTGGCTTAACCCACCTCTAAATTGTGTTTTTCCTAAGACATAGCTAATAACACAGTCAGGGATGAGTATCTTGATCTAGATATGTCAATGTATTGGTAAATTTAGGCCACACATTTGTGACCATAGCTTACTATGGTTAACACATGAAATGGCTCCAAAGGTATGGCTAAATTTACACACAAATGGGTTTTGAGACAGTTAAACTATGCTTGGCAAGGCACCACACTGTAATTATGTAAATAGAAAAGTTTAATTTCCTAAGGTGGCCAACAGGGCCAACATTGCCCAACAAAGGGCGTCAACAGGCCAGGCATCCCCCCACCCTAACGACGCCGCCGCCACCTCTTCTTGGCCAGCAGCATCAGCTTCAGACGCCTGATCTCCCGCCACAGTCTGCGATGCTGGTTTTCACAAGCTGTAGAGATGTATAAACAAAACTTTATTAATAAATGGAATGTGACCTCAACAGACACAGATGTAGCAATGTAATGTCAGTGTGTCCAATTAGCTGACACTCACATTAACATTGTTGGCCACTGTGCGCTTATTTGTTAACATTATATGAGTACTATTGACTGGCAGAAATTTGGACAACACATCCCAAGCATACATTTACTCTTAAAGTGTACCAACACCCACCGGTGATCGGCCCTGGAATCTATCAGATTCCCGGCCCGATCACCTCCCTCCCCGCGGGACATCCGAGATCGGGATGTCCCGCGGGGTGAAACCCCCCCAAAACCCCAAACTCACTACCTCAGTTTCGGCGGCGCACGGCCGCCAGCCCCTCCCTTGCGCCCCTCTAGACGTGCGCGTGCCTGCGCCGGCCGTCTGTGAATGGCCGGCGCGGGCACGCGCGCGTAAAAAGGGACGCGCGGG
This sequence comes from Gastrophryne carolinensis, assembly GCA_027917425.1. Lineage (NCBI taxonomy): Eukaryota > Metazoa > Chordata > Amphibia > Anura > Microhylidae > Gastrophryne > Gastrophryne carolinensis. The sequence goes on from CM051239.1 coordinate 373,973,738, forward strand.
AGGCGGAGGAGGAGGAGCCGCTTTGCCGCGGCTTGTCCGTCGGCTCGAGGAGAGGTGAGTTCAGGGGGTTGTCACACAGCGGTGACGATCGGGGGTGCCCCACCGTAGTGGACAAAGACCCAGGAAAGTCAAAATCCTGGTTGTTGTTCCACTTTAACTCTTGGGAAGCAAAGAAGGTATAAGTCCCAGTGTGTACATTTATGTGTTTAGTCACAGCCAAACATCAGGGCCTAAGTCCTAACGAGTAAACTAGTTTGCCCTATAATGTTAGAGGTCACGACCTAATCAGGCCCATTTGGTTGTGTCTAAGCCACAAATAAGGGTCGATTCAAAGAAACATGTAACAGCTTGGATTTTGGTGCCGATCATCCTATTTTTCCCGTCCGCTCGTGCGTTCGTATGAACTTGCGAGTGATTCTATAAGCAAATACGTTTCTATCCTAAAATATACGTCCGTTCGTATGGCAGTTCGGGAATCAGACCTATGTCAGTTTCCATCCTGAATTTTCCGTTTCATTTCTCAGGTTGCAACATTGGTTTTGCCCTTTTTCCTTTTTTGTCTGGACGTAAATCCTTCTGATCTTGTGGCTGCGCACTACAAACTTACCTCATTAAAGTGCATTCTAAATATTTGATCTTTTATTTTTCTTTATTTCATTCATTTTGTAGTAACCAACCATTAATGAATGCATTTGCATAAGTAAATCTTACTTTGTTTAATTTTTAGTTAACTTGCATTTTTTACTTGTGGATTTAATTTTAATATTTATGCTTCAAATGGTACAACTTAAAATTTTTAGTGTGGTTACCCACACCCTCTACATACAGCTTGCTCTCAAATATTAAAAAACACCCAGCAACTTCTGCATGTTATGAGCCTAGAAACAGCCAAGATGGCGGCTCAGGTATTATCGGGCAGCCTGCAAACAGAAAGGGCCTTGTGACTGTGTTGCTCTGGATTCTTTGATTTCTGACCTTTCCGTGCCCCCAGCTCTGCTGTGTCTGTGCAAAATACAGCAGTAACCCACATCCTGCACTTTATCCCGCTCTCCTCTCCTCAGTAAGTGTGATGCATCTGACCAAAGATGTGCTTAAATAATTAAACAAAGCAAAGGTAAACAACTACACCAATAAATGCAATCTAAAAATATTATTCTAGTACATCAATTTCAAAATAAATAACAAAGGACATAAGTTTCTTTAATTAACGCAAATATATTGCCAAATAAAGGTTTACATGCAAAGGACTAATTAAGGTCCACATTAAAATGCTTTTATAAGGCATACATGAATCAGGTATGCATTGCCATACAATTTATGGCCTCGGCCATGCTGATACATGCAGTTCATTGCAGCTCAAGACGCGCAGACTCCTCCACATAGGCAAAAAACCTGTTCAAGAACAGCAATCTGACTGCTAAAAGGTGTCGGCAGTGGCTTTCTTTTAAAACGTATTTAGAGGTTTGAAAACTGTTCTCTGAATCACACCGAAACACATCCAATTATACTAAGTTTTACGTTTTCATCCTAAGTTTTAGGATTTGATCCTAAGTTTTACGTTTTGATCCTAAACTTTAGGAACGAACTTGCGATGATCGTAAGAGCATATACGCATTCGTACGTAGGCTCGTGCGAGTCGGAAATGGCCAAAAAAACAGGAAAAAATGACTAACACCCACCCAAACTTACGATTCTCGATCCGAAATCAATTAACTTTTGCTCTTTGAATCGAGGGGATAGTCTCTATGTGGCCAAATCAAGAATGTGAGGCAACAATCAAGCATGCAGACAGGCATGTTGGATTATTGTACAAACACATGGAACCTAGATGTGTGTGAAATTAACACATCGGTACATTTTAAATGTCTGCAGATGTGACTAGAAGACATAGGTTTCACAAGTCTTTAGGCATATGAAGTGGGATGTACTCACCATCGCAGCTGTGGCGGGGGCCCATGCTGCTGGCCGTCCCTGGAGTTGGGGTGGGGAGGAGGTTTTCTGGCTCCGTCTGCGTAGCAACATCTGTCAACAGAAAGCAAAAGACAAAAACAAAATTAGTGGGCCAATGACACCTGACTATTTGACATCCATCTGGTTATGGAGTCTGAAAAATGAAATGCTTGCATGGTTACATACAGGTTGACCAAAATTAGCATATTTCCTGGTCCATGAGTTAATGTAAATTAGTTATGGTTGCAACATGTATCCCTAAAGATAATGTGCAAATAACATAGACAGTGCAATGTAAAGGACTCATTAGCAGTTGATTGGCTAATGTTACTAGTGTGCAACATGTGTTAGCCGGAACAACTTAACCAAAGAAAAAAAATGATAACACCCATCATGGTGTGGGCAGAAACATAGGAGTGGTTGCCAGTTGGCTAGCACTGTAGTGGGGTTTGTGATGTTAATGTACATTATCAAACCAGCTGTGACAATGGACCAGGAAACATGTGTCTGTTAAAAGTGGCCCAAGACCCAGGATTGCAACTATTCTGTGTTTTGGTCCGCTTTGGCAGAGCGTCCGCCGCCGCCGCTGCCTTCCGCACATCACTCCTCCAGTGTGTACGCACGCGCAGCCCATTAGGAAACAGAGCGCAGGCGCACACACATCTAGAGTGGCACACAGGAGGCTGGGACGGTGGCTTCTGACACCCCCAAAGAGGTAAGGAGTTTGTGGGGTTTTTTTGGGGGGGTGCCCTGGGTGAGGGATGTGATTTTGCAGGGAAGCTTCGAGATTCAAAGCACTATCAACAATGTTTGTTGGTCCACTTTAAGGAATGTCATAACATAGGGAATGTGATGGATAACAACAAACACTTACCACGACTATGCCTGTGGAGAATGCTTCGCCAAAAGGCCATGGAGGTGCCGCCTATATGATGCCCTGCAAATTAGAGAGGAATGGCAAGGGCTAAGTACAAATGGTCAGATGAAACCTGTCACAGACTAACAATGAAAAAAAGTACACTCACCAGGGGATGATCCGCCACTTGAAGCCCAGGGAGGGCTCTGAGGAGGAGGCGGGGAGCCTCGGCTCCTCACACTCTGGTCGGAAGATCCACCAGGCAAAGGGCCACCCTCCTCCCTCTCACTCCCTGCTCCTTCAGGGAGTGTGGGAGAGTCCATTTCTACCACCCCACTTGGACTCCCCACTTGAGAGTGGCCCCTTGGCTGGTGAGACTCCTCAGACTCAGAGTGTGAGGAGCTGAGGCTTGATCCTGCCAGCCCCCCAGCAGCACACTCCTCTGGGGCGTCATCCCCTTCCTCCCCTGGGTCCTCTAAATAGGACCCGCGGGAGGGACCCTCCCCCGATGACTCCCCCGAGTCCGCCTGCCTGGTTCGGGGGAGGAATCCCTTCCCACGTTTCCCCAGGGGAGGACGCTTATCTGTGTTGAGGGGGTGAAAGAAAATAATTAATATAAAGAGCACAAATGGACACAGCTTAGCAGATGATTAGCAAAAAAGTATAAACATTGCATAAGCTTTAACTTACCTGATGCTTAGGCATCATATAGGCAGTACACGCCTTCAGGGTCCCGGCGCTTAAAGTCCGACCACTTCTGCTGGATTGCTCTTATGGAGAGCTGGGTGTGGAAGCGCCGGGACACTGTGGCCTTCACCTCCATGGCGATTCTTTTTTTCCCCCCACGGGCATAGTCGTACTGCATTATGCAGAAATCCTATGAGAAATGAAAAAGAAACACTAATCAATACATGACATCAGAACAATGGCATAAACAGTTATACAGAGACCAGATCAAAGTGGACCCACACCCAGGATTATCACTATTCTGGGTTTGTGTGCACTTTGGTGGGCCACACCAATTGTGGGTGGTCCGCTGTCTGAAACCCCCTTGGAAGGCCACAAATACACCACTGACCACGCTCCCACGTGACTGCGCCAGCCTAGCACAGCGCTCTGCGCCGCTGTGGTATGCACATACAAGGCCGTTTGGACGTGCATACCAGCTCAGCTGGCTCTGCGCGGCAAAGTACGCATGTGGCGTTTGACTCTAACAGGGAGTGCGCCTGCGCACAACATTAACAAATGTCTTGCGCAGGGGTACACCCTGCTAGAGGTAAGCGCAAGAGGCATCCGCAGCTCATGCATGCACAGATGGGACGGGGCTGAGGTAAGTTTTATGGGCCTCCAGGGGGGGTCATCCCCGCAGGACATCCAGATTGGGGATGCCCCACGGGGAGTGATCCAATTGGCCCAGAAAAATTAGAAATTTCAGGGCCAATCCCCCCTGTGTGTTGTTCCACTTTAAACATAAAATACCAAAAAAAAATACTCACTTTGACCACCTGGCCATTAACGCGGCTATCCACTCGCATGCGCGTTTTCTTTGGCTGCCCAGGAGGGGAAGGGGTGGGAGGCGTGCTAGGTGGGGGAGGTGAGGTAGGTGGGGGAGGTGGGGGAGGGGTGGTGGGGTCGGAGTCGGGGGGGAGGAGCTGGGGAGGCGCATTATCCTTCTTCTAGGCAGCATGGTGGAAACGCTAAGGAGGAAACAGGAACCGGAAATGACCAAAGCGACATGGGAAAAAAAAAAAAAATGCTCCGCGCACCAGGAACAAGCTATTATCAGCTATGTGCAAGCTAAGTGGCGGAAAAAGTAAAATGACGCTTTAAAACAAGCTATTGGCATAAGCGCTAGACATTTTTAGCTTTAGGTGGCTTTGAAACGCAAAGGAGGATACCGGAACCGGATATGATGAAAGCAACTGTGATTAAAAATTCAAAAAAAAAGATCCACGCACCAGGGACAAGCTAATATCAGCTATGTGCAAGCTAAGTGGCGGAAAAAGTAAAATGACGCTTTAAAACAAGCTATTGGCATAAGCGCTAGACATTTTTAGCTTTAGGTGGCTTTGAAACGCAAAGGAGGATACCGGAACCGGATATGATGAAAGCAACTGTGATTAAAAATTCAAAAAAAAAGATCCGCGCACCAGGGACAAGCTAATATCAGCTATGTGCAAGCTAAGTGGCGGAAAAAATAAAATGACGCTTTATAACAAGCTATTGCCCAAGGTGCCACTAATTATTAGCTTGATTTAGCAGGGGGTTCTACATACTGTAATGCATAGGTCCTTGAAAAGCAAAAAAAGTTGTGCTTAAAAATACAAATCTTATTCCTTCCTAAAATCATCACACAATAAAACTATACAACTACATGATAATGTGGCACACATGAGAATGCATAACGGGTTGTTATGAGCTTGTACGACTGAATGATAATCCTGCAGTATGTGGCCATGCACGCTCACAACTACAGTGTATTCATTAAGAACGACTGGGGTCGCGGGAAGTGAATTCCTTGCAAATGGCAGAAGGGCACATGTATGAACAGCACAGCGCCGCACAACGCAATCAAAATAGCGACTGCACAAACTCTGACCACCACAGGTTCATCAAGGACAGGGCTGCCGAATAGCTTGGGCGCTGACAATTTCGAAGAGCGAACGTAACCGCCCAACATGACAGGCTAAAAAATAGCTTTACAAGCCCCGTGTGTGGTGAAAACAAGCGATTTTGATGCCAATGAGTTTGGTTGGAGGAGATGCAATTTAGATGTCACTCACAACATTACATTGTAAAAATTAATAAAAACTTCAAAAACATAAAAATAACCAGCCAGATTAATAAAACATATCACTATAAACATGTGTTGAATTTTGTGCCAAAGAAGAGAACACAAAAACCACTTAAAACAATCATTGCAGTGTCTGCCATTGAAATGTATGGGAGAGCGTCAGGTAGCGCCAGGTCATACCTGTCGCTGTGATGGGATTAGCAGCGGCGCTGTTCGTTGCAGTCGGCTTCATGATGAATGCCGCGCTTGCCGTAGCTCTCGCCGGCGCTAGCCTCATTTAGCTTGATAAATGCGTCATTGTGGCCGACGCCGGGCGTACTTGAGTCGGTAGCAGACGTTAGCTGGCGGGACCTGGCGCTCGTCAGACACTACCTGACGCTATCGCTTGATGAATAAGGGCCTAAGACTTTGGGTGTTGCCAGTGCCTCGCATGACAGTGAGGAAAGCTCACAATTTACGGGACTCCTTGTGCCACTTTCAATCCTTCTCTAATTGGCTGGAGAAACAACTGGTGAGGAGGAGTTACCCCTGTGGAGTATGATGGCCAAAAAATCGTAGTGGACGGAGATTCAATTGATGCAATTTATGCTGAGGGCCTCCCTGCCGCACAGGGGTTTAAGTGAGGACCAGCCCATCTCCCCAGCTGATTAGCCGGTTGGGCCTTAGGGAGGGGTATAAGACAGACCCAAGGGGGGTGGGGAGAGGGGGTTGTGCAGTCCAGGCAAGTCTAAGTTGGAAGAGGACCTGAGGCTCAGGCATGGAAAGTGGGCCCTGCAAGGATGCCCACTTGTAAAAGGGTATCCAAGAGGACCTGAATGACTTAAGGCGGTGCTAAGCTGGAGGAGGTCAGTGCCAGGGCTATACCTGCCATTTCCTCATCTAGAGCCGACTAACGTGTTTTGTTTCTGGCCAAACATCATCACACACATATTGTTTACAACAGCAAAAGCTGCAACTGGGACCTGTGGACCTGTGGACCACACTTATCCCAGGATAAAAGCCCTCAAAAAATGGCATCATACAAGGGGAAGAGATCCATTGTGTATATACAGTATGTCCTGCCCCAACGACATAGAGGCATAAGGGGATATATTTGGAATATGATATCAAATAGAATGTTTCTTCCCCTTTCTGCCAAAACACTTTAATACCCCAGACACAGCCCAAGGAAATCCATATACTGGACCACAGACTTAAACCAGACCAACACAACAAACAGTTCTCATATGTATCCCTCCCTAGGACAACTGGGAGGCCGATTCATTAACAGCGGCAGGTAGCGACAGTTGAGCGACTGTAGCAGCATTTTCAGAGCTCCCGCTAGTAGTCGCTGTGCTTGGCTGTTGTTCGGTAGTTGATAGCGACTCAGTCGGTTTGCCGTAATGTTGAATATTGGGTGAGGAGTCGCTATTTGACAGGTTCCGCGCTGTATGAGAGCGCATGATAGCGACTGGTCAGAGCGACCGGCCTCTACCATATTCATTAACAAATCACGCTCAAAAAATTCCCCCGCTGTAAAATGCATGTTTAAACCCCAGAGCGCTGGTGGCGATGGGTTAAAAGTAGTTTTTTAACCGCTAAACAACCACATTTTTGGAAACCAAAAAAAACACAAGTTTTTTTTTAAATAATTTTGTAATATGAATACATTAATATCAGACCTGTAATATCAATTCTGTACTTTTTTATTTTTTAATTTTTTTTACCTTAAAAAAATTATTTAAAATGACAGAAGTGGTCACAGAATTTTTCACATTTCAAAAAAAAAAAAAAAAAAAAAAAGAATAACAATTAATTACGAATATTGTGGGCTGAGGCTGGAATAATGATGAATGAGTGGCTATCTGGCGCTATCTCAGTCGCTAAGCAGGATTGCCTTGATAAATGTGTGATTGTGGTGGGGAGCCGGCGTTCTCGTGGCGGGGCCCGTCATTACCGGCCGCTCACCAGTCGCTACCTGTCGCTATCCCTTGTTAAATAAGGGCCTTAGATTGCTGCACATAAAAATAATTTACCATTTTCTAACTCATGCTGTGGTAAGTTTTTAAAACAAGATGCAGACTTCCTGTTACTGTGCTTTGGCAGTGATGTCAGTTGGGAGAGGAAGCTCCAAAATAGCCACTACCTTCCTTTTCCACCTGTGCCAGGCTGTTGCTGCTGGTTTAAGATCATTGGATTGTATCACACTCTATACCCACATGTGTGGCTCAGATTTGCCCCCTGGCTGTCATGTTTACATGATTGTTTCACTTTTTCTGCAAATGTTGGGGAGTGGGGAAGCGCATTCATCATAAGCGCATTTGCTTGAATTGACACATCCACTTGGTTAGGACATTTTGGTGGTTGTCACTCAGCATTCCCAGAATGTGTGCGTTGCTGTGGGGATCAAACCTAAGCACTTGCATTTATCCAGCTGAGTAATCTCTATTATTTTACTTTTCCCTTTTTCTGTTAATTGTGTATTGTAGTGATTTAGTGATTTAGTGATTGTAGTGATTTAATTTCAATGATATCTTGCATCTACCACTTATTTGCATATGAGAAATTCATAGATTTCTTGGGGCGCTAGGCCCTTTACCTATCCTGGGTTTTGGTCCTTGGCCCCAGGGCACCCCGATCGGGGATGCCCAGCTTTGTGAAACCCCCCAGGTCGCCCAAACTAACTCACCTGTCCCAGCTCCTACAACGGATGCACGGCCTCCTGCCCAATCAGATCACTTGGATCCGCTCCCGCCCACTCATCTAAAGATTGTCTAAGACTTGGCTCCAGCCAGGTGTGCCAGTGGCTGCATCCCCGCTACCCTCCAGCAGAGAGCTGGCCTGCGCCAGCCATTCACAAATGATTGGTGAGGATGTACACCATGCTAAAGGTATAGCAGGGAGTGACGCCATGCGCACGCACCATTGAACAAGGGAGAAGGGGAGTTTACTTGCCAATCTGGGTGGTTTCTACACAGCAGGGCATCCCAAATCTTGAGGGAGTGAGTATGCCTGCCCTGGAGTTTAATTGACTCCAGGGTGGGTTTTGGTCTACTTTAAGCCTGCATTTGTTTTTCATTAATCATAATCTTTCAGTTGAAGGTCTAGATCTAATCATGGAAACATCTCTTCAAGTTGTCCAGTTAGTGGCACTAGTTTTATTCAGATTTCATTTGCTGCACTGAAAATCTGAATGGAGTAAAAGCCGCTGGCCCCATCCCCGCCCCTAGTTCTAGCTGCGATGTGGTTGAGGCATGGAGACAACGTGATCTGGGGATTTCACACCGAAGGGCATCCCAATTTGGAATGGCCTTTAAAGAGGTGGAGCAACCCTAAAAAGTGTTTTAGCCTCGAGGGGGGTGTTGCTTTTAGCACTATTAGTTCTCTGATTGAGTGGCCTGCTCAGCCAATCAGCTCGCTTTTACTTGCCCCCCCCCCCCCCGTGAGTGAAACTGGAGTTTGGGGGGGGGGGTGTACAGTAGTTTTTTCACTAGGCTTGAATGCAATGAAGAATTTTGAAAAAAGCCAAATGATATACATTTATGCTATGTAATGTTTGTGGCTGTAAAAAAAATAAAATAAAATACACCACGACCTGTTTGTTTTTTGGGGTTAGGGAGCTAAAGGGACCATATAACATATGTTCTAGGATTGGCAAATCCCTAGGAATCACTTCTAGGGAAAAATACATTTAACTTAAAGCAAACCAAAACCCAGGATTTTGACTAGCCTGGGTTCTGGTTCTTGCCCCTGGGCACCACGATTTGGGATGCTACGCTCTGTGAAACCCCCCCAGGTTGTCCGAACAAACTCACCTCATTCCGGTGCTACGGCGCATGTGCAGCCTATTGTCCAATCAGTGCACTGGCGGGCGCATTTCCTACTCTCTAACAGGCAGTGTGCCTGTGCTGGTCGTTCACAAATGCCTGGCGCGGGCACGCTCTCTGCTAAAGGGATAGTGGGAATGTGACCGATGCTCGTGCATGCGCCGTTGTACCGCGAATGAAGGTGAGTTTTTGAACGACCTGCGGGTGTTTCAAACAGTGGGACATCCTGATTTTGGATGCCAGGGTGAGGGAATCTAGCGGCCCTGGAATTTTATAGATTCCAGGGACATCAGGGCGTGGGTTTTTAATCCAAAGTACATTGCTAGCTTTTATATACCTTGACAGCAACCTGAATTACAATTCAAGGATTGTAAAAGCAGAATTTCAGGAACAATGCTGAATGAAAAGTTAACATTTATCTTATTGAATAAGCACATTTCTTTTCATAGCACTTGGTCCCCTGTATTCAATATATACAAAATAATTCTTAATAATTGAGCTTAATTTAATGACTGTACTTATTTATATGAAGTCAAGCAATACCAGATTATGTTATGCCAACAGTCCCCACTTCTTTTCCTTTTATTTTTTCCCTCTCAGTGTATAAAAGTTTAATAATTTTTACTATTCTAAAAGGGTCAAGATGTTTTTTTAAGCTTCACAGCCATTCCTACTACCTATGGTAATAGTGTATTAGGTTTTCTTGGAATTTTAGAAAAAAAATTATTTTTCTACAAGTATAGTGCTGCAAACATCTGTTAAATAGTCACTATTTCATTTAAAATTCCTATTCCCTATCAGATATAACAGAGCTGTTCCTTGATAAAATTACAGTGCTATAAATACATGCTAATTTTTTTCATTAAATTCATATTTAATATTATATTAAAACTTTTGCTGACAATGTTTGGCACACAAGCGTAGCAAAAAATATCTATTTTTATTAATTTACCAAAATTAGTCAACCCCAGATGCTTCCCTTAATGGTGTACTGTGGTGCGCCCATTCCGGCCTCTAGACACACGCCGCTTAATCCCGTGATTCCTTGATGCGTGTACGCCCCTTTACCTAATTCCCCCTATGTGTAGCCCACCTCCTCCCCTGTGTATTGCCCATCCCACAGACATAACAGGAGGAGATGGGTCGCAGTGGGCCCTGGAATCTTAGACGCAATCGGCTGTTTGATCAGCTGTGTGTGTGTGGACGCAATCATCTGTTTGTTCAGCTGTGTGTGTGTGGACACAATCGGCTGTTTGATCGGCTCTGCGTGGACACATGGGCGTTGGGAGTGTCAGGCGTCAAGTAAGTTCTCAGGCACTTAAAGACCCTGTCTATTATGCTGATTTTTCGCAGCACCACAGTTCCAAGGTCCACCCCTACTTGCTTCAGAACAGAAATCATATGGTGAAACTGTAAACCTTGATATCTCTGCCATTTTTTCTTCAATTTTAAAATGTAAAACAGTTTAGAGCAGTGCCAAATGTAGCCCAACACAATGCTGTAACAATTACCATGACCTTCAATGTGCTGAGCTTATATGTTATTAGGTTTCTTTTCTATTTGTTTGCAACTAAAAGAAAACAGCTTTCCCTAGCTACAATGTGTTTACCTTTGCAATGTACATTAACTGGTGCATCTGATGTACAGATCAGAGACTTCATCACATTGACTAATCATCAGGTTATGTAAGTCAGAGACAATGGGTTTAAGCCCCTATGCTGTAATTCAACTTATTCAGAGGAGGCTCACAATCTTGTGTTGCAGTAGCTAAAGGGTTACTGGCAGAGTTCTCAGCTGTGGAGGTAATTAATACTGTATGACTTAGCCAAAGCTGATGATGTGTTCACCTGTTACAGTGCAAGGATTCTGGGATTTGTAGTCAGTATTTTTTACTCAGGGCTAAAAAAAATAACCCCACCTCGGGAACACAGACACAACGGAATATAGAAAACTTGGAAACAGCATGCTGGTAAGTAAATCCCAGATATGGGGGCACAATCCACACATGTTTATTTTACATCCCAGAAAAGGAAAACAAAGGGGAAGAACAACAAAAACCTGGGTGTTTTCCTTGTAATCACTAAATGGGACTTCATCTGTACATGATTTCACTTGAAAACAAATCTGATAAATATGGTCAGTGGCATAACTAAATGTGATGGGGCCCTGGTGCGAAAAATTGGTCTTTTTTCTATAAATGATGCCAATGAGCACAAATATAATAAATAAAGTGGAGGAGCAACAATGATGCGAACGTCCTGGGACCCGATGTGGTCAAACCACCTGCACCCCCTATAGTAAAGCCCTCTAAATTCGGTGAAAGAGCAAAAGTCATGACCCCTATCCTCATGAGCACTGATGGGGCTACTTTATACCCCTGTCCTCAGGTATACTGTAGCTTTACAGAGAGTTAAAGAAAGTACTGGAGGAAAACATACGTTTATAAAGATGGTAGAATTACAATTGGGACTTAGCACAGAGACAAAGCAATGTATTGTGGGCAGGACCAGTGCCAGCACAGGGCAAACCTGGGGAATTGCCAGGGCCGATGGCATCTTCAGGCTTGGCCATGGTATTATTTTACAGAGAACCAGGTGACAACTAACAAGTGAATAAAGGGGGGTGGGAGCAGCTCAATCACTATTATTTATACAAAATTATTATTATTATTATTCAGCTAATATAGCAGGGAGGAATTCAGCTAATATGGATCTCTCCCTGTGAAGTGTTCTAAAGGGAGGCTGGCTGCTTCCCAGGTGAGTAGCTCTCAGATATTTGTCTGCATTGCATGTCCCAACTTTGGGGACTCAGAATTTAGAGTAGGGACCACACTAAACACAGAGTGCCTTGCCGGGGCAGTGTGGCTTCCACATGTATCTGCAGATATATGCAACCGAGTCTCTGTCTTTCCACATAGCTAGACATGTTTGTTGCTTGATATTTAGTTGATGAGAGGGTTAAACTGGGCGGTAAATTAGTTCCCAGGCCCTGAATAATAATGTTGATAATTTTGTATAAATAGTGATTGAGCTGCTCCCACCGCCCTTTGTTCACGACAACTAACAAGGACTAGAGCAGTGGTTCTCAACCTTTCTAATGTCGTGACCCCGCAATACAGTTCCTCATGTTGTGGTGACCCCAAACCAGAAAATAATTTTGGTGGCTACTTCAAAACTGTAATTTTGCTACAGTTATGGTTCGGAATGTAAATACCTGATATGCATTATGTATTCTCATTGCTACAAATCAAACATAATTTAAACATAGTGATTAATCACAAAAACAATATTTAATTATATGTTGAGAAATATTTATTACTAATTCCAATAAATAACATTTCACCATGGCATAGCATGTGTCGGAAACTGTCATTTCTCCGCCTCTTATTGAAATTAATAGGAGGCTGCGGCGGATTGTGTGGTAACTCGAGATTCTCGGGAGCTCTCTTCCACAAAATCCGCCGCACTCACAATGAAATCAGTAGGAGGCGGATTCAATGCCGGAAATTGCTGATTTCAGCAGTTTCCTCATTCAGAATATGGGAAAATAGTGGGAGATATGGGAGATAATTATACATTGGGGAACAGTGTGAACTACATCTTATAGTGGTCTCTTATAGTATAAGACCGATGTAGTTCACACTGTGTAAATGTATAGTGCTTTGTGTAAGTGTAAGCTGCTTTGTATACTGTGTAATGATTACACACAAAGCACCTTAAACTTACACAGTATTGTGTGTATGGTGTGTGGACTGTTTTTAAAAAAGTAGAAATGAATGCACCCTGGTTAACCGAGCTGCAAAGGGTGCAATGACCGGGGCATCCCAAGCCCCCATGTGTTCTGTTTTTACATTATTAACCTTTTTTACACCAGCAGGCTGTCTCGCAGGCTCTCTTGCCTCTCCGCCTCCTAGGCTTCTGTCCTCCGGCGCTTGCTGAGTCCGCCCACTGATGATGTCAGGAAGCGCCGGGCACGCGTAATGTGCTGCTATGGACTGTGGAGCATTCCCCCCGCCCCTTAGGCCCCGGACAGATAATGCAATCACGTCTTGGGAATGCACGCAGGCATTCAGTTTGGAACGTGCATCCATAACGGTGTGCGTTCCAGCTGAATAGTGCTGCTGCAGACGGTAGCGCGACTTCTCAGCAGCTAATATTTCCGATGGCTTTAGGCGACCCCTGTGTTTTGGTCGTTCGACCCCCGCCGGGGTCCCGACCCACAGGTTGAGAACTGCTGGACTAGAGGGTGATCAGCAGCAGGAGATGACCCATTTGTGGCAGCAGAGCTGAAAGGTGACATCATGTGACTCACTACTTTGGGGCCCACTGAAACTGTCTTGCCCAAGGGCCCCCACAAACCTGCACCCGGCCCTGATTGTGGGGATTATATTTGCACAACAATGTGCGATAGAGGCACAAATATAGCCCAACATAGACAAAACAATCATGACTTTTGAGAAAATTTTGGAGAAATAGGGATGCCATTGCCAAGCAAACTCAACAATATTAAACTAATCAAGAAATATGAAAGCAGAGCTAAATTATTTTGAAAATGTCAATAAAAATTTTTTAACTGTGGCAAGTTCTTTCCACCACCTCCACACATATGCACTCACCAGTTTTGTTGGACCATCTAGTAAATATATTCCTAAGCATTTATAATAAGGTCTCTGCCCTGCAGTCCAATTCAGGTTTCCAAATGATAAAACTCCAAGAATTGAAGAAACAATCCACATCTGGTAACATTGACCAGATGGTCTTGGAATTTTATTACATTAAACATGCGATGAAATGAAGACAGCATCCAGAAATCACAGCCTCATCACTGTCCTGCTCTTGCAAGCAATTGCTTTGGTTGTACTGAAAGACCTTCTAGCCTCCATACTTCCAGAGTCGCCTCTGTATGATCAGACAAAGCAACACCGGTTCTCCACAGGACTCTGTAAAGTGGCATGCAAAAGTATTAGCAATGATGGCCACATTACTATGAAAAGTTGAAATTAAAGTTATACTAAAGGCAAGCCTGGTTGTTGTCCCATTGTTTCGGGCTACACATTGCACTGTCCCAATCTGTTTTCAGAAAGACCCTGTGGTTCCTACGTTATTTGTGAAAGTATTAGAGCATTGGAGATGCAGAGAAAACATGAGGAGAAACAGTGGGTGTGGGTGTGCTTTACATATTCATAGTCTCTAACACATGTACCTGAGACTGAAAAAATACAAGGGCATTGTTGTGCTTCTAATTATTTTTGCCATCACATAGTGTGATCAGATAAAGGGGGGGGGTGAGAGATGCTGCAGGAGATCAGACAGGAGGGTGGAGAGTAGGGTTTCATAGCTGCAGAGAGAGGGAGCCACTCAGGACACCTGGAAGGGAGTGGGGGGCATTTCCGTTGTTAGTCTCCCGAAGGTTCATTGGTGGACCATATTGGCGGGGTGGGGAAGGAAAATGAAGATTTGAGTTTCCTCACCAAGGAGGCAGACATGAGAGGAAGGACAGCTCCGAAGCCACTCAATGAAAGGTAGGCTTCTGATTTTTTTTTATTTTTGACTTGACAATCACAAGTCCACTTTCAATGGAATTTTTGAAAGTGTATTTTTGTGTGCTAAAATTATGTCCTCAAGGCCCTGAGCTTATCTGCTATTTTTTTTCCTATGTTTGATAATGTGTTTTTATGGAAGAAGTTTTACCTACCTGCAATTTGTTGCTATTGGCAACATACTACTGTCAGGGATGCTCAGCAGAGAAATCCCACACAATCGGAATAACCAGGACTGAGAGCTGTAACACTGAGAGACAGAGGCAGATATAAGGGTTGATTCAGAGAGACATAAAATGAATTTCGTTTTTTGTGTCGATCTGTTTTTTCTTGGTTTTTTCCCGCTTGCATATGAGTGTACGAGTGATTCTAAGCATGCATCGCAAGCCTTCTGTAAAGTGTTTGTCCATTCGTACACCAACGAGAATGTCATTTTTTTGCTTTCGTTTTCCATTTATGTTACTCATGAAACAACGTAGGCTTCTGTTTTTTGCCTTTTTCCATGTCGCCTTTAACTAATTATTCCCGTTTCCCATTAGATTCTGAATTATTTTTCTATAAATAAACGTACAGGCGAAAATCTTTCCGACGTTACACCTGTGCACAACAAAATTAACTCATTTATGTGCTCATCTCAATATTTTGATCACTCACTTCTGCAACAATGCTTACCTCAATTCCATTGTGGTTTATAGATTCTTCATGTTGCACCCTTAATGCTTACCTCAATTCCATTGCTGTATGTATATTCTTCATGTTGCGCACCTAATGCTTACCTCAATTCCATTGCGGTTTCTAGATTCTTCCTGTTGCACCCTTAATGCTTACCTCAATTCCTTCGCGGTCTCATTCTTCTTCAGGTTGCGCCCTTAATGCTTACCTCAATTCCATCACGGTTTCATTCTTCATGTTGCGCCCTTAATGCTTACCTCAATTCCATCGCAGTTTCATTCTTCTTCCTGTTGCACCCTTAATGCTTACCTCAATTCCTTCACGGTCTCATTCTTCTTTATGTTGTGCCCTAATGCTTACCTCAAATCCATCACGGTCTGTATATTCTTTATGTTGTGCCCTTAATGCTTACCTCAATTCCATTGCGGTCTGTATATTCTTTATGTTGCGCCCTTAATGCTTACCTCAATTCCATTGCGGTTTCATTCTTCATGTTGCGCCCTTAATGCTTACCTCAATTCCATCGCAGTCTGTATAATCTTCATGTTGCGCACCTAATGCTTACCTCAATTCCATCGCAGTTTCATTCTTCTTCATGTTGCACCTTTAATGCTTACCTCAATTCCATCGCGGTTTCTAGATTCTTCATTTTATGGTCTGTTATTCCGACGTTTTGCTGTAACCAACCCTTATTTTTTTTTTACATAAAATGAAACAGAAACCATTTTGTTTTTTTTTTAATTAAAAAATGGCAATGGCCTTTTTTTGGTTGTCTTAAAATTTTTTTACTTTGCAACATTTTGATAAATTTTGTGTAAAAATTTTTTTTTTTTTAAATATTAAAATTGTAAAAACATTTAACATTATAAAACTATGTACAAAGGCATGGCAGGCCCCAGTTAATTAATCTTCATCTGTGGTCCCCAACAAATCTCGCAGCTCCTGCATATCGCCCACCAGCCGAAACACCGACGCAGTGAGTTGAGCTAATCTCGCATTTGCGGTGTCTGTAAAAAACACAGAAAAAAATTATTGTTCTGCCAAAACATGTTTAACAGCTGTGGATGGAATGATTATTAGGTTGAAATCTAACTCATGAGGCCATATGTCATTATGCTAAGGAATTTCTTAAAGGAAGAGACCATATGTCATTATGCTAAGGAATTTCTTAAAGGAAGAGGCCATGTGTCATTATACTAAGGAATTTCTTAAAGGAAGAGGCCATATGTCATTATGCTAATGACATTGATTTAGGTTGATTGGTGATGATGGCATTTTTCACATACTCAAAATATTTACATTACAGCATACTTCGGTGGTGGGCTACCTCTGCTTCGGGGACCACCCTACGGTCTGGGGCCTGCCACTGCTGGGAATGTGAGGCTGTAGAGACATTTAAAATAGGCTCACTTATAATGTCTGATTCAACAGTAACCAAATGACTCTTAGTATGTGTGTGTGACATCCCCCACCTTCTCCATGTTCCTACTGGGCATGATCTGCTGCAGTCTCTGCTCCAGATCCTTCACCCGCTACATATTCATCTATAAAAAGAGATTAGGGGAATCAGCTTTTGTTTAAATAGCATGTATGTGTGTGGGGTTACATTAAGAGTCACATACCAGAGGCTAATGGCTGAGTAGTTTCGTACGACTGCCTGCCCACGCCGTGACGCCCCTTCTCTGTGGATAGGTCCAGGGGCTGCTCTGACGCTGCTACAGAGGAGGGGTAGGAACTTGGCCCTGGAGATCCTCCACCTTCACTTGGTGGTGCAGATTCATGCCGCACTGGCTGGACTGCGTGCCTCCAGGTGGGTCTTGTTACATCTAGCATGCAATCGGTATGTACTTACTTGGGAAATGGTTCGCCAAAAATCGCCGCACCCGGGGCATGTGTAGTCGCTTCAGGTCTGACCAGTGCTGCATGATCTGTGTATAGGTGAAGGTGGTGTCCGTTTCCTGGTGGATCCTGGCCATGATCTCCAGGGCCAGATTCCTCTTCTCAAAGGCGTTGGGCAGGTAGTCGTACCTGCGCTCAAGCATAGTCTAAAAAACGCAAAAATCAAAATACTTGTTAGATCAAACAGCATACAAATATCATTCACAATTATATCATTTGCCTAAATGACATCCCCCAGCACATTATTAGCTTTAATCTATCCTTCTAGATGCAAGTGAGTTGGTTCGCACATGTGCGCACTACACTTACTTCTTTGTCTTTCTACCACTGAGGTTGCAGCTGTGCTTTGGTCAGACAAACTCGAGCTGGGGTCAGGGAAAGGTCAACATTGCAAGAATGCACAGCAGCATACTCAGAATCCAAATGCTATTTGCAAACTGACTGTTGGCCCCTAAGGCGCCATTTTGGATCTGTAAAGGTTCCTAACATGCAGTACGTGCATGTTTGTATTATTTAAGGTGACTAATCGGTATGTACAGGGTGAGGCATGCATATAAGATAGACTCAGATTCATTGTGAAGGTTAACTTTGACCATTGGGGGAGTTGTCATTCCTGATTGCCCACGTGTTTTCTAAAGCATATGTACTCATCAGGCTCATCAAGGGATGTTTGTGTGTTACGTGCCTTTTATTTTTTAACACAGCACAGCATCCAGCCTCTGGAAGTGTGGAAGCCTCCTCCAGTTTGAGCACACCGTCTACTTCCCTGCTGCCTAGGACACAGGACCAGATATATAGGGTAAGTGGACTTTGCTGAAACTGGTGATGCATGTGAATGCACATGACTAATTTGGTTCTAAAAGATATTTAGGCCCCAATCACACTTTTTCACATGTCCCAACAGACTTCCACACTAATGGATGTCATCCAGGATATGGAGGAGGAGGATGCCAGCCGTATTGTACCCCCCTGGAACCTAATCTGCCACTGCCCCAGCATCCTACTGCACCAAATCCTCTGCAGCAGAGTGAAGCTGGACGCATGCTGCCAGCCCATCATGGGCAGCTGGCAGAGACTGAGCCTACAGTCCCCAGTGCTAGCTCTGCTGCAGAGGTTTTGCCAAGCACATCTGGTACTGTTGCTCGCCCTAAAACTCCAGCATCTGCAGGCGCTCAAACCCGGGGAAGTGGAAGATGCAGTCAACAACGTCGACCAGTTTCCCAGGGGAGGCGCGTGCCAATCCTGAAGTCAGCATGGCGCCATGACAGCCATTACTTTAGGCAGGTGACTCAACGAACAACAGAGCAGATTACTGCACAATTAGAGAACTTCAATACTACATTCACCACCATGCTGCCTGATTTTAGGATGAGCAACAGCCAGATGGCTGAACAAATGGCCACCTTAAATGCAAACTTCACTGCCATGCTAGATGAATTTCGAACTAGCAACAGACAGATGCTGGAGCAGTGGCACATTATGAATGCCACACATGCCCAGGTGTTGGGCCACCTCCAAGGCCCACTACAACCTTATTATGGGCAACATCAATATTAATCTCAATTTGACCTGGATCTGCTAAACATCTCTCCTCTACATCCCATCTCTATTTACCTGTGTGGTGAGCGCAACCAAGATTGTGTGGTTTATGGCTTTGCTGGTTTGTTTTGGAATTCGCCCATATAGCTCATTAGAGTGCTCATATACCCCACTAGCCAATGGCTGAGCTAAAGCCTCACTGAAGTGGCCACTCAAGCTCCCACGCAGCAGGCTTGTGCCTAAGGAAATGCTGGCTGCCTCATCCTGTTTGTTGGCAATATTGGGGGACATTCTTGGCAGGAAAACAGAAACATTTGCCAATGGCATAGATTGGACTGGACTGGCATGGCGTCTGGCTGTCATAGGCTGGGAAAATTAGAAGCAGGAGAGGGTGTGTATGTGGCCATATGTATTCCTGGCCGACAATTCCCCTTCAAATTCGTGCTCCCTATGGATCTTGATGTTGGTGGGCGGGGAAACTTCGGGCTGGAGTCAGTTACCTTAGAACTCCTGGATGTGGCCAATTGCTAGGGGCAGGAGTGTGCCCCAATTTATAGTTATGTTTTAAAATGTATGTACATGGAGTCTGCGAGTGGCCTTCAACTAAAAATTGACATATTTCCAGAAAATATATGGAATTTGACTTTTGCTGTTCTTGTTTTGATATTAATGAAGGTTTGTAATCACAAACATGAGAAAATAAACAGCATGACGCTCAAATCAGGTGTTAAATGTTTAGTAATTAAAGCATTACTAAATTGTTAAACCAAAAAAAAAGGCCTTCACATAGCACCAAATATTACAAACACACAAAAACATAAACAAACAAACCAGATGTTAAGAAAAATAAGAAGAAATTACAAGTGCACGCACAGATTGGACAGAGGCACTAGGGGTGCCATCATAGATGTCATCTGTCTCCTGGCTGGGTGGAGAGGGGGGCAGATCCACATAACGGGGGACACGCTGCATCAGGGAAAAATTATGCAGCACGCAGCATGCTATGATGATTTGGATGACCTTGTTGAGATACATACTGCAGTATTTATGGTCCAAACATCTGAATCTGGACTTCAGCAGTCCAAAGGCCCTCTCCACTATGGCCCGGGTCTTCAGGTGGGCCCGATTATACGACTCCTGGGCCGCATTCTGCGGGCGAAGAACGCGCGTCAGGAGCCGGGCATAAGCGGATATCCAGAATCCCCTGAAAGAATCACAAAATACTTACATATATTACACATTCTAAGCAACATTATTGTTTAACATGTCATCAAGGGAAAAAAATCAGCCATAGGTTAAGACATGGGTCATCAACTAAATTCATAGCCATAGAGTGAAAAGGGAATGATGGAATTTGAGCAAACTTACCCAGGAGCCATCCACCAGATAATTCTCCAGACTCAAACCAACGAAATAATCCGGAGGTCTGCAATATATAAGCATCATGGGATAAGCCTGGATACCCTGCAAGTACACTAAGGAATCGCATGTCCAGGTCAACCACTGCTTGGATATTCAGCGAGTGGCCCATCTTGCGGTTCCTGAAACTGCAAAAAAAAAATTACAGCAAGCCAAGGCAAACAACTAAAACACTAACTCCTAAGACCCCAAAAATACATGTACTACAATCCCCCAAAAAATTAACAAAGTACATAAATAGTTTTAGAAACAAATATTATATGGATGGGGTAGAAAAGAAAGTTTAACATGCTAATGACTCATTAAGGTCAGCATTAAAATGGTTTTCTAAGGCCTACATGAAAATAATTGATAAAGGTATGCATTTTAAACTGTCTCAAAGGGACACTTGAGAAGGAGGGATTAAGGTTTGCATTGGAAAGTGGTTCAAAGGGACACTTGAGAAGCAGGGATTAAGGTATGCATTGTAAACTGTTTCAAAGGGACACTTGTGAAGGAGGGATTAAGGTATGCATTGTAAACTGTTTCAAAGGGACACTTGAGAAGGGGGGATTAAGGTATGCATTGTAAACTGTTTCAAAGGGACACTTGAGAAGAAGGGATTAAGGTATGCATTGTAAACTGTTTCAAAGGGACACTTGAGAAGGAGGGATTAAGGTATGTATTGTAAACTGTTTCAAAGGGACACTTGAAAGGAGGGATTAAGGTATGCATTGTAAACTGTTTCAAAGAGACACTTGAGAAGGAGAGATTAAGGTATGCATTGTAAACTGTTTCAAAGGGACACTTGAGAAGGAGGGATTAAGGTATGCATTGTAAACTGTTTCAAAGGGACACCTCAGAAGGAGGGATTAAGGTATGCATTGTAAACTGTTTCAAAGGGATACTTGAGAAGGAGGGATTAAGGTATGCATTGGAAAGTGGTTCAAAGGGACACTTGAGAAGGAGGGATTAAGGTATGCATTGGAAATTGGTTCAAAGGGACACTTGAGAAGGAGGGACAGTTTCAATTAAGTTTGGCTAAAAAATATTTAAAAATGACATAATTTACTTACCTATAGATGTACTCATCGGCTGCGGGAGGGACCAATGCAGCGTGTATGCAATCGATTGCACCCATGATGTTGGGCATGTCGGCGATATCATAAGCGCGTTCCAGGCTACCATGTCGTCCAGAAAGGAAATATATTTGGGACTAAGGGTAGCCATGCCATCCAGAAACTTGGATAGCGCGCAACTCAGCGTAGGCTGGGACATCCCCAAGGAGAGGGCACCCAGCCTCTGGAACGAGCTGTTCGCTAAAAATTGCAGGCAGCCAAGCATCTTGGTCATACCTTAAATTGCTTGCCCCTTCCTTGTGGTGCTGGCTAACCATGGCCGCAGCTCACTATACAATTTATGGAGGGAATTAAGTCGATTGAGTCGGGTCAGCTTGAACAGCTCAACGTCATGCATGCGATCAATGTTCATGCGTCTCCATTGAGCTGAAGGCGCTCATACTCCTCCACATAGCTGCAAAACATGAGTCAAAAATGGTCCCGTAAGTGGAGCGGAAAGGAAAATGGTTTATATGGCGGTGCTCCATCAGCAATCAGGTCTCAGAATCAGACGCAAGCCCATCCCAATAACGTAACTTATCTGAACTAACGAAAATTATCAGATTGAGATTCGGAACTTATCCGAACTAACGCAAATTATCAGATTTAGATCCATACATCGAAAGCGCATATACGCATTAGCGTGAACGAATATACGCATGGAAAAAGTAATGTAAAAAACAAAAAACAAGGCAAACAGTCAAAAAAAATACACAGACACATGCGAAAGTCCATGCGTATCTGTCTCTAAATCAGCCCTATAGTGCAAATAATAGGTTCAAAAGTGGCAACACTGCGAATAGTAATTAGCAACTAAGCAAAACAGGCCAATACTACAGATAAATGGGTGTTAGCATCACAAAGTGAGGGGCCAGGCAAGGAAGGGTCAGATACCTAAGGGTGCAGATACCAGGGGTGAAACAAGCAAATATCAAGCATGCAGGAATCCAGTCCAAAAGTCCAAAGCCAATTCAGAGTTTTTAGGCTGTAGAAGCCCTGGGTCTAACCATAGATCACATTGAATGCTGATCCACCAGCTGCAAGGGCAGACCAGCTTAAGAAAGGGAAGCCCAGGCTAATCACCAGCACCTATGCAACCGAGGGCCACCTTCTGGTGGAGCAGCATAGCACAGGGGAAAGGCCAGGAAATAAAGCCAATGGCAGGCTCCCATATTGTGAAGGAACCCTGGACCTCACACATACATCAAGTCTGTACAACAAGATCTACAAGACGAGAGAAGTGATCCCTGTTCACTAACCACAACAGATTGCAGATAGTAAAAATTGCTTCCATAAAACACACATATGAAAAAATAAAAAAAATTCTAAATTAGCTTAATACCTTGAGGACATACTGTAATTTAGGCATACAAATATATATGGTACTTGTTCAAAAATGTGATCGAAAGTGGACTTAACCTTTAACAATGAAATGATCTCTAAAGGACTTTCAAAGATTGCACATTCTGTTTGCATTTTAGGCAAAAACTACTTTTTATTTTCATCTGCTGCATTTTATAATAAAAGGAAAATAGGCCAAAGCAAACATTGGGCAACCTGCATGATTAGTACCTAGTAACACCCCCTTTGGTAAGTATCACATCTTTTAAACTCTTTTGTAGCCAGTCAAGTCTTTTAAGAGACTTTGAGCAATTTACATCCATTATCCCTTGCAATACGTTTCAAGTTAGGCCCAGTTCCTGGCTCACTTTGCAAAAGAAGTTTTCTTCTGAAGAATCCACCATGCAGGCCCTATTTGTGTAGTGGTAGATGAACGGTAGAACAATTCCCGAGTCTGATAAATATGCATGAAGGTCCTTTGCAGTCACTTGGGGGCTCTTATTTGCCTTTTAGGAAACCCATGTGTAGACCTTCTCTTGACCTCCACTAATCCTTTTAACTGCAATTTCTTAATTACATTTCAAACTGAGGAAATAGCAACCTGAAACCGCTTTCCTATCTTCTTAAAGCCTTCTCCCGTTTTATAGGCAATTTTTAGAGTAACAGGCAGCTGCTTAGAAAAACCCATGGCTGCTATATTTTGGGACACGTTTAGAGGCGTCTGGGTATTTACAAAGCTTTGACATTTGAATCACCTGGCCTTTCCTAACCATGATTGTGAACAAGATTTCATTTTAACAGGCTAATTAAGTCTGAGAGTTAAATCTCCTCACAAATCTCCTTGGTTTCCCATACTTTGCAAGGTCCTCTTTACTTTTTTCACTCTAAAATTGTACCAAACCAGAAGAAAATATACACTGACATATATTGTGGAGACCATCTCATTTTTAAAGAGGAATTTTACAGGTCTTGGAGAGTTAATAAAAGCTTCAGAAACCTAGCTTACCCAGCCCCCCCTACATCTCCAATCACATTGTGCCTGACAACCCTCCACTCCCTCCCCATTCTCTGTAGGGCAGCACCATCTTGGAAGCTGAAGGCTTCCTGACAGACACTGCACCGCCCCTCAGATCTCGGGCATGCGGCGTGTCATTGCATAGGCTGCAATGATACTGGGCACAGACGCACATGCGATTTAAGGAGTAGTACGCTGGATTCGAACAGCGACCAGGGAAGTGGTGGGTATCCTGCCATCATTTAATGATGGCTAAGGGCTTACTAAGGGTGGGAGGGGGTGGAATTTAGCAGGATGTCAATGTTTAAGGTAACGCTGACATCCAAAATGCAGTGGGGGGGATTATCTGAGAGGAACATCAGAATAGGTCTGATGTTACCGTTTAACTTGCTTGTTCACATTAACAGCAATTTTAGCTTTTGCATGCCACTTTGTTATCACGTCTTCTGTTCTTTCTTTACACAATAAAAGTGCTTCTCCTTCGATTTTGAAGTTTGCCTATCACACAACCGTCTTCTTGTCAATCTTGTCCAAAATGCCCATAAGGACGCCTATAATATTTAGTAGAGGGGCCGGGTGTGGAAGATACAACCTGGTGATAAACTCCAAAACTGGTGAACGACTGTGGACGTCAGGCAGTACCTAATGTCTATCCCACCTATATCCAGCAACAGAGTGGAAATCTGAAGAGCTACATTTTCTAGGAGTCATCATCTCTGCTCTCTTGGATGGAACAAAAACACTTAGGTAACAATGAGGAATTCAGGCTTGAGAAAGCCAATGGGATGACAATCGAAATGTCTTTAAGAAATAAAACAGCAAGTCTAATTAGCTCAATTTAGTCCCACAGATTCAGTACAAATCATGAATCAAGAGTTGGTTGCATGACTAGCCAAAATTCAAAAAACGATTTTAGTCTAGATTCGTTGACGTATTACCATATATATATACCAGGACCTGGAGGAATAAGATCCTTCCTACATGTGTTCTTTGTAACTGCAGTAAATGCATTTCATTGAATCTTTTCTTAAACTGGACCAACACCCATTTTTCCTTTAACGGGTGCTGGTCCCACAGTCAGCTAATCAAAACAAGCTTGGGAGGGTATCCAAATAACCACCAAAATGCCCGTAATCCTCACCTTCACTACGAGCCAGAGCCAGGAAAGGAGTCCCACGATTGGCTGCAGGGAGATCACTTGGGCCATGGTCGCATCCTCGGAGCCGGCCAACAGAACGACCTGCCCACGTGACCGCCCACCGACCAATCGCGGGACTCCTTTCCCGACGCTGGCACATAGTGAAGGTAAGGATTACGGATGTTCTGGGGGGTTAGGTTCGAAGGGGAGGACTCCAGCATTCTGGATGACCCTCAAGCTTGTTTTAATTATCTGACTGCGGGACCAATACCTGTTAAAGAAAAAAATGGGTGTTGGTCTGGTGTAAGTCAGAAAAGCTTCTCCACGTTCTTGGGGAAGTTCCCCTCAGCACTTTATCAAAAGCAATAGAAATTGTATAGTTTTTTAAAATCTTCTTCACATCTCATTGGCTGTTACTGTAGAGCAGTTCTCAAGAGCCACTGGCACACTCTGGATTGGCAAGAGATTTATATTTTCTCAAACAATGCAAAGTCAAAGGATTAATGGACAACCTTAAAAAAAGTGTAGTACAGTATGTCTTCTATGCGTTTCATGTCAAGCCAAGGTGCATGATGATGGGCTCAAAATGCGTAGAAGACATACTATACTACACTTTTTTAAGGTTGTAAGGTGTTTTTCAAAATTTTTGTAATTTTACAAAGTATTAAAGCCAAAACCAGCCAAAAGCCAAGACCAAAACCCACTGAATTTGTGAAATACATTTGGCCAAAACCCCTGCCAATACTCCCCTCTATAGAACTAGAAATGGATATTTTCGCTTTTCTCATCCTCATCCTAGAACACAGTTTTTTGCTGCCCCTCTCTGTGACCCTGGCGAAGTGGCGTAGCGCCACACAACGCGTTGGTGGCGGTTCTGCTGTTGGAGGTTTCCTTGCTCTGATTATATGGTGATGTAATTTAATTCTGCTATCCTTTAATGCATATGGTACTAATAGTCCGACGGATCATCCTACATTTGCACTTCTTGCATTGTATTTTTGCACACAAATTGTGGTATAGAGCACATTGCACACAAGCACTTTATATTGTTAATTATATTGTTTCATTGTTATATTGTCAGTTTTGTTCCTTGTTTAGGATATTTTTGGTCAAACAATTGTTTTCACATTTTACACATTTTAGGATCACTTATATAGATATATAAATTGTATGGAAAGGTCCCCAGCGGTGTATGTAGTATTTTATAAATTTCATTATAAATTTAATTTACAATGTGGATTAGCATAGATACCATTTCATGTTGAGAGCAGTTATGGGATAATCCTCCATATTTTCTTTTAAATTGTATGTATATGTGTTTTTTAACAAGTCTTTCATGTGGTTTGTAGAGATACATTTGATATTGATTCAATAAATTAAGATTTTCATGATTAAGAATTTGTGGGTGTGCGGCATATTGTGAGGAACTGTTGGGCTACTCTAGGGCCTGTTGTCTTGGTATACTTGTTGTGTTTAAGTATCCCACCTTGCCAGCACCCCCCCCCCCCCCCTACATTTCATGACATAAATTTCCTCTCTGTAAGATGGCAGGCAATCAGTCACTAAATCGGTGTGGCAATGGCACCATTGCCACACACAACAGTGGCTGTGGATGGAGGAGGCGGAGCTTTACAGCTAAAATAGGTGTCATTATCTAGTATTAGAGTGGAGCAGGGGCAGTGAAAATTGGCAAAAGGTGCTCTTCATGGGGGGAGCAATTCAGGGGATGCTGGTTAAAAATGTGGATTTTGGCCGACTTTAAGTTAAAGTAAAAATGTTTTAAATTAAATGTGCAGGCAATTGTGGACTGTCATTATCAAACCAATGTGTTGCTCTGAATCTTGAGAAGCAGAATGGCAACATGTGCCTGTCACATGAGCTCTCTTTCAATGAGTGTGGCGTTAGGTTCACATGATTGACTTGAAGTTCTTTAAGAAGGGATAGCTCCAGGTAGTGCTTCGTAGCCGCAGGCAGCGTCTGGTGAACGCCGGGCGCTGTACGCAAAACCAAATTGAAAGCAAATCTGGTGAGCGACTCTAACAGCACCATATAGCATCACATGTATTAATCCAGGCGGCTCAGCGTATAGCGCCAGGTATTACCTTTCGCTCAGTGTCGCTCTCCCATACATTGAAATGGCCTGTTCATTTGCCTGTGTTTAAATTGCGTGTTTAGCTATTTTTTTTTTTTTTTTGCTCAAATCATTGTGTGACCTCTCCTGGCTGCACACAAACGTTTTTAGAAACTTTTTTGACTTGTAATATTTTTATGCAGAATTGTCATTACAGGTCTGGCACTAAAGTGTTAATGTCACAGTGTTAAAACAATGCCATTCCATGTGTTTTTGACTTTACTGACATGACTTTAATCACACAGTGTCTGGCGCTTTATGCTTCAGCACCCAGCTTTAGAGCGCCGACGCTGTGTGTAGTGTTTTGTTAAATATAGGCCCTTATTTATGAAGGAATAGCGACAGGTAGCGACTGGTGAGCGGCCGGTAATGACGGGCACCGCCACGAGAACGCCAGCTCCCCGCCACAATCACACATTTATCAAGCCGAGCCTGCTTAGCGACTGAGATAGCGCCATATAGCGACTCATTCATCATTATTCCAGCCTCAGCCCACAGCACCATCCGACCTTGAACAGCGACAGGTATGACCTCTCGCTACCTGGCGCTCTCCAATGCATTTCAATGGAACAATCTTTAAATATTAATAATTAATTGTTATTAATGTTTTTTTTTTTTTTTTATGTGAAAAATTCTGTGACCCCTTCTGCCATGTTAGATAATTTTTTTAAGGTAAAAAAAAAAAAAGGTGTGCAGAATTGAGTATGATATTAATGTATTCATATTACTAAATTCTTACAAATTTTTTTTTTTTGGTTTCCAAAAATATGGTGGTTTGGGGGTTAAAAAACTACTTTTAACCCATCGCTGCCAGCGCTCTAGGGTTTAAACATGCATTTCACAGCGCTTTCATTTTTTGAGCCTGATTTTTTGATGAATATGGTGGGAGCCGGTCGCTCTGACCAGTCGCTATCATGCGCACCCATACATCGCGGAACCTGTCAAATAGCGACTCGTAACCTTATTCAACATTACTGCACACCGACTGAGTCGCTGTCAACAACCGAACAACGGCCAAGCACAGCGACTACTAGCGGGTGCTGTGAAAATACCGCTACAGTCGCTCAACTGTCGCTACCAGCCGCTACTAATGAATCGGCCTCCCAGTGTGGAGCGTCGAGTGCCTGGACGCACTGAGCTGGTGCTACCTCTCGCTCACTGCAGCGCTATACTGGTTTTAAAGCGCCCAACACACATCACATTCATCAATGCAGGCCAGGTTACTACAGCGACCGAGGCGCTCTGTTACAGCGCCTGATACCTGCTTACAGCGTCTACTAGCAATCGCTCTAAACGCCGCTATACAGACGCTCATCTGTCGCTACCTGGCGTTAGTAGTGAATCAGCCTCTAAGTGAAAGTCAAAAAGAGAACATCAGGCAGTGCCATTTCTTTTTCATCGTTTTATCGATAATATAAATGAATACCGTGTTTAAAATAATGTTAATTATAAGCAATGCACACTAGAGTTCACTTTCATTTTCAAGAAGTTAATCATGTTTTACACTGGGAAAAAAACAAGTAAATTTCAGAACAAAGGCGCAAAGCAATTATTACTGTGAAGTGCCAGAAGTCAGCTCTACTCGCTGAGATGGTCACATTACAGAGAAATGCTCATCTTTGTAACCCCAAAAAATATTTTGTGAAAAGTGAAATGGCTGCTTAGTCCTAAGAATCTGTCACTACGAGATGAAGGCTCTAATCTTTTTCCCTTAACTCTCCAAGGGAAAATATAGCTCCATTTTCCGCACATTAAATGTGATCCCAGGTACCAGAATAAATGAGAAAATGATTGAAAAGTTAATTACAAATTTTACACCAGGCACATTGAGAGAGAAAAGGGAGCGTGGCGAAAGCCCCAATTAATTTTTCATTTCAAACACTCTTTCTTGAAATGTCTGATGGACATAAAACACGTTTCTTTTTGCTTTTAAATACCCTCACGGCTTTTCTTCATTTAAACAAGAGGTAAAACAATTGATTTAACACATTTTAATGTTTAGCATAAGGTGACGCAGACCTGCTGACTGCAGTTTGGCCCATTTTGGAAATTTTGTTTTCTGTGCTGGGATTGGTTACACAATTCTGAGGGCCAAATATGCCAGTATATAAACAAAATACAGCTCATATAGCCATTGTTTCAAGGCAAATGGAAGCAAGAGAGGGCTCCCCCTAAAAGGATTTCAAACAGAATAGATTTATTACTACCACGGGGAGGCCGATTCATTAATAGCGCCAGGTAGCGCCAGATGAGCGACTGTAGCGTGATTTTTTCAGCGCCAGCCAGTATTCGCTGTGCTTGGCCGGCGTTAGCTTGATGACAGCGACTCAGTCGGTGTGCGGTAATGTTGAATACGGGCTGGGGGGTCGCTGTTTCACAGGTTCAGCGTTGTATGTGAGCGCCTGGCAACGAATGGCCAGAGCGAACGGCTAGCTTCATATTCATTAACAAATCATGCTCCGAATGTGCTGTCGCTGTCCATTCCTTGTTTAAACCCCAGAGCGCTGGCGGCGATGGGTATTAACTAGTTTTTAACCCCTAAACAACCATATTTTTTTAATGTAACATTATACATGTTTTTAGAATCATTTTGTAATATGAATACATTAATCTCAGACCTGTTAGATCAATTCTGCACAAATTTGTTTAAAAATGTTTTTTTACTTAAAAATAAATCCTAACATTGCAGAAGTGGTCTCCGAATTTTTGACATTAAAAAAAAAAAAAAAAAAAAAATAATACCAATTAATTATGATTAATTATAGATTGCTCCATTGAAATGCATTGGACATCGCCAGGGAGCGACAGCTCATACCTGGCGCTGTGAGGGAATTTGCAGCGGCGTTGTTCGGTCCAGGCGGCTTCATGATGAATGCCGCGCTAGCCGTCGCTCTCGCCGGCGCTAGCCTCATTTTGCTTGATAAATGCGTCATTGTGACCGCCGCCGGGCGTACTTGAGTCGGTAGTCGCCGTTAGCTGCCGCTACCTGGCGCTCGTCAGACACTACCTGGCGCTAGCCCGTGATAAATAAGGGCCTAAGAGGCTGATTTATTAATAGCGACATGTAGCGACAGTTGAGCGACTGTAGCGGTATTTTCACAGCGCCCACTAGTAGTCGCTGTGCTTGCCCGTTGTTCGGTTGTTGACAGCGACTCAGTCGGTGTGCAGTAATGTTGAATACAAGGTTCCGAGTCGCTATTTCACAGGTTCCGCGATGTATGGGTGCGCATGATAGCGACTGGTCAGAGCGACTGGCTTCCACCATATTCATCAAAAAATCACGCTCAAAAAATTCAAGCGCTGTGAAATGCATGTTTAATCCACAGAGCGCTGGAGGCGATGTGTTAAAAGTAGTTTTTTAACCCCCAAACCACCATACTTTTGGAAACCAAAAAAAAAAATTATTTTAAATAATTTAGTAATATGAATACATTAATATCAGACCTGTAATATCAATTCTGTACAATTTTTATTTTTATTTTTTTTTCCCTTAAAAAAATTATCTAAAATGGCAGAAGTGGTCACAAAAATTTTCACATAAAAAAAAAATTAATAACAATTAATTATTAATATTTAAAGATTGTTCCATTGAAATGCATTGGTGTGCGCCAGGTAGCGAGAGGTCATACCTGTCGCTGTTCAAGGTTGGACGCTGGCGCTGTGGGCTGAGGCTGGAATAATGATGAATGAGTCGCTATATGGCGCTATCTCAGTCGCTAAGCAGGATCGGCTTGAAAAATGTGTGATTGTGGTGGGGAGCCGGCGTTCTCGTGGCGGGGCCCGTCATTACCGGCCGCTCACCAGTCGCTACCTGTCGCTATTCCTTCATAAATAAGGGCCTATGTATAATGGGTGCTTCCATGAGCAGAAGTTCACATTGTATAGAAGCACCCAGGGTGACATGAAAGAGGGACTTTCGTGCCCTCTGCCACAATCTGATTCAATTCAATTCAATTCGTGAGATGAACAAGGAATTATTTTTGGCATATACACAGTGCAACAGATAATAACTACAGTTACATAGAAATTGAAACAGAGATACAGACTACATTGGGTATAGTGGTGAACAAGATATACAGGGGTTCTTACATAGTGCAAGTGATGCCATCTAATACAAGCCCTTTGAGCTCGGGCTTATGACGCCTGGCCATTGTTAAAGTGGACCAACACCCAGGATTTTGACTATCCTGGGTTTTGGTCCACTTCCCCAGGGCAGCCTGATCGGGGGTGCCCCGCTATGTGAAACCCCGCAGATTGCAAGTTACAACTCACCTCACCCCACTCCTATGGCGCATGCGCGGCCGCTCGTCCAATCAGTGCACTCAGAGCCGCAGGGGTATGGCGTCAATGCAGCCTCTTACCTCAGCGGCTCCAAGCATGCTGGCAGCCACATGTCGCGCTTCCCTCTAACAGGGCACGTGCCCTGCTAAAGAGAAGCGTGAGATGCGGCCCGCGCACGCGCCTTTGGACCGGAATTCAGGTAAGTGCAGCGGGCGTCCTGGGGGGTATCACACAGAGGGGCATCCCGATTTTGGATGCCCCGTTGGGGAGGGATCGGATCAGGCACGGTATTGGTCCACTTTAAGGGTGCGGACAGCCAAAGGAAATAAACCATTCCTAGACCTAGAAGTCCTGCAAGCTGGTACCACAAGACGTTTCCCAGATGGTAGATACTGGAATAGGGTGTGTCCAGGGTGGGAGGGGTCTCAAAAGATCTTTTCCGTGTCATTATTCTGCGTCTATGCAGGTCCTGCAGGGATGGTAATGGTGCTCCAATTACTCTTTCTGCCGTGTTGATCGTTTTTTGGAGTCTGCACTTGTCTCTTTTAGTTGCTCCCTCAAACCAGACAGAAAAGGAAAAGCATAGAATGGAACCTATGACTGCATTAAAGAAAAGCACTAACAGCCTTTTTGACAGTCCTGTCTTCTTCAGCAGCCTAAGGAAAAAACGTCTCTGTTGTGCTTTTCTCAGTACAGCCAAGGTGTTCTTTTCCCAGCTGAGGTTGTCGGAGATAATCATGCCAGGAAACTTTGTCTCTCCCGCTCTTTTGATTTCTACCCCATTAATGGAAAGGGGTGACGTGGGCGCAGGATTCCTCCTGAAGTCCACTACCATCTCCAGAGTTTTTGATGGGTTTATTACCAGATTGTGTCTGGTGCACCAACTGACCAGCTCCTCCACTGCTCCTCGGTAGATTTCCTCGTTACTGCTCCAGACTAGACCTACAACGGTTGTGTCATCTGCAAACTTTACAATTTTCACAGAGTTGACCAGTGAGGTGCAGTCTTGGTGTAGATGGAGAACAGGAGAGGTGACAGAATGCAGCCTTGAGGGGGAACCGGTGTTAGTGCACCGACAGCAGGAGGGCTGGGATCGTCCAATGGTCGGTGCTGGATTGTGGGCGAGATAAGTGTTTTTTTAGGTAACCCCCTGCCCTGCTTCAGCATTAAGGGAGGGTGTCAGGGCTGGGTGGGGGGCTTAAAAAACTGGCCCTTAATCTCCGACACCCCTGCTGCCCTCTTAGACTACAGTGTCGGTATGAGAAGCCAGCCTGGTGGTGGGTGTGGCCTAAGCACAGATCGTTCCCACTGACTTCAGTGGGTGCTTCTGTATATTGAAGTGATTTGTGTACTAAATATGATTGGGCCCTAATGCATACATGGAAAGGGGCCCCATCATAGCTCATGCAATATTTTTCCTGTTGCTTTTAACCGATCTGCATACACTTATACTTCTTAAAGCAGAACTCCAGTGGAATAAATTGCTCTCCTAATCACTCCCCCCAAGATGGTCAGTGGAGTGTTGAGAGGACCGTTTGACAGGGTTTAACCCCACGTTGTGGAAAAACATGTAGATGCTGCACTCCTGGACTTCATGGGAACAGCCATCTTGCTACACAACTAACAGTCCTGCTTACACATGAGCATTCAAGGGAATCTGTGCCAGCAACAGCTTACTCCGTAGTGAGAGATGAATATATATTTCATAGACATGGGGCAGCATCCCTGTCATGCCACCCCCCCCCCACACACACACACACACACACACACACACACACACACACACTGACTGAACAGTTGCTAAAGGTAAAGACTACTTACTATGGGGGTTATTCATCAAAGGCTAACGCCAGGTAGTGACTCGTAGCGGCAGGAAGCATCTGGTGAACGCTGGCCGCTGTATGCAAAACCACATTTATGAAAGTGAATCTGGTGAGCGACTCTAACAGCGCTATGTAGCGTCACGTGTATTACTAGAGGTGGCTCAGTGTATAGCGCCGGCGCTCTAGCTTCCAGAGCGCCATGTAGTACCTGCCGCTCAGTGTCGCTCTCCCATACATTTCAATGGATGTTCCTTTTCTTCTATTTAAAGAGGGTTTTTTTTTCTCTCAAATAATTGTGTGACCTCTCCTGGCCTAGAAAAAGTCATTTTTGAAAACTTTTTTTATTTTTTGTTTTTTATGCAGAATTGTCATTACAGGTCTGGCACTAAAAGTGTTGAAAAAAATGTAATTTCATGTGTTTTCGCTTCGTTACTGGTGTATATGTGTTCAAAAACAGACTTTTATCACACAGCGTCTGGCACTCTATGCTATAGCGACCAGATTTAGAGTTCTGTTTTTTGTTGAAAATGGTGTCGCTGAGAGTCGGTCACACTGAGCTGGCACTACCTTTCACTTGCTGCAACGCTGTACTGTTAGAGTGCCCAACATACATCTCATTCATCAATGCCGACCAGGTTACTACAGCGAATGAGGCGCTCTGTTACAGCGCCCGATACCCACACACGAGCATCTACTAGCTATAAGCGCCGCTATATAGACGCTCATCTGCCGATACCTGGCGTTAGTAATGAATCAGCCTCCCCGTATGTATGAATACAGTGTATCTCCATTTACTGTATCTAAATATGACAGCGGCTGTGGAACATTCACACAGTGGAAATAATGTATCTAGGAATAGTGTATCAGATATGAGCAGAGCAATGATGATCCATTACAGCTGATGGCCTTCTACTTCAGTAGAGTTATAATTGATGATTACAAAGAGATTTGTGGCAATTTTGACTGTGGTTTTTCAGATGCAGGGCTGTCAGATGTGAAGCAAGATGGCTGCTCCCATGCAGTTCAGAAGCACAACATATGTATGCTAGTCCACATTATCTGCATAGAATTACGCCTTATCAAATAGCTTTTGTCCCTGATTGCAATATAACAGCTACCCAGAAGTATCCAGTCCACAGTTTCCCAACTGGTGAGGAAAAGGTGATTATTCCTAACTGCACGGACATAGGTTATAATGTATGGGGGAAGCCTTATCCCAACAAGCAATATACATTTATTATCCCTTTACACTGCAGAGTTGCTCTGCAATAATGATTTCCAAGGAAATTGCTGTCGCACTTTGTGGTCTCGCTTGCACAGCGATTTGCAAGCAGTTCTGATTGACCTGCAACTTGAATTATAGTCACTTTGCAGAAAGAGCGCTGCAAACCAGACTTTCACTGTGCAATTTAGGCCCTTATTTAACAAGGGATAGCGACAGGTAGCGACTGGTGAGCGGCCGGTAATGACGGGCACCGCCACGAGAACACCGGCTCCCCACCACAATCACACATTTATCAAGCCAATCCTGCTTAGCGACTAAGATAGCGCCATATAGCCACTCATTCATCATTATTCCAGCCTCAGCCCACAGTGCCAGCGTCCGACCTTGAACAGCGACAGGTATGACCTCTCGCTACCTGGCGCTCTCCAATGCATTTCAATGGCACAATCTTTAAATATTCATAATTGTTATTAATTTTTTTTTTTTTTTTAAATGTGAAAAATTCTGTGACCACTTCTGCCATTTTAAATAATTTTTTAAAGGTAAAAATAAAAATTGTACAGAATTGATATTACAGGTCTGATATTAATGTATTCATATTACAAAATTATTTTAAAAACTTGTTTTTTTTTGTTTCCAAAAATATGGTTGTTTGCTCTGACCAGTCGCTATCATGCGCTCCCATGCAGCGCGGAACCTGTCAAATAGCGACTCCTCACCCAATATTCAACATTACGGCAAACCGACTGAGTCGCTATCAACTACCGAACAACGGCCAAGCACAGCGACTACTAGCGGCCGCTCTGAAAATGCCGCTACAGTCGCTCAACTGTCGCTACCTGCCGCTGTTAATGAATCGGCCTCCCCGATCATATATGGGCAATGGTTTACTTGCGATTGTGATTATGCAAACAAAGTGTAATGTTGCAGTGTGATGCCTAAATTAAATATTCCCTCCCTCAAGCAGCTACATTAAAGCGGAACAAAACCCCCCATGAAGAGTATGTTTTGGCAATTTTCACTGCTCCTGCTTCACTCTAATCCCACAAAATTGCGCCTGTTTTAGCTGTAAAGCTCCGCCTCCTCCATTCACTGCCACTGTTGTGTGTGGCAATGAGGTCATTGCCACACCTATAACTCCTGCCATCTAACACAGAGGCACAGCAAAAAAAACAGTGTTCCAGGAAAATTAGAAATGCGAAAATATCCATTTCTAGTTCTACACCCTAAGAATGGAGTGTTGGCAGGGGCTTTGCACAAATTTATTTCACAAGTTTAGTGGGTTTTGTTCCACTTTGAGCCTCTCTCTCACTGTAAATTAAACATTAATTATTTCCTGGGAGTACTGTCCTCTTCATTTGGTTCTATACCCAGAATTCCTTGTCACTTATCTAGCCCCCTCCCTCCCACCCGCTTTTCCTGGTAAAACTGTTAAAAAAAAACACCAAATTCCTTGTACATATACAAATGTTGGTTTAAGTTATAGCAAGGATGTGGCTGTGGTCTGGGGATGCAGTGTGGGATTGCCAGCGAGGAGAGTGTAAAGGGCTATCCCTGGGGATACACACACAGAGGAGCATCTATATTTGGGATGCCCTCTAAAGAGGGAGACCACTTGCCCTGGAGTCTTATAGAGTCTAGAGAGGTGGTTGTTACTTTTTATCCCCTATCACATAAAAATGGAAGAAGCACATGTCTCATTTCCTATTATTGCAGATATGGAATCGGGCAGGCAGATTCATCACTAACGCCAGGTAGCGACAGATGAGCGTCTGTAGCAGGCATTTCAGAGGGCCCGCTGGTAGTCGCTGTGCTCGGCCGTGGGTCGCTAGTTCAGAGTGACTCAGTCGCTATGCAGCAATGATGAATACATTGTGAGGAGTCGCTATATGTGTAGTGGAGCGCATGTTAGCGACTGGTCAGTGCAACGGACTCACAACATATTCATAAAAAAAACAGCCTCACACACCTTCGGCGCTCAAAAATGCTTCGCTGTAGCCCAGAGTGCCAGAGACGGGGAGGCTGATTTATTAATAGCGACATGTAGTGAAAGTTGAGCGACTGTAGCGGTATTTTCACAGCGCCCGCTAGTAGTCGCTGTGCTTGACCGTTGTTCGGTTGTTGACAGCGGTGTGACAGTCGGTGTGGCGTAATGTTGAATACAAGGTTACGAGTCGCTATTTGACAGGTTCCGCGATGTATGGGTGCGCATGATAGCGACTGGTCAGAGCGACCGGCTTCCACCATATTTATCAAAAAATCACGCTCAAAAAATTCAAGCGCTGTGAAATGCATGTTTAAACCCCAGAGCGTTTTAACCCCCAAACCACCATATTTTTGGAAACCAAAAAAAAAAAAGTATTTTAAATAATTTAGTACTATGAATACATTAATATCAGACCTGTAATATCAATTCTGTACAATTTTTTTTTTTTTCCCTTAAAAAAATTATCTAAAATGGCAGAAGTGGTCACAGAATTTTTCACATTTAAAAAAAAAAAACAAAACATTAATAACAATGAATTATTAATATTTAAAGATTGTTCCATTGAAATGCATTGGAGCGCGCCAGGTAGCGAGAGGTCATACCTGTCGCTGTTCAAGGTCGGACGCTGGCGCTGTGGGCTGAGGCTGGAATAATGATGAATGAGTGGCTATCTGGTGCTATCTCAGTCGCTAAGCAGGATTGGCTTGATAAATGTGTGATTGTGGTGGGGAGCCGGTGTTCTCGTGGCGGGGCCCGTCATTACCGGCCGCTCACCAGTCGCTACCTGTCGCTATTCCTTCATAAATAAGGGCCTATGGGCCTTATTTATCACGGGCTAGCGTCAGGTAGTGTCTGACGAGCGCCAGGTACCGCCAGCTATCGGCGGCTACCGACTCAAGTACGCCCGGCGTACGGCTAGCGCGGCATTCATCATGAAGCCGCCTGGACCGAACAGCGCCGCTGCAAATTCCTTCACAGCGCCAGGTATGAGCTGTCGCTCCCTGGCGATGTCCAATGCATTTCAATGGAGCAATCTATAATTAATCATAATTAATTGGTTTTAATTTTTTTTTTTTTTTTTTTTAATGTCAAAAATTCGGAGACCACTTCTGCAATGTTAGGATTTATTTTTAAGTAAAAAAATTTTTTTAAAAAACATTTGTGCAGAATTGATCTAACAGGTCTGATATTAATGTATTCATATTACAAAATGATTCTAAAAACATGTATAATGTTACAATCAAAAAATATGGTTGTTTAGGGGTTAAAAACTAGTTAACACCCATCGCCGCCAGCGCTCTGGGGTTTAAACAAGGAATGGACAGCGACAGCAAATTCGGAGCGTGATTTGTTAATGAATATGAAGCTAGCCGTTCGCTCTGGCCATTCGTTGTCAGGCGCTCACATACAACGCTGAACCTGTGAAACAGCGACCCCTAAGCCCGTATTCAACATTACCGCACACCGACTGAGTCGCTGTCATCAAGCAAACGCCGGCCAACCACAGCGAATACTGGCTGGCGCTGAAAAAATCACGCTACAGTCGCTCATCTGGCGCTACCTGGCGCTATTAATGAATCGGCCTCTAAGTGTTTAAAGGTTGTTTATTAACATGTATCCACCAGTAACAAAGCAAAACCATATGGAATGACATTGTAATAACATTGTAACATGAACACATTAATGCCAGACCTGTAATGTCAATTCTGCATTATATAAAACATGAAAAATATTTTCAAAAATGGCTTTTTCTAGGCCAGGAGAGGTCACAACATTATTTGAGATTTAAAAAAAATAAAAATAAAAACCCCCTGTTTAAAGAGAAATAAAAGAACGTCCATTGAAATGTATGGGCTGTACGCTGAGGCTGGGATAATGATGAATCGGACGCTACATGGCGTTATCCCAGTAGCTAAACAGGATTGAGATTGTCCCTTCAGCACCCTCCTCTGTCCTTGACGTGGCCAGAGCTTTATGAACAGGGAGTTCAAATCCCCTGCCGATGTGCTAGGCATGTTACGCACATTTGGAGAGTTAAAGTGGACCAACACCCTCCCATGATCGGCCCAGGAATCTATAAGATTCCCGGACCGATCAGCTCCCTAACTGCGGGGCACCCCTAAAAAAAACCCTAAATCCCTACCTGCTCCTCGACCCAGCGGCGCCGCCACCTCCCACGCGTCCCTCTAGCAGGACGCGCACCCGCGCCGGCCGTTTGTGAATGGCTGGCGCGCACCCTGTAAGAGTGACGCGCGGGAGGCGGGGCGGGCGCGCTCTCTTGTCCGTCGCTGCCTCCCGCTTTTCCGCCGGCGGAGATTGGCTGCAGCGGTCACGTGGGAGCGGGGAGAGGTGAGTTTTTGGGGCTTTCTGGGGGTGCCCTACTGAAGTGCACCAAAACCCAGGATAGTCAAAATCCCGGGTGTTGGTCCACTTTAAGGGACAACCTTTATAGGGCAGATGGCAGTAGCCCAACTCAGCTTTGCTTTGACTGTACCCCCTGGTTTAAACTGGACCTTCAGTATGATTTAATAAAAAGCCCAAACCCTTAAAGAACTATTCCCCCATCTAAATGTAATATATTTTAAGTCACTTATTTATTATTCTTTCCCCCACCGGGCGCAACTCTGTTCAGGACTCCAGGATATGGGCGCCGCCATCTTGACTCAGAAGCATCACATACTGAGGTGAGAAGAGCGGGATAAAGTACGGGGGGTGGGGTTATAGCTGTGCTTCGCACAGACAGAGCAGAGCTGGGGTCAGGAAAAGGACAGGAAACCCAGAATGCAGCTGTCGCTCCTGATGTTCCATGAGCCGCCATCTTGGATGTTTAAAGGCTCATAACACGCAGTAGATGCAGGCAGGATGATTTTTAATGTGGGCAATTTGTATGTACAGGGTGTGGGAAACATATAAGATTTGCTCCTATTCAGGGTGAAGGTCCGCTTTTAAAGTGCTGCGGCCTTGTGACCAGAGGGTGGCACCTGTGGGGAATAGGTCAAATATTATATTGCACCTTATCGCTGATGTCGGCAGTCCCCTTTAAGAAACCCCACATATCAAGAGCTAGAGATCCCCTTTATTATAAATGCACAAGTCCGTATCTCCCTTCAGGAAGGAATAATTAGCATGCATATGTGAACAGCTCAGCTCACAGACCGCCTGCTGGTCGTGTCACACCTTGGGCTGCAAAGCTGGCGGGCGGTCTGGAAGCTCAGTGGACCTCCTGCTGTGAGTTTGTCATAAGCAGAATTTAAACGACAGATTCCCGGCACCGATAGAATTTGGATCATATCGTGGCATTCATGTATCCTAGCGCCAAACCGGTTACAGAATCAGAACCGGCTCCCAAAACCACATCAGGGCATAGTAAATTGCGGTCATAAAAACACAGCAAAAGCTTGTAAACGGAGAACTAAGGTTCTGGACAAAATAGAAACTCCAGCCCGATAGTTTGGTACCACTTGCAAGGCCATGTGACCCCGCTGCTTCAAGTTATAGCTCCTAAAATGGTTCTGGGCAAAAATCCCACTCCAAAATGGTGGGAGGTGGCATCCCCGCCCACAGAAGGGAGGGGAGGTGGAGAGCCTGACAGCATAAATAGGATGGTCAAAAACCAGGCTGGTGTCACTCAACGGGAAGGGGGTTATGCAGCCGGCGTACCCAGGGGTGTCCATCACCATAACCATCATCATAAGCTCTTGACACACCCCCTTGTGGGAGCTTCTCTCATCACGACTGCATGCCAAGGTAACTTATGCTTATTGTTTCTCTGTTCTGTAACCATCTCAAGAATAGCATATTTTGTTTATCACCTGTAACATTTCATACTACTTCATAGTTAAATGCTTGTTAACTCTGCCTAGTGTGCTTATTAGCATTAAAACTTATATTTAAGTTGAGCGGTCTGCTTTGCCTTAAACCAAGAATCGGTGTGTCCGAAGGCTGTGAGCCGGGTATCCCTGATAGGAGAGGGATCGGACAAAGGGTTTTTGGGAACGTGATCGGTGTGCACGGAGGTCCCTGGTTGTAGTCGGACCTCGTGACGCCCGGTTCCCTGACAGCACCTAACCCCCCCAACTGCTCTCCGGGCTCCATTGCTAGGGCAGCCCACAGCTGTGGGCATGTGTGCACTCACTGCTTGTGCTTGTTTCACTGCATAAATAGGTTACATTCAGAGAAAAAAAATCCTATGTGTGCACAACCATACAATGGCAAATTTTTAAAAAGTATTTCAGACCCCGTTTTGTCTTTCTTGTCCATTTTCCTTTTGCTATCATTTTCTTCTCCAGCAGTTATCTCTACTCATTCCCTTGCTCTGAAAAATATCACTTTATTGCTGAAAGAAGAGCATTCCCTCAATTTCAACATTTTAGGTCCCATCTCATTCAGTAGTGCAGTCATTTGACATTGTCTTTCAAAGCAAAACTAATGATATGTGCTAGGTACCATTGAATAATGTATAAGAGGTTTTCTCTGTCTTTTTGGTTAGTTGGAGGAACTATTCATCATAGTCTTGTTCCTGTAAGCTCCTATTTCTCTACCTTTCCGATGCTAAGTTGTATTTCTATAAACTCTCGATAAGAATCTTGAGTATAAATATAATTGCTTTTTTCTTTTTGGTTCTGTCAGCAATACACCCCCCTGTCCCCAGCCAGTACCATGAAGCCAGCCTGGGCAGTGTCTAAGATTGTTTGGCCCTGGGGTGAGGTGGGTATAGGCTATTAATTCACATCATTATATTTAGTGATCATTAGTAATATTAGTAATTTCCAGATCTGGTGTGCCACATTGAACATAAGCTCTGATGCGTCGCTCCTGCATGAGGTAAACCACTCAGCACATTAGTTCATTACTCACAAACATAGGATATTGGGGTGGTGGGTTGTGTATATAGCACAATGCTAGCATGTGCCATAACTTATGGACTTTCTAATGACGGGGGAGATATTGTGTAAAAAGTCATGGACCTTTCCAAGCAGTATTTCATGGCTCATGAGCACAAATACAGTAATGGGATCACATTCAGTGTGTGGCAGGCTGCTGGGAATTTATCAGTTTTGACACTGTAATACCGGTGACTGATGAGTGGACGCTACCTAGTAATAGGGTCACTTCGGGGGCCGGTCTCAGGCCTCTCCGCTTTGACACCGGGATCTGACTGAAGATTAAAGAGCTTTTTTTGGAATTGTACTGATCTAGGTGAAGTAACTGCACTGCATTTTATTATTATGATTATAGATTTATATGGCAGTGTTGGAGTAATGCTTTGTATGTGTTTATTGTAACAACTACTTGATGATGATAATAGGCCTGATTTAGAGCCTCTTTTGCAAGAATTCCTGCCAGCAGGAATGACGTCACTGGGGCGTTTTTGAGCTATTTTTGGTATCAGGGTTGTGTTTTTTGGGCCAAGTTTCCCTGTTAGCGGGAAAATACGATATGTATTAACTGAGTATTAGCCGTATTGTTATGGCTCAAGGTGTACATTCATCTGTAAATTTACGGGTTTAGCCTGTGCTTATTCATGATTTTGAGCCCTCATTTGGTCGTTTTCGAGCCTATAAAATCCCTAGGTTTCCAGTTCAAAATGAAGCCCTCTTTTTTTTACAGGAACCCGGCTGACGCACCTACGATGGAGCCCCTTGATGAGTTCTGTGAAGAGTATGAGCATGTGCAGCAGCGTGGGCTGTTAACCATGTACCTTCCAGAGCTTAGACATACCTGCCATCACCTGGATATCGATCACATGACCGATCAGTAGGATCAGACGCGACTGAACTCCCTTTCTCTTGAGCAGCTTTACTCAGAGCTGCCACCATGGTTGGCCCCCCCCACAAGAAAGGGGCATGCAATTGGAGGTATGTCCAAATTGGTTGGCAGCCTCCAATTTTTAGCGAATGTCTCCTTCCAGAGGCTTGGGTCACTGTCTGTTGGCATGTCCCAGCCTTCGCTGAGCCGCATCCTGACTACATTCCTCAATTGCATGGCTGCCCTGCAGGAGAAATACATCTCTTTTCCTGACAGAATGGCAGCCTGGAACAGGGTGAGGTTGGGCTTTTTTCAAATAGTGAATATGACAAGTGTCATGGGCGCCATTGATTGCACGTATGTGGCCCTGGTTCCCCCAGCTGCTCAGGAGTATATGTTTCAGTATGTTTAGGTCCACATTGCTCATCCTTCTTGCCCACTCTCCTCTCTTTAGGCTAGCCTTGCTTCACCTACCTTAAACCAGCTTTCCTGTGTTCCCAATTGGCCCTTATTTTGCTTGTGTATTTTGTGTTGGTCGTTCTAGTGATCCTTAATTTTTGTGATTAATTTCAGCAACTTTTATTTATTTCTCTTTGCAGGTGCCATGTTGGTCCCCCCAATATTTTATTTCATTTATATTTTATTATATTTATAGTTTTAAACAATTAAAATACATTTTATTGAGAAAAAAAAAAAAAATAAAAAAAATGTAGTAAACAATAGTTTTACACTTTATATGCTGCTGCTGTGGCGAATTAAATGCAATGACATAAAGCAGATGCAAACCAAAGAAACAGCGGAGTATAATGGTGAAGCAAAATATAAGGGGGCCTAAGTATGAGGTGAGTAACAGTGGTTAGAAGCAGACGACATGGCAACCAGGGGACAAAGGTAAGTATGTAGAAGAACAGGCAGACTACCTGGGATGCCCTACATGCCAGCAGGGGGTGAGAAGCTAAGTATGTAGAAGGACAGGAAGACTACATGGGATGCCCTAGATGCCAGCAGGGAGGGGGGGAATAAGTATGTAGAAGGGCAGGCAGACTACATGGGATGTCCTAGATGCCAGCAGGGGGGGGGGGGGGAGATAAGTAAGTAGAAGGACAGGCAGGCTACATGGGATGCCCTAGATGCCAGCAGGGGGGGAAGATAAGTATGTAGAAGGACAGGCAGGCTACATGGGATGCCCTAGATGCCAGCTGGGGGGGAGATAAGTAAGTAGAAGGACAGGCAGGCTACATGGGATGCCCTAGATGCCAGCGGGGGGGGGGAAGATAAGTATGTAGAAGGACAGGCAGGCTACATGGGATGTCCTAGATGCCAGCAGGGGGGGGGGAGATAAGTAAGTAGAAGGACAGGCAGGCTACATGGGATGCCCTAGATGCCAGCAGGGGGGAAGATAAGTATGTAGAAGGACAGGCAGGCTACATGGGATGCCCTAGATGCCAGCAGGGCGGAAGATAAGTATGTAGAAGGACAGGCAGGCTACATGGGATGCCCTAGATGCCAGCAGGGGGGGGGGAAGATAAGTAAGTAGAAGGACAGGTAGGCTACATGGGATGCCCTAGATGCCAGCAGGGGGGGAAGATAAGTAAGTAGAAGGACAGGTAGGCTACATGGGATGTCCTAGATGCCAGCAGGGGAGAAAATGTACATATGTAGAAGGACAGACAGACTACATGTTTACAATGGCGGGGGACAGCAGGAAGCAACTTAAAATAGCAGGGAAAAGACAACTGAAGGACAGCATACAGTGGACTCCAAGCTACGGTAAAAGCTCGGCTTCAGGGATGAGTTCAACAGCAAATACCGTCAATGCTCGGCTAAACCATATGCAAATCAAATGCAGCCGCTTATGCATAGATTAGAGTCAGGACTGCACCCATAGAGGCACCTTGGTGTGGTGGTGCAGCTTAGCATACTTCTGCAGATGTGTGTGACCGAGCCTCTGTTTTTACCAGATTTAGAGACAGATTATAGGTTGGTCTGCAAGCTAACAGGGTTGAGTGCTGCGGCTCCTTTAAGTCTTTAATAACCTAATTGCCCTGCTGACTTGCACCTCACAGGTTAGTTATAAAATGGTCTGA
Source organism: Gastrophryne carolinensis (assembly GCA_027917425.1). Taxonomy (NCBI): domain Eukaryota; kingdom Metazoa; phylum Chordata; class Amphibia; order Anura; family Microhylidae; genus Gastrophryne; species Gastrophryne carolinensis. The sequence goes on from CM051239.1 coordinate 374,018,085, forward strand.
GCAGCTGCCACTCCCCTTTTGTTCACTTTGAATTTGTGCAAGCACATGGGGTGTGGGGTCTAGGCTGTATTGCAAGGTCTTGACCCTTCCACCCCATGGCTTGCACATGAGGTTTAGGGCAACCTCAGGTAAGCTGCTCCCATTTTATCTCTTGCATTGTATGTCCCAAATGGGGCTCTCATAGATTAGAGTTAGGACTGCACCCATAGAGGCACCTTGGCGTGGTGGTGCAGCTTAGCATACTTCTTCAGATGTGTGTGACCGAGCCTGTTTAGAGACAGATTATAGGTTGGTCTGCAAGCTAACAGGGTTGAGTGCTGCAGCTCCTTTAAAGTGGACCAACACCCAGGATTTTGACTATCCTGGGTTTTGGTCCACTTCGGCGAGGCACCCCGATCGGGGGTGCCCCGCTGTGTGAAACCCCCCAGAAACCCCAAAAAACTCACCTCTCAACGCTCCCACGTGAACGCCGCAGCCAATCCCCGCCAACGTCCAGGCGGGGATCAGGAACGTCCAAGCCGCTTCCGCCGCCGCCGCCTCCCGCGCGTCACTCTCGGCGCGCGCGCGCCCCCGCCGGCCATTCACAGAGGGCCGGCGCGGGCGCGCGCACGTCTGGAGGGGCGCGCGGGAGGCGGAAGCGGCGGCGGATCAGGTAAGATGTTTTTGGGGTTTCTGGGGGGTTTCACCCCGCGGGACATCCCGATCTCGGATGTCCCACGGGGTGGGAGGTGATCGGCCCGGGAATCTTATAGATTTCCGGGCCGATCACCCCTGGGTGTTGGTCCACTTTAAGTCTTATGCATTAACGAACTTTACTTGGAATGCGGCTCTGAATCATATAAGTGTTTGCAAGATCCTGGTTTCCGAGTACAGTTCTAAAAAAAACAGGCATTCACAGGAAGGCTCTGAATCAGACCTATTATGTGGTGACAAACGGGGAGTGGGATTTAAACCTTTGTTGATATATTCCTGAATCAATTACCAACACTTGATAACTGGGGTGAATTTCATTGTTGACTTAACTCAACTCAATTCTCTCTATTCACAGAATGACTCTATAGACCAGGGGTCCTCAAGCTGTAGCCACATCGTGGACCCCATGGTATGTGGCTTGCAGCTGTCTGGTAAAACCAGAAAACTTGTGGCGATCTGGAGGACAGTGGAGGGAGGATATGAGGCCTGGACAATGCCAGAGCCAAACATGGCCTTAATGTTGAGTTCAGCAGGCAGAGAAGTGTGCTGGCTTATCTATCTTGGCACCTTCCATCGCCAAACAGTCTCCCAGTTTCCCCATGCAGTGTCATGTGATGCTGGACACACAGAGGATAGAAACTGAGAAATCTAGTGCAGTGCTGAAAGCTGCAAACAGGAAATCCATCTAAGGGGTTAGAGGAAGGTGGTTGTGGGTTAAATTCCCCACAGCCAGGCCTGAAATCTAAAAATCTCAAATCTTGAACTTGTAGAGCATCCTAAGCACCTAGAAATGTCAGATGACGCTCAGCTGGTCTAACTAAATGGCGGGCAGCCAACTTGAAATATCAACTCTCAACAACCTCAGAGGCCCTATGTGGTTTAAGAACCCTGTGCACTTTGCTATTTTCTTTTACTTTTACCATTATTATTGCTATTAAGATATTTATCTATCATGTGGATGTAACTGTGCACTTTTCAGACTTTACCTCTGTTGATGGATATCCTTATTCAGCTAAAGCCAGTGTGAGGATTAAACAACAATCATTTAACCACCAGTGAACCATTTCCTCATACAGTAAAGGTACTGATTTCAAGCGCACCTGTTTAGATTTGAGGCCTGGCTATGGGGAATTTAACCCACAACCAGCCTTCCTCTAACCCCTTTGATATCTTTGATATCTTTCTTGAGTGTGGCCACTCAATCAGGTGCTGCTGTACACACACTACCCAGCGCTAATTCTATACAGTTATTCGCACAATAGGAAATCCATCTACCTGATACTTCCATGTGATCTTCTTGAGGCTGGGGCAAGTTTGTGTGGGGCAAGTAGTTATGGGACAGAGGGAACATGCATGTTCACTGCTAATTTAGCTTTCGGAGTCTGCACAGGATCTGTATATACTGCATTGTCATATTTGGGGCCTGCCTATTTTTGGGAGGTGAGGGGAACTGTTGGTATGATGTGTAGGGGACCCACGTACTGGCTAGAGATGAGCGAACTTTTGAAAAATTTGATTCGACTGATTCGCCGAATTTTCAGACAAAAATCGTTTCGACCCGAATTAATTCGCGACGAATCGCTATTAAAAACGGCTATTTCTGAGCCTCCTAGAGCCTCAATAGGGTTGTAAACCATTCTGCCTTGCTGTAACACGCACAGGATGCGTGCTGGGTTAGTTAAATAATACTTTGAATAAATATCACATGCAGATCAGAGGCATCGCTAATAGAATCGCAGAGCGGCACAATTGAATTCAAGAGAGTTGAAGTGGCATCACTATGAGGGGCAGGAGCCCAAACATTGCTTTAAAGAGACACTGGAGTTGGCAGCAGCAGGAGCCCAAAAATTGGATGAATCACACCCTGGAGTTGGCAGCAGCAGCAGCAGGAGCCTAAACATTGGCTGAAAGAGACACTGGGGTTGGCTTCAGGAGCCCAAAAATTGGATGAATCACACCCTGGAGTTGCAAGCAGCAGCAGGAGCCCAAATATTACTTTAAAGAGACACTGGAGTTGGCAGCAGGAGCCCAAAAATTGGATGAATCACACCCTGGAGTTGGCAGCAGCAGCAGCAGGAGCCCAAATATTACTTTAAAGAGACACTGGAGTTGGCTTCAGGAGCCCAAAAATTGGATGAATCACACCCTGGAGTTGGCAGCAGCAGCAGCAGCAGCAGCAGGAGCCCAAACATTACTTTAAAGAGACACTGGAGTTGGCTTCAGGAGCCCAAAAATTGGATGAATCACACCCTGGAGTTGGCAGCAGCAGCAGGAGCCCAAACATTGGCTGAAAGAGACACTGGGGTTGGCTTCAGGAGCCCAAAAATTGGATGAATCACACCCTGGAGTTGCAAGCAGCAGCAGGAGCACAAATATTACTTTAAAGAGACACTGGAGTTGGCTTCAGGAGCCCAAAAATTGGATGAATCACACCCTGGAGTTGGCAGCAGCAGCAGGAGCCCAAACATTACTTTAAAGAGACACTGGAGTTGGCTTCAGGAGCCCAAAAATTGGATGAATCACACCCTGGAGTTGGCAGCAGCAGCAGGAGCCCAAATATACACTGGAGTTGGCTTCAGGAGCCCAAAAATTGGATGAATCACACCCTGGAGTTGGCAGCAGCAGCAGCAGGAGCACAAATATTACTTTAAAGAGACACTGGGGTTGGCTTCAGGAGGCCAAAAATTGGATGAATCACACCCTGGAGTTGGCAGCAGCAGCAGCAGGAGCCCGAATATTACTTTAAAGAGACACTGGGGTTGGCTTCAGGAGGCCAAAAATTGGATGAATCACACCCTGGAGTTGCAAGCAGCAGCAGGAGCCCAAATATTACTTTAAAGAGACACTGGGGTTGGCTTCAGGAGGCCAAAAATTGGATGAATCACACCCTGGAGTTGCAAGCAGCAGCAGGAGCCCAAATATTACTTTAAAGAGACACTGGAGTTGGCTTCAGGAGCCCAAAAATTGGATGAATCACACCCTGGAGTTGGCAGCAGCAGCAGGAGCCCAAATATTACTTTAAAGAGACACTGGGGTTGGCTTCAGGAGCCCAAAAATTGGATGATTCACACCCTGGAGTCGGCAGCAGCAGCAGGAGCCCAAACATTACTTTAAAGAGACACTGGGGTTGGCTTCAGGAGCCCAGAAATTGGATGAATCACACCCTGGAGTTGGCAGCAGCAGCAGGAGCCCAAACATTACTTTAAAGAGACACTGGGGTTGGCTTCAGGAGCCCAAAAATTGGATGAATCACACCCTGGAGTTGGCAGCAGCAGCAGGAGCCCAAATATTACTTTAAAGAGACACTGGGGTTGGCTTCAGGAGCCCAAACATTGGATGAATCACACCCTGGAGTTGGCAGCAGCAGCAGGAGCAGCCCAAATATTACTTTAAAGAGACACTGGGGTTGGCTTCAGGAGGCCAAAAATTGGATCAATCACACCCTGGAGTTGGCAGCAGCAGGAGCCCAAATATTGGCTGAAAGAGACACTGGGGTTGGCTTCAGGAGGCCAAAAATTGGATGAATCACACCCTGGAGTTGGCAGCAGCAGCAGCAGGAGCCCAAATATTACTTTAAAGAGACACTGGGGTTGGCTTCAGGAGCCCAAAAATTTGATGAATCACACCCTGGAGTTGGCAGCAGCAGCAGGAGCAGCCCAAATATTACTTTAAAGAGACACTGGGGTTGGCTTCAGGAGGCCAAAAATTGGATGAATCACACCCTGGAGTTGGCAGCAGCAGCAGCAGGAGCCCAAATATTACTTTAAAGAGACACTGGGGTTGGCTTCAGGATCCCAGAAATTGGATGAATCACACCCTGGAGTTGGCAGCAGCAGCAGGAGCAGCCCAAATATTACTTTAAAGAGACACTGGGGTTGGCTTCAGGAGCCCAAAAATTGGATGATTCACACCCTGGAGTTGACATCAGCAGGAGCCCAAAAATTGGCCTAAAGACATAAATATGTTTTGCACCATTTGGAAAGTGTAAAACGTGGCACCATGCTGAATCTAGTCGCATGCATCAGGCATTGGTGGGTGGAAATCCTGGCTGATCCATCCCTGATTCATTTTGACAAAGGTGAGTCTCTCCACATTTTTAGTTGACAGACGAGTTCTCCTCGCCGTAACTATGGCCCCCGCCGCACTAAACACCCGCTCAGATGGCACGCTACTTGCCGGGCAGGACAGCTTTTCCAGGGCAAACTCTGCTAGTTGCGGCCACAAATCAAGTTTGGCTGCCCAGAAGTCCAGCGGATCCTCAAGGTGTGTTGGCATGGTCATGTCAAAGTATGACATGACCTGCTGGTTCAGGTCCTGCTCCAGGTCTTCCTGCTGCTCATGAGTAGCCTCACTATGCGGGTGTAGAAAGCTACTCATTAGCGACTGAAGACTGAGGCTGCTGCTGCTGATGGAGCTGCTGCTGCTCCTGCCAACCCCCCCAGCGGCCATGGCAGTGGAAGGTGAGCGCAGAGGTCCCCTCGAGTCAGACCTGCGAGAGTATGGACCATGGCGCAGATAGGCATCGGCCAACTGCCTACGTAGAATGTCTTTGTAGTAGTTCAGTTTGTCCCCCCTCTCGGTGGGTTTAAAAAATGCCCCCATTTTGTGCCGGAAGCAAGGTTCCAATAAGGTGGACAGCCAGAAGTCATCCCGCCGACAGATGGAAACAATTCTGGGGTCACTACGCAAGCACGTGAGCATGCTTCGTGCCATTTGCGCAAGTGACTCGGATGGACTACCTGTCTCCATCTCCACTGCATACTGCCACGGTGTGCCCGGGTCCTCTGTCTCGCCTTCCTCAAAAACCTCTAGCTCCTCTGGCTGCTCCTGCTCCTCCTCTCCTGTCCGCTGACTAGATAAACCAGCCATTTCGCCAAGCCTAAACTGTGTTTCGCTGGGCAACTCCTCCTCCTCCTCCTCCTCCAGTTCAGCTCCAACGGGGTTCATGTGGCCGTAAGATGGAAACGCCATGTCTCCAGTGCCCTGACCAGCCATGGTTTCCAACATGTGCTGTAGTACATGAAGCAGTGGAATCACGTCGTTCATCCCGTAATCCTGCCGACTGACAAATAAAGTGGCTTCCTCAAAGGGCCTGAGCAAACGGCAGGTGTCACGTATGAGCTGCCACTGGTTGACATTGAAGTTACACAGGGGAGTCCCCCTATCTGCTTGGATCATCAGGAAATCCGTGATGGCTTTTCTCTGTTCATATAATCGGTCCAATATGTGAAGGGTGGAATTCCAACGGGTGGAAACATCGCAAATCAGACTATGTTGGGGGATACCATTCTGACGCTGTAGCTCAAGAAGGGTGTGTTTGGCGGTGTATGAGTGGCTGAAGTGCATGCAAAGTTTCCTTGAAGTTGTTAGGATGTCTTGCAGATGGGGGGAACACTTCAGAAACCGCTTGACAACCAGATTGAAGACGTGAGCCATGCAGGGGGCATGGGTCAGGCTTCCTTGGCGCAGCGCAGACAAAATGTTCTTCCCATTGTCGGTAACCATGATTCCCATTTTAAGTTTTCTTGGAGTAAGCCATGTTTGGATTTCCTGATGAATACATTTAAGCAGTTCCTCCCCTGTGTGACTCGACAAACCATGTGAAGCACTGCGTGACACCTCCGTGCCCTGCACACATGGTAGACTGGAGGGGCACTGAGACTTGAGCCTACAGTGGAGGGTGAGGAGATGGCGGAGGATGAGGAGGCCGAGTCGCACGGTGTCACAGGCCCAACGGGCAGGGAGCGCGGAGGCCGAAGCGGCGTGACCTGTCCAAGTTGCTGCTGCTGCTGCAAAGGGACCACATTCACCCAGTGGGCCGTAAACGACATGTACTGTCCCTGACTGTAGTTACAGCTCCGGCGCTGCCATGCACTTTGCTACACACCGACAGGCTCAAGGACTGGCCCACCTTCTGTTCAACAAAAGTGTGCAGCGCTGGTACTGCCTTCTTGGCAAAGAAATGACGGCTTGGGACTCTCCACCTCGGCTCGGCACAAGCCATCAGTTCTCTGAAAGGTGCAGATTCCACCACCTGAAAAGGGAGCGACTGCAGCACCAGCAACTTGGACAGGAGCACATTCAGCTTCTGCGCCGTAGGATGAGTGGGCGCATACTGCTGTCTCTTGGACATGGCTTCGCTGATGGATTGCTGGCGGGATGCATGACTTGGAGGAGGAGGAGCAGGAGCGACAGAGGATGGGTATGACGCACAGCTGCCTTCGGCTGAGGTGCTGGAGCCTTGGCTGGCAGAAATTGGGAGCGGCGTGCCACTTGGTGAGGAAGCAGACTGGACCACCCCTTGGGAGCCTCGGTTCTCCCAGGTCGCTTTATGGTGACGCATCATATGTTGACGCAGGGCCGTGGTGCCAACATTTGGACCCTGGCCATGCTTCACCATTTGCCTACATATCTTGCATGTGGCCATGTTACCCTCCTGCAGATGCTTCAGGAACAACTGCCACACTGCCGAGTAGCTACTTTTCCCACCCCCTGGCCTCACTGATTCACTGCTGCTGTTGCCAACTCCAGGAACCCCTGCTCCACTACCTCCCGATAAGGTAGACTGCCGCACAGCAGGTGCTCTACCCCGGCCCTGGCCCCGGCCGGCTCCAGCCTTTGGAATTGTGCCCCCATGCTGACTGCTACCACCTTGCTGCCTCAGCTGCTGACTCCGGGGCAACCTGCGCCCCTCTTCTCCTGATGATGACGATGAAGCCCCTTCATCACCCGGCTCCCAAGTGCGATCGGCTTCATCGTCATCATCATTATCACCGAGTTGTGGCTGTACGTCACTGATGTTCGTGGATTCGTCAGCAGTGTCTGGCGCAGGAGCTGGAACGCTCGCAGCACCCACGACACTGTCCACATCACTATTTGTCTGCCTAGCTAAAGAAGCCACCTCCATTTCTTGGCTGGGCAGTAGCTGCTGACTGTCCTCCTGTATCTGATCGTCCTCCTCACTAAGGAGTGGAGCTGAACCCAAAGCATAGGATACGTCGCTGGGGGAGGGAACGGCGTAGGACAGAGGCAATGGGAGGACAGGGACTGCTCTCGGGGCATGCCAACTCAGGGTTGTGTCAGAGGAACCTACCGACCCTAGACTGGGGGTCTCAGACGTAAGTTGTGATGATGTTGTTGATGAGCGCGTCAACCAATCTACCACGGCAGATGCGTTACTGGTGGAGACCCGACCGCTAGCAGATACTGGCAGATTAGGTCTCTCAGCGTGACTCCTGCTGCTACTTGCCCCCAGTCTGATGCGAGCTCTGCCTGCGGAATCTTGGCCTCTGCCACTCCTCTTTTCACTTCCAGGCACTTGTCTGCCCGACATAGTCTAACTGGCGTGGTAGTAGGTTATATTTTAAGAACCCCCGGGCAGCGGTGGGTCTATATGAAACAGAATATAATGCACACCAAAAGTGAGCAGTAACACTCAGCCTCCAACAGGCCTGCTTAGTGTAAATAAGAGAGCTGCTTAGTGTAAATAAAGAGGGGTATGCTATGTTACAGAATGGGATGCCCCAACAGCCAGCAGTGCACCTGTGAGCAGTACTACTATGCACAGCAAAAGTGTCTTTATCAGGCCTAATTTCAATTAGAATAAGTGCAAATGGTTATATGGTCTTAAATAGAGGCTGATGTAGTCACAGAATGGGATGCCACAACAGGAGTGCACCTGGGACCAGTAGTAGCATGCACAGCAAAAGAGTCTTTATCAGGCCTAATTTCAATTAGAATAAGTGCAAATGTTTATGTTCTTAAATAGAGGCTGGTGTAGTCACAGAATGGGATGCCACAACAGGAGTGCACCTGGCAGGCAGCAGTAAGAATATGCACAGCAAAAGTGTCTTTATCAGGCCTAATTTCAATTAGAATAAGTGCAAATGGTTATATGGTCTTAAATAGAGGCTGCTGTAGTCACAGAATGGGATGCCCCAAAAAGGAGTGCACCTGGCAGGGACCAGTAGTGCTATGCACAGCAAAAGTGTCTTTATCAGGCCTAATTTCAATTAGAATAAGTGCAAATGGTTATATGGTCTTAAATAGAGGCTGGTGTAGTCACAGAATGGGATGCCACAACAGGAGTGCACCTGGGACCAGTAGTAGCATGCACAGCAAAAGAGTCTTTATCAGGCCTAATTTCAATTATAATAGGTGCAAATGGTTATATGGTCTTAAATAGAGGCTGGTGTAGTCACAGAATGGGATGCCACAACAGGAGTGCACCTGGGACCAGTAGTAGCATGCACAGCAAAAGTGTCTTTATCAGGCCTATTTTCAATTAGAATAAGTGCAAATGGTTATGTTCTTAAATAGAGGCTGGTGTAGTCACAGAATGGGATGCCACAACAGGAGTGCACCTGCCAGGCAGCAGTAAGAATATGCACAGCAAAAGTGTCTTTATCAGGCCTAATTTCAATTATAATAGGTGCAAATGGTTATATGGTCTTAAATAGAGGCTGGTGTAGTCACAGAATGGAATGCCCCAACAGGAGTGCACCTGGCAGGGACCAGTGGTGCTATGCACAGCAAAAGTGTCTTTATCAGGCCTAATTTTAATTAGAATAAGTGCAAATGGTTATATGGTCTTAAATAGAGGCTGCTGTAGTCACAGAATGGGATGCCCCAAAAAGGAGTGTACCTGGCATGGACCAGTAGTGCTATGCACAGCAAAAGTGTCTTTATCAGGCCTAATTTCAATTATAATAGGTGCAAATGGTTATATGGTCTTAAATAGAGGCTGCTGTAGTCACAGAATGGGATGCCACAACAGGAGTGCACCTGGGACCAGTAGTAGCATGCACAGCAAAAGTGTCTTTATCAGGCCTATTTTCAATTAGAATAAGTGCAAATGTTTATGTTCTTAAATAGAGGCTGGTGTAGTCACAGAATGGGATGCCCCAACAGGAGTGCACCTGGCAGGCAGCAGTAAGAATATGCACAGCAAAAGTGTCTTTATCAGGCCTAATTTCAATTAGAATAAGTGCAAATGGTTATATGGTCTTAAATAGAGGCTGCTGTAGTCACAGAATGGGATGCCCCAAAAAGGAGTGCACCTGGCAGGGACCAGTAGTGCTATGCACAGCAAAAGTGTCTTTATCAGGCCTAATTTCAATTATAATAGGTGCAAATGGTTATATGGTCTTAAATAGAGGCTGGTGTAGTCACAGAATGGGATGCCACAACAGGAGTGCACCTGGCAGGCAGCAGTAAGAATATGCACAGCAAAAGTGTCTTTATCAGGCCTAATTTCAATTAGAATAAGTGCAAATGGTTATATGGTCTTAAATAGAGGCTTCTGTAGTCACAGAATGGGATGCCCCAAAAAGGAGTGCACCTGGCAGAGACCAGTAGTGCTATGCACAGCAAAAGTGTCTTTATCAGGCCTAATTTCAATTAGAATAAGTGCAAATGGTTATATGGTCTTAAATAGAGGCTGGTGTAGTCACAGAATGGGATGCCACAACAGGAGTGCACCTGGGACCAGTAGTAGCATGCACAGCAAAAGTGTCTTTATCAGGCCTAATTTCAATTAGAATAAGTGCAAATGGTTATGTTCTTAAATAGAGGCTGGTGTAGTCACAGAATGGGATGCCACAACAGGAGTGCACCTGGCAGGCAGCAGTAAGAATATGCACAGCAAAAGTGTCTTTATCAGGCCTAATTTCAATTAGAATAAGTGCAAATGGTTATATGGTCTTAAATAGAGGCTTCTGTAGTCACAGAATGGGATGCCCCAAAAAGGAGTGCACCTGGCAGAGACCAGTAGTGCTATGCACAGCAAAAGTGTCTTTATCAGGCCTAATTTCAATTAGAATAAGTGCAAATGGTTATATGGTCTTAAATAGAGGCTGGTGTAGTCACAGAATGGGATGCCACAACAGGAGTGCACCTGGGACCAGTAGTAGCATGCACAGCAAAAGTGTCTTTATCAGGCCTAATTTCAATTAGAATAAGTGCAAATGGTTATGTTCTTAAATAGAGGCTGGTGTAGTCACAGAATGGGATGCCACAACAGGAGTGCACCTGGCAGGCAGCAGTAAGAATATGCACAGCAGAAGTGTCTTTATCAGGCCTAAGTTCAATTAGAATAAATGCAAATGGTTATATGGTCTTAAATAGAGGCTGCTGTAGTCACAGAATGGGATGCCCCAAAAAGGAGTGCACCTGGCAGGGACCAGTAGTGCTATGCACAGCAAAAGTGTCTTTATCAGGCCTAATTTCAATTATAATAGGTGCAAATGGTTATATGGTCTTAAATAGAGGCTGGTGTAGTCACAGAATGGGATGCCACAACAGGAGTGCACCTGGGACCAGTAGTAGCATGCACAGCAAAAGTGTCTTTATCAGGCCTATTTTCAATTAGAATAAGTGCAAATGGTTATGTTCTTAAATAGAGGCTGGTGTAGTCACAGAATGGGATGCCCCAACAGGAGTGCACCTGCCAGGCAGCAGTAAGAATATGCACAGCAAAAGTGTCTTTATCAGGCCTAATTTCAATTAGAATAAGTGCAAATGGTTATATGGTCTTAAATAGAGGCTGGTGTAGTCACAGAATGGGATGCCACAACAGGAGTGCACCTGGGACCAGTAGTAGCATGCACAGCAAAAGAGTCTTTATCAGGCCTAATTTCAATTATAATAGGTGCAAATGGTTATATGGTGTTAAATAGAGGCTGGTGTAGTCACAGAATGGGATGCCACAACAGGAGTGCACCTGGCAGGCAGCAGTAAGAATATGCACAGCAAAAGTGTCTTTATCAGGCCTAATTTCAATTATAATAGGTGCAAATGGTTATATGGTCTTAAATAGAGGCTGGTGTAGTCACAGAATGGGATGCCCCAACAGGAGTGCACCTGGCAGGGACCAGTAGTGCTATGCACAGCAAAAGTGTCTTTATCAGGCCTAATTTCAATTAGAATAAGTGCAAATGGTTATATGGTCTTAAATAGAGGCTGCTGTAGTCACAGAATGGGATGCCCCAAAAAGGAGTGCACCTGGCAGGGACCAGTAGTGCTATGCACAGCAAAAGTGTCTTTATCAGGCCTAATTTCAATTATAATAGGTGCAAATGGTTATATGGTCTTAAATAGAGGCTGGTGTAGTCACAGAATGGGATGCCACAACAGGAGTGCACCTGGGACCAGTAGTAGCATGCACAGCAAAAGTGTCTTTATCAGGCCTATTTTCAATTAGAATAAGTGCAAATGGTTATGTTCTTAAATAGAGGCTGGTGTAGTCACAGAATGGGATGCCCCAACAGGAATGCACCTGGCAGGCAGCAGTAAGAATATGCACAGCAAAAGTGTCTTTATCAGGCCTAATTTCAATTAGAATAAGTGCAAATGGTTATATGGTCTTAAATAGAGGCTGCTGTAGTCACAGAATGGGATGCCCCAAACAGGAGTGCACCTGGCAGGGACCAGTAGTGCTATGCACAGCTAAAGTGTCTTTATCAGGCCTAATTTCAATTATAATAGGTGCAAATGGTTATATGGTCTTAAATAGAGGCTGGTGTAGTCACAGAATGGGATGCCCCAACAGGAGTGCACCTGGCAGGCAGCAGTAAGAATATGCACAGCAAAAGTGTCTTTATCAGGCCTAATTTCAATTATAATATGTGCAAATGGTTATATGGTCTTAAATAGAAGCTGGTGTAGTCACAGAATGGGATGCCCCAACAGGAGTGCACCTGGCAGGGACCAGTAGTGCTATGCACAGCAAAAGTGTCTTTATCAGGCCTAATTTCAATTAGAATAAGTGCAAATGGTTATATGGTCTTAAATAGAGGCTGCTGTAGTCACAGAATGGGATGCCTCAAAAAGGAGTGCACCTGGCAGGGACCAGTAGTGCTATGCACAGCAAAAGTGTCTTTATCAGGCCTAATTTCAAATATAATAGGTGCAAATGGTTATATGGTCTTAAATAGAGGCTGGTGTAGTCACAGAATGGGATCCCACAACAGGAGTGCACCTGGGACCAGTAGTAGCATGCACAGCAAAAGTGTCTTTATCAGGCCTATTTTCAATTAGAATAAGTGCAAATGGTTATGTTCTTAAATAGAGGCTGGTGTAGTCACAGAATGGGATGCCCCAACAGGAGTGCACCTGGCAGGCAGCAGTAAGAATATGCACAGCAAAAGTGTCTTTATCAGGCCTAATTTCAATTAGAATAAGTGCAAATGGTTATATGGTCTTAAATAGAGGCTGCTGTAGTCACAGAATGGGATGCCCCAAACAGGAGTGCACCTGGCAGGGACCAGTAGTGCTATGCACAGCAAAAGTGTCTTTATCAGGCCTAATTTCAGTTATAATAGGTGCAAATGGTTATATGGTCTTAAATAGAGGCTGGTGTAGTCACAGAATGGGATGCCCCAACAGGAGTGCACCTGGCAGGCAGCAGTAAGAATATGCACAGCAAAAGTGTCTTTATCAGGCCTAATTTCAATTATAATAGGTGCAAATGGTTATATGGTCTTAAATAGAGGCTGGTGTAGTCACAGAATGGGATGCCACAACAGGAGTGCACCTGGGACCAGTAGTAGCATGCACAGCAAAAGAGTCTTTATCAGGCCTAATTTCAATTATAATAGGTGCAAATGGTTATATGGTCTTAAATAGAGGCTGGTGTAGTCACAGAATGGGATGCCACAACAGGAGTGCACCTGGGACCAGTAGTAGCATGCACAGCAAAAGTGTCTTTATCAGGCCTATTTTCAATTAGAATAAGTGCAAATGGTTATGTTCTTAAATAGAGGCTGGTGTAGTCACAGAATGGGATGCCACAACAGGAGTGCACCTGCCAGGCAGCAGTAAGAATATGCACAGCAAAAGTGTCTTTATCAGGCCTAATTTCAATTATAATAGGTGCAAATGGTTATATGGTCTTAAATAGAGGCTGGTGTAGTCACAGAATGGAATGCCCCAACAGGAGTGCACCTGGCAGGGACCAGTGGTGCTATGCACAGCAAAAGTGTCTTTATCAGGCCTAATTTTAATTAGAATAAGTGCAAATGGTTATATGGTCTTAAATAGAGGCTGCTGTAGTCACAGAATGGGATGCCCCAAAAAGGAGTGTACCTGGCATGGACCAGTAGTGCTATGCACAGCAAAAGTGTCTTTATCAGGCCTAATTTCAATTATAATAGGTGCAAATGGTTATATGGTCTTAAATAGAGGCTGCTGTAGTCACAGAATGGGATGCCCCAACAGGAGTGCACCTGGCAGGCAGCAGTAAGAATATGCACAGCAAAAGTGTCTTTATCAGGCCTAATTTCAATTAGAATAAGTGCAAATGGTTATATGGTCTTAAATAGAGGCTGCTGTAGTCACAGAATGGGATGCCCCAAAAAGGAGTGCACCTGGCAGGGACCAGTAGTGCTATGCACAGCAAAAGTGTCTTTATCAGGCCTAATTTCAATTATAATAGGTGCAAATGGTTATATGGTCTTAAATAGAGGCTGGTGTAGTCACAGAATGGGATGCCACAACAGGAGTGCACCTGGCAGGCAGCAGTAAGAATATGCACAGCAAAAGTGTCTTTATCAGGCCTAATTTCAATTAGAATAAGTGCAAATGGTTATATGGTCTTAAATAGAGGCTGGTGTAGTCACAGAATGGGATGCCACAACAGGAGTGCACCTGGGACCAGTAGTAGCATGCACAGCAAAAGTGTCTTTATCAGGCCTAATTTCAATTAGAATAAGTGCAAATGGTTATGTTCTTAAATAGAGGCTGGTGTAGTCACAGAATGGGATGCCACAACAGGAGTGCACCTGGCAGGCAGCAGTAAGAATATGCACAGCAGAAGTGTCTTTATCAGGCCTAATTTCAATTAGAATAAATGCAAATGGTTATATGGTCTTAAATAGAGGCTGCTGTAGTCACAGAATGGGATGCCCCAAAAAGGAGTGCACCTGGCAGGGACCAGTAGTGCTATGCACAGCAAAAGTGTCTTTATCAGGCCTAATTTCAATTATAATAGGTGCAAATGGTTATATGGTCTTAAATAGAGGCTGGTGTAGTCACAGAATGGGATGCCACAACAGGAGTGCACCTGGGACCAGTAGTAGCATGCACAGCAAAAGTGTCTTTATCAGGCCTATTTTCAATTAGAATAAGTGCAAATGGTTATGTTCTTAAATAGAGGCTGGTGTAGTCACAGAATGGGATGCCCCAACAGGAGTGCACCTGCCAGGCAGCAGTAAGAATATGCACAGCAAAAGTGTCTTTATCAGGCCTAATTTCAATTAGAATAAGTGCAAATGGTTATATGGTCTTAAATAGAGGCTGGTGTAGTCACAGAATGGGATGCCACAACAGGAGTGCACCTGGGACCAGTAGTAGCATGCACAGCAAAAGAGTCTTTATCAGGCCTAATTTCAATTATAATAGGTGCAAATGGTTATATGGTGTTAAATAGAGGCTGGTGTAGTCACAGAATGGGATGCCACAACAGGAGTGCACCTGGCAGGCAGCAGTAAGAATATGCACAGCAAAAGTGTCTTTATCAGGCCTAATTTCAATTATAATAGGTGCAAATGGTTATATGGTCTTTAATAGAGGCTGGTGTAGTCACAGAATGGGATGCCCCAACAGGAGTGCACCTGGCAGGGACCAGTAGTGCTATGCACAGCAAAAGTGTCTTTATCAGGCCTAATTTCAATTAGAATAAGTGCAAATGGTTATATGGTCTTAAATAGAGGCTGCTGTAGTCACAGAATGGGATGCCCCAAAAAGGAGTGCACCTGGCAGGGACCAGTAGTGCTATGCACAGCAAAAGTGTCTTTATCAGGCCTAATTTCAATTATAATAGGTGCAAATGGTTATATGGTCTTAAATAGAGGCTGGTGTAGTCACAGAATGGGATGCCACAACAGGAGTGCACCTGGGACCAGTAGTAGCATGCACAGCAAAAGTGTCTTTATCAGGCCTATTTTCAATTAGAATAAGTGCAAATGGTTATGTTCTTAAATAGAGGCTGGTGTAGTCACAGAATGGGATGCCCCAACAGGAATGCACCTGGCAGGCAGCAGTAAGAATATGCACAGCAAAAGTGTCTTTATCAGGCCTAATTTCAATTAGAATAAGTGCAAATGGTTATATGGTCTTAAATAGAGGCTGCTGTAGTCACAGAATGGGATGCCCCAAACAGGAGTGCACCTGGCAGGGACCAGTAGTGCTATGCACAGCTAAAGTGTCTTTATCAGGCCTAATTTCAATTATAATAGGTGCAAATGGTTATATGGTCTTAAATAGAGGCTGGTGTAGTCACAGAATGGGATGCCCCAACAGGAGTGCACCTGGCAGGCAGCAGTAAGAATATGCACAGCAAAAGTGTCTTTATCAGGCCTAATTTCAATTATAATATGTGCAAATGGTTATATGGTCTTAAATAGAAGCTGGTGTAGTCACAGAATGGGATGCCCCAACAGGAGTGCACCTGGCAGGGACCAGTAGTGCTATGCACAGCAAAAGTGTCTTTATCAGGCCTAATTTCAATTAGAATAAGTGCAAATGGTTATATGGTCTTAAATAGAGGCTGCTGTAGTCACAGAATGGGATGCCTCAAAAAGGAGTGCACCTGGCAGGGACCAGTAGTGCTATGCACAGCAAAAGTGTCTTTATCAGGCCTAATTTCAAATATAATAGGTGCAAATGGTTATATGGTCTTAAATAGAGGCTGGTGTAGTCACAGAATGGGATCCCACAACAGGAGTGCACCTGGGACCAGTAGTAGCATGCACAGCAAAAGTGTCTTTATCAGGCCTATTTTCAATTAGAATAAGTGCAAATGGTTATGTTCTTAAATAGAGGCTGGTGTAGTCACAGAATGGGATGCCCCAACAGGAGTGCACCTGGCAGGCAGCAGTAAGAATATGCACAGCAAAAGTGTCTTTATCAGGCCTAATTTCAATTAGAATAAGTGCAAATGGTTATATGGTCTTAAATAGAGGCTGCTGTAGTCACAGAATGGGATGCCCCAAACAGGAGTGCACCTGGCAGGGACCAGTAGTGCTATGCACAGCAAAAGTGTCTTTATCAGGCCTAATTTCAATTATAATAGGTGCAAATGGTTATATGGTTTTAAATAGAGGCTGGTGTAGTCACAGAATGGGATGCCCCAACAGGAGTGCACCTGGCAGGCAGCAGTAAGAATATGCACAGCAAAAGTGTCTTTATCAGGCCTAATTTTAATTATAATAGTTGCAAATGGTTATATGGTCTTAAATAGAGGCTGGTGTAGTCACAGAATGGGATGCCCCAACAGGAGTGCACCTGGCAGGGACCAGTAGTGCTATGCACAGCAAAAGTGTCTTTATCAGGCCTAATTTCAATTAGAATAAGTGCAAATGGTTATATGGTCTTAAATAGAGGCTGCTGTAGTCACAGAATGGGATGCCCCAAAAAGGAGTGCACCTGGCAGGGACCAGTAGTGCTATGCACAGCAAAAGTGTCTTTATCAGGCCTAATTTCAATTATAATAGGTGCAAATGGTTATATGGTCTTAAATAGAGGCTGGTGTAGTCACAGAATGGGATGCCACAACAGGAGTGCACCTGGGACCAGTAGTAGCATGCACAGCAAAAGTGTCTTTATCAGGCCTATTTTCAATTAGAATAAGTGCAAATGGTTATGTTCTTAAATAGAGGCTGGTGTAGTCACAGAATGGGATGCCCCAACAGGAGTGCACCTGGCAGGCAGCAGTAAGAATATGCACAGCAAAAGTGTCTTTATCAGGCCTAATTTCAATTAGAATAAGTGCAAATGGTTATATGGTTTTAAATAGAGGCTGCTGTAGTCACAGAATGGGATGCCCCAAACAGGAGTGCACCTGGCAGGGACCAGTAGTGCTATGCACAGCAAAAGTGTCTTTATCAGGCCTAATTTCAATTATAATAGGTGCAAATGGTTATATGGTCTTAAATAGAGGCTGGTGTAGTCACAGAATGGGATGCCCCAACAGGAGTGCACCTGGCAGGCAGCAGTAAGAATATGCACAGCAAAAGTGTCTTTTTCAGGCCTAATTTCAATTATAATAGGTGCAAATGGTTATATGGTCTTAAATAGAGGCTGGTGTAGTCACAGAATGGGATGCCCCAACAGGAGTGCACCTGGCAGGGACCAGTAGTGCTATGCACAGCAAAAGTGTCTTTATCAGGCCTAATTTCAATTAGAATAAGTGCAAATGGTTATATGGTCTTAAATAGAGGCTGCTGTAGTCACAGAATGGGATGCCCCAAAAAGGAGTGCACCTGGCAGGGACCAGTAGTGCTATGCACAGCAAAAGTGTCTTTATCAGGCCTAATTTCAATTATAATAGGTGCAAATGGTTATATGGTCTTAAATAGAGGCTGGTGTAGTCACAGAATGGGATGCCACAACAGGAGTGCACCTGGGACCAGTAGTAGCATGCACAGCAAAAGTGTCTTTATCAGGCCTATTTTCAATTAGAATAAGTGCAAATGGTTATGTTCTTAAATAGAGGCTGGTGTAGTCACAGAATGGGATGCCCCAACAGGAGTGCACCTGGCAGGCAGCAGTAAGAATATGCACAGCAAAAGTGTCTTTATCAGGCCTAATTTCAATTAGAATAAGTGCAAATGGTTATATGGTCTTAAATAGAGGCTGCTGTAGTCACAGAATGGGATGCCCCAAACAGGAGTGCACCTGGCAGGGACCAGTAGTGCTATGCACAGCAAAAGTGTCTTTATCAGGCCTAATTTCAGTTATAATAGGTGCAAATGGTTATATGGTCTTAAATAGAGGCTGGTGTAGTCACAGAATGGGATGCCCCAACAGGAGTGCACCTGGCAGGCAGCAGTAAGAATATGCACAGCAAAAGTGTCTTTATCAGGCCTAATTTCAATTATAATAGGTGCAAATGGTTATATGGTCTTAAATAGAGGCTGGTGTAGTCACAGAATGGGATGCCCCAACAGGAGTGCACCTGGCAGGGACCAGTAGTGCTATGCACAGCAAAAGTGTCTTTATCAGGTCAAATTTCAATTAGAATAAGTGCAAATGGTTATATGGTCTTAAATAGAGGCTGCTGTAGTCACAGAATGGGATGCCCCAAAAAGGAGTGCACCTGGCAGGCAGCAGTAAGAATATGCACAGCAAAAGTGTCTTTATCAGGCCTAATTTCAATTATAATAGGTGCAAATGGTTATATGGTCTTAAATAGAGGCTGGTGTAGTCACAGAATGGGATGCCCCAAACGGGGGTGCACCTGGCAGGGACCAGTAGTGCTATGCACAGCAAAAGTGTCTTTATCAGGCCTAATTTCAATTATAATAGGTGCAAATGGTTATATGGTCTTAAATAGAGGCTGGTGTAGTCACAGAATGGGATGCAACAACAGGAGTGCACCTGGCAGGCAGCAATAAGAATATGCAAAGCAAAAGTGTCTTTATCAGGCCTAATTTCAATTAGAATAAGTGCAAATGGTTATATGGTCTTAAATAGAGGCTGCTGTAGTCACAGAATGGGATGCCCCAAAAAGGAGTGCACCTGGCAGGGACCAGTAGTGCTATGCACAGCAAAAGTGTCTTTATCAGGCCTAATTTCAATTAGAATAAGTGCAAATGGTTATATGGTCTTAAATAGAGGATGGTGTAGTCACAGAATGGGCTTAAGATCAGTTCAGTATATATGCACAGTTAGTTAGTATAAGCAGCCTGAAAACGCTAACAAAGCCAGTCAGCCAGCCAGTAACAAACACTCAGGCTGGATGAAAAAAAAAAAATCTCACTGTGACTGCCTCCGATTTTTCCTAACTTTCCCTGTTTTTCGCTGACTTTCTGTCTGTCTCCTGCCTGTCTCCTGCCTGTCTCCAGCCTGTCCCTGTCTGTCCCTGCCTGTCTAACTGCCTCTCCCTCACTACAACGTTCTGTCTCTCACGAATGCAATGAGAAATGAGGAAGGAGAAGCAAGATGGCCGACTTAAATAGCGTTGTGACGTCACCGGGCTTGCTGGCTGCTGATAGGCTGCATGTGACTGTCCCAGCTTGCACTGGCGCGGGGTTGATGTCTGGACATGTCCCGTCCGCCATCTTAGAATGCCTGTAATGTAAATGAATGGATGTTAAAGGAAAACTTCGAGCGATCGAATCGCGGGGAAATTCGGATTCGATGCGAATCGAATTTTTCATGAAATTCGGATCGAATCCGGGTTCGTCCAGATCGATTCGCTCATCCCTAGTACTGGCACCCAGCTTATAAGATTTTTGGGGATGGGTGGGAGGATGCATATGCACACTGAAATGTTTGATACTTCACTACTACTACTACTATTTGAAATCATTTCAAATTGTTTTTTTTTTTCTGTAACTGTTAAATGGCTTCTATATTCTCTTCACATTATATGTGGCTCCCGACCACCATTTAAAGCGGTCCTTAACTCTGAATAAGAGTCTATCTTATATGTTTCCCACACCCTGTACATAGATTGCTCACATTAAAAATCATCCTACCTGCATCTATTGCATGTTATGAGTCTTTAAACATTCAAGATGGGGGCTCATGGGACATCAGGCAGCCTGCAAACAGGAAGTGCCTTCTGACTGTGCTGTTCTGCATTCTGGGATTGCTGACCATTTCCTGACCCCAGCTCTGCTCTGTCTGAGCAAAGCACAACTATAACCCACCCCCCTGTACTTTATCCCACTCTCCTCTCCTCAGTAAGTGTGATGCTTCTGAGTCAAGATGGCAGCACCCGTATCCTAAAGTCCTGAACAGAGTTGCAGCCCAGTGGGGGAAAGAATAATAAGTGACTAAAAACTTAAAATATATGAATTTTATATGCTGAGGAATCGTTTTTTAAGGGTTTTCACTTTTCAATAAATCATGGTGAAGGTCCGGTTTAAGTGCTGAATGTGTGATGGTAAATGGTAAGAAAGGTTGGGCACCCCTGCAAAATTTAAAGATAATGAATAAAACCATGGTTCTATCATATGCCACATTATACCGCCACAACTGTCGATCAAATTTCTGACACAAGCAATTATAAATTACAAAATTGTCAAATGGTTACATCAAAATTTAATTAAAAAAGTATTGCAGAACACATTAGACTGTCAGAAGGTCTGAGGTTGGTTACTGCACAAATTAGACATTGCACACATAAGAAGAGCTTTTGCAGAGGGCTATTATGCAGATCAGGGTCTGAGAAGCGTTGTTTATGGGGGTTACAGAACAGATTTAAGTTACAAAGGGACTTTGTGGTAGCTTGTGGTACAGATATGAGCAGCTTAATGGTGGGCTGCTGTTGGATCAGAGGTTTTGGAATGGGACGTAACAGATCAACGCTTAATCATAAATTACCCCCACCACTCAGATTAAAGAGATTGTCCAGGCCAAAAAAAGCAAACCTTCCTTACCTGACAGCCACGGACATAATTCCATGGAGTTCTACACTATGCAATGGTCTGGTTTCGGTGCTCAGAAGCTGAGCCTCCCCTTCCCCTGAGAGTGGCCATCACTGAGACCATATCAACGATGGATGTTTACATGATGCACTCTGTTAGGGAAAGGCGGGTCACATAATATTAATAATCAAACTAACAATCGAGCACCTATGATTACGCAGGCCAATTTCCCAAATTACCGTACGTTCGCCTGCCTATTGGGACTACAAGGCCCAGGGTGGCCACAGATACACAGATTCTTGGCTAAGGCAAAAAGATTGCTTAAGTTAAATACAGGTTTTTATGCAATAAGCAAACTAGGCAGTTATTACAAACATTCTGACTATGATGGAATTAATACAAATGCTGTTCTAAGTTGTGGGTTACATTTTATAGGTACAGTGAGTTACCAGCAAAGATGCTTGCCTTAATATGCAGATGTAAGGGCAGACTAGATGGACCGTATGGTCTCCTTCTGCCGTCAACCTTCTATGTTTCAACCTTCTATGTAGATTCAGAGTAGTGATGATGGGCTCCCACAGGGAAGTGTGTGGACAGCTTATGGAAAATCCGAGCACCTCCAGCTCACACATGTTACGCAACCTCCCCCAGAGAGTGACCCATTCCTGGTCTCCCAGGCCTACCTTTAAGCTCGGTCTCTGCCCCTTCACCCTCCCTCCTCCTAGACACGGATCCTGGGGAATTATTTTGTAACACCATATGCTATCACACCTCCCCAGCTAAGGGGGATCTTGGCTCGATGTCTGCAGACTGCTGCACCCTCGATGTCTGACAAAGGTGTTAGGGGAGCCACAGGGGGGGCTTTCAACCTGGAACTGCCTTTTCTGAGTGTCAGGCCCATATATGGACTTCCTTTTCCTTCTTGCTTTGTAAGAGTGACATTTTCTAGGAACAGCAAATCTTAAAGGGGGGAGCCGAGAATCAGCAATAAAATGAAATATAATATTTGCCCTACTCCTTACACCCCCCATTTTGTCACTCAATAAGTGAGCCTACTCAATAATGACTGGAAGCAGGAGAGCACACCAAGGCCATTTGGGAAGTGTGCAGCACTGGTTTGGAATTTTGTAGAAACAGGACCGCTTTTGTTTTTATTTTCCATTAACATGAACTTTAAAGCAGACCAAATCCTGCTTCTTGCCTACTCTCAGGGTTGTAAAACCCCAGGATTTGCCAGAAAATAACCTTCCTCAGGGTTTTCACTGTGCGTTTGCTGCCCACAGCCACATACCCAGCATCTCTGTACTGAGGCGCACTCCGACTGGAGGGGGCCTAGGGATGCAGCCAGCGGGCTTGTCACATCACCCTGCAAATTTGAGATCAGCCAATTGGTGATCTCATATTTGCAGGTGGATGTGGCTGCAATGGGGAAAAAACTGTTTATTTAAAAACAGCACGGCTGAGTCAGCTGCAGTGCCCTAGCTACTCTGGAGGATTTTGGGAGACACAAAAATCATTGTCATAAGGTGCTCTCCCTGTTTAGAATTATTGGCAGTCAATTGTAGACCCTTCTACGCTCCAAGGGAATTTTCCTCATTTATCCTTATTGGTGTCTACATTCCTTCGCAGGCATCCGTAAAAACTGCTTTAGATGGATTAGTTGACTGCATTACTGAATGTGAAAGGAAATTTCCCCAGGCCCTCATCCTCGTAATGGGTGATTTCAATCAAGCTAAGCTCAATCTAGAAATGCCGAAGTTCATCCAGCATATTACCTGTCCCACCAGAGGCGGTAATTCCCTTGACCATTGCTACACTATGATAAAAGGTGCATACAAACCTATAGTCAAAGCAGCACTTGGTTATTCTGATCACGCCCTTATCCACCTGGTACCTGCATACAGGCAGCAATTGAAAAACAGCAGGCCTTCCTACATTACTACTAAGAAGTGGACGGAGCAAGCAAAATCCAACCTACAAGCATGCTTCGAATCCACTAATTGGGAAATCTTCAAAGATCCAAATAACATCAATGACTGGACTGGCAAGGCAACATCTTACATCAAGTTCTGTGAAGACATGCTGATTCAGACTAGAACCTACAGGAAGCAGGAGAACAACAAACCTTGGTTTAGGAGGTCGATCAAGGCCCTCAGAGTTAAAAAGGAGGAAGCCCACAAAAATGGCAATCTTCCTGAATACAGAAGACTCCGGAATAAGCTTTCAAAAGAGATAAAAGCTGCTAAAAGGCTATACTCAACTAGGCTGGAGGAGAAATTTTCTTCTGCCAATCCCAAAGCACTTTGAAATGGCTTAAGACATATTACCAACTTCAAGGGCTCCTCCCCTTCCATTACTCCGAACAACTTCTACAGCCGGTTTGAAACAGAGAAGTCTGTTGGCAGTACTCACCCTGCTAATCCCCTACCATGTGTAGGCAGCTCACCCCATCCAGACTGTCCGTCCAATCTGGACTTTGAAGTATCAGACGTCAGGAAGCTTCTAATGTCCCTCAACCCCAGGAAGGCATCTGGTCCTGATGGCATTTCCACAACATGCCTCAAGGTATGTGCAGAACAGATTGCTCCAGTCCTAACCGACATCTTTAGGAGTTCACTAGAGGGTGGAATAGTCCCTGACTGTTTGAAGAGCTCATTTATTATCCCAGTCCCAAAATCTTCATCCGCTTCGGTCTTGAATGACTTCAGACCCATTGCTCTGACTCCTGTGGTCATAAAGATATTCGAACAACTGGTCATGTCATTCCTCAAGGAGGCCACAGGTTCTTTTTGGGATCCACTACAGTTCGCATACAAAGCAAACAGATCAGCAGAGGATGCGGTCAATCTGGCGATCAAGTACACATTAGATCACGTTGATCGTCCCAAGTCATATGCTAGACTGTTATTCGTGGACTTCTCATCTGCTTTCAACACCATTGATCCACAAATTCTCCATGAGAAGTTGCTCTCCTTGGGCATCCCACTAAACTTATCAGGCTGGATTTTTAGTTTTCTGACAGGCAGGTCACAGAGGGTCAAACTGGGACCCTTTGTTTCCACATCCAGGATCACACACATGGGTGCACCACAGGGGTGCGTCCTGTCTCCCCTACTCTTCTCACTTTACACCAATGACTTCATCTCCTCAGATCCATCGGTCAAGATCATTAAATACGCTGACGATACCACCTTAGCAGGCCTTATCAGTGACAATGATGAGTCTAGCTATAGGGCCCACGTAGAAACCCTTGAATCCTGGAGCAAAGCAAACAAGCTTATACTGAATACTCATAAAACAGTTGAACTTATAATCAAATTTAGGCGTTCCCACCAATCACACCATCCCATTTTGATTGGTGAGGAGACTGTCAAGATTGTAACCAGTGCTAAATTTCTTGGTACTCAGATCACACAGGACCTGAAGTGGAGCAAGCAAGCGTCTGCTATCTTAGAGAAGGCCCAACAGAGGCTATACTTCCTTAGACAGTGGATAAAATACGGTTTGTCTAAAAAGATCTTGAAAGCATTCTACAACGGTGCCATTGGATCAATCCTGACCAGTTCATGTACAGTCTGGTACGACGGGGCCTCAGCCAAAGACAAGCAGAGGCTGAAGAGAATAACCAGGATTGCTGAGAGGTTAATTGGATCTCCCCCACCTTCTCTGGATGATCAATACTTGAGCAGAATCTCCTCAAGGGCTAAGAAGATATCTGGAGACTCGACGCACCCAGGTCATCCCTTCTTCAGGCTCCTACCATCGCGCCGCAGATTCATGGCTCATTCAACCAAAACTTCCAGACACAAAAACAGTTTTTTTCCTCTGGCCGTTTTGGCTTTGAATAATCCCAGTGTGTGAGTGGCACTTAACTCCATCCTGCTCTGCATTGCTGATAATTATGTTAGTCTCTATAGATTTACCTGAACTGAATCGTAATTCTTGTTATTCTATGTTATGTATGTAATTGTTATAGCTCTCATGGTGTATTTCCTTGCCAAAAAAGCATTCCTTGTTTGTACCCTGTACTTACTTGGTGGTTCAATAAAGTATTGAAGTATTGAAGTATTAATACTGGGAAAGAAAATAATATCATTGACATATAATACAGGATCTCATGTCAAGTGGGTAACATACAAAAAAACAATGAGTTATAGACAGCTAGGAGATTAAAAATGATACCCCAAGCCAAAAAAGACCTTCCTGCTGATCCTGGATTAGAACATCTCTGTCCTTAGAGCTCATGGGGTATATGACTATGGGCTATAGCTTAGTTATGTTTCCATGTTTCTATTGAAAAAGGTTATCCGCACAGCCAAAATATCTTGTGACAATATTAGACTGGATGCTGGCTGAGGGAGAGCCACGGCCCAAAAAGGCTGGGCATGTATCTATGTACAAAAAGTGGGCTGCCAGTACAGACCACAAGGCCCTCCCCTATCTATGTGAATCAGCCGCTCTACAGATTGTATATTCAAAGTTCAATATTTATTATTGTAATAGCCAAAAACATACACATTAAAACCAATTAAAAATATGTGCACGAGATGGGGGACATAACGGACTAGTATCAATTTCCATGTTTCTACATTGGAATATGTACAGTATTTCCCTGGTTATTTTAAAGTGGACCAAAAGCAGTCCTGGAGTATTATAGATTCCAGAGCCACTTTTCCTATTCCCTCTCCCTGGTACATTATGATTTGGGATACCCAGCTTTGTAAACCCCCTGGATTCCCAGTAGAACTTAATTATCCATTGATCCAATGGCAGATGTGTGGGCCGCACTACGCTATACCTTTAGCCTTTTAGATCAGACTTAGACCTTTAAAAGCTAGCCGGGATGTGACCGTCGGTACGCTGGGCTCTATTCAGCTCTGGTCTCCTGGGTAAGAGAATTTGAATAGAGTTGAGAATTTGTCAGCGCTATTGGGTTCTGCTCCACTTTATTTCTCCATTTGTGCATGTATGTCTAAAATTAGTCACCTTAGTTATTGAAGCTTTATGTCACCCTATTCAACCGGATAGAAAACTTGTAACATTGTTAGAAAGTATCGTACCTTTTCAGGAAGGAGCCATCTATTTTGAGTTTCCTCTGGGCACGCAGAATCCCCTTCATACAGTTGATGACCAGTGGAACCCTGAAGAGAGCACCAATATTGGTCCTGGTTGCCACTGTTGTCCTTAAACAAAGACATAAGGATCAATGGAGCCTAAATGTATAGGACTTCCTAGCCTTAAAGTGGAACTCCACTTTCATTGATTAGAAAACAATCTGCTGGTTAGCTCTGGGCAGGGAATTAAACCTCATATCAAATCCTTACCTGTTTTTGTTTAAGGGATGAAAATATTAGGGTTGATTCAGTACCATAAAAACTGTTTTTCTCACTTTTCTCACTTACTTTGACAGAAAATGCTTTTTTCATGATTTTATTTCTTTGGTGCAATTCAGCAGTATTTTTAGCTGAGTAATTTTTCTTTTAAATTGCACAGCTAAATACGAGGCTGAATTGCACCAAGGAAAAAAATCATGAGAAAAAGTGTTTTTTCTAAAAAAAAATGTGAGAAATAAACTCTCACGGTGCTGAATTAGAAATGTCTGATAAAGTTCTTCTGAAAGTTTTGAGATGACAGTGAACCAAGCACAGGAAAATAGAAAGCAATTTCTGGCCTGTCCATCACAGTGTAGAGGAAATTAGTTTTTTGTTAAAGGGGCAGTCAAGGCAATGGTAATAATGGGACAACAAGCTGCTCATTGGGCTGTTCTTTGTGCCTCTCCTCCATTTCCTGCAGCGCACTGTAAATGCTGTAACAGGATCATACTCCTCTGTTCTATGACCATACTCCAGATATGGTTGCATGGCCTCCCTGTTCCTCAGGGCTTCTAGTCTGAGTAGGAACAGCAAGCCATAGCCCACTGGGAGCGCTAAGGGACAGGGGTGGACCTGTAATCACATTTAGAGTATGGTTGTGAAAGAATAAACAGGAAAGGAGGGTCTGCCACAGCATCTGCAGGACTTGGAGGAGAGGCACACGGGGTAGGTTTCAGGTGAGATTCTTGGTGCCTTAATATTGCTGTACTGTCCCTTTAAGAAAGTGGAGTTTTCCTTTAAGACATACAGTCCTTTCCAGGTTAAGATTTATGCACAAAATACAATATTATTGGGGTGCTCGTACTATAGGGTATAGAAAATAATTACTTTGAAAAATACATTAAAATACTTAGCTGGCCACTTTAATGTTTAAAGGTTTGAAAACTGTCCACCAGCTAAACAAATAAAGTGGCACTAAAAACTACTATAGGACACTTTTAATCTGCATCCCAGGGACATCCAAATTAGTGAATGCTTCTCTGTTTAAAGTGGACCAAAACCCATGGTCCAACAGCTCTGGAATCTATAAGATTCTAGGGCCACTTGATTCCCTCCCCCCGGGGCATCCAGAATCGGGATGCCCCACTTTGTGAAACTCCCTCAGATCGCCCAGAAACTTCTTCACCGGTCCAAAAGCAGCGGCCGCATCCCCACTATCCCCACTATGACCCCCAGGCATTTGTGAATGGGGGAATGTGGCAGCCAGCGCGCCCGGATCCGCTCGCTTAGACAAGCTCTTAGACAAAGGGGCAGGAGCGGATCGAAGAGCACTGATTGGACGAAAGCCCATGCAAGCGCTGTAGGACTGAGGAAGGGTAAGTCAGATCGGGCGACAAAGCGGGGCACCCCCGACCCGGGTGTCCATGGGGCAAGGACCAAAACCCAGAATAGTCAAAATCCTGGGCTTGGGTCCACTTTAAAGAGACTTTGGGGGCCAACAGAGCCCAGTTCAGGGCCACCATTGCGGCAAGAGGCTTCTCTAAAACCTGCAGGTTGCAAAATACTAACCTCTCTACAGTCCTGTTGCTGTGGCAACCATGCATCCACCTCCAGAGCATCCTGAATGGGGGATGTCCACTGGCTGAGAGTCTGCTAGAAAGCCAGAAACTCAGACTGGGCTTTGCACCCAGGACACGTTGTCCCAGTAGGTTTTACTGGGAGGGCAGTGATCATGCAGAGTTGGAATGCTCTTGGCGGATTTAAGAGTTTAGACTGGAGGTACACTTAAAGGGAAATTCCAGGCAATGGCCATATTAAAGGAGCACTATCGCGAAATTGTGTAATATTAAAAAAAACATATAAACACTTTAGCTAGTAAGGGGAGGGGTCACTTATACACCCAACTGAATAAAACTCCCTCCAAGCTTGTGGTTTTCTTCCCCTGGTAGGAATAAAATCCTGGGGTTACAGGTTTAGTCTATGAGGGGTGACAGAGTCTGTCACCCGAGATGTCCCCTTCCTTCGTTTAAAATAAAAAAACAAGCCTGGATGGATATTTCTCGATACCAGGTGTATAAGTGATCCCTCCCCCTCCATCCAGCATATTTATATGGATTTTTATCATTGGGCCATTTTTTCGCGATAGTGCTCCTTTAAGGCAGCAAGGAGTTCTACAAGTAAAGCTGCTCACCTGTGAAGGCATCTCACCGGACACAGTGAATATACTAAGATTATATATATAAGAATATATAAGATATATATAAATATATACTAAGAATATATAAGATTTCAAGTTATTTAACAATAGACAGTTGTCAAAACAGACAATTTGAAGTTCTGGAACTTGCTGGTCCTGATACATTTTCAGCAAGGAGTCTCCTGAAGCTTGTCCCATGTGCCACTCCCCCCTCTTTTTCTTTCCATTCTTCCATTACCACAATCCAAATGTGGTCACACAGTCGACCCTGTACCTTAGTGCTCCTAGGAGTTTTGAGCCCAGTCGGTGTTAAGTGAGTGGCGTGACAAGCTCGCAAGGGCAAAGTTTGGAGACCTGCTACAGCATCTACAGAGCACTGCAGGAAATGGAGGAAAGACACATAGGAAAGGCTTCAGGCAAGTTAATTGTTGCCGTATTGTTGCCATTCCTTGGACACCCCCTTTAAATCAAGAAATAAAGTCAGCTGATATTGAATACTTCCACATTCCTTTGTATGGCTGCCAATCATGTGATTGCCAGCAACCATTTAGATTTGCAGGGACATTGGGCGCACAGCTGACTTGACTTTAGTTCTTATTTAAAGTGGATCAAACCGTTTGGGATACACTGTGACCCCCATCACCCTCCCCCAGTATCTCAGACAATGCTGCCTTGTTGGTGGCCCAGTTAAAAAAATGCGGGGTTTTCCACAGCCACATCCACTTTGCACTTTTGAGATTGCTGATTGGCTAACGTCAAGAGTGCTGGATGCCATAGGCCAGCTGGCTGCATCCCCAGCTTTGTCTTTGGGCGCACCCGCTCCCACGCACATCCATTCAGATAGGGAAGCCGGGTATGTGGAGGCAGGTGATCGTAGCGTTGGGGGGGGGGGGGGCAGTGGTAAACGTGAGGTTACTGGGGACCCCAGGGGTATCACACAGCAGAGCATCCTGCCATAGGATGCCCTGGGAGCAGGCTAGCAGCGGGCCCTGGAGTCTTTTAGATTCCAGGGCCATCCCGCCAAGGTTTTTATCTACTTAAGTGCTACAATTCGTTTACTAAACTACTGATCATATTTTTAAGTGGTGAAGTTATAAATAGAAATAGTGTTCTACATTGGTTCAAAAAAAAATTGATAAAAGTGCTCAATATTTTATGACTAACAGCCTTAAAATAAACTTATAGGCCTTGATGTAGTAAGCAGCCCTTTAAAAACATGGCCACCTATGATCTTTGGATCACATGCGTACAATGTGTGGGTGATCAGGTTTTAGGGTCACATGCGAGCATTTCATGTTATGCCAGCACCTGACACCCGCATTGAGCACAGTTGGAAAACAAGCATTTTACTTCCATCCTGGCTGAGGGAGAAAGCTTACTCTGCTGCCTACATTGTATGTATATTCCTGGTGAGTATTTTTACTGGCATTCTGTAATGCCGCGTTTTATACTTAACATCAGCTTGAAAATCTTTTTGGAATATGTATTCCATTCAGAAAAATCTGCAGTAAATGGAAGAAAGTTATCTATATGTGAGAGAAAATCAGCCTGTAACACCTTTAAAGCAGACTAAATCCCTGGGACAGGACATATTTCCAGTTCCATACAGCAATGGTGTGCCTGAAAGGATTCCACATTATCATCACCCAAAACTGTTGTCGCAAGCCCTTTGTAATGTTTATTTGCGGCAAAGGATGTGCTTTGGGTCCACTATTGTTATGATATAGAAAAGATTCCTGTGGTCACACCATTAAGGTCTGCTGAAGTATGCTCCCAGGAAGGGAATGGAGGGTTTGGACACATACAGTATAATGTAATAGGTGATATTAAAATAGTTGACAGGTTAAACTAATACAGTGCTAAAAACCAAAATGTCTTTGGTCATTAAAGGGACACAATAATTCCTAAATATACGGTAAAAATAAAAAGCTGAATAAAAATGGATAGTGCAATATCAAAGGATACTTTCTGTTCTGTTTATTGCCTCTCTTTAATAAATGTAAATCTTAAAGTGGACCAAAACCCAGGATTTTGACTATCCTGGGTTTTGGTCCACTCCCCCGGGGCATCCCGATTGGGGGTTCCCCGCTATGTGAAACCCCCCAGATCGCCCACATCAACTCACCGCTGTCCTACACCGCTCGTCCAATCAACGCGTTCAGAGCCACTGAGCTATGCATGTCTGAGAGACGTCTTAGCTCAACGGCTCCGAGCGTGCTGACAGACGCATCACGTGCTTCCCTCTAACAGGGTCTTGAGCTTCGGGAGCTTCCAGTTGTGATGCAAAAACATCCATGTCCTATTTCACATACAGGTAGTCCTCGGGTTACGACGGTCTCGAGTTACGTCGTTTCGTGGTTACGACGCTTTATACGGCGTCTCATTACGAGTACTGCACACTGTATCCGGTTACTGTACATGAGAAAAACGAGTCTCCTTCACGCCATAACACCCTTCATTATGGCTCCCAAACGAAAGGTAGACTCATCTGATACCAGTGCATCAAAGAAAAGGAAGGCCATCACCATGGATAGGTGTTTGGATAGGCTAAGTGTTTGCAGTACTGTACTGTTATTATGGTACAGTACTGTATGAACGTATGATCCGACATACGTCGCAATTCGGTTTACGACGCCGCGTAAGAACGGATCAACGTCGTAAGTCGAGGACTACCTGTATAGCCTTCAAGGTTGAGGAGACTCTCTGCTAAAGGAGTAGTGGAGGAATATTCCCACCAAAAATCATTAAGATATCCATCTCACCTTAAGCTCTGGAACATTATATATTTCTAGGACTCCTCTCCTCAGCCATTGAGATTGATGTTGGTTGTCACTACAGGCCCCAGAATAATAAAAGGCAGTGAGCATAGCCTGGGGACATCAGAGAAGTGAAGCTCTCACTTGGACAAATGTAAAATCAAGAATAGCAAATGTCTTAGACTCATCCCAGCTTTCCAGGATTATCAGCTAAAAAGGGGTGTTGTGAAAACTGAAAAAGGGCACATTTAAAACAAGTCCTGTTGAATATCTAACTATGCAGACATACAGTATGAAAGCCATGATGTTTGCCATTTGGTGATGTTTGGTAAAGAATTTGGGAACAGGGACCAACCAAAATAGAAGAACACTAACTAAAGTATTGGTTACACACAGCTAAAAGCAGAAACCATAGGTGTCATCCGAAAATGAGAAGATTGGCCTCCTTGGTGTGCCCTTTTGCCAAAAACTTGCCCTTCTCCAAAAAAACTTTGACAGAAGTGTGCAGAAACTCCATTCTAGTGCAAATGATCCAAGTGCAAATGATCCAAGATTGATCTGATGGAATGAAGACAAACTTTGTCCTGTAGTTAAAGGTCATAATTCCCCCATTCCAGGCAAGGGCCCTACAATCGCTGGTGTCAGCATGTGGAGTGTTCAGTGCTGGAGATCACAAGCGCTGCACCAGGACGTTGCAGGCAGGGCTTTTGCGGATTGCTCTGAGCGATTTGCAAATGTCCGATTAACATGTAAAACTGCCCCTAGATTACCATGATGGGCAGCTTTTCACAGGCAGATGCGGGGAGCTCGTCCGAAAGTGCGAGCGCTCTGAATCTGCGCTGGGGTAAAGGCAGCCTGAGGCATGACTTTGTCTTTAGACTTATTCCTGCTTTACAAGCAAGATTTAGCCTTGTTGTTGAACCTAAACTTAGAGGATGATGATGACGTGTAGTAATTCTGTGTATTCATTTACAAAATCTTTATGAAAAAATCTAGAAGTTTGCGATACGTTGCTTTTTTCATGGCATGAGTATCCTGTGATCTGCTTGAGTACGTCTTTTTTATTTTTCTATGTAGCCAGAGGACCTTATACCAGTTCACAGGGTGAGCACTGGTCCCATACCAAAGGGCATAGGGGCTGGTATAATGGCAAGGAACAGCATCTTTGCCTGGTGTTGGCTTTTGGGGGAGGGGGGGGCGACACAATTTTTAATGTAAAATAAAATAAAAGTAAAATAAATACGCCTTTCATTTTTATTGAAAAGAACATGCCGGCAATGCATAGCTTTTTTAAATGAAATAAATTAAAACTCGCATACAGTGATTCAACTGTCAGGCGAGTTGTAAAATCTTGCATGGAAGTGAAAATTCTTTCACTGCTTTCTCGCATGCTTCAAGCACACGTGAGATTGTCCCACATGTGTCCCTGAAAAGTAGTAATAATAATCCTATGATAAACATGATTACCAGCACATATATTGAATCTATTGAATTTGTAATACATTAAAATTGTTTATTATACTGAAATATCTCTATAAAATATTAATAGATCAGATTATTTTCCATTTTTTACAGCTATGAATTCATATGTTACATCACAATTGGAAGGAAATAGGCTGTGTAATTTAGTTGCTATGGTCTGTAACTTTCCAAAGCGAAAAATAAAATATCCAATAGTGTGGTTGGGATAGAAGTGAGGAGCTGGTCTTGCAGCTTAATAATAAAGCTAATATTAGTTAATCAAACTGCAATCAAGATCAGGTGCAGCAATGCAAAACATCGGTGCCTTGCCCATTAATATGGAAATGTACTTACTGAGGAAAGGGAATGGGTGTGAAATTGACAATAATAAAACATATTATCTGGCAAACAGAAACAAGAAGAAGCCAATTACCTACTTTCCTTCCTTCTGAACCATTGTGCTAAAATGTGTCATGGAGATCAGGTTAGTTTGTTGAAAATACTGAACAAGTAATTCAGGGCTAAAATTCTAACACAGTTCTGCTTTACCACAGGAAAACCAATGCAATACAGCAAAGAATGCCATGATAAAAGCGTTGGACCACCCCGGCCTTGATGCTTTGATTCTCCAGGCTCTGTTTGATTGGTGATATTATTTTTTTATTTTCTCCTTGTAAAGACCTTGCATTTAACCCTTTAAATGCCAAGCACGTAGTTTCTACGTGGTTGCTTCTCCTACCCTTAAGTGCCAAGCACGTAGAAACTACGTGCCTGGCATTTCCCCCTAACAGTTAAAAGATAGAAAAAAAAACCACTTACCTCTGGTATCCCCGTGAAGCCTGGGGTCCCCTCTTCCTGCGGGGGGCATCCGATCCGCTGTTGTAAAAAAAAAAAAATAAAATAAAACTGTCATTTACTCACCTCCGCGCCCGAGCCTTCTGTCCGGGTCTCCTCTTCACCAGGGGGGGGGTCCGATCCCCCCCCCCTGGGCTGCGCAGGCTTCAGGTGAGGACCCTCTTCCGGGTCCTCACCTCTTGAAATGGCGGCGATGGCCGCCGCCTCTTAGCCCCGCCCATTGTGGGAGGAGCGGGATGACGTCATCCCGCTCCTCCTATACCCCCTCCGAGCTCCGGCATCTGTCAGATGCCGGTGGTGATCGGAGCAGGGCGGGTGTCAGCCGAGGAGGCTCCGATCGGAGCCCCCTCGCCTGTCACCCGCCCTGCGCCGATCACTACCGGCATCTGTCAGTGAGATGATCGGCGCGGGACAGCGGCGAGGGACGTCGGATCGGAGGTGAGTACAGTGTAAAAAAAAATAATAAAGATTTTTTTTTCTTATGTGTGTGTGTCATTTTTTTACTTTTAACCCCTTGTGAACTGGTAAGGGGTCCATGACCCCTATACCAGTTCACAAGGCTGGGGGGATGGCACCTGCGCTAGCGGGTGGCTTGCCATTAACCCCTGGCACCCCCATTACCTGCCTCCCCAAAGGCCAGGGGGGGGCAGAAGAGCCCGGGCCCACATAAGCTATGTGGGCTCGTAGGCTGCAGGGTGGGGGGGCCACAAAAGCTGGCCCCCCCACTCTGTGCCTACAAGCCCCCATAGCTGGTCCCGGGCTGGTTACTTTGGGTAAGGGGGACCCCACGTCAATTTTTTTTGATTTTTAAGGGTTTTTAACCCTTAAAAAAAAAAAAAAATGGGGTCTCCCTCCCCTGGGAGGGGGGACCCTATGTCATTTTTTTTCTCGATTTAACCCTTGTAGTGTGGATGGTATTTGTATTTTTTTTGTGAATGTTATAAAATACTTGTTTCAGTTAGGGGGGTCTCCTGGGCAGGAACAGGGGGCTACCGATAAATATGTGGTACCGTTCTAATCGGTAGAAATGGGGCTTTCACATGCAATATGATTTTCCTTAATAAAATACATTTTTTATTTAAAATAAAGGAGTCAATTTTCTAAAAAAAAATTTTATTTATTTATTTATTTTTTTTACTTAATAATATTGTAAAAAAAAAAAAAAAAATTTACAAACAAGACATTTCATGTTAAAGCCTAAACTCTGCTGCAAAAAAATATATATATAATTTTCCTGAAAGTTCCAGCAAAATGGCGCAAAACACGGCGCAAAACATGACGCAAAATGGGGAAAAATGGCCTGTCAACAGAGGGTGACAAAATCTCAAGTAGGCTGGCAATTAAAAGGGTTAATAGTACCTCTGCATGTTGGGTATTGTTCTGTTCGGGGGACCTTGCGCTTTCAGACTTAGCTTGTTTTTTCTGGTTTGCATATTTATATTTTAGGAAAAGGTGTTTTTTATTCAGCTTTTTTATAAATTTTTTAGGGAAACCCTGCACAACCAAAGAATTCTTTGAGGGAGCAATTCCAGAAAGATGAGCCCACTAGAACAAGCTGGGTACCCTTAGAAAGCTTAACGTGTGTACTTTCAGGGAATATATGGTTTATGGGGGATATTCCAAATGTCAAGGGTTGTTTTGGTTGAAAAATCGCAAGGTGCGCACTTTGTCTGCAGAGCTGAAATTTTCAAGTAAAATTACCGTTACGCACATGCTTTACTTTGGGGTGTTTGGCAACTCTTCCCTTGACAGTAACTATGCATGTTGGGTATTGTTCTGTTCGGGGGATGTTGCGTTTTCAGATTAAACTTGTTTTTTCTTGTTTGTATATAGTTTTTTTAGGAAAATGTGGCTTTGATTCTGCTTTTTTATCCTTTTTTTAGGGAAACTCTTTGCAACCAAAGAATCCATTGAGGGATTACTTCCAGAAAACTATGGCCACATCAACAAGCCTGGTACGCCTAGAAAGCCTGAGGTGTGTACTTCCAGAGAATATATAGTTTGTTGGGGGTATTTCAAATGTAAAGGGTTGTTTTTCTGGAAAAACTGCAAGGTGCGCATATTGCATAGCATAGTTGTATTTTATCTGAAAATCCCCTAAAGCGCTGTTTCAGTTTGGGGGAGTCTCCTGGGCAGGAAAGGGTGTCTACCTATACATATGTGGTACCGCTGTAACCGGGAGAAATTGGGATTTCACACGCAATAAGATTTCATTGAAAAACTTACATTTTTTATTACAAAAAAAACTACAATATGTAAAAATTTTTTTTTTTTTTGCACATATTTCACCCAAAAATTTTGAGAATACACCTAAAAAATGACAAACAAGACATTTCATGTTAAAGCCCAGACTCTGCTGAACAAAAACAATATATCATTTTCCTGGGAAATCCCTGGAAATCCCTTCAAAAATCACATTTGAACATGGGGAGCGCAAAATAGTGCAAAATGGTCTGGCAACAGAGTGTGACAAAAACTCCAGGTAAGCTGGCACTTAAAGGGTTAAAGCAGAACAAAACCCGGGTATTTAACTTTCTCTGGTTTTGTTCTTTTCCCCCAGGGCATCCCGAATCTGGTGCCTCGCTGTGTGAAATCCCCCAGAACACAGCTATTCACTCATCTTTCTCTGCCCAATGGTCCATGCGCAGGCTCGCTAGTTAAGTTCACATATAGGGCTCACCAGTTAGCAGGTCCATGTTAGTTAATATTGCGCAATCTCCGCCGATGTCTTCGCCTTTAGACAAGCCTCCATTTGCCCTGCAAGCAGACCTCGCCAGACACGGTTGGCCCCAGGTCTTATGAGTGCAAACATTATCGACTGAGGGCTGGACCTGCAGGTGGGTGAGCTTAAACTTTAGTTCACGGGAGGTCAGATGAAGCAAGCATCAAACACAGTGCGTCAGATCACCAGGCATCAAATCAAAAGGGGTAACTGGAGGCAAGGGCAAGCCAAAGGTCAAAACTGCAAATGGATTGAGGTACCGAAGCATGCAGGCAAAGGCAAAGTCCAGGTTTCTGATGTCAGCAACGGGAAACAAGAAAAACAGAGCACCGCACAACACCCAAAGCACTGGCTATAATGGGCATTGATGACAGGGGGTGGGGCAATTTAATAGAGGATGCTGTGCAGGGATAGACTGGGGCAACCCAGCAATAACACTAGGGCTGATTCGCCCATCCAAATTAAGAGCTGGTGCCCATAATACACTGTTGGGTCTCACTGGCCAATTTAAACCAGCCTCCAGTGGCTGCACTGCCTGCACCACTGGGGGGCCCAAAGTCCTGAGTATGCACTTGCACACATACATGTGCTGTAATGCCAGGGTTGCAGGCAGAGGAAGAGAGGCACAGCGCTGCTCGAGCCAGCATGTGAGACTGACATTGCCACCGGAGGCCGGTCAGCACAGTGTGTCGCCCGAGGGCGATGCTTGAGCGAGGACAAGGTGAGTGGATTGCCGTGACACTACCCCCCCCGGAGGAGGACCCTTACCAGGTTTATCTGTGTTATCACGATGGATTTTCTGACCAAAGCATCTGCATGAACACCCCTGGCTGCTACCCAACATCTCTCCTCAGGACAATACTGTAAAGAATTATTTTGATTTAAGATTCAGATTCATTATCCACGAATATGGGGGATGGAGAAGACACCTGAACATTTCCAGCGGGTTTCAGTAACGATGCATAAAAAGACAAGGGAAGGACAAGGAGATAGGCTGAGGACAAGAAGATTTTAATCTCCAAAGGAGCACAGAACTCCCTCCAAAACTGAGAAAAAAATTGGACCCCCTTATCAGAAACAATATTTTGGGGTATACCATGAATGCAGAAAATATGTTTGATTAGTAATTGAGGCTGTTCAGGGGCAGATGGGAGTTTGGGCAAGGGGACAAAATGCACCATGGTCGACTTTGACCCAAATGACAGTGTTACCTTGGGTAAATCAACAATTAAATCCATAGAGACATGAGTCCATGGTTCTCTAGGGACCTCCAAAGGAAAAAAAAAGTAACCCAGCAGGAAGATTATGGGTTCCTTGGTTTCGAGCACACACTGAACATGCCTACAAAGGCAGTGACATTAGCTACCAAAATGAACTGGTGCATTAGCATCATGAAACACCTGCAACACAGATAAACGCATATGGGGTGGAACATATTGACAATGAGGAGGTTTGCTTCGAGGTAAATCAGCCTGGAATGGCTAGACAAATCTGGCAATAATGCACCGACCACACAACTCAGGGGCAAAAGGGGCTCCTTCTCTTCGAACCTACAATTATATTCCCCGAAGTTGCAAGACAATGCATCTGCCTTGGTGTTCTTAGCTCCTGACTTTAAGGTGATGACAAAATTGAATCAGGAGAAAAAGAGCACCCAACGGGCAATGTTCCCTCTAAGCCAGAGCAGCTGCTGTGTGGAGTAGCGAGGGAGCTGGGCAATGCCCGAGTGCGCTGGCGGCGACATCCCCCACTACCCTCTAACAGGGAGCATGCCTGCGCTGGCCATTCACAAATGCCTGGCGTGGACACGTACCCTGCTAAAGGGATAGTGGGGATACGGTCGCTGCTTGCACATGTGCCGTTGGACTGGGAAAGAAGGTGAGTTTTTTTGGCCAACCAGAGAGGTTTCTCACATGCCAATTCTGGATGCCCCGGGGGGGAGGGAATCAAGCAGTCCTGGGGGCTCACACAGTGGGGCATCCCTAGTCCGCCGCGGAGGTGATTGGTCCACTTTGAAGAGGAACATGCCCTAAAAGCCAGCCGGCTGACTTACAACCCCAGAGGGCATACCAAGTATGTGACAGAGCAGGAGATTGCCAGCTGACAGGACAACAGTGGTTGGGCGGGAGATGCTGGGGATGCAGCCGCATTGTTTATTCCTTGGAGCCAGGGTAAAGGAGTTTTGTGGAAACACGACGGGGGCTCCAAGAAAAACAGCATTCTTACATTAAGCCCTCCTCACAAACATATATAAACCCCCAAACATACACACCAGTTTGCCCCAAACACCCATTAAAGTGGATCACCAGGATTTTCACTATTATTGTCCCTGGGGCATTCTAATTCTTGATGCCCCACTGAGTGAAACCCCCAAGATTGCAGGCCTTTGGGGAGGCTCACACAATGAGGCATCCCAAAGAGCCCCAGAAGCACTAATTCAAACAGCACGCAGCCACCTTGGCGATAGGCCCACTTTAACTCCCATACACTCCAGTTACCCCATAACCTGTTACCCCCCCCCCCCATGGAAGAGCTTACCTTTTCCTTTGGGGACTTCTCACCTATGATAGAGCCAGATGGCCAAACTGAGGCCATGGGGGGGGGGGGGGGTAGCGGCGAGCAAGCCAGCAGTGCCGGGCTCCCTCTTATCACAGGAGCAGTGTCGGCAACTGGGTTGGGCCGGGAGACATGATGGGGGGCAGGAGTTACGGAAGACGGGGAAGGGTGGAAGTACCGGGGAGTGGGAGTCACGGGAGGCAGGAGGGGGAGTTGAGCCATCTCCTTGCCCTCTGCAAAGTGAGCCAGCTCCTTCTTATGACAGGAGCAGTGCCGGCACCTGCTTGCGCCTGCACCATCCCTGCAGACGGCGACCAAATCAACAGTCACTGAATTTAAACATGCCTGGGATAAGCACACATCTATCCTAAGATAAAGAGTACATACAGTATACACATAAGGGCAGACTAGATGGACCGTATGGTCTCCTTCTGCCGTCAACCTTCTATGTTTCTATGTTTCTATGCGTGGGCGGCAAGTGGGGCTGAGCAGAGGGGCAGACATGGGTGCACGGCTGCATGGCCGCACAAGCGCGCACCTTATAGGGAACACTGCCAACGGGCATGGCATGAATTTAACCTCTTAGTGGATTCAATGTACTCAAGGTTCTTATGGTCAGTGTACACAGCAATGGGGTGTAAGTAACCTTCTAACCAGTGCCTCCACTTCTCGAAGGTCAACTTCACACCTAGCAACTTACAGTTTCCCTCATCACAGAACTGAATTACGTGAGAAGTATGCCCAAGGGTTTAGTCTTTCAGGAGTGCCAGAATATTGAGAGAGAACAGCCCCTATGCCAAGTTCAGAAGCATTGACTTAAAACTATCAAAAATGTATTCACTCATCGCAAACTACTCAGACTGGGTCATGTTATAAATCTTTCCCCTAGAGGGCATGGTACCCAGAAGTAACTCTATGAGACAATCGGAGGCCCTGTGAGGAAGCTGCAAGTCAGCACATTTCTCTGAGAATTCATCCGCCCAATCAGAATAATGCTGGGGTAAACCATCAAGAAAAACATGGGTTATTCTCAACACCTCGGACGTACGGAACTCCATTTAGTTAAATCCCTGGTCTGCCAATTTATGAGGATTGTGGGTTTTTAGCCAAGGAAAACCCAGAACCAATAGAGTGGCAGGAATATCTAGAATGAGGAATTCCAAACTTTCTACATGGGAGGAACACACAATTAATCTGTTTAACATAGTTTTAAAGGAGACCACCCCTCGCCAAGATCTGAAGGGAATTATTCAAGTGTTCTAATGGAATTTCAAGAAGGATTTAGCCAGAAAATTACCAACTGCCCCATTATCAATAAAGGCAGTTTCCTGGAAATGTTACCATACAATCATAGCTGGTAACAACAATTTGTTTAAATGAGGGAAGGATACCTGATTGTGTAGACGAGTATTCCCAGGCTCATTTGGGCGCTTAAGTTTTTCACTGGCTTTTTCTTTTTCAGACAGGTCTTAGCAAAATGGGCAGGATTGCGCAGTAGAGGCAGATGCCCTGGGTGCGATGTTTCATCTTTTTCAACTGTGAGAGACGGATTTACCCCAATTGCATGGGTTTCTCTGGAGCAGATGAGGAGGATGAAGCAGGTCCCAAGGCAAGGGAATCTTGATGATGCACACACTCTACATCTCTACTTTATTCCAACCACCGCTCTCTCTGTCGCCGGTCTACCTTAATGGCTAGGTTCTTTGGACTTGGGAAGTTCCCCAAGGAATCTTTAATAGGGTCGTGAGACCGATCCGAAATGGACTATTCTGTGGGAATTCTGCTATTCCAGCAGGAATCGATTGACCATCGGTGGAATTCAGTACTGTACTACTCAGCTGTACTTTTCCCCTGTTTGAGACCTCCCAGTTTGGCGTCGGCCATTTGGCGAAGCCAAATCTGGATTATTGTACAGAACTTACATGGCCTTAAAGAAGGCAGCCACAGACTGTAAGGCAGCATCAGTAGTAGCCAACCCGAATACCCAGGTCTGTGGGTATCCTTGTAGAAGTGAAATCACCAGTCTCACTTTCTGAGACTAAGTTGGGATGCATTTTGAAATATAAACGGCAAGTGTTCTTGAAATTCGAGAACTTAGTACGGTCCCCTATTGAACTTCTCATGAAGGGGCACATTTGGATCTGCAGAGGGCATGGCTACTTGAGAGGTGGGTGGCTGTCAATTCTCCAGTCACACGATGAGCTGTTCAAAGGCTCTGGCCATAGCCTGTATTTTCTCCACAAGACTTTCCATAGTATCTTGGTTATTTTGTGTTTTGCTGGTCCGTGATAATGTAAGGTTCACCAGTTAGCAGGTCCAGGTTAGTTGATAATGCCCAATCTCTGCCACTGTCTTCACCTTTAGACAAGCCCCCATTTGCTGGAACGCAAGCAGGCCTTGCCAGACACGGTGCCCCCACGTCTTATGAGCGCAAGTGTTATCGACTGAGGGCTAGACCTGCAGGTGGGTGAGTGTAAACTGGAGTTCACGGGAGGTCAGATGAGCTAAGAGTCATACACAGGACGTCAGTCTACCAAGCATCAAAGCAGAAGGGGTAACCAGAGGCAAGGTCAGAGGGCAGCCCAAAGGTCAGAACCAAAGATGGATAGAGGTACCGAAGGGAGCAGGCAAAGGTAAAGTCCAGGATCTCAATGTCAGCAGCGGGGTTTAGAGGAGGCGAGGTCAAGGTTAAATCCAGGCCAAACACAAGTAGCAAGAGAAACAGAGCACCACACAACACCCAAAGAGCTAGCTATCACGGACATTGATGACAGGGGCTAAGGGACTTTAATAGGTAATGGTGTGCAGAGATAAACTGGGGCAACTCAGGGCTCATTGGCCCAGCAATAACACCAGGGCTTATTCGCCCATTCAGACTAGGGGCTTGTGCCCATAAAACAATGTTGGGGCTCACTGGCCCATTTAAACTGGCCTCTGATGGCCGAACTGCCTGTAGCGCTGCCAGAGGGCATAAAAGTCAGGGCCACAGGCAGGGCGGGAGGTTGGGAAGCCAACAGGAAGAAAGATGCAGCAGCCCCAAGGGCTACTGCGGTAAAAACTGACTGGAGTCAGCTTTTACCACAGTAT
Source organism: Gastrophryne carolinensis (assembly GCA_027917425.1). Classification (NCBI taxonomy): domain Eukaryota; kingdom Metazoa; phylum Chordata; class Amphibia; order Anura; family Microhylidae; genus Gastrophryne; species Gastrophryne carolinensis. Next base: position 374,060,096 of record CM051239.1, read on the forward strand.
TTGATTATATCTAAGTGTTTTGTGCTGAAACTGGATAATTATATTCACTTTAATTGGAATGCTCTTCAGTTTTTTATGCTTTCATTTGAAATGATAAACCTGTTGGATTAATAAATAAACCTAAAGACTGTGCTGGCAGGGCTATGGGCAATTATCCCAAATCTCTAAGCAAAATCACACTTAGTTTTGTCTAAATAAAGTTCTTATGGCAGTAATTCCAAGGAAATACAAACAAGTTCCAGAATAACAGGCATCAACATTAGAGATGAGCGAACTTTTGAAAAATTTGATTCGACTGATTCGCCGAATTTTCCGACAAAAATCGTTTCGACCCGAATTTATTCGCGATGAATCGCTATTAAAAACGGCTATTTCTGAGCCTCCTAGAGCCTCAATAGGGTTGTAAACCATTCTGCCTTGCTGTAACACGCACAGGATGCGTGCTGGGTTAGTTAAATAATACTTTGAATAAATATCACATGCAGATCAGAGGCATCGCTAATAGAATCGCAGAGCGGCACAATTGCAGAGAGTTGAAGTGGCATCACTATGAGGGGCAGGAGCCCAAACATTGCTTTAAAGAGACACTGGAGTTGGCAGCAGCAGGAGCCCAAAAATTGGATGAATCACACCCTGGAGTAGCAAGCAGCAGCAGGAGCCCAAACATTGGCTGAAAGAGACACTGGAGTTGGCTGCAGGAGCACAAAAATTGAATGAATCACACCCTGGAGTTTGCAGCAGCAGCAGGAGCCCAAACATAGCTTGAAAGAGACACTGGAGTTGGCTGCAGGAGCCCAAAGATTGGATGAATCACACCCTGCAGTTGCAAGCAGCAGCAGCAGGAGCCCAAATATTACTTTAAAGAGACCCTGGGGTTGGCTTCAGGAGCCCAAAAATTGGATGAATCACACCCTGGAGTTGGCAGGAGTTGGCAGCAGCAGCAGCAGCAACAGGAGCCCAAACATTACTTTAAAGAGACACTGGGGTTGGCTTCAGGAGCCCAAAAATTGGATGAATCACACCCTGGAGTTGGCAGCAGCAGGAGCCCAAATATTACTTTAAAGAGACACTGGAGTTGGCTTCAGGAGCCCAAAAATTGGATGAATCACACCCTGGAGTTGGCAGCAGCAGCAGCAGCAGGAGCCCAAACATTACTTTAAAGAGACCCTGGGGTTGGCTTCAGGAGCCCAAAAATTGGATGAATCACACCCTGGAGTTGGCAGCAGCAGCAGGAGCCCAAATATTACTTTAAAGAGACCCTGGGGTTGGCTTCAGGAGCCCAAAAATTGGATGAATCACACCCTGGAGTTGGCAGCAGCAGCAGCAGGAGCCCAAATATTACTTTAAAGAGACCCTGGGGTTGGCTTCAGGAGCCCAAAAATTGGATGAATCACACCCTGGAGTTGGCAGCAGCAGCAGCAGCAGAAGCCCAAATATTACTTTAAAGAGACCCTGGGGTTGGCTTCAGGAGCCCAAAAATTGAATGAATCACACCCTGGAGTTGGCAGCAGCAGCAGCAGGAGCCCAAATATTACTTTAAAGAGACCCTGGGGTTGGCTTCAGGAGCCCAAAAATTGGATGAATCACACCCTGGAGTTGGCAGGAGTTGGCAGCAGCAGCAGCAGGAGCCCAAACATTACTTTAAAGAGACACTGGGGTTGGCTTCAGTAGCCCAAAAATTGGATGAATCACACCCTGGAGTTGGCAGCAGCAGCAGGAGCCCAAACATTACTTTAAAGAGACACTGGAGTTGGCTTCAGGAGCCCAAAAATTGGATGAATCACACCCTGGAGTTGGCAGGAGTTGGCAGCAGCAGCAGCAGGAGCCCAAATATTACTTTAAAGAGACACTGGGGTTGGCTTCAGGAGCCCAAAAATTGGATGAATCACACCCTGGAGTTGGCAGCAGCAGCAGGAGCCCAAACATTACTTTAAAGAGACACTGGAGTTGGCTTCAGGAGCCCAAAAATTGGATGAATCACACCCTGGAGTTGGCAGGAGTTGGCAGCAGCAGCAGGAGCCCAAATATTACTTTAAAGAGACACTGGGGTTGGCTTCAGGAGGCCAAAAATTGGATGAATCACACCCTGGAGTTGGCAGCAGCAGCAGCAGGAGCCCAAACATTACTTTAAAGAGACACTGGAGTTGGCTTCAGGAGCCCAAAAATTGGATGAATCACACCCTGGAGTTGGCAGGAGTTGGCAGCAGCAGCAGCAGGAGCCCAAATATTACTTTAAAGAGACACTGGGGTTGGCTTCAGGAGCCCAAAAATTGGATAAATCACACCCTGGAGTTGGCAGCAGCAGCAGCAGGAGCCCAAATATACACTGGAGTTGGCTTCAGGAGCCCAAAAATTGGATGAATCACACCCTGGAGTTGGCAGCAGCAGCAGCAGGAGCCCAAACATTACTTTAAAGAGACACTGGGGTTGGCTTCAGGAGCCCAAAAATTGGATGAATCACACCCTGGAGTTGGCAGCAGCAGCAGGAGGAGCCCAAATATTACTTTAAAGAGACACTGGAGTTGGCTTCAGGAGCCCAAAAATTGGATGATTCACACCCTGGAGTTGACAGCAGCAGCAGGAGCCCAAATATTACTTTAAAGAGACACTGGGGTTGGCTTCAGGAGCCCAAAAATTGGATGAATCACACCCTGGAGTTGGCAGCAGCAGCAGCAGGAGGAGCCCAAATATTACTTTAAAGAGACACTGGGGTTGGCTTCAGGAGCCCAAAAATTGGATGAATCACACCCTGGAGTTGGCAGCAGCAGCAGGAGCACAAACATTACTTTAAAGAGACACTGGAGTTGGCTTCAGGAGCCCAAAAATTGGATGAATCACACCCTGGAGTTGGCAGCAGCAGCAGCAGGAGGAGCCCAAATATTACTTTAAAGAGACACTGGAATTGGCTTCAGGAGCCCAAAAATTGGATGAATCACACCCTGGAGTTGGCAGGAGTTGGCAGCAGCAGCAGCAGGAGCCCAAATATTACTTTAAAGAGACACTGGAGTTGGCTTCAGGAGCCCAAAAATTGGATGATTCACACCCTGGAGTTGGCAGCAGCAGCAGGAGCCCAAATATTACTTTAAAGAGACACTGGGGTTGGCTTCAGGAGCCCAAAAATTGGATGAATCACACCCTGGAGTTGGCAGGAGTTGGCAGCAGCAGCAGCAGGAGCCCAAATATTACTTTAAAGAGACCCTGGGGTTGGCTTCAGGAGCCCAAAAATTGGATGAATCACACCCTGGAGTTGGCATCAGCAGGAGCCCAAAAATTGGCCTAAAGACATAAATATGTTTTGCACCATTTGGAAAGTGTAAAACGTGGCACCATGCTGAATCTAGTCGCATGCTTCAGGCATTGGTGGGTGGAAATCCTGGCTGATCCATCCCTGATTCATTTTGACAAAGGTGAGTCTCTCCACATTTTTAGTTGACAGACGAGTTCTCCTCGCCGTAACTATGGCCCCCGCCGCACTAAACACCCGCTCAGATGGCACGCTACTTGCCGGGCAGGACAGCTTTTCCAGGGCAAACTCTGCTAGTTGCGGCCACAAATCAAGTTTGGCTGCCCAGAAGTCCAGCGGATCCTCAAGGTGTGTTGGCATGGTCATGTCAAAGTATGACATGACCTGCTGGTTCAGGTCCTGCTCCAGGTCTTCCTGCTGCTCATGAGTAGCCTCACTATGCGGGTGTAGAAAGCTACTCATTAGCGACTGAAGACTGAGGCTGCTGCTGATGGAGCTGCTGCTGCTGCTTCTGCCAACCCCCCCAGCGGCCATGGCAGTGGAAGGTGAGCGCAGAGGTCCCCTCAAGTCAGACCTGCGAGAGTATGGACCATGGCGCAGATAGGCATCGGCCAACTGCCTACGTAGAATGTCTTTGTAGTAGTTCAGTTTGTCCTCCCTCTCGGTGGGTTTAAAAAATGCCCCCAAAAGTGCCGGAAGCGAGGGTCCAATAAGGTGGACAGCCAGAAGTCATCCCGCCGACAGATGGAAACAATTCTGGGGTCACTACGCAAGCACGTGAGCATGCTTCGTGCCATTTGCGCAAGTGACTCGGATGGACTACCTGTCTCCATCTCCACTGCATACTGCCACGGTGTGCCCGGGTCCTCTGTCTCGCCTTCCTCAAAAACCTCTAGCTCCTCTGGCTGCTCCTGCTCCTCCTCTCCTGTCCGCTGACTAGATAAACCAGCCATTTCGCCAAGCCTAAACTGTGTTTCGCTGGGCAACTCCTCCTCCTCCTCTTCCTCCTCCTCCTCCAGTTCAGCTCCAACGGGGTTCATGTGGCCGTAAGATGTAAACGCCATGTCTCCAGTGCCCTGACCAGCCATGGTTTCCAACATGTGCTGTAGTACATGAAGCAGTGGAATCACGTCGTTCATCCCGTAATCCTGCCGACTGACAAATAAAGTGGCTTCCTCAAAGGGCCTGAGCAAACGGCAGGTGTCACGTATGAGCTGCCACTGGTTGACATTGAAGTTACACAGGGGAGTCCCCCTATCTGCTTGGATCATCAGGAAATCCGTGATGGCTTTTCTCTGTTCATATAATCGGTCCAACATGTGAAGGGTGGAATTCCAACGGGTGGAAACATCGCAAATCAGACTATGTTGGGGGATACCATTCTGACGCTGTAGCTCAAGAAGGGTGTGTTTGGCGGTGTATGAGTGGCTGAAGTGCATGCAAAGTTTCCTTGAAGTTGTTAGGATGTCTTGCAGATGGGGGGAACACTTCAGAAACCGCTTGACAACCAGATTGAAGACGTGAGCCATGCAGGGGGCATGGGTCAGGCTTCCTTGGCGCAGCGCAGACAAAATGTTCTTCCCATTGTCGGTAACCATGATTCCCATTTTAAGTTTTCTTGGAGTAAGCCATGTTTGGATTTCCTGATGAATACATTTAAGCAGTTCCTCCCCTGTGTGACTCAGTTCGCCAAGACAAACCATGTGAAGCACTGCGTGACACCTCCGTGCCCTGCACACATGGTAGACTGGAGGGGCACTGAGACTTGAGCCTACAGTGGAGGGTGAGGAGATGGCGGAGGATGAGGAGGCCGAGTCGCACGGTGTCACAGGCCCAACGGGCAGGGAGCGCGGAGGCCGAAGCGGCGTGACCTGTCCAAGTTGCTGCTGCTGCTGCAAAGGGACCACATTCACCCAGTGGGCCGTAAACGACATGTACTGTCCCTGACCGTAGTTACAGCTCCAGATGTCGGCGCTGCCATGCACTTTGCTACACACCGACAGGCTCAAGGACTGGCCCACCTTCTGTTCAACAAAAGTGTGCAGCGCTGGTACTGCCTTCTTGGCAAAGAAATGACGGCTTGGGACTCTCCACCTCGGCTCGGCACAAGCCATCAGTTCTCTGAAAGGTGCAGATTCCACCACCTGAAAAGGGAGCGACTGCAGCACCAGCAACTTGGACAGGAGCACATTCAGCTTCTGCGCCGTAGGATGAGTGGGCGCATACTGCTGTCTCTTGGACATGGCTTCGCTGATGGATTGCTGGCGGGATGCATGACTTGGAGGAGGAGGAGGAGGAGCAGGAGCGACAGAGGATGGGTATGACGCACAGCTGCCTTCGGCTGAGGTGCTGGAGCCTTGGCTGGCAGAAATTGGGAGCGGCATGCCACTTGGTGAGGAAGCAGACTGGACCACCCCTTGGGAGCCTCGGTTCTCCCAGGTCGCTTTATGGTGACGCATCATATGTTGACGCAGGGCCGTGGTGCCAACATTTGGACCCTGGCCACGCTTCACCTTTTGCCTACATATTGTCAGGAACCACTTACCTGATCCCCATTCCAGCGACGTCTCCAGGCGGCCAGCTGCAGCTGTCACTGTGCAGCGTCCGCGCCGAGCGGCGTCGGCTCGAGCAGCGTCAGCTCGAGCGGCGCCCAGCTCAGCCACGCCCCCCGCTTCCTCCTCCAGGAGACGTGCTCGCGCGCGGCCGCGAGCACGTGTCTGTTATGCCCTCCGGCGGCGCTGTGCTGCGCGCACCCGCCGGAGGATCAAGTAAAGGGTTAATGAATCCTAGGGGATTGAGGGCTTCGCCCTCTTCTGCTCTGCAGCCAATTACCCTTGGAATCCTATGTGCTCCAATCAGTACACTGCTTCCCTCAGACCTGTTCCTATAAAGGCAATTCCCTCTCAGTTGTGAATTGCCTGTGATAGCGCTCAGAACCCTGTGTTACCTACTCCTGTGAAGTCTTGCCTGTTGCCGATTTGATTGTACGACCATTCTCGATCCTGAATCCTTGTTGCCGACCTCTGCCTGAATTGACGCCTCTCGATCCTGAATCCTTGTTGCCGACCTTTGCCTGAACTGACGCTTCTAGATCCTGATCCCCAGTTGCTGACCTCTGCCTGAACCCCGACTACGTCTTGCCTGACCCCTGGTGCCGCTACGATCTCTGCCTTCCCGTTATCAACCTATTGCCTGTCTCTGGACTTCCGTCACTCACGCTCTTGCTATTGGTTCTCCAGTCCTCCCACATATAAGCTTACATCCTTTGAGCCATTAAGTCCTGGGGGCAACCGATCCCGGGTAGGCGTATCTTGCGTCCCGGCAAGCGGGGGCTCCTACAGGTGAAGCTGGCTGTGGAGATTGGGGGTTGTGAGCTTATTAAGAGGGCTGGAGTTACCCCGAGCGTGACATTATCACAGGCCCAAAAAATGGATGACCTGGTACAGCAGGTGCAAGCTATGGCCACAACGATCAACCAACTCGCTCAAAGAGTGGCCACTCAGGAATCTCGTCAAGTGCCAACTTCCTCTGTACCACCTCATTTCTCCGAACCTAAGATTCCACTGCCTGAGAAATTTTTTGGAGAACGAGCAAAATTTTCCAATTTCAAGAATGCCTGCGAACTATATTTTAAGTTAAGACCTATCTCCTCTGGCACAGAGGTCCAACGAGTAGGCCTAGTCATTTCCTTGCTTCAAGGAGACCCACAGTCCTGGGCCTTTAGTTTACCGTCCCATGACATTGCTCTACAATCAGTGACTGCCTTCTTCAATGCTATGGGCGTTTTATACGCCGATCCAGATATACAGTCTACCGCAGAGAATAGGCTTCGGGCCTTAAAACAAGGACGGAATTCGGCTGAAGACTACTGTGCTGAATTCCGCCGCTGGGCTATCGAAGCTAGGTGGAACGATCCAGCTTTGTGTAGTCAGTTCAGGGTGGGACTGTCGGATAGCATCAAGGATGCCTTAGTCAATTTTCCCCCGCCAGCGGACCTAGATCAATTAATGCAGGTCTCCATTAAAATAGACCGACGTCTTAGAGAAAGGGCCAGGGAGAGAGTCGGGGCTCCCACGTCCTTTAGACCAGTCCAGAGTCATAGATCCCCGGTTCCCCGTGGAGAAAATACCTCATCATCTTCCCAGGAAGAACCTATGCAATTAGGGAGAACCCGCTTATCCCAAGAGGAGAAACAGCGTAGGCGATCCGAGGGGTTATGCCTGTATTGCGGGAATTCTGGTCATTTTGCAGGCTCCTGTCCCAACAAGGGGAAACCGGCGGAAAACTTCCGCACCCAGACCAGGTAGAGAGTACTGATCTGGGTGAGTCAGTTTGTAACTCTCGCCAGAATAAGATGCTTGTACCTATTGATTTGTTTTGGGGGTCCTCTAAGCAGACAGTTTCCGCCTTCATAGACAGTGGTGCGGCTGGAAACTTTTTGGACAGGAGCATGATCTCCACCTTAGGGATCCCTGTAGTTCCTCTTGAAAGATCCCTACAAGTTTTAGCTATCAATGGAAAGGCAATCCAGGGAGGTCCTATAAATACCAAGACCCCACCTCTCAGACTAATTGTCGGCTCTTCTCACTCTGAATTCTTAGAATTCTTTATTTTTGATTGTCCGGAAACTCCGGTGGTTTTGGGATACCCCTGGTTGCAACTCCATAACCCGGTGTTAGATTGGCGGGCTGGGGAGTTGGTCAAGTGGAGTGACCACTGTAAAGGTCACTGTTTTAATACAGGCCTCAGAAGCGTTCAAGTCTTACCACAGGAATTACCTCAGCCATACGCTGATTGGATCGATGTATTCTCTGAACGCTCTGCTGATACTCTTCCTCCACATCGGTCCTATGACTGCCCCATTGACTTGCTGCCTGGCACAATTCCCCCGAGGGGAAAGATCTATAACCTTACCCTGCCCGAGGAGCAAGCAATGAGGGAGTATATTACCGAAAATCTTAGGAAAGGATTTATCCGTCCCTCTACCTCGTCTGCTGGGGCCGGGTTCTTTTTTGTAGAGAAAAAAGATGGTGGCTTGAGACCGTGCATAGATTATCGAGCCTTGAATAAGATCACTGTAAAAAACCGATACCCCTTACCCTTGATTGGGGATCTGTTCAATCAAGTCACAGGAGCTCGAATTTTCTCCAAATTGGATTTGAGAGGGGCTTACAATCTGATTCGCATCCGACAGGGGGACGAGTGGAAAACTGCATTTAATGTGAAGGATGGGCACTATGAGTACCTGGTCATGCCCTTCGGTCTTTGTAATGCGCCAGCCGTTTTCCAAGATTTTGTTAATGATATATTCAGGGAATATCTCGGTAGATTTGTAGTCATCTACTTGGATGATATTCTCATTTTTTCTAATTCTTTACCGGAGCACAGACACCATGTTAAGTTGGTGCTACAAAAATTAAGAGAGAACAACTTATTTGCTAAACTGTCTAAGTGTGTGTTTGAAGTCACTACAGTTCCCTTCCTAGGGTATGTTATTACCAACCAGGGTTTGGAGATGGACGCGGGGAAGGTTTCAGCAGTTCAGGATTGGGTCCAACCCAAAACTTTAAAGGAATTGCAACGTTTTCTAGGTTTTGCAAATTTTTATCGGCGTTTCATAAAAGGCTTTTCCCATGTTGTTGCACCCCTTACCAACCTTACCTGCAAGGGGGCTTTTACTGCTAACTGGTCCCCCTCTGCCTGTGAGGCCTTTCTAACCTTGAAACGGGCCTTTACTTCGGCACCTGTCTTAGTGCATCCAGATATTCATAAAGCTTTTATTATTGAAGTGGATGCTTCTGAGCTGGGAGTGGGTGCAGTTTTGTCACAATATTCTGGTAACCCTGAGCGTCTCCATCCATGCGCTTATTTTTCGCGTAAATTCAGTACCGCGGAACAAAATTATGATGTTGGCAATAGGGAACTATTAGCTATTAAACTGGCATTTGATGAATGGCGACACTGGTTGGAGGGTTCATTACATCCTATAACTGTGTATACCGATCATAAAAATCTCGAATACATAGGTTCTGCCAAGAGGCTGAACTCTCGTCAGGCACGTTGGGCATTATTCTTCTCGCGCTTCAATTTTATTATTACTTTCAAGCCGGGTGTAAAAAATACTAAAGCTGATGCTCTATCTCGCATGTTCGGTGAATGTAAGGATCGGGGTGATTCTGGTGAACCAATTTTACCCACAGGTTGTGTGGTGGGGGCGTTACTTCCTGATCTCTCCAATACCTTGGCGCCGTTTCAAGATGAATCTCCTAGTGATGTACCCTTGGGGTGCCAGTTTGTTCCGCAGCACCTGCGTTCGGATGTAATTCGCGAATTTCACGATGCCAAAACTGCTGGTCATTTGGGTAACCGTAAGACGTTTATGCTTGCCCGTCGTCATGTATGGTGGCCTACCATGAGACGCGATATCACTGCCTTTATCGACGCTTGTGCTATTTGTGCTCGAAGTAAAGGAGTTCACAAGGCTCCTAGTGGCAGTTTGGCTCCTCTTGAAATTCCTGCTGAGCCATGGACCCATATTTCTATGGATTTTATTGTAGATTTGCCTCTCTCACATGGTAATACTGTCATTTGGGTGGTCGTAGATCGTTTCAGTAAGATGGCACATTTCGTTCCTTTGGCCAAACTTCCTTCTGCACCTGAGCTTTCGCGGCTGTTTACTTCGCATATTTTTCGTATTCATGGTATTCCGTCCAATATAGTCTCTGATCGGGGTGTTCAATTTACTTCCCGTTTTTGGAAACACTTCTGTTCGCGGTTGGGAATACAGATCTCTCTTTCTTCTGCCTACCATCCCCAGACTAATGGGCAGACGGAAAGAACTAATCAAACTTTGGAACAATACTTAAGGTGTTATGTTTCTGATGCCCAAGAACAATGGGCGGAATTTATTGATTTCGCCGAATTTGCTTACAATAACGCGCCTAGTGAGAGTACCAAGGTATCTCCTTTTTATTGTAACTTAGGGAAAAATCCTAGAGCTTCTTCCCTTTCAGGGTCACCTTCCAATCTGCCGGCGTTGGAGGAGTGGCTTCAAGAACGGAAGAATATCTGGACACACGTTCAGGAGATCCTTAAGACCACTGGTTTGAGGTATAAGAAATTTGCCGACCGCCGCAGATCACAGGAACCTACTCTTCGAGTAGGCGATCTAGTTTGGGTCTCCACTAAAAATATTGCGCTCCGTCAGCCATCTAGCAAATTAGGTCCAAAATTTATTGGTCCTTTTCCAATCGTCAAGAAGTTGAATAATGTGTCTTTTAAAGTTCAACTCCCGCCAACTATGAAAATACCTAATTCCTTTCACGTTTCACTGTTAAAACCGGCGAAGAATGCTCCTCTTGCTGGTCCTGCACCAATTCTTCTTAATAATGAGCCCGAGTATGAAGTGAATAAGATCTTGGATTCACGTAAAGTGCGTAATTCTTTACAGTATTTGGTGGATTGGGTTGGCTATGGTCCGGAGGAAAGATGCTGGGTGGCAGCGAGGAATGTTCATGCCAAGGCTCTTGTAAGAAGGTTCCATCGTGACAATCCAGGGAAACCAGGTGAGGGTCCGGAGGCCCCTCGTGAAGGGGGGGGGTAGTGTCAGGAACCGCTTACCTGATCCCCATTCCAGCGACGTCTCCAGGCGGCCAGCTGCAGCTGTCACTGTGCAGCGTCCGCGCCGAGCGGCGTCGGCTCGAGCAGCGTCAGCTCGAGCGGCGCCCAGCTCAGCCACGCCCCCCGCTTCCTCCTCCAGGAGACGTGCTCGCGCGCGGCCGCGAGCACGTGTCTGTTATGCCCTCCGGCGGCGCTGTGCTGCGCGCACCCGCCGGAGGATCAAGTAAAGGGTTAATGAATCCTAGGGGATTGAGGGCTTCGCCCTCTTCTGCTCTGCAGCCAATTACCCTTGGAATCCTATGTGCTCCAATCAGTACACTGCTTCCCTCAGACCTGTTCCTATAAAGGCAATTCCCTCTCAGTTGTGAATTGCCTGTGATAGCGCTCAGAACCCTGTGTTACCTACTCCTGTGAAGTCTTGCCTGTTGCCGATTTGATTGTACGACCATTCTCGATCCTGAATCCTTGTTGCCGACCTCTGCCTGAATTGACGCCTCTCGATCCTGAATCCTTGTTGCCGACCTTTGCCTGAACTGACGCTTCTAGATCCTGATCCCCAGTTGCTGACCTCTGCCTGAACCCCGACTACGTCTTGCCTGACCCCTGGTGCCGCTACGATCTCTGCCTTCCCGTTATCGACCTATTGCCTGTCTCTGGACTTCCGTCACTCACGCTCTTGCTATTGGTTCTCCAGTCCTCCCACATATAAGCTTACATCCTTTGAGCCATTAAGTCCTGGGGGCAACCGATCCCGGGTAGGCGTATCTTGCGTCCCGGCAAGCGGGGGCTCCTACAGGTGAAGCTGGCTGTGGAGATTGGGGGTTGTGAGCTTATTAAGAGGGCTGGAGTTACCCCGAGCGTGACACATATCTTGCATGTGGCCATGTTACCCTCCTGCGGATGCTTCAGGAAAAACTGCCACACTGCCGAGTAGCTACTTTTCCCACCCCCTGGCCTCACTGATTCACTGCTGCTGTTGCCAACTCCAGGAACCCCTGCTCCACTACCTCCCAATAAGGTAGACTGCCGCACAGCAGGTGCTCTACCCCGGCCCCGGCCCCGGCCGGCTCCAGCCTTTGGAATTGTGCCCCCATGCTGACTGCTACCACCTTGCTGCCTCAGCTGCTGACTCCGGGGCAACCTGCGCCCCTCTTCTCCTGATGATGACGATGAAGCCCCTTCATCACCCGGCTCCCAAGTGCGATCGGCTTCATCGTCATCATCATCATCACCGAGTTGTGGCTGTACGTCACTGATGTTCGTGGATTCGTCAACAGTGTCTGGCGCAGGAGCTGGAACGCTCGCAGCACCCACAACACTGTCCACATCACTATTTGTCTGCCTAGCTAAAGAAGCCACCTCCATTTCTTGGCTGGGCAGTAGCTGCTGACTGTCCTCTATCTGATCGTCCTCCTCACTAAAGAGTGGAGCTGAACCCAAAGCATTGGATACGTCGCTGGGGGAGGGAACGGCGTAGGACAGAGGCAATGGGAGGACAGGGACTGCTCTCGGGGCATGCCAACTCAGGGTTGTGTCAGAGGAACCTACCGACCCTAGACTGGGGGTCTCAGACGTAAGTTGTGATGATGTTGTTGATGAGCGCGTCAACCAATCTACCACGGCAGATGCGTTACTGGTGGAGACCCGACCGCTAGCAGATACTGGCAGATTAGGTCTCTCAGCGTGACTCCTGCTGCTACTGGCCCCCAGTCTGCTGCGAGCTCTGCCTGCGGAATCTTGGCCTCTGCCACTCCTCTTTTCACTTCCAGGCACTTGTCTGCCCGACATAGTCTAACTGGCGTGGTAGTAGGTGAAATTTTAAGAACCCCCAGGCAGCGGTGGGTCTATATGAAACAGAATATAATGCACACCAAAAGTGAGCAGTAACACTCAGCCTCCAACAGGCCTGCCTAGTGTAAATAAGAGAGCTGCTTAGTGTAAATAAAGAGGGGTATGCTATGTTACAGAATGGGATGCCCCAACAGCCAGCAGTGCACCTGGCAGCAGTACTACTATGCACAGCAAAAGTGTCCTTATCAGGCCTAATTTCAATTAGAATAAGTGCAAATGGTTATGGTCTTAAATAGAGGCTGGTGTAGTCACAGAATGGGATGCCACAACAGGAGTGCACCTGGGACCAGTAGTGCTATGCACAGCAAAAGTGTCTTTATCAGGCCTAATTTCAATTAGAATAAGTGCAAATGGTTATGGTCTTAAATAGAGGCTGGTGTAGTCACAAAATGGGATGCCCAAACAGGAGTGCACCTGGCAGGCAGTAGTACTATGCACAGCAAAAGTGTCTTTATCAGGCCTAATTTCAATTAGAATAAGTGCAAATGGTTATGGTCTTAAATAGAGGCTGGTGTAGTCACAGAATGGGATGCCCAAACAGGAGTGCACCTGGCAGGCAGTAGTACTATGCACAGCAAAAGTGTCTTTATCAGGCCTAATTTCAATTAGAATAAGTGCAAATGGGTATGGTCTTAAATAGAGGCTGGTGTAGTCACAGAATGGGATGCCCAAACAGGAGTGCACCTGGCAGGCAGTAGTACTATGCACAGCAAAAGTGTCTTTATCAGGCCTAATTTCAATTATAATAGGTGCAAATGGCTATGGTCTTAAATAGAGGCTGGTGTAGTCACAGAATGGGATGCCCAAACAGGAGTGCACCTGGCAGGCAGTAGTACTATGCACAGCAAAAGTGTCTTTATCAGGCCTAATTTCAATTATAATAGGTGCAAATGGTTATTGTCTTAAATAGAGGCTGGTGTAGTCACAGAATGGGATGCCACAACAGGAGTGCACCTGGGACCAGTAGTGCTATGCACAGCAAAAGTGTCTTTATCAGGCCTAATTTCAATTAGAATAAGTGCAAATGGTTATGGTCTTAAATAGAGGCTGGTGTAGTCACAGAATGGGATGCCCAAACAGGAGTGCACCTGGCAGGCAGTAGTACTATGCACAGCAAAAGTGTCTTTATCAGGCCTAATTTCAATTAGAATAAGTGCAAATGGTTATGGTCTTAAATAGAGGCTGGTGTAGTCACAGAATGGGATGCCCAAACAGGAGTGCACCTGGCAGGCAGTAGTACTATGCACAGCAAAAGTGTCTTTATCAGGCCTAATTTCAATTATAATAAGTGCAAATGGTTATGGTCTTAAATAGAGGCTGGTGTAGTCACAGAATGGGATGCCCAAACAGGAGTGCACCTGGCAGGCAGTAGTACTATGCACAGCAAAAGTGTCTTTATCAGGCCTAATTTCAATTATAATAGGTGCAAATGGTTATGGTCTTAAATAGAGGCTGGTGTAGTCACAGAATGGGATGCCCCAAAAACCAACAGGAGTGCACCTGGCAGGCAGCAGTACTATGCACAGCAAAAGTGTCTTTATCAGGCCTAATTTCAATTAGAATAAGTGCAAATGGTTATGGTCTTAAATAGAGGCTGGTGTAGTCACAGAATGGGATGCCCCAACAGGAGTGCACCTGGCAGGCAGTAGTACTATGCACAGCAAAAGTGTCTTTATCAGGCCTAATTTCAATTATAATAGGTGCAAATGGTTATGGTCTTAAATAGAGGCTGGTGTAGTCACAGAATGGGATGCCCAAACAGGAGTGCACCTGGCAGGCAGTAGTACTATGCACAGCAAAAGTGTCTTTATCAGGCCTAATTTCAATTAGAATAAGTGCAAATGGTTATGGTCTTAAATAGAGGCTGGTGTAGTCACAGAATGGGATGCCCAAACAGGAGTGCACCTGGCAGGCAGTAGTACTATGCACAGCAAAAGTGTCTTTATCAGGCCTAATTTCAATTATAATAGGTGCAAATGGTTATTGTCTTAAATAGAGGCTGGTGTAGTCACAGAATGGCATGCCACAACAGGAGTGCACCTGGGACCAGTAGTGCTATGCACAGCAAAAGTGTCTTTATCAGGCCTAATTTCAATTAGAATAAGTGCAAATGGTTATGGTCTTAAATAGAGGCTGGTGTAGTCACAGAATGGGATGCCCAAACAGGAGTGCACCTGGCAGGCAGTAGTACTATGCACAGCAAAAGTGTCTTTATCAGGCCTAATTTCAATTAGAATAAGTGCAAATGGTTATGGTCTTAAATAGAGGCTGGTGTAGTCACAGAATGGGATGCCCAAACAGGAGTGCACCTGGCAGGCAGTAGTACTATGCACAGCAAAAGTGTCTTTATCAGGCCTAATTTTAATTATAATAAGTGCAAATGGTTATGGTCTTAAATAGAGGCTGGTGTAGTCACAGAATGGGATGCCCAAACAGGAGTGCACCTGGCAGGCAGTAGTACTATGCACAGCAAAAGTGTCTTTATCAGGCCTAATTTCAATTATAATAGGTGCAAATGGTTATGGTCTTAAATAGAGGCTGGTGTAGTCACAGAATGGGATGCCCCAAAAACCAACAGGAGTGCACCTGGCAGGCAGCAGTACTATGCACAGCAAAAGTGTCTTTATCAGGCCTAATTTCAATTAGAATAAGTGCAAATGGTTATGGTCTTAAATAGAGGCTGGTGTAGTCACAGAATGGGATGCCCCAACAGGAGTGCACCTGGCAGGCAGTAGTACTATGCACAGCAAAAGTGTCTTTATCAGGCCTAATTTCAATTATAATAGGTGCAAATGGTTATGGTCTTAAATAGAGGCTGGTGTAGTCACAGAATGGGATGCCCAAACAGGAGTGCACCTGGCAGGCAGTAGTACTATGCACAGCAAAAGTGTCTTTATCAGGCCTAATTTCAATTATAATAGGTGCAAATGGTTATGGTCTTAAATAGAGGCTGGTGTAGTCACAGAATGGGATGCCCCAAAAACCAACAGGAGTGCACCTGGCAGGCAGCAGTACTATGCACAGCAAAAGTGTCTTTATCAGGCCTAATTTCAATTAGAATAAGTGCAAATGGTTATGGTCTTAAATAGAGGCTGGTGTAGTCACAGAATGGGATGCCCAAACAGGAGTGCACCTGGCAGGCAGTAGTACTATGCACAGCAAAAGTGTCTTTATCAGGCCTAATTTCAATTAGAATAAGTGCAAATGGTTATGGTCTTAAATAGAGGCTGGTGTAGTCACAGAATGGGATGCCCAAACAGGAGTGCACCTGGCAGGCAGTAGTACTATGCACAGCAAAAGTGTCTTTATCAGGCCTAATTTCAATTAGAATAAGTGCAAATGGTTATGGTCTTAAATAGAGGCTGGTGTAGTCACAGAATGGGATGCCCAAACAGGAGTGCACCTGGCAGGCAGTAGTACTATGCACAGCAAAAGTGTCTTTATCAGGCCTAATTTCAATTATAATAGGTGCAAATGGTTATGGTCTTAAATAGAGGCTAGTGTAGTCACAGAATGGGATGCCCCAAAAACCAACAGGAGTGCACCTGGCAGGCAGCAGTACTATGCACAGCAAAAGTGTGTGTCTTTATCAGGCCTAATTTCAATTAGAATAAGTGCAAATGGTTATGGTCTTAAATAGAGGCTGGTGTAGTCACAGAATGGGATGCCCAAACAGGAGTGCACCTGGCAGGCAGTAGTACTATGCACAGCAAAAGTGTCTTTATCAGGCCTAATTTCAATTAGAATAAGTGCAAATGGTTATGGTCTTAAATAGAGGCTGGTGTAGTCACAGAATGGGATGCCCAAACAGGAGTGCACCTGGCAGGCAGTAGTACTATGCACAGCAAAAGTGTCTTTATCAGGCCTAATTTCAATTATAATAGGTGCAAATGGTTATGGTCTTAAATAGAGGCTAGTGTAGTCACAGAATGGGATGCCCCAAAAACCAACAGGAGTGCACCTGGCAGGCAGCAGTACTATGCACAGCAAAAGTGTCTTTATCAGGCCTAATTTCAATTAGAATAAGTGCAAATGGTTATGGTCTTAAATAGAGGCTGGTGTAGTCACAGAATGGGATGCCCAAACAGGAGTGCACCTGGCAGGCAGTAGTACTATGCACAGCAAAAGTGTCTTTATCAGGCCTAATTTCAATTAGAATAAGTGCAAATGGTTATGGTCTTAAATAGAGGCTGGTGTAGTCACAGAATGGGATGCCCCAACAGGAGTGCACCTGGCAGGCAGTAGTACTATGCACAGCAAAAGTGTCTTTATCAGGCCTAATTTCAATTATAATAGGTGCAAATGGTTATGGTCTTAAATAGAGGCTGGTGTAGTCACAGAATGGGATGCCCAAACAGGAGTGCACCTGGCAGGCAATAGTACTATGCACAGCAAAAGTGTCTTTATCAGGCCTAATTTCAATTATAATAGGTGCAAATGGTTATGGTCTTAAATAGAGGCTGGTGTAGTCACAGAATGGGATGCCCCAAAAACCAACAGGAGTGCACCTGGCAGGCAGCAGTACTATGCACAGCAAAAGTGTCTTTATCAGTCCTAATTTCAATTAGAATAAGTGCAAATGGTTATGGTCTTAAATAGAGGCTGGTGTAGTCACAGAATGGGATGCCCAAACAGGAGTGCACCTGGCAGGCAGTAGTACTATGCACAGCAAAAGTGTCTTTATCAGGCCTAATTTCAATTAGAATAAGTGCAAATGGTTATGGTCTTAAATAGAGGCTGGTGTAGTCACAGAATGGGATGCCCAAACAGGAGTGCACCTGGCAGGCAGTAGTACTATGCACAGCAAAAGTGTCTTTATCAGGCCTAATTTCAATTAGAATAAGTGCAAATGGTTATGGTCTTAAATAGAGGCTGGTGTAGTCACAGAATGGGATGCCCAAACAGGAGTGCACCTGGCAGGCAGTAGTACTATGCACAGCAAAAGTGTCTTTATCAGGCCTAATTTCAATTAGAATAAGTGCAAATGGTTATGGTCTTAAATAGAGGCTGGTGTAGTCACAGAATGGGATGCCCAAACAGGAGTGCACCTGGCAGGCAGTAGTACTATGCACAGCAAAAGTGTCTTTATCAGGCCTAATTTCAATTATAATAGGTGCAAATGGTTATGGTCTTAAATAGAGGCTAGTGTAGTCACAGAATGGGATGCCCCAAAAACCAACAGGAGTGCACCTGGCAGGCAGCAGTACTATGCACAGCAAAAGTGTCTTTATCAGGCCTAATTTCAATTAGAATAAGTGCAAATGGTTATGGTCTTAAATAGAGGCTGGTGTAGTCACAGAATGGGATGCCCAAACAGGAGTGCACCTGGCAGGCAGTAGTACTATGCACAGCAAAAGTGTCTTTATCAGGCCTAATTTCAATTAGAATAAGTGCAAATGGTTATGGTCTTAAATAGAGGCTGGTGTAGTCACAGAATGGGATGCCCCAACAGGAGTGCACCTGGCAGGCAGTAGTACTATGCACAGCAAAAGTGTCTTTATCAGGCCTAATTTCAATTATAATAGGTGCAAATGGTTATGGTCTTAAATAGAGGCTGGTGTAGTCACAGAATGGGATGCCCAAACAGGAGTGCACCTGGCAGGCAGTAGTACTATGCACAGCAAAAGTGTCTTTATCAGGCCTAATTTCAATTATAATAGGTGCAAATGGTTATGGTCTTAAATAGAGGCTGGTGTAGTCACAGAATGGGATGCCCCAAAAACCAACAGGAGTGCACCTGGCAGGCAGCAGTACTATGCACAGCAAAAGTGTCTTTATCAGGCCTAATTTCAATTAGAATAAGTGCAAATGGTTATGGTCTTAAATAGAGGCTGGTGTAGTCACAGAATGGGATGCCCAAACAGGAGTGCACCTGGCAGGCAGTAGTACTATGCACAGCAAAAGTGTCTTTATCAGGCCTAATTTCAATTAGAATAAGTGCAAATGGTTATGGTCTTAAATAGAGGCTGGTGTAGTCACAGAATGGGATGCCCAAACAGGAGTGCACCTGGCAGGCAGTAGTACTATGCACAGCAAAAGTGTCTTTATCAGGCCTAATTTCAATTAGAATAAGTGCAAATGGTTATGGTCTTAAATAGGGGCTGGTGTAGTCACAGAATGGGATGCCCAAACAGGAGTGCACCTGGCAGGCAGTAGTACTATGCACAGCAAAAGTGTCTTTATCAGGCCTAATTTCAATTATAATAGGTGCAAATGGTTATGGTCTTAAATAGAGGCTAGTGTAGTCACAGAATGGGATGCCCCAAAAACCAACAGGAGTGCACCTGGCAGGCAGCAGTACTATGCACAGCAAAAGTGTCTTTATCAGGCCTAATTTCAATTAGAATAAGTGCAAATGGTTATGGTCTTAAATAGAGGCTGGTGTAGTCACAGAATGGGATGCCCAAACAGGAGTGCACCTGGCAGGCAGTAGTACTATGCACAGCAAAAGTGTCTTTATCAGGCCTAATTTCAATTAGAATAGGTGCAAATGGTTATGGTCTTAAATAGAGGCTGGTGTAGTCACAGAATGGGATGCCCAAACAGGAGTGCACCTGGCAGGCAGTAGTACTATGCACAGCAAAAGTGTCTTTATCAGGCCTAATTTCAATTAGAATAGGTGCAAATGGTTATGGTCTTAAATAGGGGCTGGTGTAGTCACAGAATGGGATGCCACAACAGGAGTGCACCTGGGACCAGTAGTGCTATGCACAGCAAAAGTGTCTTTATCAGGCCTAATTTCAATTAGAATAAGTGCAAATGGTTATATGGTCTTAAATAGAGGCTGGTGTAGTCACAGAATGGGATGCCTCACAGCAGACTTAAGATCAGTTCAGTATATATGCACAGTTAGTGTATAAGCAGCCTGAAAACGCTAACAAAGCCAGTCAGCCAGCCAGTAACAAACACTCAGGCTGGATGAAAAAAAAAAAAATCTCCCTGTGACTGCCTCCGATTTTTCCTAACTTTCCCTGTTTTTCGCTGACTTTCTGTCTGTCTCCTGCCTGTCTCCTGCCTGTCTCCAGCCTGTCCCTGTCTGTCCCTGCCTGTCTAACTGCCTCTCCCTCACTACAGCGTCCTGTCTCTCACGAATGCAATAGAGAAATGAGATAAACCAAGATGGCCGCCGGCCTTAAATAGCGCTGTGACGTCACCGGGCTTGCTGGCTGCTGATAGGCTGCATGTGACTGCCCCAGCTTGCACTGGTGCGGGGTAGATGTCTGGACATGTCCCGTCCGCCATCTTAGAATGCCTGTATGTAAATGAATGGATGTTAAAGGAAAACTTCGAGCGATCGAATCGCGGGGAAATTCGGATTCGATCCGAATCGAATTTTTCATGAAATTCGGATCGAATCCGGGTTCGTCCGGATCGATTCGCTCATCCCTAATCAACATATCAAAAAAGAAAAATGTTTTTTCTAAACAAGGTAATAATGAAACAGATAACATTTATCTGGTTAAAGGCAGTCCAGAGAAAATCCGCTTGTCTCCTTTAAACGTCAGTCCTCATGCCATGTGGACTACAAGATGGCTACCAGGTCCGAAGTCTGTTGGTCATAGCTCTTGTCCATTTGGCTTACTAATGTAGGTCTCACTCTAACTGCCTTGTGCTATTGTTTGATTAAAATCAGCTCAGGTCACCTTTTTTTGGCCAGTCTGAATTAACAGGTATCAGTCATGGCTGTAGCTTAAATAGCATGTCATTCCATGCATGAAATGAACTATCATTCCAAAGTTGCAGAACTAATTATTTTCTAATCAACCAAACAACCACCTATGGCTGGGTATGCCACAGACAGTCTCATTTTGATTGTACCCAGTATATGTATTTTAGAGATAAAATACGCCACTAAGCCATTGTAATACAGCCTTACAATGGGATCAAGTCTGCAGGATGGCGCCCCCCCCAGAACAAAACAGACGCCCCCGCACTAAAAATAAAATCTGGTAGACATGAGCAATGGTGCTCCCTCCCCTCCTAGGACAAAACAATTTGGGGGAGCCTAAACTGAGCAGACTGTGACCCAATGCCATTACCTGCTAAACAAGGAAAAAGTCTGGAACCCTATTGACGTCCCTAGGATGATGATGATGCTCCATCTAAACACCCCAAATTCCAGCCATGCCTAAAGATGCCAGAGAAAATCTGGGCTTGGGAAAAAAAACTTCAGTTTTTTACATAAAGGGTAATACCACTTTCATTGACCTTTATAACGTTTCCATTATCGTGTGCCAAAATTATGTCTTCAATGTGCTCAGATTATCTGTTATTTTTTTACTTTTCTATTTGTTTAAAACTTTGCGTATTAAAAGAAAACATTTACCCTAGCAACAATGTGTTTATCTTAGAAATGTACATAAACTGGTGCATTTGATGTACAGATCAGAGACTCACTCTGGCTTGCTAATCATCTGATTGGCTAAGGCAGAGAGTACATGTTTAACCCATTCTGTTAAAATGGGGGGGGGGGTATGGGGGCACAATCCTTAAACAAATTATTATTTTACATTCCAAAAGAGGAAAAAACAAAGGCAGAACAGCAAAAACTCGACAAAAGGGAGTTATCCTTCAGATAAGTATGTAATGTCACAATTACCAGCATGCTTTTTCAATAACTGATGAACATATCCTGCAAGGGGGGGGGGGGCTTGCCCAAGGACCATCTCATTTGGGAACAAGTGATAAGATCCCTCAGTGGGTGGCCATCTTTACTTTAGTAGCAGCACCTTATCTGTGCAGTTCTTGAGTGGCCTCTTCCTGATACCTGTTTATGTAAATTAATTGTTTCCAAAGTCAGCTTGTTTGTGAAGTGCCACTATCTGATTTACCTAATACACAGAGCTAATTTAATTTTCAGCATGAGGCCAAATCTAAAAGCTGGGAAATATGATTACGCAGTTAAATGACTGAGCACATAGCTGAACTCCTTATGACAAACGGATTCATGCACAGTGGCAGTTAATAGATTTCCCTCCATCTCCTCCTCTATTACTGAGCTACAAATAACATACTTAAAGGGTTTCTAATAGCAAAAATGAAAACATCTATACTTACATGACTGCCCACAGTGACACACAGCTTACTTCCAATTTTTCAGCTGTGATCTTCACTGCTGCCAGCTCAAACCCATGTGCTCCTGGTGCAATTTTGTGTGTCTACCCATTTAAAGCATAATTACGGTGGGTATTATTGGGTGTTCCCTGTGCCGCAAATCAATGAGGGAACTTCTGAGTGCAGGAGGTTGAGCTGACAGTGCAAGAAGGTGAGTGAAGCCGACTGGCTGTGAAGGATTGAGGTAGCCGGTAGTAAGGTAAGTAAAAGGTTTTAAACCAAATGTCCAGTCACAAATAACTGAACCTTCTTCGCTCTTTGCAGCATGCAGATATCCTATATTATTGCTCTGCTGCTCCTCCAACGCCAAAGCCGGATACTGGTGGCTGCTTCTAACCTCTGCCACCAGCCTATGAGGTTCACCCAGAAGTCGACCACTCCCATGTACCTTCCCCTGTTCTTATGGAACTTTTTACTACTAGTAAAAAGGGGTAAAAAGTTCAATATTTTTTCAGGAGTAAAATAGTGCCATTGACTTTCATTGTCTTCCTAACTAGTGATTCCAAACAGTGGAATTCTCAGACTTTTTTCTTATGAATTGAATTTTTTACTACCATTAGAGTTTACTACCATTGCAAAGAAAGTAGAAGGGCTCCATTGTGAGAAAGAGCAAAATGAGTTTTCTCCTGCTGAAAGCAAAAAACTAGTGTGAAACACTCTAATTTATATCATGTGTGTGGCTCATCAAGTCCACCTGAATCAGTAGAAAAATTTTCGAATCGCAAAATGCAGTAGTACATTTTTCGATCCACTAATTTATTTCGCACTTTTACAATCGCAATCAAATTTAATTCGAGTAACTCGTGTTTTACAATGGTTCCAGGTAGCTGAATCACTCGTAAAAATAACTAGCGCAAAATCGCAACTTTTTAAGCACAAAACACACGAAAAAGCCATTTTCTACCTTTGTTGAATCAAGCCCAGAGGCACCAAACTTCTAAGGGGAATGAAGGATTATTAGAGGAATTAAATGTTAGTCTTTAGTTTTAGTTTTTAGTATATATATATATATATATATATATATAGGCAATACAGAAATATTTCATATAAAATCCTCTAAGGACAAGGGGGGGTACACCCTTAAAGGTTCAGTCTCCAGAGTAGATGATCCTTCTTTACGATAAGAACTATAAATCTGAAGAATAGCCCTCGACAGATGTTTGTAGCAGCATGAACAGCTGACAGCTTAAAAAAATGATTAGATGCTATTAGATGTTATCTGTAAATACTAAAAAATAAATCCCCAACACTATCCCTTGGTTGAACTATGGACATACTGTATGTCTTTTTAGTATTAACTATGTAACTATGGATAAAGTGTTGATTGCAGGCGATTGAACTGGGGTACAGATCAGTTTGCAAGCTTGACACGTACCACCAGGTTCTGGAGTATCATCGGTGGTACATGTTGGGAACCCCTTGTCTAAGTGAAAACCATTTAGAATAAAAAACTAATAGTTAACGCCTTTTACCCAGCAAATTTGGGGCTCTCTTCTTATTAACCTGTGCTCCAACCAGCACAGGAAATGGTGTATCAGTATCAGAATCAGGGACATCCTTTTCATATTGCTTCTAGCAATGTGGCAGTGGGTACTAGCCTTGACCCACCTTTAACTCACCTGGGATCTCTGCACATGTGAGTTAAAGGGGAGCCCACAGTCAGGGGCTGGAACAGATATGCAAGCATAGGACAATGGTCATCAAGCCCCTGTGGTCTGCCACTATTCATCTTTTTTTACCGCATGAGCAGCTATATGAAGAAAAACACTTTAAGCAGCACAATAATATATCGGTCTTTGACATTTTTAAGGATTTTACAAAATAAAAATCTTTTTTTATAATTGGCCCTAGAATGTTCTGTTCAGTGTGCTTGAAGCCCTGTAATTTCTGGTTCATTCGAGAATTCATTAGTACGACTGCCATTGTGGTAGTTAAGCTACATGGTATCATTTTATGATCAGGATTATTTCTTGAAAGGCAAGATTTCATATAGGCATAAGCTAATTATCCTCCCTCACACCAATTTGCTTGGAATTCATTTTGTGTCATAATGAACTCATACAAATCTTCAAATTAGGTTAAATTTTATATATGTTTTTGCCACAATTACTGCATGCTGTTGCTAGGTCACCCCAAATATGTCATTAAGCCATTATTTCCATAATTTTACTTTTTTTATGGCTCTAATTCCATGTACTTTTAGTGAAAGAGCTCTGTTTTATCGAGAAACCACTATTTCTACATCAATAGTTTTTCTTAGCAGTCACAAAAATACAACAAAAAGCAAACTCATTACCAAAAAACATATCTCCTTAAAGCTGCACACCACAACTGTACATCATTGCGCAACCATGAACCACCCCCACCCAATATCTATCTAGTTTCCCACTTGTGGGACGTATTTAGATGAGGACATTTGTGTGTTGTATTTTAATATTTTCATTTTTTGGCAATTTTTCTTAAGTTGAAATAAAATATCCAGCTTTTAGTTATGGCTTGGGGCATCACAATCTAGAACGGCAGTGTAGTCGAAACCCAGTCCAGGTTACCCAAGCTTTGAGGTTCCTGTACCACTGGATTCCTTGACACCCATGGATTTTCTGTCACATTAAAGAGACCTCCAACATACTAAACAACCCCATCATGATTCAGGCATCAAGTGGGCTGCTGTCCTCTAGTTTCATCACTGCCCGGG
Organism: Gastrophryne carolinensis; assembly: GCA_027917425.1. Lineage (NCBI taxonomy): Eukaryota > Metazoa > Chordata > Amphibia > Anura > Microhylidae > Gastrophryne > Gastrophryne carolinensis. Next base: position 374,084,620 of record CM051239.1, read on the forward strand.
TACAGGCAGCATGCTTCTTTCTTGGCCCATAGCAACTGGTAAAGATAACAGTCACTCACAGGGGAGGCCATTAGAGAAGTGCATAGGGCTGACAGCATTCTGAGGACAGAAGCCCAAAGGAGTCCACAGAATTATTTTATTTCTACAAACCCGACTTAGCTAAGGGGTTGATGGAGGAATGTGGTAGTCCTTTAGTTTGCTCACCAGGTAAGGCAAAGTCTCCACAAAGTCTCAAAGTTAGCAAAGAACAGATTCCAAACTAACATGGTATGGTATTAATCCCTACAATAAACAGTTTGAATTTAGTTGTAAAAGTACTGTAGGAAGGATAATCCTTTAGGGAGTCTGCAAGTTTAGAGAGCCTTCCATACCGAACAAATAATATAAACAATTTTCTAAATGGATTCCTGCACATAATTGAATGTTGTGATGGAATGGTTGGATGCAATTTTACAGATGAGATACACAATTTCTACAGTTTGGTAGTTTTTCTTTTGGACAAAGTTGTACCCTATTGGATAATTAAAGTTGTTTAAATACCCCATATGGTGTGTTAAAAAGTATAAAAAAATGGCAATCGAGTGCAGAATGAATGGGATAGTTAGACTCTTCTATTGTTCTCAAACCAAACCCGTTATATATTTTAAGAACAGCTTGCTATTTTCTTTCAAAAAATGAGTACCATGCCCTGGATACAGTAGATGGGAATCCTCACATGCATATATATATATATATATATATATATATATATATATATATATATGGCTAAAACCCACAATTAAATATAAAAATATAGCTATTTACTTACTCATTTGGATGCTCTTCCTTGGATATATGATTTTCTTCCCCTTTTGTGGTATTGTTCCTCATTGTATGGGTTGATATATTCACTTGATTATTAGCTGTTCCATGTGTACCCTGTCTTGATGAATACTGGCCTTCCATTTTGCCTTTAAATAAAGTACAAAAAAATAATGTATTGCAAGTTGCATATAATAGTATTAATAACAGAATTTCTGCATGTAAGGGCCACACCCAAACATTTGTCGCCAGCTCAAAAACATGTGTTCCTTCCTTACAACTGAAACCACAAGCATTTTAGTGTATGTCCTGATCGTATCCCGTCTGGACTATTGTATCACCCCCTCTCTGTGGTCTACCAGCAAACAGACAGGCAGTTCTCTGATAAATTCTCACCTCTGCCACTTGACTCTACCTGTCAAATTGTCCTTTTCTGACATCTTCAGTGCTGCTACCAAAACTTCTAACCTTAATCTACAAAACTCTTTCTTTACATAAGTCTTTTAACATATATATATATATATACTCAAATATGGTATTATATGTATAATTTAATGTTATAGATGTATGTACACAGTATAACTGTATTTTCCTCATATCTTGTAAATAAATTCATCCCCCCATATAATGTGCTAAATGTGGACGCATGTTATGAGTAGTAATTACTGCTTGGAGACTTGTTGAGTGAAGACTGGGCAGGAAGTAGGAGGAGGAGAAGGAGCCAGACCCACCAGATGAGTGGGTATCAAAGCAGCGGACTCCCTCTGTATATAGGAGAAGTTAACATATAAGAAGTCGGAGCACAAATGTAGTGGGATTGGCTCTGGCCTGCCTACAGGGAGGTGATGGAGACTACGCTGCAGCCTGTAATGCAGTGGTCGATAATCAAGGGGCGTCTCGGATTAACAGTAAGTATATGACAGGGGTTCTAATGGGCATAGTAACCACCTGTTTAGTTTTAACAGAAATACAAGGTACGAGAGGATACAGGAGGAAATACGTTGATTTTTGAGGGGCCTATCATGTCCATAATAGAATTTATTCAGTCCAAAGATACCAACCCGGATGCAACCTCCACTCTGCACATAAGATCTCCCTGTTCTCAACTCTGATAATGTCCTCATACTCTCATCTTTAGAACTTTGCCACTCTATTCCTCTGCAAATTCCTTCTGCCATAAAATCTATCGCACTCCAACCTTTGAAGCCTTCAAAAGTGCCCCTTAAATTCACCTATTTAGACAAGCCTATAACATGGCTTAACCAATCGCTACCTTTCTGAGCAATTGCCACCATACGTAGCACATACTACTTGTGTCTCAACCTCTCCTCTCCACCCCTGTTCTTAAGATTGAAAGCTCACAAGGGCAGGGCTCTAACTTCTGATGTATTTTTGTATGTCTATTTAAAGGATAAGGGTAAAGTCCCCCCAGGCCATCCAAATTCGGGATGCCCCATTATGTAAAAATCTTTCAGGTCGCCCAGTATACTCATGTTCTCCCAGTTCTTACAGGGCAAGCAGCGTCCGCTGTCTATTATGAATTTAGCAGGCATTTGTGAATGGAGACGTGGGCACGCTCCCTACTAGAGGGTAGCGGGGATGCAGCCGCCAATGTGCTAGTCTAGGCTGGAGCAAAGTCTTAGATGAGTCCAAGACAATATGACGTCAGTACAGTTGAGCGTGCAGATTAGATGAGAGGCCGCGCTGTAGTTTTTAGGAAAGGTCAGCTTTGGTAGGCGACCTGAGGGGGGTTTCACACAGTTGGGCATCCCGCATCAGGGTGCCCCGGGGGCAAGGACCAAAACCTGGGATAGTCAGAATCCCAGGTTTTAATCCACTTTAACACCTAAAACGTTCAATCCAGAGAGGTATAAATATCCACTCACTGCACATCTGCGCAATTTTCTTAAATGGACTACATTAGTAGCAATAGGACAAGAGGAAGCTCCCCTGTTGTCTGTCCCATGTTTCTTTCCTTCATTTCCTGCATCACTGGGTAGAAACCTTTAAAGGTGTAAAAGTTTGCCCTCCTTTCCATTTATTTTTTCCAGGATCATGTAAAAAAGTGGCCCATCAGCTATTGGTGCTCTCAGCACAGGTAAGCCGGGCAAGCCACAGTGGTTCCAAGGCTGTCATCTTCTGTCTATGACCGCAGTCCATACACTGCTATACAAAGGCAGTGTAGAGATAGTAAAATTTGGCAAAGTGACTTCAATAGCACAAATATAGAAAAAAGAGTGTGAGTCATTCCTAATTCCAGCATGGGGGCATCCCTATTTCAAATTCACTGCTGCTCGTCCTTGACCTGCTATCCCAGTCATCAGGCAGCTGGTACCCACCACATACAGCACAATGAAAGGGGGCTCAATGATTAATGGAGAGACGTTCCAAAATGCTATATAGAGGGGTTGGATGAGCAAAAACAAGCAATTGATAGCAAAGGGTGAATTTGGATGGCTATAGGGAGGGGCCTAGAAAAGTTTTTAAAGTGGACCTAATTCCAAGGACCACTTCAAACTGGGCATTGTGGTTTGGGCCTGTAAAGGCTGAAATCAGGCAAAATATTACCCTATCTGCCAATGAGACAAGTGCAAGCACCGCCAGAGTCCAACAGATTTTGCGTGATGGCAATGCACGGTGCTATGCACACCTGCGTGACATGCATTACTGGTTGTTAAAAGTCACATGCAACATCTGAGCGATGCAAGAGCTTAGACTGCTGCACATCCCAAATTTAGACTTGGGGGGTTATTTAAGAAAGGATAGCGTCAGGTAGCGCCTGGTTAATGAGAGGTAGCGACAGATAGCGACTGGTCAACGCCAGACACGGCACGCAATTCCACATTTATCAAGCAGAATCTGTTTAGTGACTGGGATAGCGGCATGTAGCGTCTGAGCCTCTGAGAACAGCGTCAGCGTTCAGTCTTGCACAGCGCCAGGTATGACCTCTCGCTACCTGACGCTCTCCCATACATTTCAATGGACAAACCTTTTCTTCACTTTAAACGTTTTTTTTTTTTTCCCCAAAAAATCACAAATAATTCTGTGACCTCTTCTGGCATTGCAAAAGCTGTTTTTTCAATTTTTTTTCATTTTTTTAAAATTTCTTCAGAAATGACATTACAGGTCTGCCATTAAAGTGTTCATGTTACAATGTTGCTACAATGTAATTCCATATGTTTTCGCTTTGTTACTAGTGGATAGATGCTTGAAAACAGACTTTAAACACACCGCCTCCTGTGCTGTGGGCTTCAAACAAGCATTTTTCAGCGCCAGAGATTTGTGAGGCTGGTTTTTTCCTGAATATGATGTGAGTTGGTCGCTATGAGCAGTCGCTAACATGCGCTCCCATACAGCGCTGTACTGGTCAAATAGCGACTCATCACAATGTATTCAACATTACTGAACAGCGACTGAGTCGCTATAAAGTAGCGACTCACGGCCGAGCACTGCGACTACTAGCAGGCGCTCTGAAAATGCCTGCTACAGACGCTCATCTGTCGCTACCTGCCGCTAATGATGAATCAGCCTCTTAATGTCCACCTTAATGAGATGACAAGCATCATTACAAAGCATACAATCAGCATCAATTATGGTCTGCAACATTTGAAACAATTTTCTGTTTTTACAGCAGCCTGAAATAGATGTCTTGTTGTTTCCCTGGCAGTCAGGTTTGCCATTTAAAAAAATGCATTTGTAAATTAGTTTGTAGTTATAATGACATTGTGATCTGTACAGTTTTTTTAAAAGTATGCTATTAAATATTTTATAAAATATTTTTAATATTTTATGATGTCCTTTATTATCATGGGAGCCAATTAAAAATTGTTTATCGTTTCTGTCTATGCATCTTTACTTTATGAACTTTCAGTAATGACAAGAAAGCATAAAAAACAAGCTGTGAAGAATATGAAGCCAGAAAGATGAAAAGAACAGTGGGAGGCCTCTAAAACGATGTTGTGCTAAAGCACATTGAGGAGGGGAAGCCCCACCGTGGTTTCAGGAAAATGGATGTGTCAGGAACTTTAAACAAATGCTTTTTAAAGTGACACCCACAAAGATTTGTTCATGTTTCTAGTTTATTAGAAACATCAGTTTTTGTAGTTATGAGATCATGCAAGCCACTGGACATTTACTATTTTGCAGTGCAACACATGAATGCAGCTTTGGCAGATACATAACATTATCTTGACCCAAATGGGGTTAAGAAGGTGAAATATGTTAGATCAGCAAATTCAATGCTTAGCTCCAACTTACCCACTTTCTATATTCTTTTATGCAACAAATGTGTGCCCCCCCCCTTAACTTGTTCTCCATTCAAGAAGCCCTGAATTAGAATCCCTAAGGCTAACTTTTTTATTTTATCCATAGACAAGTTCCCCTGTAGAAATAGGTGGGAGCACGATTTACTGTAGATTGATCCTTAGAAAGCAAAGAAATATTATATAGATCATTGGAGAATATTGGAACAAACTGCCCTATAAGCTGAAAAGCTTCCCTGTTAGAAGCTAATAGTAAGATTGTATATGATTCCAGTGGATTGGCTAAAATCTTCCCCACTGTTTCCCCTCTATTCTTCAGAGGATGCCATTCACATAAATACTCTTTACTAGGGATGAGCAAACCAAACTCTTAACACTGGAATTCGGTCCAAATTTAAGGGAAAGTTTTTTTTTTTTTTAAATAATAGATCTTTATTGAGTCAGATAAGACAGTGAGGCACTTGAAGAGAAACAAGAATAAACGGTTACATTCAGCAGACAAATTATGAACCTGTGTTACATAATGGCATAATAATAATCACTATCTGTATAATCCATAGGACCGCCGCTACCTCCACCGTCCTGGAGGTCCCCTAAATTAAGCCTCACCGTTCTCATCCACCAACCTTTTTATTTTTAGAAATTTCAGGGAAAGTTTGATTCGTCGCGAAACCCAAATTTTTGGGGTTCATGCCAACCAAACTTTCCCTTAAATCCTGACTCACCTTACCTCTCACTGGCCCTGTCTGTCCCACTCTCCGGTCCGATCCCATGCGTGTCTGCAGCATCCATGAGCCTCTGCTCTCCAACACAAGGAGAGACACATTATGCTGGGAGGGAGTGGTGGTGTCAGTGCTTCCTCCCAGTATAAATTTCTCCACCCTGGGGTGGGGATTGAACAGCCACTGTGAGCTGGAGACAGCGGATACTTTTTTCTCTGTGTGTTATTTTTTTACATTTCACCATTTGTGAACTGCTAAGAGATCCATGTGACAAGGCTTTAGGGGGCGGGCAAGTAACCTGCGGCAAGCGAGTGATTTGCCATTGACCCCATTACCTGCCTACCCAAATCCTGGGGAGGGCAGAATAGGCCTTTGGGCTACGTGGGTTGGTAGCCTTGGGCTACCAGGCCAGCTAAGCTGGTGCCTGGGCTGGTCTTACAGGATAGGCGGGACCTGGGCAATTCTTTTTCTATTTTCAAGGGTTTAACAAATAAAAAAAATGTAAAAAAATGCATGGAGTTCCCCCTCCTGCAATTTTTAAGGGTTAAACCCTTAATTGAAAAAAATATGGGTTAAACCCTTAAAAATTTTAATAAATGGTCAGGGGTCCCCCCCCTTTCAGTAAAACCATCCCAGACTGGTGCAGTCTGTTTAGTGTGGAACCCTTACCAGTTCCCAAAGTGTTAAATGTAAAAAACACACACACTAACACATAAGAAAATTTTTTCCCCATACCACCAATTTATCCTCAAGAATCCAAAGGCTGCTCCCAAGGCATTCGCCACTTGCTGTCATTGACAGCCGGATAGATCAGCAGATGACAGACACACAGGCAGACAGGCAGGTATCTCTGGCTCTCAGTGACAGCTCGCTCTCTGTCGAAGGGAGAAGCTAGTTATACTGAGCATGACCTGTGACATCACAGGTCACTCCTAACATAAATGCCCCTCCCTGCGGTGGGGAGCGAGATGCCGTGCCCCCAGCTGGAGCTGTGCACTTCTGTGGAGACCAGGGCAGGACAGCGCCGGGGGATGAGGGCATCTCCTGGCGATGGAACAGGGACAGAGGTAAGCTTTTAAAAAAAAAAAAAAAAAATTCTTGATTGAGTTAGCTAAAAGTTCAGGAATTTAGAGGAATCGGCCAAACCACATTTTTAAAAAAATCTCTACTCTACATATCTGGTTGTTCTGTCTAAAAGTGGACCAACACCCAGGATTTTGACTATCCTGGGTTTTGGTCCACTTCGGCGGGGCACCCCGATCGAGGGTGTCCCTCTCTCTGCAACCCCCCAGAAACCCCAAAAAACTCACCTCTCCCTGCTCCCACGTGACCGCGCCGTCCAATCCCTGCCGACGTCCAAGCGGGTGACAGCGGCGTCCAAGACAGCGCGTCCGCCACTGCTTCCCGTGCGTCACTCTCGGCGGGCGCGCACGTCTAGAGGGGCGCGCGGGAGGCGGCAGCAGCGGAAGCGGCGGCGGATCAGGTAAGGAGTTTGGGTTTTTTTGGGGGGGTGAGTGAGGTGATCGGCCCGGGAATCTTATAGATTCCCAGGCCGATCACCCCTGGGTGTTGGTCCACTTTCAGGATGTTTTTTCTACTTTTTGCCCCAAAAATGACAGGTACCTGTGATGGTACATTTTATAGTGTTGGCCCTAATTATTATTGCAAGAGCTTGGAAGACAGAGATTATCTTTCCATACGCAAACCAACTGCACAGGTGGTAAAAATGAATGATAAAAATACATTATACAAAATAAAGGTTATGGTAAACTACTAAACTCTTAAAACATATAAGACAATTAAAACATGCTAAAACCTCAACTGGGCTGATCTTACACCAATATATAATATAAATTGTGATATTTTGTCCTGACTTAAAGGGAATTAAACCCAATGGCAATAACAAGGCAGCAAGCAGCTCGCCTGATGTCAGTCTATTGTGCATCTCTGTTTCTTGCACGGCCAGGTATAAACTGGACAATGGCTCCAAAGTTTGCCTTCATTTCAGTTTCATTCCTCCAGGACCACACAAAGGGCCACTGTGTCCACTGAAGCTCTCAGAGTGCGCGAGCACAGCAAGCCCCACCCCTTCTTCTGTCACCCACTCCCCATTGCTGTGGCAGCTGACAGCAGGAAGGGTTAGAAAGGTGAACAAGGCAGCAGCATAGACAGGCCCCGCTCACACTCACAAATCAAACAAGTGCTGCTTGCTTTCCCATTTACCCCAATTTTTTATTTTAACAGAAGGAAGAAAACCTGTTTTTTTATATTTTTTTAAATAATTAAAAATACTGTTCTACTTTTATAGGGGAGGCTTGTCTAGGCTGCACAAATAGCTTATTCTTATTGCATTTGTCATGCATGTAGATGCTTTTACCCATAATGCAATACTATGGCTAGGTATAGTTAAGCAGTTATTCTCTGTAAAAGTATAATAGGGTATACTAATGTAGGTATGTACAAAACCGTGTCTTGTTTTAAATGTTCTTTTACCCTCCTTAGCTACTATCTAAGAAAAGACAACTAAAGTATGATTTTCCTATAGAAATGGAACCGTCAGTCTCTAAAATAGAAGCATACTATAAATGTTTCCTTCGCAACCAAAATAAGAAAGCACTGTACCTTTCTGCATTTGAAGATGATCTTTTTTCAGCTCTGTGCAGTTTACTCTGAATGGTTAATTTTCATCATATATTTAACTGCTGAAAATATTAAATTACATCAGGAAATAAATGTATGCACTCGTCTGCATTCTGCATTTATATTTCATTGATACTTGTGAAACGTTAGAAAAAATAACACAAAATTGTTGTTTTGTTTGCATTTCTATGATAATCAGATATTAAGATCATTAGACTGCTGTAACTTTGCTATTGCCATACTGCTAGTTATCATGGTAACAAGTAACCAAGCAAAGTAGATTTCCTGGGCTTTTGATCACTTTGACTGCCTATCAAAGTAATCAAAAGTCTATTAAAAAGGCTCTCAGAGCCTCTGACTAGAGATGAGCGAACTTTTGAAAAGTTCGATTCGGCCGATTCGCCGAATTTCACAAAGAAATTCGGGTTCGGCCGAATCGAACTTTCACGAAGTTCCCCATCAAAAATGCCGGCATGGTGGGAGCGGGCCATGCCGGCTGACAGCGGAGCCGGCCGGCGGGCCTGTAAAGCAGGCCGGCCCGCTCCCACCATGCCGGCATTTAAAAAAAAAAAAAAAAAAAAAGCATTTTTGCCGGCATGGTGGGAGCGGGCCGGCCGGTTCATCAGGGCGCCTCTGATGACGCGCCCTCAGATGACAGCTGAGAGCGGCGCCGGCTTCCACGCTCCGGACCTGCAGGTAAGTGTTTGCTTTTTTTTTAAATGCCGGCATGGTGGGAGCGGAGCCGGCCGGCCCGCTCCCACCATGCCGGCAAAATGCTTTTTTTTTTTTTTTAAATGCCGGCATGGTGGGAGCGGGCCGGCCGACTTTACCGGCCTGCCGGCCGGCTCCGCTGTCAGCGGAACTGGCCGGCCCGCTCCCACCGTGCCGGCTTTTTTTTTTTTTTTTATTTCAGGAAAAATTCGATCGGCACGAACCACAATATATTCGGGTTCGTGCCGAATCGAATATTTCCTGAAATTCGCAGCGAATTCCGGTTCGTCCGAACCGGTTCGCTCATCTCTACCTCTGACTCTCCACACATCAGATTTCAGTTCTTTGTGAGAGAAAATCTAGTTACAAAGTTACTTCAGGACATTAGCCTTGATTCAGAGACACATTCGTCCGGACTTCCGTAGCTGTCTGTGAAAGTTTTGGTGGGTGTTTGTAATTTTTTTGCTTTTTTTGTCCATTTTCTACTCGCACGAACGTTCGGGAATGCGCTTTCGATGAACGGAAGCAAATCGGAACATTTCCGTTAGTTCGGATCATTTTCCAAACAAAATCGGAAATTTTCCGTTCGTTCAGAAAACTTCCGTTGTTGGGATGGGTTTCTGTCTGATTCAGAGAGCTGATTTCCGACGGATCACCACCCTATAAATCCGTTTCCTTCACTTACGAGACCTCTGAGGGCTCGGATTGCTATTGTTGAACATGTTTTGCAGCTATGTGGAGGAGTCTGCGCGCCTTTAGCACCAAGGCATTGCATGTATCAGCATGGCCGAGGCCATAAATTGTATAGCAATGCATACCAAACAAAGAAAGGAGATGTACCTGCACAACGCTAGAAATCTAAATGTATGTATTCTCTGGATGCTGGCTGAGATGGGTCCAATAGCCCGGAGGGCCGGGCAAAAGTAGGAGTACAGGGTGGGACTGCCAGCTCAGACGCTAGGGCCCACCAATTCAGCCGCTCAACAGACACACCAATTATAATCAATTACAAAAAGCTTTATTTAATGGCCCAAATCTATCCTAAAAACAATTAAAAACATTAGGACTGGTGGGAGTGTATGGCGGACTATTTTGCAAAATGTTACATAATTCTTAGTACATTATTTACAGAAGTACAATATTATAGCAGTAATATATATAATGAAAATAAACACAGTTTATTTGTATATGCCCATGAGATACTCCTAGAGAGTATGCAAATGAGCAGTGCTAAGAAAGCCTCAAAAAGGAGGAAAGGTGCGCTTAATAGTAACTAAGATGAAAAAGGTAGGAGGTCAAATATAGCCAAAAAGTGTATATCAGATAAGAGGCCATATAGCCATGATCTAAAGTGCAGAGTGCAGGAAAGTGCAAGTGCTGTGAACAACGGAGAACTCCAGGGCATATACAACAAAGCTATTAGCAAAAATAATACTGACTTAAGAAATATATAAAAAATATATATATCTAAAAACAATCTACATTACCACATAGTATGAGGTCCTAGTTCACCACCATGCCCAGCATGCCCGTACCACTGACACGTTGCGTGGCAATTAGTCACTGCCACTTCATCAGAGTGTGTTTGGGTACTGTCTAGCCTGCTTAAGTATACCCCACAATTATCACAAACATGATAACCTGATGGTTTCCCACCCAGCAATAGCCTGTGGTAAGGGCGGAAGTGGGAATAACGAGCACCAGGCTGCAGCGGTCGCCATGATTGAAAGGGGCAGACATAATCGTGTGGCGTCCCCGTGCACAGCTGTTTGGTATGAGTCTAAACAGGCCACCCCGTGGGGCAGAATCATAGATGTAAAACCACAATGTGCATTTATTAACCTGTTATACTCAGCTGACGCCACCGAGTATGTGCTCCTAAGACTGCGCGCGCATGCGCGCACAGGCCCCCCCCGCTGCCATGGTGATGCGGCGGGGCCGCCGATGCGCCCAAATGCGCGCGTGCCCGGTCATGAGTGCACGCGCGTCCGCAGACAAACCGTGCGTGCGCACCAGATCCGGCCCCCAGTCACTGTGTATAGACAGTGCTGGAATAGGCTGGGTGGCGCGCAGCCGTGCGGCGCCGTTCGCGCACGCGCACTCAAACCAGCCAGCGTGCTGTATGATGCAGAACTGGTGCTTAAGGGATATGGCAGGTAGTGGCAACATGTATATATACAAAAGCTACAACTAACAACTATAAGGCTCTAAACTATGTATCAAATAACAGTATCCACATCTATAATCTAACTAGGATATAACAATTACACTGCTCAGTGAAGTAATAATAGAACTGGGTATCCATGAAACCTAATAGTATCAAAAAAATTAAATATTAATAATCAACAAAAGTTGTGCTATTAATGCTATACAGGGGAGAGAAATGTACACAATAAACCAGGTTAATAGGCTCAATTGGCCCAAAAAGTGTATGCATTGGTGAGATACCTATGGAGGCATTCCATGGCGTCTAGTGTCCATATTGCCATGCATAGTGGCATCCATCTCGTTGCCTATGTGGGATGGTCCAGGCACTGTGATCACCCCACGCATGGCTGGGCCACTGGGGAGGAAGGAAGGAAAAGGGGGGAGGAAGAAGTGAGAGAAGCAATAGTTCATGTCCCACAGCAGGACGGTAACTTGTTCACCATATCCATTGCCAGGGTATCCCCTTCAAGGGTAAAATGGAATCCCCCATGACAATAGTCTGCAAGTTCCATTCCAATTCACTATCTCATCTAGCCGAGGTTAATCCCCGAATTTCCTGGCTTTCTTGCTGGTCCGAAGATGGTGAGCCTGTCCCATCCTCCTTATCTTTCAGGGGATTCCTATTTGTTGTTAGGTCCATGATCTGGTCGTGGTTGGATCCATCCTCTGGCGGTTCTTTGGTTTTTAAAAGAAGCAGAATCCGTCATGGTGCTGTTGCCAGATTTAGGGGATCCTTTTCTTCCAATATATTGCCCTTGGTTGGATTACAGGGAGGAGGGAAAAACAAGATGCTGCCCCCGAAGGACACAATCTGTAATACAAACACATATGGTGTGAAACACATACAGTATCCATAACATCAGTGCCATAGTGTGACATAACAGGCCAATCACGGCGAGTTCAAACGGGAGGCGAACTACCCATACCATACCAAACATGGGAGCCCTACATCCCATCATAGGCAGAAAAAACATACATGCGCCTTGCACAGAAACCTAACAAGGCAATCACTGTGGTGAATTATGTATGAATGCGCAGACGATGTCCCCCCATACCAAAACTATCATCGTCCTAGAAAGGAAACAAATGAATATTCCTCATTGATTCCCTTTGGTGCTCGTGTGCCTAGATTGAAAATCCATTCTAATTAATTTTGTCAATGAAGGTGACTTTGAGGTCCTTAGTCTGTCCATTATGATATTGAAGGAAGTGGGCGGCAACTGGGGACAGTGTTTTTCCTGCTTCCTGATCTCTCCTAGCTAACCTGATATTGGATAGATGTCCCCTAATTCTTCCCACCACTTTATTCTTAGTTTCCCCAATGTATTGTTTGGGGCAACCACATTCAAGTGCATAAATGACCCCCTCTGTTTGACAAGTGATCGTAGTCTTGATTTTCATCTCTGTATTGCTACTGGTACTCCTAACTGTGTTGGTTGTCCGGACCAGGGGGCACACATTACAGCGACCACACGGTCTACTGCGTCCTCCATCCATGTGTTGCTGCAACCATGTCTTAGGTCTACTGTAGTGGCTTCTGCATAATTTATCACGGAGATTTGGTGCCCGACGTGCAGTCAATTTAGGTCCCTTTCTGACCCATTTCCTCAGAACCGGATCACTTTCCAGGACCCGCCAATGTTGTTTCAAGATACGTCTTGTATCCTGCCATTCAGTGCTATACTCCATGATCATTCTTACCTCTTCTCGTTAGTTCGTCACTTGTTTTTTATAGCCGAGAAGGCTCTCCCTAGGTGTCCCGGAGGCCCTCTTAACGGCTCTCTGTATCACTTTGTTGGGGTAGCCCCGTTTTTTGAACCGTGTCCGCATTTCATTTACTTCCCTCCTGAAATCCGAATCTTCCGAGCAATTTCGTCTCACTTGCAAGAATTGCCCGACAGGGATCCCCTCCTTGCATCTCTGCTGGTGAAAGCTTGAGAAGTGGAGTAGGCTGTTTGTGGACGTATCTTTACGGAAGAGTTTGGTGGTGATGCTCCCATTGTCCTCCATCTGCAATTCCAAGTCCAAAAACGTGGCCTTATGTGAAGACAAAGTGTATGTTAGTCTGATGTTATAGGGGTTGGAATTTATTGATTCCAAAAATTCTAGTGCTACCTCCTATTCCCCATTCCAAAGCATCACAATATCGTCTATATACCGATGGTAACACTGTAGCTGTTCATGGTACTTGGTGTATGGTTCCTACCATACCACCTCCCTCTCCCACCAACCCATAAATAGGTTGGCGATCGAGGGGGCACATCTTGCCCCCATTGCCACGCCCCTAGTTTGGCGATAGTATGCCATATCAAAAGTGAATACATTGTGGGACAAGATGAAGTCCAGAAGTGTCAATTGGAACTCATGCAATGCCCTCCTATCTGTGGATTCTGTCTCCAGGAAGTACCGGACTACCCGTATAGCCATTTCATGGGAAATACATGTGTATAGCGATTCCACATCACATGTAATTAACGTGGTCCCTGGCGGTACACGTATGGCATTCAGGCGACTCAGAATGTCGGTTGTATCCTTGATGTATGACTCTAAAGCTGTGACGTGTGTTTGAAGAATCGTGTCTAGATAGACACAGGCAAATTCTGTTAGCCCCCCAATCCCCGAGACGATGGGTCTACCCGGGGGCTTCTTGTGGTTTTTATGCACTTTGGGCAATATATAGAAGGTGGGGGTTCTAGGGAAGTCAACTTCCAAAAAGTCATGGAGCGTGCGCGTGATAATTCCATCTTCTAGGGCCTTGTGTAGCAGATTATCAAAGGCCAATTTGTAACTCTTAATGGGGTTATGTGTCAATCGTTCGTAAGTACTTGTGTCCTGTAATTGTCGATGTACTTCCTTACAGTAGTAGTCCCTGGACAGCACCACGATATTCCCCAATTATTCCAGGGCTCCATTCATTTCAAGTCTTGCAGTAAGCATTAGCCTGTATGTAAATGGCACAAACAAGTTCCCCTTCCACAGTACAAAGATACAGAAATAGATTTAGACAACGAAAAATACTCAAAAACACATTTTTTTTTATAATTTGGACAGTGCTCTGGGTGATATACACATTTTTAAAAATTAAAAAATTTCGATTTTATTTTAAAAGTTGTAAAATTACAGCAACCCATGGGAAATCTAAACACATTAAAGAGGAACAACATACCCGATTTTTAATTTTCAGGGTGTTGTTTCTCTCACTGGGGGCATCCTGAATTGGGATGCCTTGCTGTGTGTATCCCCCCGGGTTGCCCCATTTGCTCCCACGGCGCAGACTCGGGGGAGAGAATGGGTGCGCTGCTTGGCCCACTCAACCAATCCGCATGCTTGCTTTCACTCAGCTCCCCTCAGCATCACTAACGGCTAAGCAGCCAAGTGGCACCAAATGGAGCAGAATGAGCCGCCAGTCGCATCCCCTGCACACTTCCTAGCTGTCGCGTGCCTGTGCCGCCCATTCAGAAAGGCAGGGCAGGGGTGCATGCATGGCTAGAGGTGAGCCGGGATGTGGCTGTGGTGCAGAGATGTGGCGAGGGCTCCGGTACAAGGCGATTGAAATGTGGCTTCTGGGGGGTTTTACACAGCAGGGCATCTCAACTCAAGATACCCCAAGGAGTGGAACTCGGATGGCCCTGGATTAGACTCTTAGGCCCTTATTTATGAAGGAATAGAGACAGGTAGCGACTGGTGAGCGACTGGTAATGACGGGCACCGACACGAGAACACCGGCTCCCCACCACAATCACACATTTATCAAGCCAATCCTGCTTAGCGACTGACAGAGCGCCAGATAGCCACTCATTCATCATTATTCCAGCCTCAGCCCACAGCGCCAGCGTCTGACCTTGAACAGCGACAGGTATGACCTCTCGCTACCTGGCGCTCTCCAATGCATTTCAATGGAACAATCTTTAAATATTCATAATTAATTGTTATTAATGTTTTTTTTTCAATGTGAAAAATTCTGTGACCACTTCTGCCATGTTAGATAATTTTTTTAAGGGAAAAAAAAAATTTGTGCAGAATTGTTATTACAGGTCTGATATTATTGTATTCATATTACTAAATTCTTTAAAAACATTTTTTTTCTGTTTCCAAAAATATGGTGGTTTGGGGGTTAAAAAACTACTTTTAACACATCGCCGCCAGCGCTCTGGGGTTTAAACATGCATTTCACAGAGCGAGAATTTTTGGAGCGTGATTTTTTGATGAATATGGTGGGAGCCGGTCGCTCTGACCATTCGCTATCATGCGCACCCGTACATCGCGGAACCTGTCAAATAGCGACTCCTAACCCCATATTCAACATTACTGCACACCGACTCAGTCGCTATCAACAACCGAACAACAGCCAAGCACAGCGACTACTATCGGGCGCTGTGAAAATACTGCTACAGTCGCTCAACTGTCGCTACCTGCCGCTATTAATGAATCGGCCTCCCCGACTCCATGTTCAAATTTATTCCGTACTACAGTATGTGTACAATGGCCAGTTAGTCACAGCGAGTTTTGGTACAAAATGAAGTAAGCCAGCTAAACACATTCTCACACTTACAATATTATTGATTACAGTTTATGTTCTCAGCAAGTCTCATAACACAGACCAATTTTCTTGTATCAACAACAGTTTAGAAGTAATGAAAAACACCGAATATGTCCCATGTGACCTTGCTCAATTGATTTTGATTACAGAAAATGGAGAATCTACATGACTCTGAAGCTGGATACATTTGCACTACACTATTTAAAGACATAAATCACAAATAAAATGTTGTTGTGCGATCATATGGTAGCAGATTTAAATGATTAGGCTAAGCCTAAGATAAACTCCGCTACATATAAATATAACTTGGATAATCAAAATATGAAATGTTTATAGCCAATTGGGTCGATTCAAAGAAACATGTAACAGCTTGGATTTTGGTGCCGATCATCCTATTTTTCCCGAACGCTCGTGCGCTCGTATGAACTTGCGAGTGATTCTATAAGCAAATACGTTTCTATCCTAAAATGTACGTCCGTTCGTATGGCAGTTCGGGAATCAGACCTATGTCAGTTTCCATCCTGAATTTTCCGTTTCATTTCTCAGGTTGCAACATTGGTTTTGCCCTTTTTCCTTTTTTGTCTGGACGTAAATCCTTCTGATCTTGCGGCTGCGCACTACAAACTTACCTCATTAAAGTGCATTCTAAATATTTGGTTTTTTTTTTCTTTATTTCATTCATTTTGTAGTTACCAACCATTAATGAATGCATTTGCATAAGTAAATCTTACTTTGTTTAATTTTTAGTTAACTTGCATTTTTTACTTGTGGATTTAATTTTAATATTTTGGCTTCAAATGGTACAACTTAAATTTTTTTGTGTGGTTACCCACACCCTCTACATACAGATTGCTCTCAAAAATTAAAAAACACCCAGCAACTTCTGCATGTTATGAGCCTAGAAACAGCCAAGATGGCGGCTCAGGTATTCTCGGGCAGCCTGCAAACAGAAAGGGCCTTGTGACTGTGTTGCTCTGCATTCTTTGATTTCTGACCTTTCCGTGCCCCCAGCTCTGCTGTGTCTGTGCAAAATACAGCAGTAACCCACATCCTGCACTTTATCCCGCTCTCCTCTCCTCAGTAAGTGTGATGCATCTGACCAAAGATGAGCTAAAATAATTAAACAAAGCAAAGGTAAACAACTACACCAATAAATTCAAATTAAAAATATTATTCTAGTACATCAATTTAAAAATAAATAAAAAAGGACATAAGTTTCTTTAATTAACGCAAATATATGGATGTATTGCAAAATAAAGGTTTACATGCAAAGGACTAATTAAGGTCCACATTAAAATGCTTTTATAAGGCATACATGAATCAGGTATGCATTGCCATACAATTTATGGCCTCGGCCATGCTGATACATGCAGTTCATTGGAGCTCAAGACGCGCAGACTCCTCCACATAGCCAAAAAACCTGTTCAAGAACAGCAATCCGGCTGCTAAAAGGTGTCGGCAGTGGCTTTCTTTTAAAACAGATTTAGAGGTTGGAAAACTGCTCTCTGAATTACACGTAAACACATCCGATTATCCTAAGTTTTACGTTTTGATCCTAAGTTTTAGGTTTTGATCCTACAATTTAGGAACGAACTTCCGATGATCGTAAGAGCATATACGAAATCGTACGTAGGCTCGTGCGAGTCGGAAATGGCCAAAAAAACAGGAAAAAATGACTAACACCCACCCAAACTTACGATTCTCGATCCGAAATCAATTAACTTTTGCATTTTGAATCGAGGGGAATGACTGGGTAACCACCATGAATATCTAAAGTAGATAGCCTGGAGGCTATAAGATTCCAGGGCCACTTGACTGATCCCTTCTCCCAGTGCATCCAGATTGGGGATGCCCTGCTCCGTGAAACCCCTGAGTCCCCTGAAAAACCTTTCTTCTCCCCGATCCAATGGCACATGCGTAAGCTGCGGCTGTTGTAAGCTATACCTTTATCCGGGTGTGCGCATGCGCCAGGCATTTGTAGTAGGCTGACGCAGGCATGACCCTGTTAGAGGTTACCACGGATGTGGCCAATGGCTAGGCTTGGCTCCACATGACTACTTTCAGCTAGATTCAGCCCCCTCTCCAGCAAAACCAGCTGGTGCACCAGCTATGTTGGCTGGTAGACCAGGGTATGGAGGCCAAGTGGCTGGCCCTGAAGGCTGCCAGTCCGCATAGCCCAGGTGGGCACCTGGCTCTTCTGCACCCCTCTGACCTTTGGAGATGCAGGTAATGGGGCGGGGGGTTGCCAAGTCACCCACTTGCTGGCAGGTGACCTGTCAGCCCCTCCTGCTGGGGTTAAATGCCAAAAAAACACACACATATCTGCTCTGACAGCTGGAAGTGAACCACTGAAGGTGGGAACATGGCGGAGGATCGTGTCTTCTGTCCCTCCTGGCTTCAGCAACTCACCCCAGGCTTCTGACAGCTCTTTCCCGCTGCAGGGAGGGGCCTTTTATACTGAAAAGTGTGCTGACATCAGCCATTGGGGAGGGGTCAAATGTATGTTGGCTGCTCCCAGTGGTTTATGCTGTGTATACATTTGCCAAACTTAGATACAAGTATTACTATTTATATTTAGGGCCCACACACAGAAACATTGTGTGTACACTTGGGAAGACACAAATAAGCTATCGATAGTTCAGGGTTTGGAAATGAAGGCCCTCAAAAAGGCCCCACTGATGGATTCCCTGGTAACCCAGAATTCCCCTTCTTCATATTTTCAAACTGCACCAGAACAGAGAAGAGAAATTTTCTAGCAACACGGGCAGGCTGATTTATTACTAGCGGCAGGTAGTGACAGATGAGCGTCTGTAGCAGGCATTTCAGAGCGCCCGCTAGTAGTCGCTGTGCTCGGCCGTGGGTCGCTAGTTCAGAGCGCCTCAGTCACTGTGCAGCATTAGTAATTTTTGTGTAACTCCGCGGGACTCCCTTTTAATTGAATTTAATTTCAATTTAATTATAATTCATTGTAATATTCTTAGCGCGGTGTTTAGAAGATTTTTCTTCCTTCTGTGCACTGTGCAGCATTGATGAATACATTGTGGGAAGTCGCTAACTCGCTATATGAGCAGTACAGCTCTGTATAGGAGCTAATGGTAGCGACTGGTCAGTGCGACCGACTCACACCATATTCATCAAAAAAACTGCCTCACACACCGCCGGCGCTCAAAAATGCTTCACTGTAGCCCAGAGCGCCGGAGGCTATGTGATTAAAGGCTGTTTTTTTACATGTATCCACCAGTAACAAAGCGAAAACATATGGAATTACATTGTAATAACATTGTGACATGAACACATTAATGCCAGACCTGTAATGTCAATTCTGCATAAATATATAAAAATTTTAAAAAATATGAAAAAATGGCTTTTTCAAGGCCAGGAGAGATCCCAACATTATTTGAGAATAAAAAAGAAATAATAACAATAAAAACACCCTGTTTAAAGAGAAGTAAAAGAACGTCCATTGAAATGTAAGGGAGAGCGACAGGTAGTGAGATGTAAGACGTGGCGCTCTGCAAGGCTGAACGCCGGCGCTGTACGCTGAGGCTGGGATAATGATGAATCGGACGCTACATGGCGTTATCCCAGTCGCTCAACAGAATCCGCTTGATAAATGTGTAATTGTGTGCCGTGTCCGGCGTTCACCTGTCGCTACTTGTCGCTACCTGTCGTTTACAAGGCACTACCTGACGCTATCCCTTCATGAATAAGGCCCTTAGATGCAAGTATTACTATTTTTATTTAGGGCCCATGCACAGAAACATTACACACATTGTACACTTGGGAAGCCACAAATAAGCAATCGATAGTTCAGGGTTTGGAAGTGAAGGCCCTCAAAAAGGCCCCACTGTTGGATTCCCTGGTAACCCAAAATTCCCCTTCTTATTTTCAAACTGCGCCAGAACAGAGAAAAGAAATTTTCTAGCAACACTAAGGCCCTTATTTATGATGGAATAGCGACAGGTAGCGACTGGTGAGCGGCCGGTAATGACGGGCCCCGCCACGAGAACGCCGGCTCCCCACCACAATCACACATTTATCAAGCCAATCCTGCTTAGCGACTGAGATAGCGCCATATAGCCACTCATTCATCATTATTCCAGCCTCAGCCCACAGCGCCAGCGCCCGACCTTGAACAGCGACAGGTATGACCTCTCGCTACCTGGCGCGCTCCAATGCATTTCAGTGGAACAATCTTACTTTACTTTTAACCCATCGCCGCCAGCGCTCTGGGGTTTAAACATGCATTTTACAGCGCAAGAATTTTTTGAGCGGGATTTTTTAATGAATATGGTGGGAGCCGGTCGCTAGGGCCAGTCGCTATCATGCGCTCCCATACAGCGCGGAACCTGTCAAATAGCGACTCCTCACCCAATATTCAACATTACGGCAAACCGACTGAGTCGCTATCAACAACCGAACAACGGCCAAGCACAGCGACTACTAGCGGGCGCTCTGAAAATGCCGCTACAGTCGCTCAACTGTCGCTACCTGCCGCTATTAATGAATCGGCCTCTAAGATCCTATAGCGTCAACGCCACACAGCACCACCTCAGCGGCACTCAGCATTCAATTTGAGAAACATAAAACAGCAGCGCTGATGCGACCACCAGCAACTTATTTAACACTTAGCGCCGAAAAGGTTGCAGCGTTGGGCACTCTGGTTGAAGCAGAAGTTGTCGCTGTAGGTCAAGATCCCATAGAGCATCATGGGCAGAACTGGATTGAAGTGTTTTATGCATGTAATTAATGTTACACACATTTATTTAAACACGACTTGCATTGTGACTTGTCAATAATGAAAACGCAGGACCTAGATGTAACAGAAAGTATTTTTTGGGGTGGGGGGGTTATTAAAATGTATTTATTTTTTTTGCTTGACAGTGTGTAATTTGGACAACAACTAAAACTCAGCCTAAATGCACTGTAAAGTTTAGCCCCATCAGTGATTTCTTGTAACTATAGATGAAAAGCTGACAATCGCTGGGAAAATACAGCACCAAAGATTTCAAGCACCGGAAAAACGGCGGTGCAAAGTGACGCTTACTGGTGCTAGGATAATCAGCAGCCAGGTCCAACAGTCGCTGACATGGACTAGCCAGTACCTAGCACAACAATCAAAGTAATTAGCGTTCTGCGCAGCGACTACTAGCGTCAATACAGTCCACAGCACAGCGTCAGGAAAGACAAAAATGCTGGTGCTCCGGAACTGGCGCCATATGTTAAATGGCACACATCTAAATAAAGCCCATATTAACTGTTTGCCAGGGTTAAATTCTGTAGCTAACTGATGACTGGTAGCCTTTCTTTGATTTTCTATAATCCTTGTTAATCCGGGTCTGTCAAGAGTAAAAGACCTTTCCAAGCCGTTCACTTCCAATACAGCAACCACATAGAAGCCTTAAAGTGGACCAACACACAGGATTTTGACTATCCTGGGTTTTGGTCCACTTCGGTGGGGCACCCCGGTCGGGGGTGTCCCGCTGTGTGAAACCCCCCAGAACGCCTGGAAACACTCACCTCACCACGCTCCTACGTGGGCGCTCGTCCAATCAGAGCGCTCAGAGCCCCTGTGGTATGCACGTACAAGCGGCGTCCAACCATAGCGGCTCTGAGTGGTGGAGGCCGCGTCTCGCGCGTCCCTCTTACAGGGAGCGCGCCCGTGCCGGCCATTCCCTGCTAGAGGGAAGCGCGAGACGCGGCCGCGGCCCGTGCATGCGCCGTTGGAACGGGGTTAAGGTAAGGTTTCTGGGCTTCCTGGGGGGTTTCACCCCGCAGGACATCCCGATTTCGGATGCCCCGCGGGGAGGGATCTGATCAACCCGGGAATCTTATAGATTCCCGGGGCCGATCCCCCCTGGGTGTTGGTCCACTTTAATAATGCAGCAATAACAGATTTTTATTTACATATTCATAACAATGTAAATCGCAAAGTAAAGTTCCTAGGAATGAACACTCAAAGAACAGATTCAAAGGAATAGCAGCGGACAGGGAATGGCCCAGCCTTGAGGTCTTAAGGCTTACCAAAGCACTATGACACACATCTGCAGAAGTATGCTTAAGCTGCACCACCAGCACCAAAGTGCCTCTGTGGGGTGCAGTCCTAACTCTAATCTCTGAGAGCCCACATTTGGGACATACAATGCAATAGATAAATTGGGAGCAGGCTTACCTGAGGTTGCCCTAAACCTCGAGTGCAAGCCATAGGGTGGAAGGGTCAAAGACCTTGTAATACAGCCTAGACCCCACACACCATGTGCTTGCACAAATTCAAAAGAAACCAAGGAGGGGTGGCAGCCGCTCAGACCATTGGTCAGCAAGCTAATAGGTTTGAGTGCTGTGGCTCCTTTAAGACATTTGTATCCTAATTGTCCTGCTATCGTGCACCTCCCAGGTTAGTTATAAAATGGTCTGAGCGGCTGCCACCCCTCCTTTATCAAAGCACTATGCCTGTTAGCTCAGGTTTGAGCATGTGGTTGTGCTGGTTTGTGTGTGCAAACTGCATTTATCAAAGTTTTTTTTTCACATCAGCGCATTTCTGCGCAGTGTAAAACTAAGGGCCTTATTTATGATGTGCACCTTTTAGCATCTGTTTTGTGGCTATAGCACCAGCATTCCCATCTTATCTGACACAGATGCTAGCAGTCGCTGTGCCAGGTAATGGCAGATGAGCGTCTGTACAATGCCGCCAAGAGCGATCGCTAGTGGTCGCTCTGATCGGGCGTGAGTCACTATTACAGAGTGCCTCAGTCGCTGTAGTAACATTGCCAGCATTGATGAATTTGATGTGTGAGTCACTATAACACCAGTACAGAGCTATATGGGAGCAAACGGTAGCGACTGGTCAGTGTGAGCGACTCAAACCATATTGATCACACAGCGCTGGCGCTCAAAATTGTGTCGCTGTAGCCCAGAGCGCCAGAAGATGTGTGATTGAAGTCTGTTTTTAAACACATAACCACCAGTAACAAAGTGAAAACATGGAATGACATTGTTATTACATTGTGACATTAACGCTTTAATACCAGACCTGTAATGACAATTCTGCATAACAAAATAAAAAATCTAAAAAGTTTTCAAAAATGTATTTAAATAGGCCAGGAGAGGTCACACAATGATTTCATACAAAACTAAAAGAAAACCCTGTTTAAATAGAAGAAAAGTAACGTCCACTGAAATGTATGGAAGAGCGACAGGTAGCAACAGGTAATACCAGGCGCTCTGAAAGCCAGATTTCCGCTGGGATCCACTGAGCCGTCTGTGATGATGAATCGGTCGCTACGTGTCGCTGTAAGAGGCACTCACCAGAATCGCCATCATAAATGTGGTATTGTGTACAGCGCCCAGCATTCACCTGGCGCTACCTGTCGCTTACAAGGCACTACCTGTCACTATCCCTTGATGAATAAAGCCCTAAGTAGCTTTGATTTTTGCACTTAGATATTGGCCGGCCTATGTCAGCGCCTGTTGGACCCACACCACTGAGCGCCACTTTGTACTGCCGTTATTTTGGTGTTTATGATTTTTTTCCTCCTTGAAATCTTTGGCGCTGTATTTTCCGTCAATGGTTAGTGATTCTTCATTACAGTTACTAGAAATCACTGCTGGGGACAAACTTTACAGTGCGTTTTGGCTGTGTTTTAGATGTTGTTGTCCAAATTACACATTGGGGGTTAGCGCCAGGTAGCGCCTCGTAGCGGCAGTCTGTTGAACGCCGGGCGCTGTACGCAAAACCACATTTAAGAAAGCGAATCTGTTGACCGCTTCTAACACGCCATGTATATGCGTCACATATATTAATCCAGGTGGCTAAGGGTATAGCGCCAGCGCTCTAGGTTCCAGAGCGCCATGTAGTAGTACCTGTTGCTCTGTAGCGCTCTCCCATACATTTCAATTGGCTTTCATTAGTTGTATATAAACAGCGTGTGACCTCTCCTGGCTGCAAACAAACACTTTTAGAAACTTTTTTGACTTTGACTTTGATATTTTTATGCAGAATTGTCATAATTGACAGGTCTGGCACTAAAGTGTTAATGTCCCAGTGTTAAAACAATGTAATTTCATGCGTTTTTGCTTTGTTATTGGTGTATATGTGTTCAAAAACAGACTTTCACACACAGTGTCACACAGTGTCTGGCGCTCTATGCTACAGCGCCCAGCTTTAGAGTGTGTCTAGTGTTTTCTTGAATATGGTTTGAAGCCCCGAGTGCCGGACGCACTGAGCAGTCGCTACCTCTAGCTTGCTGCAGCGCTGTACTGGTGTTTGAGCGCCCAACATATATCACATTCATCAATGCTGGCCAGGTTAATACAGCGACCGAGACGCTCTGTTACAGCGCCCGATACACGCTTACAGCGTCTACTAGCAGTCGCTCTAAGCGCCGCTATACAGAGGCTCATCTGGCAATATCTGGCGTTAGTAGTGAATCAGCCTCATTGTTAAGCAAAAGAAGCGATTAAAATTAATTTTTTTAATAACTCAGAACAAAAATCATTTTGGGACATGTAGGTCCTGTGTTTCAATTATTAAGTTCCAATGCAAGTTCTGTACAAAAAATGTGTTTAATATTAATTTTAGGCATTAATCACTTTAATCCAGTTATGCTCATTGTGCCAGGCTTCATTTGGCGCAGATTCAACCAAGCGCGCCCAGTGCTGCATCCTTTTTAGAACTAGTGTTAAATAAAATGCCAGATTGGCGGCTGCATCGGTGTAAGAGGCCGATTCATTAATAGCGGCAGGTAGCGACAGTTGAGCGACTGTAGCGGCATTTTCAGAGCGCCCGCTAGTAGTCGCTGTGCTTGGCCATTGTTCGGTAGTTGATAGCAACTCAGTCGGTTTCCCGTAATGTTGAATATTAGGTGAGGAGTCGCTATTTGACAGGTTCCGCGCTGTATGGGAGCGCATGATAGCGACTGGCCCTAGCGACCGGCTCCCACCATATTCATTAAAAAATCACGCTCAAAAAATTCTCGCGCTGTAAAATGCATGTTTAAACCCCAGAGCGCTGGAGGCTATGGGTTAAAAGTAGTTTTTTAACCCCCAAACAACCATATTTTTGGAAACCAAAAAAAAACAAATTTTTAAAATAATTTAGTAATATGAATACATTAATATCAGACCTGTAATATCAGACCTGTATATGTAATATAATTCTGTACAATTTAAAAAAAAAAAAATTCCCTTAAAATTATCTAAAATGGCAGAAGTGGTCACAGAATTTTTCACATTAAAAAAAAAACATTAATAACAATTAATTATTAATATTTAAAGATTGTTCCATTGAAATGCATTGGAGAGCGCCAGGTAGCGAGAGGTCATACCTGTCGCTGTTCAAGGTCGGACGCTGGCGCTGTGGGCTGAGGCTGGAATAATGATGAATGAGTCGCTATATGGCGCTATCTCAGTCGCTAAGCAGGATTGGCTTGATAAATGTGTGATTGTGGTGGGGAGCTGGCGTTCTCGTGGCGGGGCCCTTCATTACCGGCCGCTCACCAGTCGCTACCTGACGCTTTTCCTTCATAAATAAGGGCCTTAGTGTTTCTTTAGATGTTGAGTGCCTCTGAGGCCAAAAAAGTGGCCCTGTGTGGCGCTGACGCATCATAAATTATCCAATGACGTAAGTATAATTTTTTTGAAAGATTGGCAATAATAACACCCTATGGGGTATGCTAAATAATTTTCGAACTTACAAAAATGATTGTTACCTTATTGGAAAAATTATGTACACCACCTATAAAAATGCATTTGCAGGTGATTATTTTTTGGTAAAGCAGTGTGCACCTCTGATGTGCCTTGCCGTATGAATGGCAACCTGCATCTCAGTGAGCTTTTGAAATTAGAAATTGCAATTAAAACGTTTTTGCCAAATTATCATCTGTACCTGTGATGGGGCATTCTTAAAGTTAAAGGACATTATTTTTCTAATGAGGTTTTTTTAAGTTTGAGATGGTCTATGCAGAATAACGTGGCATTTTTTCTGCATACCCCATAGGGCTATGTTGTTATTAAATTACTAAGAGGCTGATTTATTAATAGCCGTAATGTTGAATACAAGGTTACGAGTCGCTATTTGACAGGTTCCGCGCTGTATGGGAGCGCATGATAGCGACTGGTCAGAGCGACCGACTTCCACCATATTCATCAAAAAATCACGCTCAAAAAATTCAAGCGCTGTGAAATGCATGTTTAAACCCCAGAGCGCTGGAGGCGATGTGTTAAAAGTAGTTTTTTAACCCCCAAACCACCATATTTTTGGAAACCAAAAAAAAAAAATATTTTAAATAATTTAGTAATATGAATACAATAATATCAGAACTGTAATATCAATTCTGTACAATTTTTTTTTTTCCCTTAAAAAAATTATCTAAAATGGCAGAAGTGGTCACAGAATTTTTCACATTAAAAAAAAAAAAAAAAAAAAATTAATAACAATTAATTATTAATATTTAAAGATTGTTCCATTGAAATGCATTGGAGCGCGCCAGGTAGCGAGAGGTCATACCTGTCGCTGTTCAAGGTCGGACGCTGGCGCTGTGGGCTGAGGCTGGAATAATGATGAATGAGTGGCTATATGGCGCTATCTCAGTCGCTAAGCAGGATTGGCTTGATAAATGTGTGATTGTGGTGGGGAGCCGGCGTTCTCGTGGCGGGGCCCATCATTACCGGCCGCTCACCAGTCGCTACCTGGCGCTATTCCTTCATAAATAAGGGCCAAAGTTGGGAACCTAGGAATGTCGAGAGACCAATCTCCACCTCAATGCACGCAAAACAAAAGAAATGGTAGTGGACTTCAGCAAAACCCAGATAACGAACTTTCACACCCTGATGACCTTATGGTCCTACCACACCAACACTGTGGTGAAGAAAGTACAACAGCATCTCTACCAGTTACCAGGACCTAAAATACTAACAAATGTGCTAAAGAACTTCTGCACATGCAGCACTGGTGGTCCTGCAAACTTGTAGTACTTTACAGCTTTAGTATTGCTCTAAATGTAATTTTTTTATTTGATCGTAAGTGTTTTGCTATGCTTTGGTTTTTGTATTGGCCCTTGCACAGTTGATACAGTAATTGTTTTCTCGGGCAGTCAAAAGAAACATTTCACTGCATGTCATACGTATACGTGTATGACTGTGTTTGTGACCAATAAACAAAACTTAAAACTTCACCATGATTTATTGAAAAGCCCGAACCTTTAAAACTTTTCCCCAGCAACTAAAATTAATATATTTTAAGTTTTAATGTGAGCAATCTATATGTACAGGGTGTGGGAAACATATGATATGCTCTTATTCAGAGTGAAGGTCCGCTTTTATACATTACAGAAACTTGAAACATTACATTATATAGTTTATCCAGATTGGCCAGTAATTGCTCCATATAATGGCCATATATACTGTCATATGCAGCCAGTTTTATTCCTAGATTCAGAAACCTGAAGCTAACATACCAATACTTTGTGTTTAGTGGTGATAAGATATCACTGCTGAAAAATGCCTCCAGAGTAATCACCATGTCAAAATTTCAGACATAAATTACCATTTCCCGCTAAGGCTACAGTATATAATTTCAAGAATTTAAAGAATTTTAATAATCTGTAATAATAATAATGGTAATAATATGGTTCCTAAAACCCATGCAAGTTCATGGTGACATTTATCCCAGCTGGAGCCCCTCTCCTGCAGTATGAATAATATGCAAATGATTCATCCTAGCTATAAATGAATCCATACGTTACCGTTTCTGCTGGCTTATCTCTGGCATGAGGCTCCTGGCGTACAAGCTCGCACTCTCCTGTGATGTTCCTCTAATTGACAGCCCACATCAGCTACTTATGTCAACTGTTTGACTTCATTCTTAGCTGTGACCTGGCAGGCTAATCAGCCATTTAAGCACTTCACTTGAGGTTTAGCTCAATTTAATTCTATAATGCAGCTCTGACGAGATAAAGGAGGTCTGGTCTGGAAGATTTGGAATTAAAAGACATTGTCATTAAAATAACTGACCTGCATTGCACTGTTTTATTATGGCTAATGAATGAAAATTGCAACTAATAATTGGTTTTCTGTTTTTATATGTTTATATGTGCTTGACAATGTCAGAAACGAGGTTGATTAGTGTACAATTCACAGAACCTTACCAATGAAGTGTTCTGTCCATTATGTACTACTACTTCCATCACTAATCTACATATGAATCGGTAGCCTGATTCATTAGTGGCCTTCATAGCAAATTCGATGAAAGTAAAGAACAGAGGGGGCCTACTCATATTCTTAAGTGAACTGGCACATAGGTCCCTTAAACCAGTTTGCAGTCAGTTTGGAAATGCCTCTCGGAAATCTACGTTCTTGCCGTTTCCTGCCTGTTGTGACGAGAAAAGAAAACGCTAACCTCCACCCGGGATGTTGACAACATATCAATCAAGCAAGTCATGGAGTGCAGTTGTGATCGGTTTGGAACACAGAGCAATCAGCACTGGATCGAAGATAAGTAGAAAGGAAAAAGACAAGAGACCCCCAGGCCCCTTACCTGCCTCCCTAAACCTCAGGCGGGGGCAGAAGTGCCCATGACCCATGAGGGGTATGCAACCTGGTAGCCTTAAGGCCTGGGAGCCAGCTGAGCTGGACCCCTTGCCCTGGTTTACCAGTCCCCATAACTGGTGCCCGGGCTGGTTTTACTTGGAAGGGGGAACACACACAATTAAAAAAATATATATTAATTAAGCTTAAATATTTAAAAAGCGTGGCCCTCCCCAGCCAATTTTTTTTTAAATGTAGCCTTTCATACTGCGGATAGTAGTTGTATTTTATGTGAAGATGTCATAAAGTGCTCTTTTCAGTTTGGGGGGTCACCTAGGCAGGAACAGGGGGCAACCAATACAACTGATAGATATTTGGTATCATTGTAATTGGGAGAAATGTTTTTTTTTTACACGCAATATGAATTTCTTGAATAAATTAAGTTTTTTTTTTTTTTTTTTTAAATGAGGCAAAGTTTTTTTTATATATATATTTTTCCAAAATTATTTTGAATGTACAAAAAAAAAATGAAAAAAAAAGATGTTTCATTTTAAAGCTCAAACTCTGCTGAAAAAAGTTCTGGAAATCCCCAGTTAAACATACATAGCTCAAAATGGCCTCACAACAGAGGGTGACAAAATCTCAATTAAGCTGGCAGTCAAAAAGTTAAAAGCAACTAAGCATGTTGGGTATTTTACTGTTCAGCGGACCTTGCGGTTCCAGATTTAGCTTGTTCTTTTCTTGTTTGCATACTGAAATTTTGGAAAATGTGGTTTTGATTCTTTTTTATTAAGTTTTTAGTGAAAATCTGTGCAACCAGTAAGTAACTTGAGTGTTTACGGCCAGAAAGCTGTGCCCACGGCAACAAGCCTGGTACGCCTAGAAAGCTTGAGGTGTGTATTTTGAGACAATATATAGCTTGTGTTGGATTTCAAATGTAAAGGGTTGTTTTTCTTAAGAAACTGCAAGGTGCACATAGCAGTTGCATTTTCATTGAAAATCTCTTTAAGCGCTGTTTCAATTTGTGTGTTCTGGGCAGGAAAGGGTGGTTGCTGATACATATGGCATACTGTTGTAACCGGGAGGAGCTTTTACATGCAATTCAGTTTTCTGAAAAAAAAATTGTATTTAAAAAAAAAAAGCTACAAAATATAAAAAATGGCATATTATCATTTTTTCACACATATATATTAGATTACATATGTTATTATATTTGACATATTCCAAAGATATTAAGAAAGCACTGAAAATACAAACAAGACATTTCATGTTAAAGCCCAAACTCAGCAAAATATAATTTTCCTGGGAAATCCTTGGACATTCCTTCTAAAACCACAGTTGAACATGTATAGCGCAAAATGGTGAAAAATGATCCAGCGACAGAGGGTGACTTAGAGCCTGATTTATCAAGTATTAGCACCTGTAATTACCACTTAGCTTTAGCTATTTTAACTTTAGAGGCACTCGGTGTGCAATTTATCAAAAAAAAGTTACCTGGTAACTTCTTTTCTAAATATCCAAATGGGCAGCATACTTATGAAACCTCATATCTCCGCCACTAGGATGGAACACAGCCTGAATTGGATAAAGCTTTATCCCCTCCTCTCAGTCTCCAGTTGTTATAGAGATCTGAAAAAACATATAAAGGTAGACCAAAACAATACTGGTAAATAAACATGAAATACATTCAATGATATCTTATGTGGAAGTTTAGAAAAGAAGTTACCAGGTAACTATCTTAGGTTTTTTCAAAACATTCTCCTGGCAGCATACTTTTAAGAGATAACTGAGATCTACCTCTACTGGGTGGGAAATGCAGCCCAAACCACACTCCTGCTAAAGGACTGATCCTATAAGGTGAGCAAGTCTAAACGATAATGCCTAACAGAAGTCTTGGCTGAAGACCAGGTCAACTTGGAAACTCATTGCCCTTTCTTGGTCCTGAGAATGAAATGAACAGGCTATCTGCCTTGCTCCAATCTTTGGTCTACTTGGTTTGCTTCATAAATAAGGACCTTAATCTCTATGTAGACTGGCAGTTAAAGGGTTAAAGACAAGTGTATACATTTAAAATAACAATAAACACAAACATTTTTGTGCCTGTTTCATTTTAACAAAAGCCTCAAAATCTTCAATTTTTAAATTCTAAATAAAAAAGCAGTAATATGCCCATTATAGTCTATAGGATTATGAAGCACTGTAGGCTTGGAAAAATGTATGGTTTACATTATGCTGCGGTATGCAGCAATTATAAAAAAAAAAAAGGATAAAATCTGTTTTCACATATATTCTCATGTATCTCATTTTAATTATTAGGTGAAGCCAATGAGCATCATGCAAAATATTTGGTGACTTTCGGTGTGCATTGTGATGTGGATTGCAACCTGCATGCTGGTGCGCTTTTTTGCTATAACAAACAAAAATGTGCAAAAAAAGCTACTACTTTTTTCCCCAAAAAATCACCTGTACATGTGATGGCAAATTTTTACAGTTCAGGTACATTAATTTTCCAGTGATGTGAGGATATATTTTTAAAGTTTAGAAATAACAGCACCCTATGGGCTATGCTAAATATTTCACCATTTTTTTCTGCATAGCCTATAGGGTTCTGCTGTTTCCAAAAAATATCCTTACCTCATTGGAAAAATAATGTGCCTCGTCTGTAAAATGCCCCATCACGGGTACGGGTAATTATGAGGGAAAATGGTATAAATAAACATTGATTTTGTGTCTAAAAGCTAAAAAGCTCACCGAGATGCAGGTTGCAATCCACACCACAATGCACACTGCAAGTAACACTGGCTTCACTGGCAGGCTGATTCATCATTAGCGGCAGGTAGCGGCAGATGAGCGTCTGTAGCAGACATTTTCAGAGCGCCCGCTAGTAGTAGCAGTGCTCGGCCGTGAGTCGCTACTTTATAGCTACTCAGTCGCTGTTCATTAATGGTTAATACATTGTGAGGAGTCGCTATTTGACCAGTACAGCGCTGTATGGGAGCGCATGTTAGCAACTGCTCATAGCGACCGACTCACACCATATTCAGGAAAAAAACAGCTGCAAAAATCTCTGGCGCTGAAAAATAGTTGTTTGCAGCCCAGAGCGCCGGAGGCGGTGTGTTTAAAGTCTGTTTTCAAGCATCTATCAACTAGTATCAAAGCGAAAACATATGGAATTACATTGTAACAACATTGTAACATGAACACTTGTAATGTCATTTTTGAGGAAATATTTAAAAAATGAAAAAATTATGAAAAAACTGCTATTTCAATGCCAGAAGAGGTCGCAGAATTATTTGTGATTTTTTGGAAAAAAAAAAAAAAACAGTTTAAAGAGAAGAAAAGGATCGTCCATTGAAATGTATGGGAGAGCGACAGGTAGCGAGAGGTCATACCTGGCGCTGTGCAAGGCTGACCGCTGGCACTGTTCGCTGAGGCTGTGAAAATGATGAATCAGACGCTACATGGCGCTATCCCAGTCGCTAAACAGATTCTGCTTGATAAATGTGTAATTGCGTGCCGTATCGGGCGTTGACCAGTCGCTATCTGTCGCTACCTCTCATTAACCAGGCGCTACGTGATGCTATCCCTTCTTAAATAAGGGCCTAAATATTTAGCATATATATATATATATATATAATATTTAACCCCAATGTGGCTTCCGGAGTGCTTATCAGTGTGGATTGCAACCTGTATCCTGATGAGCTTTTTAATTTTAACACACAAAATAGTAAAAAGGAAAATGTATGTTCTATTTTTTTCCCAAAAAATCACCTGTACCTGTGGTGGGGCATATTTACAGGTGGAAAGTTCGGAAATGACAGTACTCTGTGGGCTATGCTAAAGTATTCGCCAGATCACATGTACAGGCAATTTTAGGGCAAAAAAAATCACTTTTTGTGTCTTAACGCTAAAAATCTCATCGAGATGCAGGTTGCAATCCATACCGCAATGCCCCCTGCAAGTCTGGCTTTACCAAATAATAAGCCTGACCCCAATTTTGGCTCATGCAAGCAAAGTTTAGTGCAGGCCTTGATTAGTGCTTGGTAAAACAGGTACAAAGTGAAATTTTGAGAATCAGCAAAAGTCATAATGCCATAAACTCCAAGATGTGTTTGTACAAAACTGTAAAAAGTGTTACATAGTTACATAATTAACATGGTTGAAAAAAGACATATGTCCATCAGGTTTAAAGCGGACCAACACCCAGGGGGGATCGGCCCGGGAATCTATGATCCCCCTTTTGACACTGTAGTATGCTGTCCAGCTGCGATAAATGTGATGTCTGGAGGGCGCTGTAGAAGCGCTTTCCCTCAATCAATGCATATGTAGCACCCCGAGGGAAAGCTGCCCAAGGCAACACCACATATAACAGGACAACACTACAGCAAACGATAGGTAGCGCCAGTTAAGTGCATACGACGCTGAAGCCAATATTTAAGAAAAAAAACACAACACCAGCATTAGCGCTATAAAACTGGGCGCTCTAGTGTCAATAGTTGGACGCTATATGAAAAAAGTCCTTCCCACCACATATACACCAACACCAGAGCGAAAACACATGGAATGACATTGTTTTAACACTGTAACAATGACACTGCAATGGCCGACTTGCACATAAAATTCTGCATAAAAAAAAAAAATCAAAATACAATCACACAATAATTTGATCCTAAAATTGAGAAAACGAATTTATTAAAGTGGTATTTGTACACAGGCAAAAAAACACCATTGAAATGTAAGGGATCACACTACTGAGAGACAGGTGCTACATGGCGCTGCAGAACATAAAGGGCTGGCGCTTTACACTGAGCCGCCGCTAGTGATACATTTGGCGCTACATGATGCTATTAGAGGAGCTCACCAGATTGACTTTCATATTTGTGGTTTTCACATACTGCACCCGGTATTCACCTAATGCTAAGTGGTACTATGTGGCGTTAGCATTTCCTAAATAAGGCCCATAATTGTTACCCAGGTACCAAGTTCAGGATCTGTGGAAGGATTTTGAACTAGAACGATCTGAACATCACCAGATTTGGTTTTATGGATTCTATCCTGAAACTTTGTTCTGATGAATCTGCAGTGTCTGGACGTAATTTAGAAAGATGACTAAGAAGTTTATGTGGTTATTTTGCCTCACTCTCCAGTTTTCATTACTTAAGTCTAATTACCACTTGTTAGAACTATTAAATGTCAGGACTGATTATAACCTGCCGGTTCACAGGCGGGTTGTTCATTCGCAAAGTCCATGGCAACTACAGTACAAAATATATGTTTGTGCATACAGAATGGAAGGCCAACATGTGGAATAAGCCTGCTGCAGTGAGAATTAGTTGCAATATCATTTGTCACACTCTCTAGGACATGTCGAGACACCAGATGTCACTGGCACTAAAGCCAACTCCACAGCTGGCCATGCTGAGCTCTTTGACAGGATTTTGAAATAAAGCTTTTGCAACTGTCCTGCCAAAATACACATCTAGACACATGTATGGATAATAGATTTGTGTACAATATACACGTGTGATACTGTACAGGGATTTGTCACATCTTTAATGCAGTATGTGGCTGCCCTATAGCGATATTGTTCAAAATTAGCAATGAGTATCCAGCAAAAAAATCTAGATGGACCGCTCCTTATAACATTTATCAAACAATTCTAAAGGTGTTCAGATCCTAAAATGATAATAAATACTAAATGATAAAAAATGAAGGACCCCATATCAGTTCACCAGCAGTGCCTTTTGTCAATTTTTACTGCTGCTCCTGCTTCACTCTCATCCCAAATAATGCCGCCCGTTTTAGCTGTAAAGCTCCTCCATTTGTTGCTATTGGCATGTGTCGCAATGATGTCATTACCACACCTATGCAATGACTGATCCCATACAGCAAAGAAAACGTGTTTCAGGATATTTCAAAAAGTGCTAATATTTATTTCTAGTTCAAACATCTACAAAGGAAGATTTGGTCCGCTTAAATGTAAAAAAAAAAAAAAAACCCACACACCTGTATCACTGTTTTGGGGGGGTGATGATAAACGCCCCACTCAAGACAGGCTATGGTGCTAACCTGTTGGTAACAAAATTAGGCTGAGCCTTCGCTTCGTGGAAGAGTGGGATAAATGTTCTGTGTGGCAGTGCCTCTACCCAGAATAGGGCCCTTGTAACTGTCGGGGAACCTTTCTGGGAAATAGATCAAGTCTCAACAAAACCATCCAATAAGAGCAGAGGAACTACTGCTCCCAGCATTCTCTTAAAGCAATCACTGGCACAGCTGAATATAATAATACTGTAAACTTTATATAGCAAACGGTAAAGGCACAAGAGAAATACAGCATAAACAGTGTAATATATATATATATAATGCAATAATGAAAGGCCTAGCTTCAGTCCGTGCACATATACCCGGGTATATAGTTACTCTATAGTCCAAATACCTCCAAGAGAAAGAGTCTGCGCAGGATGAGCTGCAGGGGTCCCTGATCTTGATAGCTGATCCACTCTTGATGCGTAGAAGTCAATCAGACAGGTGAAGCTTCTCTACTGGATACACTGTACATGCAGGTCAGCAAGCTGGGAGTAAAGAAGGAGTTCCAAAACAGCTACAGACGATCTCCTCTAGGCACAGTCAGCTGAACTGGCAGGTGAACAGTCTGATGGTCAGTGGAAGGATCCAGATGCCAATGTGAGGCTCTGGATACAAGAAGCAGCAGCACAGCTCCTGACAGCAAGCCGTGTGCTCAGGTCTGTCCCAGGATGCAGGAAGTATGTTCTCTACTTATAGTCCAGCACAGGGCTGCAAATCCAAGCTAGCAGGGGCAAGAAATATACTGTCACTGGTTAAGGAGGGAGTGCTCTATGATTTCCAGGAGACATGCAATGTTCAGAGAAACTTTGTGGTAAATCAGCACTTCCCTACACACCCATGCCTTGATTCCGGCGATCTCTCCAACTTCTGACATCTCACTCCCCACTGCAGGAAGGGGCCATTTATACCAGTAGAGTGAGCTCACTTGCTGTGACGAGGAGCCCAGTGCTGGGCACAGGATGTGGGTCCTCTGTCCCACTGAAAACGCCAGCGGCAGCCAGAGGGTGTGGATGTCAACTAGCGCTAAAATATGATTGAGGTAAGCTTATTTTTTATTGCATTAAGAGCAAGTTCATTTAAAGTTTGATTCTAGCAAACCCAAATTCGATGAATTGCCCGATTTCGAACTTTTAAAAAGTTTGCTCATCTCCATAGATAAGTAAATCCCAGGTATGCGATACCCGTGGTACAATCCTAACACATATGTTTATTTTACATTCCAGGAAATAGGAAAGCAATAATAAACACCAAAAACCTGACAAAAAATAAAGTGATGACTGAAAGATAAGATGAAGGGCGATGATGAAAGATGAAGGCTCTTTTCAGTGATTTTAAGATGCCTAAGAACACAGTTCCACAAAACTACTTGCAAATAAAAATTGTTCACCTCAAGTTATCCACATTCTGATTTGCTGGCCTCTGTAAGACCATTTTTGTCCCAATAGAGCCATTTTGCTATTGAGAAGCAACCAGACATATGTTATCAAATTCACATTGGTTAGAGCCTGAGCACCAGAAACACGTGGTCTTCTGGAATGTAATGGACTATCCAAGCTAGTAGAACTTGGAGTGTTTTTCAGGCAGGACATCAAGCATTTAAATGAAAGACCCTGAACACCAACTGGTTAGGGCAGCCCATGAGAGTCCAAATGTAAGTCAGGAATTTCTATTCAATACCTTTTTTCAAGGATGTTTAGTATCAGTATTCATAAGTGTACATTAGGGCTAATATTCACAAATACATACAGTTAATCAACTTTGTAATTAATATTACCACCATACCAATATGCTTTAAACTTTCTTTGGTCATTAAAACATTGATGTGGTTGCTTAAATCTGTCGCTATCTAATAGCATGGGACCATTATTCTGGGACAGGCCATCTCATTTGTCTTCAGGCTCAGAGGGTGACTATCCATCTGTGATGACAATACAATGTGATGCTTGTGCTATGCATAGCCTACATCTGGACCAATCAATGTGTGTAACAATCAGCATCAATTACCATCATTGCATGTTGGCCGCAAACATGCCTACAAACTGCCAGGCATGCACTTTGGTGTCTGGAATGAGATGTCTGCTGTGTTCTTTATTTCTTATTCTTTTCTCGGTTGACACATTGATGTAAATATCACTTCGAATTATAAAGGAGTGATATATATTGAAAGATTCCTTTGACATTAAAGAAAAGTATAGAGATTAAAGGGAAAGTCCACATTCAGTGACATCTTTGAAAGTGTATATTTTGGTGTAGCAAACTCATATACTTAAGGTATTGTGATTATCTAGTAGTTTTGTTATATTTTATGTTAGCAAATATGTGTGTTTTTACTACCTACAGCTCTCTCGTCTCAGCAACAGCCATAACAGCAGTGTTTTGTATGTACAGGACTTACTTATTTTAGATCTTGGTGTACAGTTGCCAATAGCAGCAGATTGCAGGAGTAAAAATGATTTCATGAATACTTGCTATTACAACTTACATTCACATTTGCTCAGATAAACTCAGCACCTTGAGGACATCTTTTTGGCACACAAACAGTTTAAACATTTTCATAGAAATTGAACTTTCCATTTAAGAAAAGATAATGCCTTCATATACTGCATATCAGACAGGGGCAGCCCATGTTTAGAATCTTTGGGGTTTATTTAAGAAGTGCTAGTGGCACAAAGTGCCAGATGACCGTCAGGTGAATGTCAGGTTCCAGTGAAAAAGGTGCATTTATCAAGTCAAAAATCCAGAGCGCCTGTGATAGTCTCAGGTAGTGTCCCATCTATCCTCAGCGATGGGATAAGTGCCTGCACTGAGTTTCCTAAAGTACCACATAAGACAAGACCCCTACCCTGCACTGTGTGGCCTTATCCCATCGATGCCAATGGACTGGGTTGGTTATAATTTTTTGGGGCTATTGTTTTATTTTTTGGGGGCTGGTGCATGTGCCAATGGATACATGGGCAGATTGGAATAGTTTTTGTGTGCATTTTTAGCACTTGTGCTGCAAACTTGGGCCATGCAAAACCTGTGGCAAGTCCCTATTCCTGCTTTTTGTTTTTTCTACATTATTGTCCTGCCATCACCCCAAAATAAAAACAAGGATTGCAACAGGTGCTGAATGCCTTGAATGCCATTTTCACAAGGCCCATAGACATTTTGATACTAACCTACAGATCGTGGGGCTCAGGTAAGTGTACCCTACACACTCTGCATTAGGGGACCCCTCGGGCTCCTTATCACACTGTAAATTAAAATAAATAAATTGTGGTGGCAGGTGGATGAGGAGTGGGGGGGCACAGGGAGGCCCTTCTATCATATTTGGGTCCCCATTGATTTCATCGAGGACCTGTTTCGGGTTCAGGTTTGGGACAGGTTTGGGTACCCAAACTGAATTTTTGTTCAAAGTTCAGCTGAACTTGCTGAACTCGAACTTACAGGTGTTTGCCCAACACTACCCAATAGCACTCTTGTTTAAGCTGCACCAGGGCTTAGAGTTCACCAAGTCATTTAATTAATTTCTTGTTAATTCTTTTTTGATAACAATAGGATCGATTCAGCACCGTGGGTAAAGTTTTCAGGAGTAAAACCTGTTTACTCACTCACTCACCCTTACTCCCGATTCAGCAGACCTTTTTTGTGAGCCTCACATGGAAATTTACTCAAGAAGAGTAATTGCGTGTGATTTAGGGAGTGTTTTTCATAGTAAAATTTGTGCACAGTCAGGATTTTACAAGCTGGGATTTACTCTTGCTCCAGCACTATGGCACCCCTGGAGGTGCCTCGAATCCAAACCTATGGGCACTGGGCTCTTCCGCACCCCCAGCATCTGAAATAGGGGTGCAGGTAATCGGGGTACTGCCATGTCACCTGCCAATGTCCATTTCCCACAGATTTGCCAAAACCCATGCCTTGATCACCTGACCTGAGACTTTCCAACAGCCCAGTCTATCCTTCCTTATGGGGGGGGGGGCTTAGTAAAGACAAGGCTGACCCTTGGATTCCAGCCTTTCTGGTTGAGAGATGAGTGAGTCTGCTCGTCTCTGCAATCAGGGCTCCACCTGTGGTAGTGTGACAAATTGCCACCCCTGTATTTTCTTCATTCAAGTAAAAGGTAAAACAAACTTGATGCATTTTTTATTTCATAGTATATAAATAGTACCTTCCTCTTACCATCAAGCATGTTTATTCAGATTTTAAATACTAGAGTATTTTGCATGACATATCTCCTTTAGCTTCTCTCTTTGCGTTATGTATAGTTCCAGTTGTCTTATCTAAGTAAACAGCCTATCAGCTGCAGGCAGGAAGGAAGCTGGCTTGATTTATTATCCTCATAACTATTTTGAACATGTATGTTCTTCCTGTCTTTAAATATTATAGACAACTGCATGATTGAAGACAAACAGCCTTTTTGAAACTTTCTTTAACGCAAGATCAGGGTGACTGTCACTGTGGAGGAAACGAATGGTCCTGGCATGGCGCCCAGTTTGCTATCAGAAGCAGCTTCCATGATCGGAAACAACTAGCTTGAATTGAAAAACATCTCTAATTAGTCTGCAGGAGCTCCGGCAGTAAAGTTTACGGTGTCTTTAGATATGTGTCTGCCAGAAGTTTTTTTCTTTCTTTATTTTGGTGATTACAGAGGCGTTGTTGTGAAACAAATAGCTCAGATTATAACTAGAAAAAAGTATTCTATGTATATGTTCGGATTTAGTTGTCTAAAAGATGGTAAAAGATGGTACTCACACACTGGGCCTAGCTTACTTAGAAGATACACCAAATCTATGGAACCTATCCGATTATTGTGTATGAAGACACAATATAAGTGCAAAAATATTTTTCTTTTTTTTTCACATACGAGCTAAAAAAATGTTCTAAAAGGACCAATTCATCAGGATGTCTGTGTGCCACCTTCTTCAGGATGTGGAAAGAAACTAGCTGCATGGCCTTTGTATGCATATATGTAGTTTCCTGATATTTACTTGCACTCTACTTAGGTCACAAACAGTTTAAAAAAACTCACAGTCGTCGCATGCTCCATCATCTGTGCCCCACCGGGTGGAATGCTTTCTTCAGGTCAACCAGGTCAGGGGTTCCCTCGTAGTCTGACGGGCACAGGTCTGCTGCCACTATTACAGCCACCCCATCAGCATCTGTAGTCCCCCTTACTTGGCATCCCGCAAAGCTAATGTTGACCCGCTGGGTTTGGAGGCTTTTATACCACACAGGAGGAGCCTCTGCGGAATACCCTCAACTGACTAATGACATCACTGGAAGGTTGGAACATGGAGGGAGGTTCCCTCTTGTGACATTTTTAGACACATGCCCAAACACAAAAACCTCAGTGCCCAGCAGCTCTTCATTAAACTAGGAAGGAGGAGGTTCCAACATATATATAGGGAGGAGTTCCAATGGGTCAGCATTGCAATGTTGTCTAGTACTACTGGATGGCTGCTGTTGCTGCTGCTGCTGCTTGGGGGTGTGTGTTGACTGCCAGTGCATCCCTGCAGGGTAGTCTTCTAACTAGCAGATGGTGTACCCCTTCCAAAGTTTTGCCCGAGATCTCTGAGGGCTGTGACCTCACTGGGTTTGTGCCATGCTGCCACCCTCATTCCCTGATGAGGATGATGTCACCTCATGACCCGGCCTCCATGTGTGGTCGGCGACTTCATCATCCATGGTTTCACAGCCACTGCTGTCACCCTTAACTACCTGGTGCAGTGTTCCACTAGCTTCATCTGAATTTCCCCATCTCTAATGAGAAGTGGTTTGAAGAGTAGAGGTCTCCTCACAATGACTGCTGGTCTCCTCATGATGTCTGCTAGCCTGCAGCTAACCCCCAAAATTTCTTCATCAATGAACAGCAGTTGAGAGTAAGAGATGAAGCCTGCCAGTAGCTCTCAGACAGATGTTAGAGCAAAGGAGAGAGCAAATTCAGGACAGACGAGGGCCCAGAGAAAGGTGTCTGTCCTTGCCACAAAATGGTGATGTCTGAAGAACCACCCAATGCCTGGCGGGGTGATTGGCTTCTTTTGACTGTGGTGTCAGAGATCTGTGTCAGCCAGTTCAAAACTGCTGGCTAGACCCTGTTGCCATTACTGCTGCTGACAACTTCACCATTCCTTCTTGTACTGCTTCTCCCCCTTGGGCTGGTAGTTCTACCACTGCCACTCCCAGTAGCCATACGGGCCAGACCCCTTATGGTTTGGCATTGTGAGTGCCTTTTAAGAAAATAGGGGTACACAGAGGGATATGTTTAATAATTCTTTTAGGTATTAAAGACAACCCTTGGTTCCACACCACCCCAGGCAGCATGAGAGGTAGGTAGCTCAGCGCAATCTGAAGGCCCCAATAACATGTGTAGGTAACTTGACAGGTAGGTAGCTCTGCGTTAAAGTGGACCAAAACCCAATCGGGGGTGCCCCGCTGTATGAACCCCCTCAGATCGCCAAAGTCAATTTTTCCTGGTCCTATGGCGCATGCTCGGCCGCCCGTCCAATAAGATCTGTTAATGCACCTGAAATGAAGACTAGAGAGGTCTACACCACATGCTGTTCCCAGGTAGAGGTGTGAGGTACCACGGAACTTCTAGCCTCCGCTGTCATCATAATGTGCACCACAAAAGCCTTTAAAAGCCGTGTTGTGATGTCGATAGACATCAGATAGCTGGACAACTGTCTCATAACTGTCTCTGTTGGCCAATCTAGGCTTGGGGATGGATATTCATTCTCTTCAGAATAGATACAGTGCACCATTTTTCTAATCAGGCAATCCACCCTTGGAGAGGTTTGCCTAGGCGCACCTCTTGCTGTCATTCTAGTTCATTGTTGTTTCCCCAACCACCAGGACATGCACACTGAGTGCTGACAACTTGGTCTATGCATGTAGTGATCTGCGAGGGACTCTCATATTAAGCCTAATTTACTGCCATGTTGACTGACAAGAGGCATCGAACAATCAATCATTTGAGTAGTTGATTAATGATGTTTTATGCGGCAATAAAGCTTCACTTTCATGGCTTTTATGGTCTTCTCCATCCCACAGATTGGAGCAAAGTCCTTAAAGTGATTATTCAGGCATTAACAAAACATAGCTCACACTCACCTTTGTGCATTGCAGATAATTACTCCTACTCACGTGATAACTGGGCCTGATTGTTAGTCACATGCTGCCTCCATAACAACAGGCCATCACGGGGTCCAGAGCTTGGCCACTCCACTGACTACAATGGATGGGGCATGTCAGGCCTTGACACACCCCCTCCATTGCAGTCTAGATGCTGTGCTCCCCCCGTTATGGTGCTAGATGTGACCATGATTGGGCGTGGCGGTTCTCATATCTGACGATCAAGTAAGATCCAGGGCCCCGGAGCGGGGCTGATCATCTGTATGTTTCTGAAGGTGAGTATAAGGTTTGTTTTGTTAATGCCTGCACAATTTAAAAATGGGATCATTTGCAGATATTTCAACACCTGCTACTTTTAGGATAGAATAGATATACAGGTGCATTGCAAATAATTTGAATATCATCAAATTTTAATTAAGTTTTTAGTAATTCAGTTGAAAAACTGAAACTCATATATTATATTGAGTCAATAAAAACAGTGTTTTTTTAGTTAATGTTGATAGAAGGAAAACCCATAATTCAATATCTTAGAAAATTAGAATAATTTACCCAAAACAGTTGCAAAGGCTTCCTAAGTGTTAAAAAAGGTCCCTTAGTCTGGTTCAGTAGGCGACACAATCATGGGGAAGACTACTGACTACTGACAGATGTCCAGAAGGCAGTCACTGACACACTCCACTTTACAATGGGCCTAAAATGGCTCTGTAAAGTAGGGATCAGCCCACCAGAAATTTTCCAGGTGCTTTTGATAGTGAGTCTGCCACTGATTGCATTTATTGTTTAATTTATCAAAGTCTGATTTGCATATATAGCAATGTTGATTTTTCTCTACACTGTAGCACCTTGGCCAATGAACATTAGGATCATTTTGTTTTATGAGACTCTGAGTTCCTTTTTGTGTTGTTCAGTTTTGTGATTGCTCAGCTAAATTGATTGATATCATTGCTAAAGCCAGCAGAACCCGACTTCAACTTTGCCATCTCTGAAGCTTGTACTGAAGTGGTCTCCTAAGACCTCTCATAAAAGCATCGGTACATGTTCAGTTTGCATGGCTCACATAGAAGAACTCTGTCTTTTCAGATTTGAAAGTGCTCATTAATCTAAACTGCGAGGAAACTCTCCAGACGTTCCCCAAACAGCCTACAGGCTAGGTGCCTCTGCCAAGATATGATATGATGATGAATATGCTCCAGTGTGCTGGAGAGTTTCAATCCTTGTCTATTTCAGCTATTCCAGCCTGCACCTGTCGGGGTGCTTACTACACAGTTTTAATTAACAATTTCTTTTTAGACAGAACCATAACTCATCAAACTAGTCTCTAATCAGCATGATAACATCAATAAAAATGGGTACACTGCCTGGCTGCCCCATTTTGTTGGATGAGGTTTGGCAAATGTGGCCTTTGGCAGCTTTACCTTTCCTCAGTACCAGAGTGTAAATGTGGAGAAATACATGGCCAACATTTGACCAGAACATTATGAGGAGGACCACCACTACAAAAACTGCAGCTCCTACTGGGTTAAGAGTTCCTGTCACATGTCAAACAAATAACTACCTAGGCCTGTCATTTTGGCATTGGCTGTTGACCCAAGCTTGTTCCTATTTGCTGGTTATTTTCTTATTTAACTCCTCTGTTCCATTGTTTTAAATAAAATAAAGAGAAGCTACACTCATACTCAAACAGTAAGTGCAATTTGAACCAACCATGGGAGGTGCTAAAAGGGGGTAACCGTGTTCTCGGTGCAAGAATCCTTTTAAAGCAATCCTATACCTTCCTTTGCAACTTTGTGCCAAAGAGGATCCTAGTACACAGGGTCCCTAAACTAACTTGGAGGCTGATTCACTACTAACGCCACATATTGCCAGATGAGCGTCTGTATAGCGGTGCTTAGAGCGACCGCTAGTAGATGCTGTAAGCAGATATTGGACGCTGTAACAGAGCGTGCTGGTCACTCTAGTAACCTGACCGGCATTGATGAATGTAATATGTGTTGGGCACTCCACACCTTATTTAACAAAACACTAGAAACACACAGCGTCTGCACTCTAAAGTTGGGGGCTGCAGCATAGAGCGCCAGACGCTGTGTGATTAAAGTCTATTTTTGAACACATATACACCTGTAACAAAGGACATGGAATGATATTGTTTTTAACACTAGGACAATAACACTTTAGTGCCAGACCTGCACATACAATTCTGCATAAAAATATAAAAAGTCCAAAAAATGTATAAAAGGGGTTTGTTTGCAGCCAGGAGAGGTCACACAATGATTTGAGCAAAAAATAAATAAATAAATTGCCAAACACGCTATTTATACACAACTAATGATGCCCCATTGAAATGTATGGGAGAGCGCTACAGAGCGACAGGTACTACATGGCGCTCCTGAGCCTCGAGCGCTGACGCTATACACTGAGCCTCCTCTATTAATACATGTGACACTACATGGCGCTGTTAGGGGTGCTCACCAGATTTGCTTTCTTAAATGTGGTTTTGAATACAGTGCCCAGTGTTCACCAGACGCTGCCTGCCACTACGAGGCACTACCTGGCGATATCTCTTCCAAAAAAAACCCGTAATCTACCCCCTCACATCATCGAGTGCTGCATTAGAGAGATATTACTTTTTCCTAGCAGAGCTCCATCATGCAGGGGGCACTGTTGAAAATTTGAATAGGAGTGTGGCACCCCAGGTGCACACCTGTTTCCTGGTCCTCCATCACATACAACTCTAAAAGGTGAGTATATCCTATATTTACAGTTCACAGGCAGTCAGACCCTCCCTGGCATTTTTATCCTCTGCATACTCACAAAATTAGTGGCAAAACTAGCCAACCCTTGTTAGCTCTTAAAGTGGATGAAAAGCCATTCTATCTGGGGCTGGCCATGGGTGGATTTCCATCTGCTTTAATGAATAATTATTGCAGTACATATCCATACTGGTCGGCCAAGGTTGTCCTTTTCTGACCAGCC
This sequence comes from Gastrophryne carolinensis, assembly GCA_027917425.1. Classification (NCBI taxonomy): domain Eukaryota; kingdom Metazoa; phylum Chordata; class Amphibia; order Anura; family Microhylidae; genus Gastrophryne; species Gastrophryne carolinensis. The sequence goes on from CM051239.1 coordinate 374,129,202, forward strand.
CCTACTCTTACTGATGACAAATGACAATGTTTTTACTTTTAAATGTTGCACTGTTTTAATTTGCATAGAGTAGGGGACAGGACAGAGATGGGACTACGTTGGCATTGCTGATCAGTTTAGATATGTATTGCATAACAAAGAGTACATGTTTTTAGATTTTTTGGAGAGTTTAATCAGCCCTTATAACTTTTCTGATTACTCTGGAAACCAACCTACACCCTATATTACAGTGCCTTGAAAATGTATTCTAACCCCTTGAACTTTTACACAGTTTTAAACATGACAGCCACAAATGCAAATGTATGTTATTGATATTTTGTGTATGCAAAATGTGGTTTCCAGATGAACCAAAGCACACCCTCAATATGCAAGCCGCACACTATGGATCAAACAATATTTACACTTTATTCTGATTAGCACATACTAATACATATAACACACACATTTAAAAACATGATTAAAAATTGGATATAAAAGGCCCCTAATACTGGTAATGCAAATGTATCTATCTCAATGTTCCCTATCCCAGTAGAAATTATTATACAAAAAACTACAATTTAAAGTGCTGCTATTGTGCTGTAAGCACATAAAGTGATCAGTGCATATAAAGTGATTAGTGCAATTTGATTTAAACTTCATACATAATGGACATAAAGTGCGGGTATCAAAGGGCCACTAAACAACCTAATTAATCAATGTATTACACAAATTAAACAACAATAAAGAAAACTCAAAAACAACTCATTACACTGTGAATAATCTCTATATACCAACAAACCAATATGTGCAAAGTGAATACTGGTAGCCTGGGAACTAATTGGTAGAAATCAATAAATAATATCACCAAATGTCATGGGGCCAGCATCCAACAATCCCACCGACACGTTGCGTAGTGGCGGTCCCACTACTTCATCAGGGTGTATGTTAGGGGTCCCCCTCACTCACCTTATAAGTGCCACGTGTATCCAGCCTCCGGTGTCGGCATCCGCCCCCGCCGCCATCCCCGCCCGATTGCTTGTAGGGGAAAGGCCGCGCGGGTTTCCGCCTTCCACCAGGTGGACCGCACTCCACTTATTGATATTTTGTGTAATTATACATGCTTTTCCAAATGAAAAAAATAATTTTATTACAATGTAATTTTATTAACATTTATTAAAAAAAAAATAATCAGGGCCCTATACTCTGATACCCCTACATAAAATCCAAGTGACCAGTTTACCTTCACAAGTCACCTAATCAGTAAAGTACATCTGTATGTAATTTACAGCTGTTCTGTAAAGGGTTCAGAGGTTAGAGAACATAAGAGAACAAACATTATTATAAACAAGCATTATGAAAACCAAGAAACAAACCAGACAGCTCAGGGATAAAGTTGTGGCGAAATGTATTGTAGGGTTAGGTTATTAAAAAAATATCCCAGGCTCTGAACATCTATTGGAGCACTGTTCAGTTTGTTATCTGTAAATCAAAGGAGTATGGCACAACTGCAAACCTACCAAGACATGGCTGTCCACCTAAACTGACAGCCATCATAGAGAGCAGTTTTTAGAGAAGCAGCCAAAAAGCCCAGGGTCACTCTGAAGGAGATGAAGAGAGCCACAGCTCAGGTGGGAGAATCTGCCCACAGGACTACTGTCACAAAGGGTCACTCATCTGCTCCTTGTTCCATAGGCGTCGTGCTGAGCTGACCATCGTATGCTTCCTGGGTGAGAAACTCCTGATTTGTGTGTGCTAATCAGCCCTGGTGTTGTTGTTGATGAGCCCTAAATTGCCCCAGCCAATTCCCTACACCCTAGCCCTGTTAAAGTGTCCTGATCACATCCACACACCACTCTCGATAGCTGTAGCTTAGGGTGTGCTTTGGATACTATTACTATTGTCTTTTGTGTATGACCCGGATTGCTCTTTGACCTCGCCTTGCTGGAACCCCTCTGTTGTGACCTCTCTTTATCAATCTTTTTATTGTGTATATTGGGCTATAATTATAATACTGTTCATATACACAATTTAAAGATCACAGACAAGTTAAGTAACAATCAAAAGCTTATTCACTGCATACAAGAAAATCGATTCAAGAGTTACTAAAAAAGTTCAATTCAAATAAATATATGAGGGGGAGAAAGGAGGTAGTGGGAGGGGGGAGTAAAGGAAGGGGTCAAGGAAGGATCAGATGCTCATTAGGTTTACATCAAAATCTGTAGGCAGAAAATTCCGAACCCAAAGATTCCACACCTCCCTGAACAGCTCCAAAATCCCATTGTGAATGGCAGACATTTTTTCCATGGCCATAATGCAGTTGACCTTGTTTTTAAAGGCGTTGAAGCTCAAGGTGGGGGACCTCCAAGCCCCAGCTATCACCAATTTTGCCCTTGATAGGATATAATACATCAAACGCTTTTTAAGTCTAGAACTGTGGGGAATTGGCGCGTTGAGGAGAGCTACCCAAGGTTCTCTGACCACAGATCTACCACATACCTTGCTGAGAACTCTAAAGATACTTAACCGAAATCCTCTAACTACTGGGCAATCCCACCACACATGCCGGTACGACCCCGGTGAGAGGCACCCCCGGAAGCAGTTCCCCTGGAACTCAGTGGAAAAGTGTTTCATTCTCTCTGGGACCATATACCATCTTGCCATTAGTTTTACGTTAGCCTTGATTAAAGTCACAGACACCGAGCAACCAAAAGAAGCGTTCCATCTCACTACCCAGTTTATGGTGCCAATTTTTGGTATAGGATGGGCAAGTATCCGTACCCCTTGAGGCCAAGTTATGATATATCTCTGAGATTGCTCCTCTGCCTCTGGCATCCCTGCAGCAGCGCGTCTCAAAAAAAGTTAGTTTTTCAACTTCCGAGAGCCTCCATAGGGTTGCAGAACGTTTTGCTTGGCTGTAACATGCATAGGATGCATGCTGGGTTAGTGAAATAATATTGTAAAGAAGTATGACATGCAGATCCGAGGCATCGCTATTAGATTCGCTGTCGCAGAGCAGCACAATTAGAGAGCCTTGAGGTGGCATCAGCATGATGAGCCCATATATTGCCTGAAAAACACACCCTGAATTTGGCAGCAGCATAGACAGCCCATATATTGCCTGAAAGACACACTGGAGTTGGCAGCAGCATTAGGAGCCCATATATTGCCTGAAAAACACACCCTGGAGTTGGCAGCAGCATTAGGAGCCCATATATTGCCTGAATGAGACACTGGAGTTGGCAGCAGCATAAGGAACCCATATATTGCCTGAAAAACACACCCTGGAGTTGGCAGCAGCATTAGGAGCCCATATATTGCCTGAAAAACACACCCAGGAGTTGGTAGCAGCATTAGGAGCCCATTTATTGCCTGAAAGAGACACTGGAGTTGGCAGCAGCATTAGGAGCCCATATATTGCCTGAAAGAGACACTAGAGTTGGCAGCAGCATTAGGAACCCATATATTGCCTGAAAAACATACCCTGGAGTTGGCAGCAGCATAGGGAGCCCATATATTGCCTGAAAACACACCCTGGAGTTGGCAGCAGCATAGGGAGCCCATATATTGCCTGAAAGACACACAGTGGAGTTGGCAGCAGCATAGGGAGCCCATATATTGCCTGAAAAACACACCCTGAATTTGCCAGCAGCATAGGGAGCCCATATATTGCCTGAAAACCACATTGGAGTTGGCAGCAGCATTAGGAGGCCATATATTGCCTGAAAAACAAACCCTGGAGTTGGCAGCAGCATTAGGAGCTCATATATTGCCTGAAAAAACACATTGGAGTTGGCAGCAGCATAAGGAACCCATACATTGCCTGAAAGACACACCCAGGAGTTGGCAGCAGCATAGGCAGCCCATATATTGCCTGAAAGACATACAGTGGAGTTGGCAGCAGCATAGGGAGCCCATATATTGCCTGAAAAACACACCCTGGAGTTGGCAGCGGCATAAGGAGCCCATATATTGCCTGAAAAAAACACCCTGGAGTTGGCAGCAGCAATAGGAGCCCATATATTGCCTGAAAAACACATTGGAGTTGGCAGAAGTATTAGGAGCTCATATTTTGCCTGAAAAACACATTGGAGTTGGCAGCAGCATAAGGAACCCATATATTGCTTGAAAGACACACCCTGGATTTGGCAGCAGCATTAGGAGCCCATATATTGCCTGAAAGACACACAGTGGAGATGGCAGCAGCATAGGGAGCGAATATGTAATGCCTGAAAAACACCAATTGGAGTTGGCAGCAGTATTAGGAGCTCATATATTGCCTGAAAAACACACCCTGGAGTTGGCAGCAGCATAGGGAGCCCATATATTGCCTGAAAAACACACCCTGGAATTGGCAGCAGCATAGGGAGCCCATATATTGCCTGAAAAACACATTGGAGTTGGCAGCAGCATAAACTAAACAGGCTTGAAAGCAAATGCAAACACTTTAAACTTTCCCTTTCTCTGTCACTGTCACAGCCTCTCTCCTTCTCTATCTGTCCCTCGCTTCTTCTGTTCTTTGTTCTATCTTTATCTATCTATCTATCTATCTATCTATCTATCTATCTTTCTGTCTATCTGTCCCTCACTCTCTCCCTGCCTGATCTGCTCTGGCCGCAATACAGTGTCAGAATGATCTTCCTCAAAATAGCTGCCACTTATAAAGGTCTGTGACATCATCTGTAAGCCTGTCTGCTGATAGGTAGCATGTGACCCCTACCCAGGATTCCTTGCCCCATGGGACATGTCCTGACATGTGGATCCACCATTTTAGATGGGCTGGATAGAAGTAAATGGAGTTTTAAAGAAGCGATTTGAGCGATCGAATCACGTCGATATTCGGAATCGTAACAAATCAAATTTTTCCTGAAATTCGTAACGGCTTCGTCAGAATCGATTCGCTCATCTCTAGTTGTAGCACAGCACAAAGATATAGAATAGCTATAGGAGGTATTCAGGTATAGGAGGTATTCAGCAGGGATTTCATAAGGAATAGTAAACCACTTGTCTAAGCAAGAATTCATGGTAGGAAGGAAGTGGATTAAATATAAACATTAAGGGATTGAGAGGGATGGGCAAGTACCACTTTAGAAGATGGGGAGCCACAGATAGCTAAAGCAGGGCACATTACATTGGCCATACTATGTCATTAGAAGCCACAATTTGTTGTAAAAATAATTAGTTGGTCTAAAACTAACATTTGCCCTAATCATGTTTCAAGAGAGGATATATATTTATATATTGAGTATTCATAGTGAGATATGTGAGGGCATAACAAAGGGATAATGGGTGGAATAAGTAGGCTATTGTGAAAAGTAAGTTGGAGTTCTAGTACTGGACTGGTGTTGCGGGTATATGCATTTTCTCCTCTGAGGTTGTTTTTTCCTCTTGAATATGACTACAGCCTCTGTTATTTGGGCTCACATTTTTACAAACAAAATGCTCTGAAGCTATTTTCCTTTTGGGAATTAAACTATAAGCAAACAGGGAATGTTTCTTTTCTCAGTTTCAAAATATATTTTGATAATTACGTTCATTCCCTATTTACTCTGTTAACAGTCTTTATTCTGTGAAGATCACATTTCTTCATGCATTGGCAGATCTCTGTGCTTCTAATGTGACTCCTACTGTGATGTCCCGCTGCTGTGCATTTCCAGTTCATGTAAGACCAGAATCCATTGCAGCATCTTGTGCAGCAGTCCTTGGGGGTCTCAGACAAGTTGCACATCTCTATGGATCCTCAAGGATCCACTACAAGTAGCATAAAATTGACAAAAATAGATAAACTACTTCTGCCCATCATAAAATACATATTACTTGCCCATACATCGTCATGACTGTTTCAGTAACAGAAAGTGACAGCAATGACACTAATATCAATAGATCTGGTAGAATTGAAGAAACTGCAGTTCCGCTCTGTAATTAATTTTAATATCGGAGTCTTCTTTTGCCCTTTGTTGTCTGCCCTGTTCTCTTGGTGTCAGCTTAAATCAGATAACAATGTCTTCATTAATTACCACCATACTATAAACCATGGCAAGACACAATTAAGAGGTCAAGCAGATCTCTAAAACAGGTGGTCCCAAACTTAGTACTACTACAAGTACTACTTTCTATTTTCTATATATCTCAAGAACCACCTGTATGGGTTGCAATCATCTAAAACAGTTTAAAAAACAGACAAAACTGCTGTTTAAAGAGAACCAAAACCTGTAATTTTCACTCAAAGAGGTTCCTTTACCCTTTAACCTCTCTCAAGAGTAATAGTGGGCATGTCTGGAGTAGTACAGGTGTGGCTGCTCCTTCACCATTGAGCTGAACGAAAATGCCCGTCCAAAACTCTCACCTCATGCTGAACATTTTCGCCAGATAGTAGGCAAGAGTTTTAGACTTATTTAGACAAGTTCTGGCAGTTTTTTGGCAGCACCGAAACCTGCTAGGGCTGTAATAGCCTTTTCTGTTTGTTGTTTTTTACTGTTTTTAAAACAAAAGCCTGCTACCCTCCCTGAACCAAGCAGTCTCAGTGCACCAATCACAGAGGTTTGTAACCCAGGGATCCCCTGGCCCTGCCAGCCCTTCTGCCCTTTTGGTCTGAGGACTGAGGTCTTCTGGTGACAGCAGAAGCATCTATAGCATCCAGCGTGGAGAATGTTGGCTACAGGGGAGGGAGGTTTTTATAGTACAGAGATGGAGCCACTGTGAAATCCCAGCTATGTGACTATCTACGTTAACTATAACAGTTCACAGGTTGGGGGCAGTATGCACACTAGTGCTCATCAGTGCTAAAGGGCATATGAAGGCCATATGAACTGGCACCTGACATGTATTGTAGTGGATAGGGGCTGGCAAGCTGGCAGGACCAAAGGTTTACTGTAAGTCCTATGAATCCTTGGTTGCCTGGCCCTTTGCTCGGTGCACTGGGCTAGTTGACTCAGATAGGGCACAGCCACTTTTTTATGCTTCTGGCAGGTGGGTGCAAAAAGTATTCTTAAAAACCCACAATGCTGAATTACTTTTTCTGCACTTTTGTACTCATTATTTAAGTATTAAACAGTGGAACATCCCAAGGTAGCCACATGCTAAAGTGCTTAAGGACTTGACCAAACCTCTCAGGAGATCTAGTGTCTCCGGGACTAACTGAGCCTTCCTGTACGCTGAATGCTAAAGTATTACAGCCCTATGTTTTGAGCCACAGGTTTTTCTGAGTTCCTCCTCCCTGTCTGGGGGCACATTGCGGTGTGGATTGGAGGCGTGGTAGTGTGTTGGGTTGGTGGGTTGGGGGACATGGCTGGCCTTGCAGGATGGGCAGTTAGCTTACACCATGGGTGGGCAACAGGGCGGCGTGTCGAAGTGTTCTCCCATAACGCTGTTTCTCTGGTCTGGTTGCTGGTCTCGGGAGAGAGATTAGTATTATAAATGGCGTGGATGCATCTTATTGGGTGGTGCAGAAGCATGTGGGAGTGCACTACCATTGGCTGGGGTGGATTAAAATCCTGTAGGGGGAACCATGCTGGCAATACTCCCTGATGCAGTGGACGAGATTGCCACGTTACGTTTTGGAGGACATGCTATGGAGGGGTCCATCTGGAGATGGTTATGGATGGATGGATCTGGAGCAGTTATGATTTGAACAGTAGCCCTGTCTGAGGGTATCTATTGACACACAGGGACTTCATTTTGGTCAGTTTAGTGCAGTATTTTTGTTGGGGGTATTTTTTGGAAACACTTAGGGATTTTTTTGCCGGTAGTTTTATTTAGTTATTAATTTATTTGTGTATAGCATGTGCAATACATATTAGCACTTAGACACTTTATATGCACTATAGCACTCTTTGATTGATGCATTCAGATATATATATATGCTGTATGTATTAACTTAGGCACCTTCATGATTTTGGGATATTGTGCAACATATGTGGACCTTGGTCTAATTTAACTCCACATGCAGCAGTATATTGTGATTGAATTTGGACATTTAATTGGTAGACCTTCCATTGTATGTGTTTTAATAATCATATCATTATCATCGTGTTATAGCAATAAAGTTGTATTATTCTTTATTATTTTACTTGTGCAGCTTTTTAAGTGGGGGAGTGTTAGTTGTGGGACAGCACCCCATTTTGTTGCAACCACTTGAGCCTAGCCGAAGCCACAGCACCTGAAACCATGCAAAATGCCTTCCTAAAACCAAGTCCAGCGGCCTATAATTTAGCCAAGCGGTACGAACGCAGTCATTTCGGTTAAGGCACAAAGACAGCTACAGTTAAATATATATTTTAATACAATGGGCACACAGTTAGGCAGGAGATACAAGTATGAGAATATTATGAAATATTACCTATACAGTTCTGAGAAGTGGAGTACCGGTTACAGTTGAGTAGTTTACATACAGAGATACAACAGCAATGAAAGTACCTTGGTGCATTCAGATAATTTGTTGGGCAGGGCAACCACTGGGGGCATAAAGTAGCCTGCTGGTTCCTGGGACTGCCCTTATACATACAGGTAACCCCCAAGAAGATAGACAAGGTCCCCAGATTTAGTGTTTAACCCTCATCTGGACACCACCAGTGCCCTCCTAGGGGGCGTTTTTGCCTCCTCCTCTGCCTGGTATCCAGCTTACAATTTAAAGAAACTATTTTGGGCATAAGTCCAGATCGAACAGTTGTATGATCCTGGTTCTAGTGTTAATTTATTGGGCTCAATTAAGCATATGGCAAGTGGGCCTAGGCGTAGTGATCACGGCAGGCGAGTGAAGTCATTTAAAAGACTTTCACAATTAAAAATGTTCAAATTTAATATGAACATACCAATATCATAATTCATCTGGGGCTCTAGGAGTGCGAGATTGGAGTTGGTTGTCCTGCAGAGACCTAGGACAGAAGTAGGCTTAGCCCTGCCTGACTTCTATCTGTATTGCCAAGCAGGTCAGTTGTCATACTTGGATAGCGATAGCAGTGGTCAGAACTGCGAGTGGGTAGGTGGCCACACCATGTAGGTAAGCTTGCAACTATTCATACTATTGTTTTGATATGTTAACTAGGGATGGAGGAACCCACTGAAGTCTAGGTTCGGCAATGATCTGGTTCGGGTCCCTGGACTCAACTCCAACCACAACCCCATTAAAGTCACAGGGACCCAAATTTGGGGGGCTAAAATGGCTGTAAAATGGGGGTAGCAATGGCTACAAATCGAGGGGATCAACAGGGTGTAGCTCTGCACAAAATGGGCTGGGGAAAGTACTCAAAATAATAACAGAAACCAAAAAATTAAAGAAATACATAAATAAATGTAAAAAACTTAAAATTATTTTTTGTTACTCGGGTTGAAGGCCAATTGGGGTGGGAACCCCTGGGCGATGGCTCTGAACTTGGCAAAATTTGAGAACGTACAGAAAACATAAATATAACATACAGAAAACAAATACATACAAAAATAAATTAGGAATATAAATAAAATATCAATTTTTGACATGTGTCAGACTAAGAGGCCACATACTGAGGGACAGCTAGGGACAAAGGAACCTCTGCTTGTCCTTTTCAGGCCACTTCCAGGGACAGGCTGCTCATACACTGCAGAAGAGAGAAAAACATCTGCTAATTGTCCTTTACAGGCCACTTACAGGGGCAGGTGGCTGATATACTGAAGGGGACCAGTCACTGTCAGTAACAAAAATAAAGAAATCAGCAAATAAGGGACAGGAATGTGGCTGTGGTGCTGCTGCTGCTGCTGCTGCTGCTGCTGCTGCTGCTGCTGCTGGTGGTGATGGTGGCGATACTGGGGGGAGAGAACATGTTACATATGTGCCTGCTACACCTTCCTCTGGTGTCAACAGGCGCCAGGATTTGCAGAGTATTCTCATAGGCCCCAATACTGCTGCCAGAATGGTGAGGCCAGACCAAGTTGAGGCATTGATAGATTAGATGGCACACAGGGCTTCAGGTTTCAGTTCACCAAGGACCTGCAAAGCAAAAAACATTTATTTATAGAGCACTACTGTATTGTGTGGTTCTATACAAACTAAAAACTGTAGGAGGGTGGGACACTGAATAATCTTCACCACGTCCATGCCAAGGAACCGGCAAAGCAATGAGAAAAACATGGTTAGTACAGTTTTTATTATTTTTTTCTATCCCTCCCTCCCCTTTTTTTGTCGTCACCACGTCCAAGACAAGGAACCAGCAAAGCAATGAGAAAAACATGGTTAGTACTGTTTTTATTATTTTTTCTATCCCTCCTCCCCATTTTTTTGTCGTCAACCCAATTCCTTTCTGCAGAGCCCTCCACCTCAAATTATCCTCCTTCAAATCAGCAAGGCTGTCTTAGACACAAGTTATGGAGCATTCAGTAATGCTCTATGATGACACTCCTAGCTGGGATTCCGTGGGCCATCCACCGGCCCCTACCCCTGCTGCAGACATAGAGGTTTCCAGATGCCCAATAACTTGTGTTGGAGGATGAGGACTCGGACATCAGACCATCGCAGGAAATCTACAATGAGGATGAAACTGAAGTGGAGACTCCTGCAGCTTTCTGAAATGTGGAGACTGAGAAGGAGGGTAGCGAGGCGGAGTGGGTGGAAGACGATCCGAGAGGTGGTGACGAAGTCCTAGACCGAATGTAAACTGAAGCCAAACAGATTTCAGTGGAACAGGTTGTGGCCATGTAGCCTCATAAGCAGGAAAAGGGTTCAAACCATCAGTGGTTAGCCCCTTGCTACTACTGCCCACATCTCTGCTCGACATCCTTTACCAGGGACCTGCAAAGCAAACAAAAACATTGTTATTATTATTGTTTATTAATATAGTGCTACCGCATTCTGAGTGAGACGCTGTGCAAACTAAAAATTACAGGAGGGTGGGACACTGAATAATCCTCACCACATCCATGGCCAAGAACCTGCAAAGCAAACAGAATAACATTGTTGGTATTATAATATTTTTTGGTTCATAGACAGGTGGAAAATGAATGCCTGGATCAGACTTACTTAGGCATACAAACATAATGTAGCCTTTTATTTGATTTACATTTGCTACATTATTTTTCCCTGGACTCTTATGCATGTATGTTTTCTGACTTCACGTATATATATATACGGTATATATGTACAGCAATCTGAGCGTGTGTCATGTTTCCCGGTTTATCTATGTATCTGCACAGCCGTGATCACCTGTATTCCTGTTTAGGCATTGCAGCATATTTAGGTTTCCATGTGCATATATGTGTATAGCAGCCTGGTTGGTGTGTACTCACTGTTTGTTACTATTAAACACGGTTTGCCGCTTATCCGCCTCTGTCTCTCAGTCTCAATTTCTGGTCACTTACTACAATCGGAATTTCTCCTTTGAGAAAACCCTGACAGAGTGCTGATCCCAAAAAGACCAGGAGACTGTAATACTGAGCTGACTTTGTTGTGCTGAGGATGTGCAGGGTCCAAGTGCCAGCCCTAGATTTTGCTTTTCATAGTGTCTGTAATGCTGTCTGTCCTGGGTCTTGTGGTTCCTCTAGTCTTTGTTGGGCCTTCGGCCTTCTTGTTTTGGAATTTGGGCTTAATGCCCTCTAATCTTAGTTGGGCCATCGGGCCTTCCTGTCTTGAAATTTTTTTGGGGCTTATTGCCTTCTAATATGGCAGCAAAGAAAAAAGTTTCGGGTTTAGGCCCCTCCCGGCTACAAACTTTAGACCCAGTAAGTCCACCACACCTCTTGTGGTTTAAAACACCCTTTGTTTTTATTGTAGAAAATTATATTTTAAAAATTGTCCATTTTAGATCAATAAAGAAAATAAGTTCTTATACATTGCACGTGTCCTAGTACATACAGTGGATACCAAACATTAAAAACAATTTTGCATGCATAATTTTTTTGTTTTCTTAGATGTAGTATTCTATTCAGATAATCTTTGTCCTGAATTAACTCTTACTAGTATGACGATCAAGGCAAGGGCAAACATGTTTCGCCAAATTCGGCTTCTTCAGTGCCCTAATGTAAACATAAGGTGTATATTTAGTAATACTTTGGCATGCATATATAGTACATAAGAAATATATAAGAGTTTACAAATATAATTGTCCCACCTGATAGGAGGCAGAAACAAATCCCTTGAGGTGACCCTGGGAGAGGTGGAGTATAGCCCCTATTTGTTTTTTGTAGCGTTATTTTTCTCTTATATTGCACCATCTGCGTTATAAATTTGCGGTACTGGCCCTTTAAGAAAAGATTTCAAATATTGGCTCCAGTTAATATTTAAAGAATGTAATTCTAAAGAATCTGCATCTTTATTTGTGAAGCATTACCTTAACCCTTTAAGTGCCAGCCTACCTGGAGTTTTTGTCACACTCTGTTGCCAGACCATTTTGCACTATTTTGCGCTCCCCATGTTCAAATGTGATTTTTGAAGGGATTTCCAGGGATTTCCCAGGAAAATGATATATTTTGTTTTTTTCAGCAGAGTCTGGGCTTTAACATGAAATGTCTTGTTTGTCATTTGTTAGGTGTATTCTTAATATTTTTGGGTGAAATATGTGCAAAAAAAAAAAAATAAATAAATTTTTACATATTGTAGTTTTTTTTGGAATAAAAAATGTAAGTTTGTCAATAAAATCTTATTGCGTGTGAAATCCCAATTTCTCCCGGTTACAGCGGTACCACATATGTATTGGTAGACACCCTTTCCTGCCCAGGAGACTCCCCCAAACTGAAACAGCGCTTTAGGAGATTTTCAGATAAAATACAACTATGCTATGCAATATGCGCACCTTGCGGTTTTTCCAGAAAAACAACCCTTTACATTTGAAATACCCCCAACAAACTATATATTCTCTGGAAGTACACACCTCAGGCTTTCTAGGCGTACCAGGCTTGTGGATGTGGCCATAGTTTTCTGGAAGTAATCCCTCAACGTAATCTTTGGTTGCAAAGAGTTTCCCTAAAAAAAGGATAAAAAAGCAGAATCAAAGCCACATTTTCCTAAAAAAACTATATACAAACAAGAAAAAACAAGTTTAATCTGAAAACGCAACATCCCCCGAACAGAACAACACCCAACATGCATAGGTTCTGTCAAGGGAAGAGTTGCCAAACACCCCAAAGTAAAGCATACGCATAACGGTAATTTTACTTGAAAATTTCCGCTCTGCAGACAAAGTGCGCACCTTGCGATTTTTCAACCAAAACAACCCTTTACATTTGGAATATCCCCCATAAACCATATATTCCCTGAAAGTACACACGTTAAGCTTTTTAAGGGTACCCAGCTTGTTGTAGTGGGCTCATCTTTCTGGAATTAATTCCTCAAAGAATTCTTTGGTTGCGCAGGGTTTCCCTAAAAAATTTATAAAAAAGCTGAATAAAAAACACCTTTTCCTAAAATATAAATATGCAAACCAGAAAAAACAAGCTAAGTCTGAAAGCGCAAGGTCCCCCGAACAGAACAATACCCAACATGCATAGGTACTATTAACCCTTTTAATTGCCAGCCTACTTGAGATTTTGTCACCCTCTGTTGACAGGCCATTTTCCCCATTTTGCGTCATGTTTTGCGACATGTTTTGCGCCATTTTTGCTGTAACTTTCAGAAAAATTATATATATATTTTTTGCAGCAGAGTTTAGACTTTAACATGAAATGTCTTGTTTGTAATTTTTTTTTTTTTTTACAATATTATTAAGTGAAAAAAAAAATAAATAAATAAAAAAATTTTTTTTAAAAATTGACTCCTTTATTTTAAATAAAAAATGTATTTTATTAAGGAAAATCATATTGCATGTGAAAGCCCCATTTCTACCGATTAGAACGGTACCACATATTTATCGGTAGCCCCCCGTTCCTGCCCAGGAGACCCCCCTAACTGAAACAAGTATTTTATAACATTCACAAAAAAAATACAAAAACCATCCACACTACAAAGGGTTAAATCGGGAAAAAAAATGACATAGGGTCCCCCCTCCCAGGGGAGGGAGACCCCATTTTTTTTTTTATTTTTAAGGGTTAAAAACCCTTAAAAATCAAAAAAAAAATTGACGTGGGGTCCCCCTTACCCAAAGTAACCAGCCCGGGACCAGCTATGGGGGCTTGTAGGCACAGAGTGGGGGGGCCAGCTTTTGTGGCCCCCCCACCCTGCAGCCTACGAGCCCACATAGCCCATGTGGGCCCGGGCTCTTCTGCCCCCCCCTGGCCTTTGGGGAGGCAGGTAATGGGGGTGCCGGGGGTTAATGGCAAGCCACCCGCTAGCGCAGGTGGCTTGCCATCCCCCCAGCCTTGTGAACTGGTATAGGGGTCATGGACCCCTTACCAGTTCACAAGGGGTTAAAAGTAAATAATGACACAGACACACATAAAGAAAAAAATATTTTATTAATTTTTATTTTTTTTGTACACTGTACTCACCTCCCATCCATCCTGGAGCACTCTGTCCCTCGGCGATCACTGGCTTCTGCTCACTTGCTAGAAGCCTTTTATAGCTGCTGGATGACAGATTACAAAGGGTTAATCAAAAAAAAAAATGACATAGGGCCCCCCCTCCCAGGGGGGGGCGGACCCCATTTTTTTTGATTTTTAAGGGTTAAAAACCCTTAAAAATAAAAAAAAAAAAAACGTGGGGTCCCCCTTACCCACAGTAACCAGCCCGGGACCAGCTATGGGGGCTTGTAGGCACAGAGTGGGGGGGCCAGCTTTTGTGGCCCCCCCACCCTGCAGCCTACGAGCCCACATAGCCCATGTGGGCCCGGGCTCTTCTGCCCCCCCCTGGCCTTTGGGGAGGCAGGTAATGGGGGTGCCAGGGGTTAATGGCAAGCCACCCGCTAGCGCAGGTGGCTTGCCATCCCCCCAGCCTTGTGAACTGGTATAGGGGTCATACGGCGCGTGTCTTCCTGCGTTCCACAATACCCCCTCTTACTATTAATAACAATCATAGGGAGGGTCTCTCAAAAAATGGGACAGACTATCACGCAGTGGGAATCTGTCCAACATATATTTTCTTATTGCCTTCTAGTCTTAGTCTGTACTGGGGCCCAGCTCTGTCTTGGTCTGTACTGGGGACCAGCCCTGTCTTGGTCTGTACTGGAGGCCAGCCCTGTCTTGGTCTGCACTAGAGACCAGCCCTGTCTTGGTCTGTACTGGGGCCCAGCCCTGTCCTAGACTCTATTGGGGCCCAGTTCTTTGTTTGTGTCTTGCATATGTCTCTCTTGTATTTCCCTTCCCCAAGTATGTGAACACCATCGGATTACCTGGGGCCTGTGCAGCTTCACCTTTAGAAGCTCTGTCGAAGAAGTGGATGGATTTCAGGCTCTTCAAGTAGTGGATTACCTACGCCCCTCGTGGTCGGCAGTTTGCCTCCTTGGTGGCACAGGCGGGTTGTCTGTCCTTGCCTATTTGTTTTTGATCAGCTGTTGCCAGACCATTTTGCACTATTTTGCGCTCCCCATGTTCAAATGTGATTTTTGAAGGGATTTCCAGGGATTTCCCAGGAAAATGATATATTGTTTTTTTCAGCAGAGTCTGGGCTTTAACATGAAATGTCTTGTTTGTCATTTGTTAGGTGTATTCTTAATATTTTTGGGTGAAATATGTGCAAAAAAAAAAAAAAAAAAAATTTTTACATATTGTAGTTTTTTTTGGAATAAAAAATGTAAGTTTGTCAATAAAATCTTATTGCGTGTGAAATCCCAATTTCTCCCGGTTACAGCGGTACCACATATGTATTGGTAGACACCCTTTCCTGCCCAGGAGACTCCCCCAAACTGAAACAGCGCTTTAGGAGATTTTCAGATAAAATACAACTATGCTATGCAATATGCGCACCTTGCGGTTTTTCCAGAAAAACAACCCTTTACATTTGAAATACCCCCAACAAACTATATATTCTCTGGAAGTACACACCTCAGGCTTTCTAGGCGTACCAGGCTTGTGGATGTGGCCATAGTTTTCTGGAAGTAATCCCTCAACGTAATCTTTGGTTGCAAAGAGTTTCCCTAAAAAAAGGATAAAAAAGCAGAATCAAAGCCACATTTTCCTAAAAAAACTATATACAAACAAGAAAAAACAAGTTTAATCTGAAAACGCAACATCCCCCGAACAGAACAACACCCAACATGCATAGGTTCTGTCAAGGGAAGAGTTGCCAAACACCCCAAAGTAAAGCATACGCATAACGGTAATTTTACTTGAAAATTTCAGCTCTGCAGACAAAGTGCGCACCTTGCGATTTTTCAACCAAAACAACCCTTTACATTTGGAATATCCCCCATAAACCATATATTCCCTGAAAGTACACACGTTAAGCTTTTTAAGGGTACCCAGCTTGTTGTAGTGGGCTCATCTTTCTGGAATTAATTCCTCAAAGAATTCTTTGGTTGCGCAGGGTTTCCCTAAAAAATTTATAAAAAAGCTGAATAAAAAACACCTTTTCCTAAAATATAAATATGCAAACCAGAAAAAACAAGCTAAGTCTGAAAGCGCAAGGTCCCCCGAACAGAACAATACCCAACATGCATAGGTACTATTAACCCTTTTAATTGCCAGCCTACTTGAGATTTTGTCACCCTCTGTTGACAGGCCATTTTCCCCATTTTGCGTCATGTTTTGCGACATGTTTTGCGCCATTTTTGCTGTAACTTTCAGAAAAATTATATATATATTTTTTGCAGCAGAGTTTAGACTTTAACATGAAATGTCTTGTTTGTAATTTTTTTTTTTTTTTACAATATTATTAAGTGAAAAAAAAAATAAATAAATAAAAAATTTTTTTTTAAAAATTGACTCCTTTATTTTAAATAAAAAATGTATTTTATTAAGGAAAATCATATTGCATGTGAAAGCCCCATTTCTACCGATTAGAACGGTACCACATATTTATCGGTAGCCCCCCGTTCCTGCCCAGGAGACCCCCCTAACTGAAACAAGTATTTTATAACATTCACAAAAAAAATACAAAAACCATCCACACTACAAAGGGTTAAATCGGGAAAAAAAATGACATAGGGTCCCCCCTCCCAGGGGAGGGAGACCCCATTTTTTTTTTTTATTTTTAAGGGTTAAAAACCCTTAAAAATCAAAAAAAAAATTGACGTGGGGTCCCCCTTACCCAAAGTAACCAGCCCGGGACCAGCTATGGGGGCTTGTAGGCACAGAGTGGGGGGGCCAGCTTTTGTGGCCCCCCCACCCTGCAGCCTACGAGCCCACATAGCCCATGTGGGCCCGGGCTCTTCTGCCCCCCCCTGGCCTTTGGGGAGGCAGGTAATGGGGGTGCCGGGGGTTAATGGCAAGCCACCCGCTAGCGCAGGTGGCTTGCCATCCCCCCAGCCTTGTGAACTGGTATAGGGGTCATGGACCCCTTACCAGTTCACAAGGGGTTAAAAGTAAATAATGACACAGACACACATAAAGAAAAAAATATTTTATTAATTTTTATTTTTTTTGTACACTGTACTCACCTCCCATCCATCCTGGAGCACTCTGTCCCTCGGCGATCACTGGCTTCTGCTCACTTGCTAGAAGCCTTTTATAGCTGCTGGATGACAGATTACAAAGGGTTAATCAAAAAAAAAAATGACATAGGGCCCCCCCTCCCAGGGGGGGGCGGACCCCATTTTTTTTGATTTTTAAGGGTTAAAAACCCTTAAAAATAAAAAAAAAATGACGTGGGGTCCCCCTTACCCACAGTAACCAGCCCGGGACCAGCTATGGGGGCTTGTAGGCACAGAGTGGGGGGGCCAGCTTTTGTGGCCCCCCCACCCTGCAGCCTACGAGCCCACATAGCCCATGTGGGCCCGGGCTCTTCTGCCCCCCCCTGGCCTTTGGGGAGGCAGGTAATGGGGGTGCCAGGGGTTAATGGCAAGCCACCCGCTAGCGCAGGTGGCTTGCCATCCCCCCAGCCTTGTGAACTGGTATAGGGGTCATACGGCGCGTGTCTTCCTGCGTTCCACAATACCCCCTCTTACTATTAATAACAATCATAGGGAGGGTCTCTCAAAAAATGGGACAGACTATCACGCAGTGGGAATCTGTCCAACATATATTTTCTTATTGCCTTCTAGTCTTAGTCTGTACTGGGGCCCAGCTCTGTCTTGGTCTGTACTGGGGACCAGCCCTGTCTTGGTCTGTACTGGAGGCCAGCCCTGTCTTGGTCTGCACTAGAGACCAGCCCTGTCTTGGTCTGTACTGGGGCCCAGCCCTGTCCTAGACTCTATTGGGGCCCAGTTCTTTGTTTGTGTCTTGCATATGTCTCTCTTGTATTTCCCTTCCCCAAGTATGTGAACACCATCGGATTACCTGGGTCCAGTGCAGCTTCACCTTTAGAAGCTCTGTCGAAGAAGTGGATGGATTTCAGGCTCTTCAAGTAGTGGATTACCTACGCCCCTCGTGGTCGGCAGTTTGCCTCCTTGGTGGCACAGGCGGGTTGTCTGTCCTTGCCTATTTGTTTTTGATCAGCTAACCAACTTGAATTCCCAGGGAAGTTATTCGCCTGGGCGGGTTAGATGTATAGCTCCCACAGAAGTATATCTTTGTTCCTCCTCCTCGGTATCAGGAGCTTACTCTGGCTACCTACCCACATTTTCTCCAGGCTACTTTAAAGTTAGTGCAGGAGCCTTACATTCAGCAGTCTCCCATGACAACCTGGAGTCGTCAGGTGGCTTATTTCCTTTTTGAAGATGATTTGTTTTTCTGGGCTGAAACGTGGCTGAATAATAGCTCCACCTCTGTGAGAATTTTGTAGAATTCCTTAAATTCATAGCTAAATCTATTTATGTATTCCTGAGGCAGACCTTAATCTGACTGCAGTTTGTTCAGCCAGAAATCAGAAACTCCAGCTAAATATATTGCTCTTTGTCTGATGTAGAGGATGAGGTTGATAGTGAATCAGATGCCTGGACTGATGTGTCTGACATGGAGGATGAAGATGACAGTGGGTCTGATGCCTGGATTGACCACCATCCATCTGTTCTGTCTTCCGTCCTGTCCACTAGGGTGCTCCAGTCTGCTGTTTATCATCAGTCCATGCCGGTGACCCCAATAACTCAACCCTGATCCTGTAACTTTAGTGACTCAACTTGAACCTCACTGTGAGCTCATTTCTGAACCTGTCTGTGAGTCTGCTTCTAAGTCTGTCTGTGATCCAGTGTCTGCTCTCAAGCTTGACACTATGCCTGTCTGCAGCCCCAACTCTATGTTTAGCTTTGAACTATGACCCTGACCCAATGTCTGTCTTTGAGCCTGACTCATACTCTGCCTATAATCTTGATCCTGTACCTGTACCGGCTTAGTGTCTGTTTGTCAGTCCAAATATTCTGTCGAGTCTGATCGTTCTGTAGAGTTATCTCCTCCTGCGGAGTTATCTCCTAGTTCGCCTAAGGTAGGAGCACCAGAGGTTGGTTCACCTGCCTTGCCCGAGCCTCTGATGCCAGTGCCTGCCTTGCCCGAACCTCTGATGCCAATGCCTGTCTTGCCCGAGCCTTTGATGCCGATGCCTGCCTTGCCTGGTCCATTTGTTGCCTCCGTACTGATGTGCCCAGTTGTTGCCTCCATACCGGAGTGCCCAGTTGTTGCCTCTGTACCAGCATGCCCAGTTGTTTCCTCCGTACTGGCTTGCCCAGTTGTTGCCTCCTTACCGGCGTGCCCAGTTGTTGCCTCCGTACCGGCGTGCCCAATCACTTCTGTCCTTGCATGCCCTCCTGAGGGCTCCATTAAGATTTGCCTTAAGCCTGAACCTGATCACCCCCCTTCGGGTAATTTTACAGAAGGTCTTGAAGATCCCCCAAGTTCTCATGGTACTAATACACCCCAGTTTGCATATGGGGATTTCTTCAGTGTCCCGCTGGCTCAAGGAGATCTTAAAGGGTTTCCTAAAGTCATAGGAAGGTCTAAATTAGGTTACCCAATTGCTGATTTAGAAGGTTTCAAGGGCACAGGTTACTGTCTCAGGAACCTAGATCTTGATGGTCCCGCTGCCCCAAAGGTCCTGGTCCCCCTGGGTGTTGCCGTGTAGGTCCCGGTCCCCATGGGTGCTGCCGTGTAGGTCCCAGTCCACCTGGGCGCTGCCTCAAAGGTCCCGGTTCCCCTGGGTGCTGCCATAAAGGTCCCGGTTCCCCTGGGTGCTGCAGTGAAGGTCATGGTCCCCCTGGGTGCTGCCGCGAAGTCCCGGTTCCCCTGGCCATTGTTTTCTGGACTTTGACCATGGAGGGACTTCCACACCTGTTGAGTCTTCGCCTGCTTTGGGGCCTGCACCTGCCGAGTCTTCGTCTGCTTCAGGGCCCACACCTGACGAGTCTTCACCTGCTTCGGGGCGAGCATCTGCCGAGTCTTCACCTGCCTTAGACCTGTTTCCCATCTGCCAGCTCCCCTGGTGTGAACTTCCCGTCTGCCAGCTCCCCGGGTGTGAGCTTCCCATCTGCCTGCTCCCCGGGTGTGAGCTTCCCATCTGCCAGCTCCCCGGGTGTGAGCTTCCCGTCTGCCAGCTCCCCGGGTGTGAGCTTCCCATCTGCCGGCTCCCCGGGTGTGAGCTTTCTGTCTGCCAGCAACCCGGGTGTGAGTCTCCTGCATCGCCCCTGTCTGGATTTCTGCCTGCATTGCCCCTGTCTGGATTTCTGCCTGCATCGCCCCTGTCTGGATTTCTGCGTGTTTGGTTCCTGTCTAGTCTGCCTCATATGGGACATCTGCCAGTTTCTACCCATCCAGATAATATGTCTGTTCCTATGCCACCTTTCGGATTTTTCCTGTTTGGTGCGTTCTGCGTTTGGTGCCTGCTTTTGTGAGGGGGGAGATAATGTCAGGTCTGGAGTTCGTCCACAGCTTCTGAGCATGCCTCTGTTTAGTACTGCTTCCGGCTGGCTCCTTTTCTGGAACTTTCCCCTGCAATATGCTGCTCTACCAGCAGATGGCTCTGACCTGCAGACGTGCTGGTAATCAGCCAGCACCTGTGACTCCTTGGCCTATAAAAGCTGATCCACTCATTCAGGCGGATCAGCATTGGAGTGAATTGCATTGCCATCTTAAACTCTGATCCCAGATCTCTGTATCCAGGACTCTCATATTCATAGTCTCAGCCATCATGTTTCCCTCTCTAAGCCTTGTATCCAGCCTTGGACTTTCCTTGGACTCTTATGCATGTATGTTTTCTGACTTCACGTATATATATATATATATATATATATATATATATGTACAGCAATCTGAGTGTGTTTCATGTTCCGGTGTATCCATGCATCTGCAAGCCGTGATCACCTGTATTCCTGTTTATTCATTGCAGCATATTTAGGTTTCCATGTGTATATATGTGTATAGCAGCCTGGTTGGTGTGTACTGTTTGTTACTGTTAAATATGGTTTGCCGCATATCCGTCTCTGTCTCTCGGTCTCAATTTCTGGTCACTTACTACAATCGGGATTTCTCCTTTGAGAAATCCCTGACACAACTAAGTTGCACCTGAATAGGTATCTCCCTCCTTTATTGTATAATGGTATTATAATATGCATCCACTAGTTGCTTCCTGTTGCCTCCTACTCTGCTTTCTTTTCTGCCTCCTCATCCAGTCATGGGATCCAGAAGCAGACAGAAATGGAGGAGGAGGCACCTCCCATTGAGGACAGCTTCTTGACTCAGGGCAGCCTCCTCTATAGCAATACATGCTACAGTGCCTGCTGACTGACCGCAGTTACCTGCATTGTTAACAGTGCCAATTATTGGGTGGCTACCCTGCTTGATCCCCACTATAAAGATAACATCACATTCTTGATTTCAAAGAGTACAAACATAACCTGTTGGAGGCACTACTTGCAGAGTTCCCGAATTACTTTGAGGGCTCAGAGGGCTCAGTGGCGGCACAAGGCCGACACAGAGGAGGAGGAGGAAGACATGGGTCATTTGCATGCTTTGCCACCAGTCACTGAACCTGGGTAAAGCTCACAAGGCCACCTGCCTCCCCCAAAGGGATGATGTGAGACCCCCACCACCAAGCCTGTCCACACCATCCCAGGAGAGCGTTCAGCTTTCTATTCCTCCAACAGGAAACACATGGGCCCCCGGATATGAATGCAAGCATTTGAATATTGCTTGCCTTTGAAATGCTTCCAAATGCTTTCCAAATCTTATGGAGAGGGGGCAATTATCTTTAGTTAGGGCACGGTGCTAGTAAAAATCTTCTGGCTGTGGCTGCCCCAAAATACATTATTTCCATCGGCATAACTTTTCTCGGCATGCCATCCTTGCCCTGCACCAACAGGTTGTGGAGAACAAAAGGTGTGCACTGTGCAATGCTATATGTTGGAAGGTTTTACATCACAACTGACACGTGAACAACTAAGCATGGGCAGACATGTTACAGCTCTTTAACCGCTTACTGGGTTAACGCCACTACTACCACCAACAGCACCTCCGCTGTCACCTTCTGCTACGACTAGGCTTACACAACCGCAATTTAACCCTGTAATTCCCAAGATGGGCACATTTTTCAAGGTTTGTAAAAAGCCATTGTTTCGTCTTCTTCAACTAAATTGTCAAGATGCCAATCCCACTGCCACCCCCTTTACAAATGGGATAATTTTTTGAAGGCTTGTCCACTACTGCCAGGCCTACACAATCACAGATCTACCCCCTGTGATGCCCAAAACTGGTAAATTATTCAGTGCTTTTAAAAAGCCATTGCTTCTTCTTCAGCTAAGATTTAAAGGTACCAGTCCTGCTGCTACCCCTGTTACAAATGGGACAATTTTTTGAGGGCTTGTCTGCTACTGCCAGGCCTACACAACCGTAGTTTAACCCTGTGACTCCCAAAATGGCCACATTTTACAGCGCTTTTAAAAACGCCATTGCTTCTTCTTCAGCTAAAGTTTAAGGTTGCCAATCCTGCTGCTACCCCCATTGCAAATGGGACAATTTTTTGAGGGCTTGCCCACTACTGCCAGGCCTACACAACTGCAGGTCTACCCCCTTTGATGCCCAAAATGGGTAAATTTTTCAACACTTGTAAAAAGCCATTACTTCTTTTCACTTTCCAGGAACACCAACCCTGTTGCTTCTCCCCGTTTTTTATGTGCTTTAAACTATTAAAGACAGTTGTGGGCTATTGAAGTGCTAATATGCAATGTGCTAATTAGTTGTGACAATTCAAATGCTAATTAGTCAATAAAACATGTTTTTATACAGCCTTTGGTGAATTCAGCGTGTTATAAAGGACTTTTAGGGCATGCATTGTTTTCCATGCGTTTAAAACAAATGTTCTCCCTGAACTAGTTCAGTCCAAACCAAACTATTTGGGAAATGTTCACGCAGCACCGCAAAGGCGTGTCATCACCAACAAGAGAGTCCACCTATGAACAGCCAATGTGGCCGTCCTTACATTGAAGATGTGAAGATGGATGTGGAACACTAGGATTTGGCCGTGCCGGACCCTGAGCAAGCTGTTGAAGTGTTGGCACATGCAGGTGTTTCAGCAAAGGACCTCTCATATCGCAATATCATGGGGCAAAGCAAACCAATTTCTCAGCCTAGGAGAAACATAATTGGCTGCAGGATGCAACATTGTTGGAAAGAAGGAAGTGGCTTAATAACACAAGGGAAATAATCTGTTTTAAATCAAGTACCAGTTAACTTGGATGATGATTTCCATATTTATGTCTATGATTTGGGGAAGTCCAAAGTGATGTTCTTGAACTTTACCAAGGTTGGGGAGCTACCAAGTGTAATATTTATAGAAAATCCAACTTTCAGATTATATTCTTTTATTCCTGTTAACTCTTGCATTTAATGGAGTAAAGAGAATACGAGAAGGGATTTTTGGAATACATCAATTCATTCTTCCTTACATAGGAATAAACCACTTCTGACATATGACGGTCTTATGGAAATAAGGAAAGAAACTGAACATAAAATGAAAATTGGAGCATACAAGTGGAGTTGTGTGACTGCCTATTATGAAAGTTATTATTAAGCACTCATTCTTTACCTTCAGTGCACTGTTTTGGTATATATACTTTAGAGAGTATAATGCCAGGTGTGCCAACAATTAAATAGTTTATCAAAGCTCAAAATAGTATAGTGCCAGGTGTGCCCACAAATAAATAGTTTAGCAAAGCTCTAAAGAGTATAATGCCAGGTGTGCCCACAATTAAATTGTTTATCAAAGCTCAAAATAGTATAGTGTCAGGTGTGCCCACAAATACATAGTTTAGCAAAGCTCAAAAGAGTATAATGCCAGGTGTGCCCACAATTAAGTAGTTAAAATTAAATTAAACAGAACTGACACACAAGTGCCCTGACCCAGTGGATACTCAACTAACAAATGGTATTAAAGAGTACTGTTCCCCAAGTGGCCTGAGACATTTGGAATTAAAGGGCAGTGACCCCCAAGTGGTTTGAACAATTGGTATTAAAGATCAGTGACTCCCAAGTGGCTTGAACAATTGTTAATACACAGCAGTGACCCTCAAGTGGTTTGAACAATTGGTATTAAAGAGCAGTTGCCCTCATATGGGTTGAATAATTGAAATTACCGAGCAGTGACCCCCAAATAGTTTGAACAATTAGTATTAAAGAGCAATGATGCTGGCCTGAATAATTTGTATTACAGAGCAGCGATCCCCAGGTGGTTTGAACAATAGGTTTTACAGAGCAGTGACCCTCATATGGTTTGAACAATTAGTATTAAAGAGCAGTGACCCCCAAGTGGCCTGAACAATTGGTATTACAGAGCAGTGATCCCCAAGTGGTTTGAACAATCGGTTTTACAGAGCAGTGACACCCCCCCAAGTGGCCTGAACAATTGGCATTATAGAGCAGTAAGCGCCAAGTGGTTTGAACAATTGGTTTTGCAGAGCAGTGACCCCCAAGTGGCCTGAACAATTGGTATTACAGAGCAGTGATCCCAAGTGGTTTGAACAATTGGTTTTACAGAGCAGTGACACCCCCCCCAAGTGGCCTGAACAATTGGTATTATAGAGCAGTAACCGCCAAGTGGTTTGAACAATTGGTATTACAGAGCAGCAACCCACAAGTGGCCCGAACAATTTGTATTAAAGAGCAGTGATCCCTAATTGGTTTGACCAATTCGTATTACAGAGCAATGATCCCCCAAGTGGTTTGAACAATGAGTATTACAGAGCAATGACCCTCAAGTGGTTTGACCCATTGACATTACAAAGTTTTGTTTCTCTTTTTTTTTAAGCGTGCTTTAACAGCCCTGACCCAGTGCATACACCAATAACAATTGGTAATAAAGAGAACTGACACACCAGTGGTTAGAGCAAGTACTATTAAAGAGTTCTGGCACCCAAGTGGTATGAACCAGTGCACACTACACATTTTTTTCAAGAGGGCCTGTTCTACCATAACCCAGTGGATACTCCAATGACAATTGGTATTAAAGAGTACTGACACACAAGTGGTTGGAGCAAGTGCTATTATAGAGTAGTGACACCCAAGTGGTTTGAACCTGTACAAACTGGAGGTCACTGCTCTGTAATACTATTTGGTCACTACTCAGTAATATCAATTGTTCAAACCACTTGGAGGTCACTGCTCTGTAATATCAATTGTTCAGGCCACTTGGGGTCACTGCTCTGTAATGCCAATTGGTATTGAAGATTACTCACACCCAAATAGTTGGAGCAAGTGGTATTGCACAAAACCTATCTAGCCCTCACTTCAGCCACTTTCCCTGAATAAATGTCCTGAAAAGGACAATAGCATGCTTAACAACATATCTAGCCCTGACTCCAGCCGCTTTCCCTATATAACTGTACTGAAAAGGACAATACCATACTTAACAACCTATCTAGCCCTCTCTCCGGCAGCTCCCTATATACAGTAAATGTTGTTACAAGGACAGTTTTAGTGAAAAGGGCTCTATATGTCCTTCAGCTGCGGCAACAGCCAGCAAAAGCTTTTCCCTATTTTCTCTATGTACTGCATACTCCAGTTCCAGCGTTGAATGAAGCGGAGCCCACCCACCTGTCTAGCCTGGCCAAGCACGGGTTCAGGGACCTGAACTCGCAAAGTTCGATACAAATCCACTCAAGCCTAATGTAAACCCATTGATTGGTGTAATTATATTTGCCAAGTTATTTGGGTGCAGGGTTCTCTTGCCTACTCTTGTCACAAAATACTGAAGGGTCACTAAACAAGCAGTGTGCAGACCTGGCTCTCTGCTGTTGTGTGCTTTACACAGGCCTTCAACAAACCTGTGTAAGCACAAGCTAAGAGCAAGGCTTTCACCAGAGGGCTGTCTGATAGAGGCCCCCAAGTGGTGGATGCCCCGGGGCTCAAGCCCCAAATGCTCACCCTTTAATCCAGGCCCTGGGGCATGCGAGGGGGCATTCAATTGTGATATGTCCCACACCTCAAACCAATTCTGGGTTGTAGTCCCATGTAACCTCCTGGTGCCCAGCTCATGGGTGGCTGCACAAGGTCCTGAGCCTCACTGGCGACAACTAGTGATGTTGGGCTGCAAACTGGCATAGAGTAGAAGCAGGTGAGTACACTGGTGCTGGGCTTTGGGCTTTAGCACAGGTATGCAGTGCAGGGGATTTATCAATTGTATGCCCTCTCCCCAGTTGCTCAGTTCAGACACCCACCATTCTCCTTTGACTTGGGGGTAATTTAAAGGAAGAAAATGCTGGCTCCACTACTTTTTAGTTCCAAATAGGACAAACAGTGTCTTTTGTAGTCCATTTACAAGAAAGGAAGATAAAACCTGCAATTAATTTAGTTGAATCGCTACAATGTATAAATGTACAAATCACTACAATGTATAAATCTGACAGCAAGCATCACACAATATTTCCCTGTGCGAGGCGGATATTCCAGCTTGTGTAGGTGGCTGTGAAATGCAAGCAGCACCCCAACAGGAAATTTGCCAATTGAGAAAATTGCTGCATAATATTATGCAGTCATTTAAATAAAAACAGGTTCAAGCTAAGTTTTTAATTTGCAGAATGTTTAAGCAGCGGCACTCTATAGCTACACTTTCACACTTTATTTATATAGTATCTATTTTGCCGAAAAGCACTTAATCTTTTTTGTCACAATAAATAAACGGTAATATTATTTATAAAGAAGGCATCTCTGGCACTCTGCATGATTCACCATTTCCCATCTTTTGTCATTTGTGAAAATGAGGCTTTTATGTACGTTTTAGAAACACAATAAAGCATTTTGTTGACAGTTTTAATTCAGCCGGCGAGTCTGTGCTCTTCCTCTAGGAGAGTCTGACAAACAAATGTCTGAATGGGGAAACCAATTTCGTAGGTTGGCTTTGCAGGTGGGAATAAGCAAAATAAATTACGGCAGAACACAAAATGCGGCTGAAGGTGTTGTGAGATGAATGATATGAAAAGATATGAGATTTTTCTTGATTATGCTGCAAATAAAATTTTTGTTGTGGGTTTTTCTTAAGGTATTCAAAGAATAGGTTTTACCCTGGAGCGTAGTCATGATGTGTTAGAAATTTCACTTTGACTAGTGCAGTCAAAGTGAAATTTTTTGTACCATCATGACCAGGGATGAGAGAAGGCCTCTGTACTTCTGTATCAACATGCTAAATGTAGCTGCAGTGACCTTCATTCCTGGTGCCCATGGGTGAACCTAGGCTCACTGCTACCTGGAGCAAAGTATGGATGCCCTCCACCGAACATGCTACTCCGGTCCTTAATAGAGCAATGTGCTGCACCATCTGGCTCTTTCCAACTTGCTGTGTTGTGTAGGGGGCAGGGCTGCAGCTGCTGAGCCACCAATGATTGACTGTAGGAACATGACTGTGTGCAGCAGCACAGCCGTTCTCTGCAGAACCACTTATGAGAGAAAAAAAAAATATGTGTCTCTTAAACTGTTATCAGTGGTGGACAGAAATTATCCTAAATAGTGTCTTGCACAACAACCCACCTTGTTGGCTCCCACTGATACCGGTAAGAAGATATGTCATAGGCCTCTTTCAATCCTACTCCAATGCATCACAAACAGCAAGAAAACATAGCCCATAAAAAATGGTTCCTTTCACACCAATGTGCTGTGGTTTGCAAAATGCTGCATGCAGTGTTTTGCAAGCGGTGCAACCACAATGCATCCCATAGAAGTCTAAGGGCACTGTAAAGTGCATGTATTGCTCTTTACCTTCGGTGCGCTATGATGAAGTTAAAGAGTCATATTCACCATGATCTTCTGATCCATTGTCGTTGGTCTCCCTCTGCTGTTCTGGTCTCATTCCTCCTGCTGCAGCCAGCGTCTTGGGTTCAGCAAGGACCCAATTGAAGGACTCCAAGGATACTGGTCCTGCCACCTGCTGCTGTCGCCAAGTCCCATCGCCTACTGCTGCCCGTATCTGGAGTCCCTGCCATCGTCGCCACCGTCCTCATCATCGCCTCATACTCCAGGGGACAGGAAACAGCGTGGCCGCACTACATGCACTATATCTGTTCAAGCTACTAACAGAGTAGGACGGAACAGCTGTGGAGACAAGAGTTCGGTATATTTTTATTAAAGCCCCCCCCCCCCCCCCGCACAGTTTT
Source organism: Gastrophryne carolinensis (assembly GCA_027917425.1). NCBI lineage: Eukaryota > Metazoa > Chordata > Amphibia > Anura > Microhylidae > Gastrophryne > Gastrophryne carolinensis. The sequence continues at coordinate 374,157,668 of CM051239.1, forward strand.
GAGATAGATTTGGGGATATAAACTAAAAAAACAAAGATTACTTCACCGGGGCTGCTCGATTGCTCTCCCGTCTTTCAGGCAGCAGTCTAAGGGCCTTTTCTATGAAGTGTGCAGTTTAGCATCTTTTTGGTGGCTATAGTGCCATTTTTGAGTGACAGCATTCCTTTTTTATTGGCACTGCTATTTGGACAGAACGATGTTAACCTATTAGCTTTGATTGTTGCATTAGCTATTGGCGGTCTGTGTCAGTGCCTGTTGGATTATAACAGCGGAGTTGGTGCCTCTTTGTACTACCTTCTTTTAGGTGCTGCACAGTGTATCTATTTATTTTTGGAATGCTGAAAAGATTGGCGCTGTATTTTACCAGCGCTGGTCGTCGTTTCATCATTACACTTACAGAATATCCCTGCTGGGGACAAACTTTACAGTCAGTTTAACCTGCGTTTTAGTTGTTGTCCAATTAACTCATTGGAAAGCAAAAGAAGCCATGAAAAATGATTTTACAAGAAATTAATAAAATTAAATTTGGTGAAATCTAGGTCCTGCATTTACATGATTGACAAGTAACAATGCAAGTTCTGTACAAATAAATGTATTTAATATAATTTATGAGCATAAAATCTTCAATACAGATCTGTCCATCTGCCCAGCACCCGGCACTGTAACCTATATGGTGCTAGTGATAAATTAGATGCAGGCTGGCGGCCACACTGTGCTGCCTGTGTTTTGTTTGATAAATCGAACACTGAGTGCCACTGAAGCAAACATTTGTGTGATATTGACGGGCGCTTACACTTGATAAATCTGGCCTTAAGTGGTCTGGGACTTCAGCATCAAGGATAACTGCAGCAGCAGTTGGAATATGCTACACACTGATTGGCTCACTGGGCATCCAGTCACAGCCTGGATGGGAGCTCAGAACACGGTTCTACAAGTGCTACTCCTGGTGGGGCAACAACAAGTCTAAATTAACCTCAGCACTAGGTGGGGGTGATTGGCATCAACAGTGCATCAACAAGAGGATTTCCAGTGTGCAGCATTCTCTGCTAACCCAGAGAACCCAGTAGGTTACTGGTGCCCAGGTTTTGTGGCACGAAGTGGCTGTTATTAATGGCACCCCCGCACCATTTATTTATGCACAAATTTCTGCATGGTTTCACTTGTAGGCATCCCAAATCAGAATACTCAGGGCTGAGCTGACCTCCAGTCATTTCTCCAATTTATAAATGACTTGACCTGGAAACCAGGATCACACTTGGGTGTGGTCAGGTGTCAACAACATAACATAAACAACATAAATCTCGCACCAACATGGTTCTAATGTTGAGGGAGTTGGCAATAAGTATAACACTCAGACTTGGTCAGGATGTGGCAGAGGTCAGCAAATTGGATCTATAAGAGTTTAGCGGCTCAGGGGACGACTGGAACAGTGAGGGCAATCTGACAATCCATAAATAAATAAAATAAATAAATACAGTCAGCACCATTCTGTAACTGGGGACAGCTTTGGAATAATCAGCTGTGGGGGGGGGGGGGGCTGGAGAAGATATGGGGGGATAGTGGGCGATGTTGCTGGTGGTTGCCAAACAACACCACCTGTTGCAGCAGAGGCGCCACTAGGTTTTCTGGAACCCCGGGCAAAGAATAAACAAAAACCCTAAATCTCAACCACCTGGGTTTTGGTTCACTTCACTGGGCATTCTTGAATGACTGCTGGCAGGTATGTGCAGCCATATGAAGCAGAGATCATTGACATGCAAATGAGACCCGCACATGCGCTGGGCGAGTGTAAAGCCAAGAGAGGGGCGATTATCGGTTTGGAGGACTATCCTAAATTGGGATGACTCTGGGAAGAGCTTTTCACCTTCCTAAACAGTCTGTTGGACCCCAGTCTAACAAACTCCCTCCTGCGTTGTGTAACTCAATAGATTATAAATGTGTCACCTATTTAGTTCCAGAGCTAATAGAAGCAAGGACTAGTCACTTCCACATCATGGGCTGCAGATTCTCAATAGCCCTGACTGGGGGAAGGGAAAGGCAACCTGTGAGAGGAGCGTGCACAGTGAGGGGGCTGCAAAGTGCCAGGCGCCAGAGAAGGGATCGCAGCTACACCACCTCCTGGAGAAAGAGAATGGCAGAGGGGGGTAGCTGACTTCATGTTTAAACATTAATGTTTAATGTTGGTCCACTTTAAACTTAAGGAGTTTATTCATTAAGGTATAGCGGCAGGTAGTGCCTCGTAGCGGCAGGCAGCGTCTGTGGAATGCCGGGCGCTGTACGCAATACCACATTTATGAAGGCAAATCTGGTGAGCGACTCTAAAAGCACCATGTAGCATCCAAGTCATCATTACAGGTGGCTCAGCGTATAGTTCTAGCGCTCTAGCTTCCAGAGCGCTCTCCCAGACATTTCAATGGACATTCCTTTTCTTCTGTTTAAACAGGGTTGTTTGTTTTTAATAATAATTTGGTTTTTCTCTCAAATAATTGTGTCACTTCTCCTTGCCTAGAAAAAGTCATTTTTGAAAACATTTTTGATTTTTTATATTTTTATGCAGAATTGTCATTACAGGTCTGACATTAAAGTATTAATGTCACAATGTTACAACAATGTCATTCTATGTGTTTTCGCTTTGTTACTGGTGGACTTTAATCACACAGTGTCTGGCGCTCTATGCTATAGCAAAACAATTTTGAGCGCCGATGCTGTGTGAGGGTGATTTTTTGTTGAATATGGTGTGAGTCACTGAGAGTCGGTCGCACTGAGCTGGTGTTCCCTTTCGCTCCCTGCAACGCTGTACTGGTGTTAGAACGCCCAACATACATCTCATTCATCAATGCCGGTCAAGTTACTACAGCGACTGAGGCGCTCTGTTACAGTGCACCGATAGCCGATCACAGTGTATAGTAGTGATCGCTTTTATCACCTCCGTACAGGCGCTTATCTGCCGATAGCTGGCGCTAGTAATGAATCAGCTTGCCAGAGTAAATCTCCTCAATGGGGTCTCAAGCAACATGCTTTCAATTTGACATACATTTAATATGATCTTAACTTTTCCCTGTTGTTTTTTTCCTTTAAGCCAATGTATCCTTAAATAAAAATCAGTATGTGCAGTGTTCATTTCTCTACACACCAATTCAGCACAGAAAGTGTCCTCATAATTTGCGGCATTTGTCAACCTTTTCAAAATATAATTACAACTCTTCCTAAGGAATCGAAGGTCTCATTAAAATTTAGCCACCCGGGGAGCCCATTTCATTTCCAAGATTAAAGCACATTATACTATTGAATGCACATAAAAATAGTGCAGACTTTCTTCTCCTCGGGCAAGGTTCAGCAAATTAAAAGTAATGCAATATGATGTTTTTGAACCATAAACAGGGAAAAAATCTTTTACTGACAGCCCTTAATCCCTGACCTAACATATGATTACTTCAAACATTATTCAATATTGTTCATGCCATATATATATATATATATATATATATATATATACACACAGCTACGCAACCTGGTGTCACAACGCAATGTAAAATTATAAATATTTTGCGTAACTAGTGTATGTTAAAAAGAAAAACAAATTTAAAGGAGATATATTACAAAATTGTCTAATATTAAAAATCAATAAAAAGATAATGAGAAAGAGAGAATGCAAGATAGTTAGATGGAGGAGTTACAGTACACCCCGACTGAAAGAAAACTTCCACCGAGCTTGTGGTTTTCTCCTACAGATAGGAATAGAATCTATACTAACAAATTCTATGTATGCATAGCCAAAAATAGTGGTGTCTCTTGTCTACATTTGCCTTGATTCAGAGACACATACACATGCACTTTCGCATGTGTCTGTGTATTTTTTGTGAATTTTTTTTTTTGCCTTGTTTTTTGGTTTTTACACTTTTCATGCTTATATGCGTTTACGTTAACGCGTATATGCGCATTCGATGGACGGATTGAAATCGTCTTTTTTGCGTTATGTCTGATAACTTACGTTATTGGTATGGGCTTGCATCTGATTCTGAGACCTGATTGCCGATGCACCTCAGCCCTATATAACGGTTTCATTTCCGCTCCACTTACGGGATCATTTTGGACTTGGAATTAGTGTTGAACATGTTTTCCGGCTATGTGGAGGAGTATGAGCGCCTTCAGCTCAATGGCATTACCTGTATCAGCATGGCTGAGGTCAGATTGCACCAGAGACACATGAACATCGATCGCATGCATGACGTTGAGCTGTTCGAGCTGACCCGACTCAATCGCGTTTCCCGCCATAAATTGTATAGTGAGCTGCGGCCATGGTTAGCCTGCACCACAAGGAAGGGGCAAGCAATTTCAGGTATGACCAAGATGCTTGGCTGCCTGCAATTTTTGGCTAACGGCTCGTTCCAGAGGCTGGGTGCCCTCTCTGTGGGGATGTCAAAGCCTACGCTGAGCCACGCGCTATCCAAGTTTCTGGATGGCATGGCTACCCTTTGTCCAAAATATATTTCCTTTCCGGATGACATGGTAGCCTGAAACGCGATTCAGTTGGGATTTTATAATATCGCCGACATGCCCAACGTCATGGATGCAATCGATTGCACCCACGTTGCCTTAGTCCCACCAGCAGCCGATGAATACATCTATAGGTAAGTTATTTATGTCATTTTTTTATATTGTTTAGCCAAACTTAATTTTAACTATCTAGTAATCCCTCCTCCTCAAGTTAATGCATACCTAGTTTAGAATGCATACCTTAATCCCTCCTTCTCAAGTATCCCTTGGAAACAGTTTAAAATGCATACCTTAATCCCTCCTTCTCAAGTATCCCTTGGAAACAGTTTAGAATGCATACCTTAATCCCTCCTTCTCATGTATCCCTTGGAAACAGTTTAGAATGCATACCTTAATCCCTCCTTCTCAAGTATTCCTTGGAAACAGTTTAGAATGCATACCTTAATCCCTCCTTCTCAAGTATCCCTTGGAAACAGTTTAGAATGCATACCTTAATCCCTCCTTCTCAAGTATCCCTTGGAAACAGTTTAGAGCGCATACCTTAATCTCTCCTTCTGAAGTATCCCTGTGAACCTGTTAAGAATACCGAACTTAATAAATACTTATCATGTAGCCCTTCGAAAAGCATTGGAATGCTGACTTAATTAGTCCTTAGTATGTTCACCTTAATTTTCCAACACGTCCATATTATTTTTATATTTATTTAGACTCATTTGTTATGTCCTTTGGTATTTAATTTTGGATTGTTGAACTATAATCTATATTTGTTTTTTTAGTTAGGGTTTTTGGTGGATACCTTGGCTTTGTGTAATTTTTTTATTTTTGGTTTCAGGAACCGCAAGATAGGCCACTCGCTGAACATTCAAGCAGTGGTGTCCGTTCAGGGTATCCCGGGTCGTCCCATGACGCATATATTTTGAAGAGTTTAGGCTTATATACTCGGTTTGAGTCTGGCGAATTATCTGGTGGATGGCTACTGGGTAAGTTTGTTCAAATTCAATAATTTCCCTTTCACTGTATGCCTATGAATATAGTTGATGACCCCTGTATCAACCTATGGCTGTTTTTAGCCCTTGATGACATGTTAAACAATAATGTTGCTTAGAATGTGTAATTAATGTTAGTATTTTGTTATTCTTTCAGGGGTTTCTGGATATCCGCTGATGCCGTGGCTCCTGACGCCCGTTCTTCGCCCGCAGAATGCAGCCCAGGAGTCCTATAATCGGGCCCACCGCAAGACCCGGGCAGCAGTGGAGAGGGCCTTTGGCCTGTTGAAGTCGCTGTGTCGCTGTTTGGACCATACGGGGGGGGCACTGCAGTATGACCCCAACAAGTTTATAAAAATAATTTTAGCATGCTGCATGCTCCATAATTTTGCCCTGAGGCAGCGTGTCCCCCGTTATGTGGATATGCCCCCTCTCCACCCAGGCAGGAACCTGATGATTTTTATGATGGCCCCCAGAGTGCTTCTGGGCAATCCGTCCGTGCCCAGCTTATTGAGAATTTTTTTTCTTAAGATTGTTTTATTTTGTTATTGTTTTTGTGTTATTTGTATATTTGTTGGCTATCTGAAGGCCTTTTTTTTGTTTAATTATTTTGTAATGAGTTCATTACAAAACAATTTACACCTGATTTGAGTGTAATGCAGTTTATTTGCTCATGTTTGTCATTACAAAACTTCATTAATGTAAAAAGCCCACAAACGTAAATGCATCAACTTAGGCCAGAACAAATAAAGTCCCATTCCATACATTTACAGTAAAGATTTAACATTTTATTGAAAGGGCACTCGCAGACTCCATGGTCATCCATTTGCGAACGTAAGTATACATTGGGCCTCCTGGCCCATAACAATTGTCCACATCCAGGAGTTCTAAGCTAACTTACTCCAGGCCGAAGGTTCCCCGCCCACCAACATCAAGATCCATAGGGAGCACGACTTTCAAGGGGAATAGTAGGGCAGGAATACATACACAGGCCACTCGCTGAACATTCAAGCAGTGGTTTCCGTTCAGGGTATCCCGGGTCGTCCCATGACGCATATATTTTGAAGAGTTTAGGCTTATATACTCGGTTTGAGTCTGGCGAATTATCTGGTGGATGGCTACTGGGTAAGTTTGTTCAAATTCAATAATTTCCCTTTCACTGTATGCCTATGAATATAGTTGATGACCCCTGTATCAACCTATGGCTGTTTTTAGCCCTTGATGACATGTTAAACAATAATGTTGCTTAGAATGTGTAATTAATGTTAGTATTTTGTTATTCTTTCAGGGGTTTCTGGATATCCGCTGATGCCGTGGCTCCTGACGCCCGTTCTTCGCCCGCAGAATGCAGCCCAGGAGTCCTATAATCGGGCCCACCGCAAGACCCGGGCAGCAGTGGAGAGGGCCTTTGGCCTGTTGAAGTCACTGTGTCGCTGTTTGGACCATACGGGGGGGGCACTGCAGTATGACCCCAACAAGTTTATAAAAATAATTTTAGCATGCTGCATGCTCCATAATTTTGCCCTGAGGCAGCGTGTCCCCCGTTATGTGGATATGCCCCCTCTCCACCCAGGCAGGAACCTGATGATTTTTATGATGGCCCCCAGAGTGCTTCTGGGCAATCCGTCCGTGCCCAGCTTATTGAGAATTTTTTTTCTTAAGATTGTTTTATTTTGTTATTGTTTTTGTGTTATTTGTATATTTGTTGGCTATCTGAAGGCCTTTTTTTTGTTTAATTATTTTGTAATGAGTTCATTACAAAACAATTTACACCTGATTTGAGTGTAATGCAGTTTATTTGCTCATGTTTGTCATTACAAAACTTCATTAATGTAAAAAGCCCACAAACGTAAATGCATCAACTTAGGCCAGAACAAATAAAGTCCCATTCCATACATTTACAGTAAAGATTTAACATTTTATTGAAAGGGCACTCGCAGACTCCATGGTCATCCATTTGCGAACGTAAGTATACATTGGGCCTCCTGGCCCATAACAATTGTCCACATCCAGGAGTTCTAAGCTAACTTACTCCAGGCCGAAGGTTCCCCGCCCACCAACATCAAGATCCATAGGGAGCACGACTTTCAAGGGGAATAGTAGGGCAGGAATACATACACACCCTCTCCTGCTTGTGCCACATTTCATCAGTGCAATGTTGCAAGGCTGGAGTCATCTGCAAACTCTAGGGCTGCAAGTTATTTTTCCAGCCTATGACAGCCAGCCCCCATGCCAGTCCAGTCCAATCTTTTCCATGGCCAAATGGTGATGTTCTTCAGCCAAGAATGTCCCCCAATATTGCCAACAAACAGGATGAGTCAGCCAGCATTTCCTTAGGCCAAAGCCTGCTGTGTGGGAGCTTGAGTGGGCGCTTGACTGAGGCTAAAACTCAGGCATTGGCTAGTGGGGTATCTGAGCACTATAATGAGCTTTATGGGTGAATTCAAAAAGAAACCAGCAAAGGCATCGACCACCAAATCTTGGTTGCGCTCACCACACAGGTAAATAGGGTTGGGATGGAGAGGAAATATGTTAAGCAGATCCAGGTCAAATTCTTAATATTGTTGATGGCCATAATAATGTTGGCGTTGGCCTTGGAGGTGGCCCAATACCTGGGCATGTGTGGCATTCATAACCTGCCACTGCTCCAGCATCTGTCAGTTGCTAGTGCAAAATTTGTCTAGCATGGCGGTGCAGTTGTTATTTAAGGTGACCATTTGTTCTGCCATCTGTCTGTTGCTAGTGCGAAATTCATCTAGCATGGGAGTGAAGTTGTTATTTAAGGTGGCCATTTGTTCTGCCATCTGGTTGTTGCTCGTCCTAAATTCTGTCAGCATGGTGGTGAAGTTATTATTGAAGGTCTTTAACTGTGCAGTAATCTGCTCTGTGGTAAGGAATTGAGGGTGGCACCACTGATTGAAAACATGTGCTCACTACAACCCAAATCAATAGAAAGACAGAGAGGGGGGTAGGGAACTCAAACCCTCTCCACAACCCTCTCCAAATAGGAGCACCAAAACACTATGAAAAATCCAAAATTCGTGGATCATAAAAACAACACATTGACACGTACAACACTTAATAAAAACACAACTGCATATGTCCGATAAATTTGCTGCCTAATACCAGTTACTGTCCAAATTCATCATAAACCAAATCTCAACATGTGAGTTACCTTATGGATAATTTAAACCCTTGGGAAAGCTGCCAATAATCAATTGGATTAATAATATGTAATTATGAGGATTATGTTATACTCTCAATTAATATTATTAGATATTAATGTTAAATTATTAGAATTAATTAGTATTATTATATCTTATTAAATTGTTGTTAATTGTATATATTTTGTATTATTTTGTGCCGGCACAAATCCTCCAGAGAAAAAACTGGAAGAAATAAAGAAATAAAGAAATGTTTTCATAAATCTAATTAAATAATTTAATAATTTGTCATTTAATACTAATGATGAATGAAATGTGTAAATATATTCATAAATAAGTGAGTTAATCTTTTCAATAAATATATTATTCCAAAATAAACATATTAAAAAATCATTGTTGTGCTACCCTGCTAACTTAACCAAAGCTATATCTAATCATACAGTGATAATCAATCATCCTGCAAAAAGTGATAAATAACAACAAAAATCTGAATCAAACACATAAATTATGGACTCAGAAATAGAACAGAAATACACAGTTACTCTAAAGGTATTGTGCTATCAGCACACAAGAGCAGATACAGGGGTATCATTTAGAATTGAACTTCCCCTTAAGGCTGTTATATATCCTTTTACTCACAGAGGCTTTATATGTCTTCACTTGCGACCTTATTGTTCATTTGGGCTAATATAATATATACCATGTTAAGCTGGTTAATAGTTATTTTTGATGTGTTTGCCATTGTGTTTAATATAAAGTATAATTCTTTATTAAGATACCAATATAATGTACATATATTATTGTAGTGGTAGTTATGTGATTCTGTTATGCATTTATCCCCGCAGGTTCGTGTGTGGCTGGAAACATCTGTCCGATACTTTTGGTCTCCGCCTTTCTGCCTTGCTTTCGCTTTGGGGAGATGGCGGAGGCTCGGCATCAGGGGGCCCGCTGCGTCTGGTGGCTGGGGCGGGATGTACGTGCCGCCGCAGTTGTAGGCGCTATACTGGCGCCCATTGGTGCTGCCCCCTTGTGGTCAATATACTAGCCGACATGTGTGGAATGCACTTGATGTTTCCGGTTATGGCCGGAACCCAGCTGTGCTGCCGTGTCTTCCAGCGTTGGCCGCCTGTGACGTCAGCGGCGCTATGGCGGTGGCGGGGGGCCGACGGACGCCATCCACACATGAACATAAAAGGTAGTGGGGTAAGTAGCTTCATCCCCTTCATCCGAGAGAAGCGGCACAAAATAATACAAAATATATACAATTAACAACAATTTAATAATAAGATATAATAATACTAATTAATTCTAATAATTTAACATTAATATCTAATAATATTAATTGAGAGTATAACATAATCCTCATAATTACATATTATTAATCCAATTGATTATTGGCAGCTTTCCCAAGGGTTTAAATTATCCATAAGGTAACTCACATGTTGAGATTTGGTTTATGATGAATTTGGACACTAATTGGTATTAGGCAGCAAATTTATCGGACATATGCAGTTGTGTTTTTATTAAGTGTTGTACGTGTCAATGTGATGTTTTTATGATCCACTTTGATATATTTACAATAAAAATAATTTTGGATTTTTCATAGTGTTTTGGTGCTCCTATTTGGAGAGGGTTGTGCAGAGGGTTTGAGTTCCCTATCCCCCTCTCTGTCTTTGTATTAATCTGCTCTGTGGTTCTTTGAGTCACCTGCCTAAAGTAACGGTTGTCATGGCCCCATGCTGACTCGGCACGCGCCTCCCCTGGGAAACTGGTCGACGTTGCTGACTGCGTCTTCCAATTCCCCGGGTTTGAGCGCCTGCAGATGCTGGAGGTCTAGGGTGAGCAACAGTACCAGATGTACTAGGCAAAACCTCTGCTGCAAAGCTAGCACTGGGGACTGTAGGGTCACTCTCAGCCTGCTGGCCATGATGGGCTGGCAGCATGCATCCAGCTTCACTCTGCTGCAGAGGATTTGGTGCAGTAGGATGCTGGGGCAGTGGCAGATTAGGTTCCAGGGGGGTAATTGCAGAAGGTAGAATCCGGCTGGCATACTCCTCCTCCATATGCTGGATAACATCCATTAGTGGGGGAGTCTGTTGGGACATATAAAAAAATGTGTCAGCTTTTTTGAAAAATATATTTGTGAACAATTAGTCATGTTCATTCACATGCATCACCAGTTACAGCACAGTACACTTACTCTATCTAGCTGGTCCTGTTGTAAATAAGGGGCCTTTATGGAAAATCAATATTGTTAATAATGGTGCATATATATGTATATATATATATATATATATATATATATATATATATATATATATATATTAACAGCATGCATGACATAAGGAGCAAGCTAATTAGAACGGCAGGTGCGAAAGGGCAGCTAGATAATATCTGCATTCCGAAACCAGAAAATAAGAACAAAAGACATCTGAGAGGGCACTAGATAATATCAACATTCTGTGACCATACCATAAATATGTTGTAAATAGACATATAGACCTGAAATAGCAGATGCACCCTCTTAGCAAAACGACTGGACATCAAAGGGTTAGACAGACAATAGACGCTGGCACCACAAAATATACAAACGGCTTCTGGGAATTTCCGTGATGGACCCTTTTAGCATAACCGGTGGGACAGGCCCAAGGGGGGAGGACAGCAGGACTGGAGATCAAAGGGCAGGGAAGTATAATTGAGATGAGGGCAGCCAGATTGGGGGGCAGAAGGAAGGAGACGGCTTGGACCGGAGACTGCTTGCACATGAGAAGGGCCAGGCGAGAGGTAGGAGAGCAACACAGGAGAAAGAGGGAATGAAGGCTACCAGCTGAAAAGGTCTGCTGTTTGTGAGTGCCCGTTTCAGGAGGGTAATGTGTCTTTCCCTATATATATGTATGCCAGTCTCATAACTGGATTGTATTGTGTTTGATTTGAGATTTGATTGCATTATTGTGTTATTTTGTCAACAATATATCTCTTTATTTACTAGTTGTCTCAGTGTCCCCTGCATTTACCAGAAGTCAAAAGAACCTACAGTCTTATAGTCTTATGCGTGTATCCACTGTGTGATCATTGGCCAGATATTGATAATATTTGTATAAGTGTTTGCCTATTTTAGTTGAGCCGGGCAGGATAAATATATACATAATATTATTAATATTTTAGTTATTCATATTAATATTGTTTATGCTAGTTAAATTGTTTACATAATTGGCTTGCGCCAGCCAGGAGATATTATTAATATTAGTTATTAATATTCAATTGTTTACATAATTCGCTTGCGCCAGGCAGGAGATATTATTAATATTAGTTATTATTATAAATATTGTTTACATAATTGGCACGTGCCATTCAGGAGAGGTTGGATTGTTTACATAATTGGCGAGCCAGGCAGGAGGCATCTTGTGTATTTGCAGAGCACTGTGTTGTGGTGAATATTGAGTGTATTGTGGTATATAATACAGTGTGCAATTCAATTTCTATAGTTCACAGACCGCTTTTGCTATTGGTAACTATAGCATATTTTAAAGTGTTGCAATTGATTTGAAGTGCCTTATTGTATAGACATGGAGGGTCTTGCAAAAAAGATGAACAAGATAAAGAATGCAGAGGGGATTATTAGAGCAATGCAGGGATCCAGTAACCCATGGGATGAAGCCCAGGATTATGTGTCTAAATGCATTGCTGCTAAGCAAATCTCAAAATCAGAGGGCAAATGCTTTTTGATTTATGGGGCAGTGTGGATTGCAAAGGAGTTTGTTTTGGTGAAAATACAAAATGAAAGCCTCAAAGAGGAGGTAAACTCCTTAGATAAAGCGCTAGGAGCCATGAGGGCATCTACTGAAAGTTTGGGCGCAATTGTGGAGCAGCTGAGAGCTGAGAGCATAGAATTGCGCAGGAACAATCAGGCAATGTCAGAAAAGCTGATAGCCACAGAAAAAGAAGTTGAACTTGTGTCTGTGGATATCAGGAGACAGGAAGATGCCTTTCTTAGTGCTGCTGAGGAGGTTTCATGTGGGTCTTCACCAAATAAGCATATAGATTCGGGGGTGCAGGGTAATTGTATGAGTGAAAATTACCCAAAGGTAGCCCCAAAGGTTAGTGCAGTGAAACAAGCTCAAATGGCAGTTGCAAGGTCCCCATTACAAAAAGCAATGCCTAGACTTATTAACTCTGCTGTACCCTGCAGAGACAATGTAAAGAGAGCTAGAAGTGTGAAGTGCCACTCTTGTGGCCAAGCGGATCACATTTCCAGGCTCTGCCCCTCTGCAAAACCAATGTGTAGTAATAAAGCCCAGAGTTATAGAACCCACAAAAGGCAGACATTGGTGTATTCTGCTAGGTTTGGGACAGGAAGCTTTAACCAAAAGAAATTTGCTAGGGAGCATTATAGTCAGATAAAACCTGTAAAGTGTGTCCCAGTAAAATGGTTAAGAGCCCGAAATGAATACCTTATGGCAGAAAATCTGCAGTTGAGGAGTGATATGAGCTCCCTGATACAACAGGTTATGGCCATAAGAGAGGAGGTAAGTATGTCGGGGAACAGAAGAATGTCGGATGAGCCAAGGCTTAGACAAAAAGTTTTAGATAGGCACCCAGTTAGGTGTTATTAACTCTATGTGCTTTGTCTTTTAGGTCCATTGGATAAAACCCCGGCTAAGTCTCCGATTAACGCTTTGATTTTTCCATTAGGTTTTGGGGACCTTAACGTGGGTTTTTTTTGTGTTGGGTTTTTTTTTATGGGCACACGTTTAGGATAAGCCTCAAAGATTAATTTGATAAAAGCAGTCAGGTTATCAAAAATCTAAATTCATTTTTGGTTTTTAGTTAAAAGACCTGAACTGCTAAGCTGGCATGGACAGGGTTTTGGATATCCCTGATTTCCATAAAAGTGTAAATTTTGTATTTTTTTGTGATTGCGCAATATTTTATTGATTGTGCAGTGGATAATAACTAGTGCCAGCATAGTGGATGTAGGATTTCTCCAGGTGTCACTGACATGCTGTGTGGAATGCACTGTTGCTGGGGCTGCAGAGTGTCACTCCCAGGCTGATTAGCATTTATATACAGCCAGTGTCTTTACAGTGACAATGCATTGGGAACCGGTTTTTAGGCTTTTTTTTCCTTTTACAATGAACAATGAAAAGGTTAAAATTCATATTTTGGCCTGTTCATTGGATCAATCATTTTAAATTGTGTGCTTGTAAGCCATTTTTCCTGTTATGTTATTGGAGTGGGAACCATTTTTTTTCCTAAGCAATTTTTTTTGTAGTTTGTACACAGTCACACAATTTGAAATTGTCTGTTTGTTTATGTTTCTTCACTTTGAATGGTATGAAGTGGGCGAGCAGCTTTTTCTACCCAGTTCCTGCTCATGCATTACTTTTGAAATGGTATGAAGTGGGCGAGGTTTAGAGCTTAGGATTGTACAATAGGGTCAACATACCAGGTCTGCATTAGGTGGACCTATTATCTTATGGATGTTTGTTTTAATATGTTGTATATTGTTGTAAAATAACCTTTAAACAGTATTTTTCCATAGATAGCCCAGAGACGCCCTTGATTTGGGTTTGCAGAGATGGAGGGGATGATGATTGATAAAGCATAGTGGCAACCTTATTGTTCTTTGGTTATAGCTTGAATCCTCAAAGCCACATCTACAGAGTCATACTTTCTTTTGTTCAAGGTTTTCTTACAGACATTTCGTCATAATACACTGTTTGCCGTTTTGCATGATTTAACTGCTCTGTGGCCAAAGTTCTATTTCTTGGAGTCTGCTGTGTATCACTGTGTTGGAGAGTGTATCACTGATTACTGCTAATATGGCAGATGGACGGTTGCTGCAACTCATTATGGTCTGTGTGAACTGTCAGAGTACATGTGCACCCATGACATTATGGACTGTTCTGATGCTGTGCACCATGAAACCATGGGCAGTTCTGATGATGTGCACCCATAACATGATGGACTATTCTGATGCAGTGCACTCATAACAATATGCACTGTCACGCTGTGCACTCAGTATAATATGGACTGTCACCTTGTGCACCCACCTCGCTGATGATAATACAGGCCTTGGAGACTCAGTGACAGCTGATAAAGCATTGTCTGCAACATACAATGGAAGTCGACTGATGTCTGTCAATACCAGCAGCAGTGAATAAATCCGGATGTCACCAGATTTGGTCACCCAAAATCACATAAGCAGTTATGGATGGTGTAAAAACATGAACTATGTTTGATGATCTGTTGAAGAAGGTGTGGCATTAAAACATTTGTGTGGTGGCTGAAGGATTCGGACTGTAACTTGAGATACTGTAGGTTGTCATAGCTTTGTGTGTGTATATCGGGTCCCATCAGTCTCAGCAAATTTGAATCACTTTTAAGACTTAAGTTTTATATATTTGAGAGACCTCGATATATATAGATATAATATATATATCTCTGTCTCTAGTGGGCAATATGTAAATAAGGGGCCTTTATGGAAAATCAATCTTGTTAATAATGGTATATATATTTATATATATATATATATATATATATATATATATATTAACAGCATGCATGACATAAGGAGCAAGCTAATTAGAACGGCAGGTGCAAAAGGGCAGCTAGATAATATCTGCATTCCGAAACCAGAAAATAAGAACAAAAGACATCTGAGAGGGCACTAGATAATATCAACATTCTGTGACCATACCATAAATATGTTGTAAATAGACATATAGACCTGAAATAGCAGATGCACCCTCTTAGCAAAACGACTGGACATCAAAGGGTTAGACAGACAATAGACGCTGGCACCACAAAATATACAAACGGCTTCTGGGAATTTCCGTGATGGACCCTTTTAGCATAACCGGTGGGACAGGCCCAAGGGGGGAGGACAGCAGGACTGGAGATCAAAGGGCAGGGAAGTATAATTGAGGTGAGGGCAGCCAGATTGGGGGGCAGAAGGAAGGAGACGGCTTGGACCGGAGACTGCTTGCACATGAGAAGGGCCAGGCGAGAGGTAGGAGAGCAACACAGGAGAAAGAGGGAATGAAGGCTACCAGCTGAAAAGGTCTGCTGTTTGTGAGTGCCCATTTCAGGAGGGTAATGTGTCTTTCCCTATATATATGTATGCCAGTCTCATAACTGGATTGTATTGTGTTTGATTTGAGATTTGATTGCATTATTGTGTTATTTTGTCAACAATATATCTCTTTATTTACTACTTGTCTCAGTGTCCCCTGCATTTACCAGAAGTCAAAAGAACCTACAGTCTAATAGTCTTATGCGTGTATCCATTGTGTGATCATTGGCCAGATATTGATAATATTTGTATAAGTGTTTGCCTATTTTAGTTGAGCCGGGCAGGATAAATATATACATAATATTATTAATATTTTAGTTATTCATATTAATATTGTTTATGCTAGTTAAATTGTTTACATAATTGGCTTGCGCCAGCCAGGAGATATTATTAATATTAGTTATTAATATTCAATTGTTTACATAATTAGCTTGCGCCAGCCAGGAGATATTATTAATATTAGTTATTATTATAAATATTGTTTACATAATTGGCACGTGCCATTCAGGAGAGGTTGGATTGTTTACACTGTGTCCTAGGCAGCAGGGAAGTATATGGCGTGGTCAAACTGGAGGAGGCTTCCACACTTGCAAAGGCATGATGCTGAGCTGGGGTTAAAAAGAAAAGGCATGTAAACACAAAAGTATCCCTTGATGAGCCTGATGAGTAGATATGCTTTAGAACACACCGCGCAAAGCAGGAATCACAACTCCCCCAACGGTTAAAGTGGACCTTCCCAATGAATCTATCTTATATGTTTTACTCACCCTGTACCTACAGATTGGTCACCTTAAAAAATGTAAACATGCATGTACTGCATGTTTGGAGGCTTTACACATCCAAAATGGCGCCTTAGGGGCCAACAGTCAGCTTACAAATAGAGATGAGCGAACCGGTTCGGACGAACCGGAATTCGCTCCGAATTTCAGGAAATATTCGATTCGGCACGAACCCGAATATTTTGTGGTTCGTGCCGATCGAATTTTTCCTGAAATTAAAAAAAAAAAAATGCCGGCATGGTGGGAGCGGGCCGGCACCGGCCGGCCCGCTCCCACCATGCCGGCATTTTTGATGGGGAACTTCGTAAAAGTTCGATTCGGCCGAACCCGAATTTCTTTGTGAAATTCGGCGAATCGGCCGAATCGAACTTTTCAAAAGTTCGCTCATCTCTACTTACAAATAGTATTTGCCTTATGACTGTGCTGCTGTGCATTCTTGGAATGATGACCTTTCCCTGATCCCAGCTTAACTTTGTCTGACCAAAGCACAGCTAGAACCCCAGTGGTAGAAAGAATAAGAAGTGATCACAAATTGTCTAAATATTAACTTTAGATGCAGGGTTTTGGTAAGCTAAATTGTTTGTTCTTTTCAATAAATCATGGTGAAGGTATAGACTGTAAACCTTTCTAAGGACCATAAACTACTGCACCCCGGGAGAGTGTCCATCATAAACCCCATTCCTCAGCCATTCAACACCCGCCTACAACAGTAACCTCCCCTCAAACACACTCCCTAGGGGCCTGTGTTGATATCTGCGTGTGAGCCGCATTTAAAATGTTTACAATAACTCTCATTTAAAAAATCATTACTAACCTGCAGAAATTTCCTGGGTGTCCATGTCCCATGTGCCCCTGTAATGCTGCCGGGTGGATCAAAGCCAGGACCATTTCCTCTGCTCTGGTGTATTGCAATTTTGTGGGGAAGCCTCCGCCTGTTTGCAACCTGAAAATTAGACAATAAACATTATTTTTTATTGTGGTCACTACAACAAGCAGCAAAATGGGCCCCAGGGTGTCTCTGGCCTCCGCTGAGAGGTGCCGAATTGTGAGGATGTGGTCCCCGGTGGGTACCGGACCGCGAGCTGTTGTCAATGTAGGTAATGGATGGGGGGGGGTGTATATTATGGGGGGTGAGGGGGGTAGCTGTTTTGGGATCGGGGGGGCGGCCCTGAGATTCACCCCCCCCCCCCCCTTTATAATTTTTTTTTTTTTTTTCTCTTCCCTTTATGGGGGGGAGGGTCTAATAGTCAGTATATCTTACTGAAAAGAATGTCCTTGAACCTAGTTAATAGGGCGTGATGAGGTGATAATAGGTTGTGGAGCTAGAGGGATATTAGCAGTAGAGTAGAGCTTTCAATTGATATGGGGAGCATGTTAGGAATTTAGGTCCTAAAATTAATAATTAATAAATGTCTAATATCTTATATTTTTATTTTTTGCGATTATTGGCTGCCGGGAGCGAGCGCTGATTTCGTGCCGGTGTATTATACGATCCTTTGACTACACCGTTGAAGTTTTCGGCCGTGGTCTCTCTCTGCCCCCACATTTCTAGGGCATTGGGTGTTGAGGATCAGAGTCAGATTGACATCTGGGGCCTCGACTCCCGGATAAGACCCTAGTGTAAATCCCGACACGGGCAGCGCCCGTCTCGGTGATCAACGAATTGTTCTTTAATATAGTGGGGGTTTTTTTTTTTTTTTTTTTTTCCCCCTCTCTTTCTATCCTCCCTCTTTTCTTTTTCCTTTTCCCTGGAACCAAAGAATACTTTAAATATAAATCATCAACATGTCCAGAAGTAGAGAAAGTTCACAGGGGGTTCGAATGACTAAGGATAGTGACTTGGCCCCTCTTCATGAGCAAAAGTTCAGAGCTGTTTCGATCAATGCTAAGGGTTTAAATACCCCACTGAAAAGATCTAAATTATTTCAGGAGTTAACTAGGCTTAAAGCAAATATTGCATTTATTCAGGAGACACATTTTAAAGGCGGGGGAGCCCCTAGACTGTCCTCCAGATCTTTTTCCCAGTCGTACACAAGTAATGCGCCAGATGTTAAGGCAAGGGGGGTGGCGATAATAATTGCCAGGAATACTCCCTTTCGGGTCACGGATAGGATAGCAGATGAACAAGGTAGGTATCTGATCCTTAAGGGTTCTCTGTTTAACAAAAATTATACTCTGGCAGTGGCCTATGCTCCCAATTCTGGGCAGGTGACCTTTCTTGAGGCTTTTCTGAATAAACTTATGGAAGTGCAAGAAGGCCCTATCATCCTTGGGGGAGACTTAAATGTGACATTAGATCCACTATTGGATTCTTCAACGGGGCGATCGGCGCTGTCATATGTGGCATTAAAAAGAATCAAGAAAGCTCTTCATAAGGCTCAGCTCTGCGATCCTTGGCGTATTAATCATCCTAAGGTTAAAGACTAGTCTTTTTATTCCCCAGCACACGCCATGTACTCTAGAATTGATTACGTGTTGGTGTCTCATAGCCTATTACCCCAAGTGTTAAACTCAAATATAGAGATTATGGCTGTGTCGGACCATGCACCGGTGACCCTTACTATCACCTCAAAGGGGGCTCCAAAGGGAGAGTGGACATGGAGATTGAATGAGTCCCTATTACAAAACGAAAAGCTAATTCAAGATTTTCAGAATATTATTAAAAACTATTTTGAAATAAATAGAAGCCTGGATACCTCCCCGTTTAATAACTGGCTAGCTCATAAGGCAGTCATTAGAGGCTCTTTCATTAGATACGCAACTGAGAAGAAGAGGGAGCGACAACAGGAGCTACAGAAGCAAATAGAAAGAGTCCAGAAGCTAGAAAAAGTACATAAAGCATCATTGGCAAAAAGTAATTTACTGGCACTTACTGAGGCTAGAGCAACATTGAACTCTCTCTTAACTTTAAAAGCGGCCCACATTATAAAGCGTTGTAGAAGGCTTTATTTTGAATGGGGCAACAAAAGCAGCGCGCTTTTGGCAAGAGCCCTTAAGAAACAACAATCCTTAAATTTTGTAGAAGCCATTATTGATGGACAACAAAAAAAGCTTCATAGTACACCAGATATAGCTAAGACCTTTCAGTCCTTTTACCAGAAGCTATATAATATTTGCCCAAAAGGACTAGTCCCAGAACGGGAGCACTTAGCAGTGATAAAGAAGTATATAGAGGAGTCTGGTATGCCTAAGCTTGGGACGGAAGAGAGAGAGAGATTGGAAGCCCCCATCTCTATGGAGGAGTTATGCGCCGTGGTTAAGGCCTCACCTAGTGGAAAAGCCCCAGGGCCAGACGGATTTACAGTAGCATATTATAAGCAATTTCTCCCTCTCTTAGCCCCGCATTTTCTTTCGGCATTCAACTCAATAACCACACTTTCGGATCAGGTTAAGATCCCAAGTGAGGTATTATCTGCTCATGTGACAATAATCCAGAAACCGGGGAAAGATCCGCTTGCATGCGGAAGTTATAGGCCTATTTCATTATTGAACGTAGATCTAAAACTCTATGCGAAAATTTTGGCAAACAGATTGTTAAGGTCGCTTCCGAAGCTAGTGGATGGGGATCAGTCGGGCTTTGTACCGGGTAGAGAAGCCCGTGATAATACAACCAGAGTATTGAATTTACTGCATAGAATCGAACAAACTAGAGAACCGGCTATTTTTTTGTCTACCGATGCCGAAAAGGCATTCGATCGGGTAAACTGGCAATATATTAGGGCAGTTTTAGAGCATATTGGTTTAGGTTCTAAAGGGGCAAAGATGATTATGGCCTTATATACGGAGCCCTCAGCCAGGATTAAAGTAAATGGCATTCTTTCAGAGCAGGTAGATATTAGAAATGGTACTAGACAGGGTTGTCCCCTCTCCCCAGTGATTTTTGTTCTATCTATGGAACCTTTCTTATGCAGAATTAGGGGGAGAGAAGATATACGGGGGATTTTAGTAGATTCATCTACTCATAAGATATCAGCATATGCTGATGATCTTCTGTTTTTTCTTACAAATCCGGTAGTTGGACTACCAGTCCTGTTGAAGGAATTTGAACACTTTGGTAAGCTCTCTTTTTTGAAAATAAATTACGATAAATCAGAGGCCATGGGGCTGAATCTTTCTCCAGGAGTTGAGGCCCAGCTGAGAGCATCCTTTCCGTTTAGGTGGCCTTCCTTGGCCATCACATATCTAGGCACCAAGATCACGAAAACGGTAAACGAGATCTATGCAGCAAATTTTGGCCCCCTTTTTTCCAAAATTAAAAGTGACTTGGAGAACTGGGATTTACCCACTTTCACGTGGCTAGGAAGAATTAGCATCCTTAAAATGTCTGTTCTGCCAAAGATTCTATATATATTTCAAGCCCTTCCGATCAGGATCCCTAGGGCATACTTTAAGTCCTTTAATTCGCTATTCATAAAATTCATCTGGCAGAGACGTAAACCCAGACTGAAACTTCGGCTTCTATTTAGAACTAAACAGATGGGAGGACTCGCATGTCCAGATCTGTGGCGATACTGGCATGCGATCCACCTTCAACGTATTCTAGATTGGCACCATCAAGCCACAAAGAAGAAATGGGTGAACCTTGAGGCATCTTGGCTACATACTCCACTAAAAGAGATCCCGTGGGCAGTTAGAACAGGGAGGATCCTGTGCAGAGATCATCCGCTTATTTCCACTACGCTTGGTATTTTTGGAAAGCAAAGGGAAAGAAATAAGATATCTCCATGGCCAACTCCCTTGGTGCCACTGGTGCACAATCCATCATTCCCTGTAGGTATTCTTCCTCGTCTTCGCAAGATCTTTGAGGAAAGAGAAATCCCAAGAGGACTGCATCTTATCTCACATGCGGGATGGATGCACTTGAATGACCTAAGGGATAAATGGGATACGCCTCTATTCGACCAGTGGCTTCTGTTCATTTTTCAAAGCTTCCTTGTGAGCATAGGAACTAGACAGGCATTCCTTAGACCTTTAACTCCATTTGAACGACTGGCAAGAGAAGGAGATCCCCCAAAACACCTAATCTCTAAAGTATATGCTTTATTGGAAGACGATGGGGATGATGAAATACCTCGATTTTGTGGGGAATGGGAGAGGGACCTGGATAGGCATTTTACGAAAGATCAGTGGAAATATATTTTTGGGGCTACACATAAGACCTCAGTCTCTGCTAAAATTCAGGAAACTAATTACAAGTGTCTTACTAGGTGGTATTATACCCCGAAAAGGCTGAATGGTTTCTCACCGTCTCACTCTGCGGAATGTTGGAGATGTCGGGGAGCAGTCGGAAGTTTTCTCCATGTTTTCTGGGATTGCCCAAAGGTCGCTCCCTTCTGGCATGATGTGGCAGACATCTCTAGTGAGATTTTGGGACGGCCTGTCGCTTGGGACCCTTCCTTGTTCCTTTTACACCTGTCGGAAATGCCTCTGAAGGTCTATAAGAGATCTCGTTTGAGACATCTTATTAATGCAGCAAAAGTATTGATACCCAGGTTCTGGAGATCTGAAACAGCTCCTTTGGTGGAGAATTGGATTGGGGAAATTAATCATATCATGGAAATGGAGGAGCTTACAGCTGCGATTCACGAGACTAAGACGCAGTTTCGACAGGTTTGGACACCCTGGCTTCTCTATAGAGAAACTGCAAGATTTAAGCAGTTAATGAATGCCGATGCTCCCCCCTCCACCATTTTCTCAGAATGAATGAGATGCTGAAGTTTTAGAGAATTAAGTATTAAATAATGGTAGGCAAATTAGAAATAAGCTTAGGACATGTATAGAACGGCATAAGGGAATAGACCCCCCCCCCTATGGTGCAAACTGATTTTCACTCTTTTTCCCCGTTTCCTCTCTTTCCCTTCTATTTCTCTTTTTGTCCTCCCCCTCCCTCCCCCCCCCCCCCTTTTTTTTTTTTTTTTTTTTTTGCTTTGTGGGTATAAAATATAAAATATTTTCTTTTTCCTTTTGTCCTTAGGTTTCTTTTGTGTTTTCTTCTTTCCAAATGGAATTATTAGTTCCCTTTTTTTTTTTTTTTTTTATTTATTAGATGAATAGATGATTGTATATTGAATAAGTGTCAATGAATTTGATTACTGACATATTATATGCTTATATATATGATGACAAAAGGAAAAAAAGAAGTAAATAAAGAATATAAAAAAAAAAAACATCAAATATATACCCATAATTCCGGCGTTTGTTCTGCTTCTTCCTTACTGCATATTTGAGGTCAGATATTTTTAGCTGGATCTGCTCAACATCTTTCCTCTCGTCACCAGCTGCATTCACCAGTCTGGTGAGGTCTTCCCAGATTTGGTTTTTGCGCACTTTGCTAGTAGCTTTGGAATTGCGCCCATATAGCTCATCAAAATGCACTGTTAGCCCACTTGCCAAGGCGAGTGTTTGTGCCTCACCAAAACGCCCACTCAAGTGCCCTCGCCGCAAGGTTCTGCCTGATGTTTGCTGTTCTGGCTCTTCTCTGGTTGTTGACAATTCAGGGGACATTCTTGTCTGAGTGTGTGGGGAAGAATAGGCCTTCACGTCGCTCGAAAAAGAATGGACTGGGCTGGAATTAGGACTGGGGGTCATTGGCTGGCTGGCCACAGAACTTGCAGACATGGATGTGGCATAGGACTCGCTTGTTTCAACGTGTTCCGGTGGCAAATGTGGGCGAGCAGGAGAGGGTGTGCTTTGGGGGCTTGGACTTCTTGGCCTCTGCTTCCTTTTCCCCTTGGAAGTCATGCTCCCTTGCTCTTTCGATGTGGTTGGGCGGGGAGCCTTCTTCCTGGAGGAAGTTTCTTTACTTTTCCTGGTGCTGGCAGATTTGGATGGCCCAGGAGTTGTGGCCAATGTAGCCTTGTGGTGGCCACTTTTGCTCCGCGTTTCCGGCACCTTTGAACTTGATTTGTGTGTCCTCATTGCGCTCCGCCCTTTTTGTCTTGCGCTCTTTGGCTGGTGGTTGTTTGCCCCTACTTTTCTTTGGTGCCATGATGACATTCACAAAGAGAATGAGCTGTATGTCTATTACCCTTTAAATACTAACGAATGGTTATGACGAGAAGTGGAAGTTGGCTCTGGAGATCGTGGCCAGGATAGATGAGGAAATGGACACCACCTTCACTTTCACGCAGATCGTCCAGCACTGGTCGGACCTCGGAAGAGGACCTCAGTGACTGAAGAGGCCCCGGGTGCGATTTTTTGAGATACATTTTCCTAGTAAGTACTTTCCGATTGCATGCTAGATCTAACAAACACAGAAGGTAGGCCTTTATTTAGAAATGCTATTCTTTTCTAGTGTCAGAATTTGAATATAGAATCAGACCCACCCCGGACACGAGCAGTCCAGCCAGTGCAGGATGATTCTGCAGAAAGTGCGGGATGATTCTGCAGAAAGTGAGTTGGCCCTGGTGCATCTCCAGGGCCAACCTCTTACCCCTCCTCTGTAGGTGGCTCAGACCAGCCACTCGACCTCTCTACAGAGGAGGGGCCTCACCACATGGGCAGGGAGTCGTACCAAACGACTCAGCCCATACACTCCGGTATGTGACTCTGATTTTACCACACACAGGTACATGCTATTTAAACAAAAACTCATTTCCTGCCTCTCTTTTTATAGATGAATATGTAGTGGGTGAAGGATCGGGAGCAGAGAGAGCAGCAGATCCAGCCCATAAGGAACATGGAGAAGGTGGGTGATATCACACACACATTCGGGGAGGCCGATTCATTAATAGCGCCAGGTAGCGACAGATGAGCGCCAGTAGCGTTATTTTCACAACGCACGCTAGTATTCGCTGTGCTTGGCCGTTGTTCGGCTGTTGACAGCGATTCAGTCGGTGTGCGGTAATGTTGAATACGGGGTTAGGAGTCGCTGTTTGACAGGTTCCGCGCTGTATGGGGGCTCATGACAGCGAATGGTCATAGCGAACGGCTCCCAGCATATTCATTAACAAATCACGCTCAAAAAATTCTCGCGCTGTGAAATGTTTGTTTAAACCCCAGAGCGCTGGCGGCGATGGGTTAAAAGTAGTTTTTTAACCCCCAAACAACCATATTTTTGGAAAAAAAAAAAACATGTTTTTACAAACATTTTGTAATATGAATACATTAATATCAGACCTGTAATATCAATTCTGCGCAAATTTTTTTTTTTTTTTTTTTACCTTAAAAAAATATCTAACATTGCAGAAGTGGTCACAGAATTTTTGCCATTTAAAAAAAAACATTAAAAGCAATTAATTAAGAATATTTAAAGATTGCTCCATTGAAATGCATTGGAGAGCGCCAGGTAGCGAGAGGTCATACCTGTCTCTGTTCAAGGTCGCTCGCTGGCGCTGTGGGGTGAGGCTGGAATAATGATGAATGATTCGCTATCTGGCGCTCTGTCAGTCGCTAAGCAGTATCAGCTTGATAAATGTGTGATTGCGGAGGGGAGCCGGCGTTCTCGTGGTGGTGAGCGTCATTACCGTTCGCTCACCATTCGCTACTTGGCGCTATCCCTTGTTAAATAAGGGCCTAAGTGTAATTTGGTTACTGTTCAATCAGACATTAGAAGTGAGCCTATTTTAAATGTCTCTACAGCCTCACATTCCCAGCAGTGGCAGGCCCCAGAGCGGAGGGTGGTCCCCGAAGCTGAGGTCGCCCACCAGCCAAGTAAATTTTAATTTTAATATTTAAATATTTAAGAGTATATCGAATATGACATCATCAGCAAGAAACCAGATTCCCTAGCCAATGTAATTAGCATAATGACATATGGCCTCATCCATTTACAAATTCCTTAGCATAATGACATATGGCCTCATCCATAGATGAATTCCTTAGCATAATGACATATGGCCTCATCCATTGATGAATTCCTTAGCACAATAACATATGGCCTAATGACTTTTAAGAAACTTTAATCATAATTCCATCCACATCCAAACATGTATTTGCAGAACAATAATTTGCTTTTCTTTTGTGTACAGACACGACACAGGCCAGATTGGCCCAACTGACAGCGACAGTGTTTCAGCTGGTGGGTGATATCCAGGAGCTGAGAGCTTCGATGGGGTCCACAGAAGAATAATTATCTGGGGCCTGCCATTGATTTGTAAATAGTTTTGTCACGTTTTTGCCTTTAAAAATTTTTAGAATTTTATTACCAAAAATTTTTACAAAATCAAAAAAAAGTTTTGCATAGTTAAATATAAATTAAAAAAAAAAAGTTTTAAAGCTAAAGATAATAAAAAACAATACAAACCAAAAGAAAAAACTTGTTTCTGTCCTCTTTTATGTCAATGAAAAATCCATTAAGGGTTGCTTACAGGAAAACGCTGGAAGAAATAATAACAAAATAGCGCAAAGTGAAGAAAATGGTATGCCCGAAGGAATTGAGGTAAGCATTAATTGCGCAAAGTGAAGAAAATGGAAACAACGAACGAATTGAGGTAAGCATTAAGTGCCCAAAGTGAAGAAAATGGAAACCGTGAAGGAATTGAGGTAAGCATTAAGTGCGCAAAGTGAAGACAATGGAAACCGCGAAGGAATTGAGGTAAGCATTGTAGCAGAAGTGAGTGAGAGAATAGTTGAGATGGGGACATGAATGAGTTAATTTAGGTGTGCGCATGCGTAAGTTAGGGCAGATTTCCGTCTGGACGTTTATTTATAGAAAGCGGAATTCAGAATCTAACGGGAAACATACATATTTCGGTATAGGCGACGTTGGAAAATGGAAAAAAACAGAAGCCTACGTTGTCTCCTAAGTAACGTAAGCGAAACACGAAAGCAGAAAAGCTACATTCTCGTTGGCCTACACAGCGACAAACAGTTTACAGAAGGCTCATGCTGTCTGCTTAGAATCACGCGTACACACATACGCCAACGGAAACAAAACGAAAAATAAACAGAACGAGTCAAAAACGAAAAAGATTTTGTGCATTTCTGAATCAAAATATGTTATAGCGCCAGACACCCGCTTGCAGCGGACGCTTTAAGCGCTGCTACACAAATGCTCAAATGGCAATACGAGGTGCTAGTATTTAATTAGCCTCCCAGTGTGATTAAAGCTATTTCATATTAATTGTACAGGCTTAAAAAATACTAACTGACATCAAAAATTAAAAAACACATTAGACAAGGACAATTGCAGCAAAACAGGGGCTCTAATACATTTCACAAATCATTATAAGTAAGTGGGAAACTTAAAGCGGACCTTCACCCTGAATAAGAGCATATCCTATATGTTTTCCACACCCTGTACATACAGATTGCTGACATTAAAAATCATCCTACCTGCATCTACTGCATGTTATGGGCCTTTAACCCTTTCAGTGCCAAGCCCGTAGTTTCTACGTGCTTGCTTCCACTCCACTTAAGTGCCAAGCCCGTAGAAACTACGGGCTTGACTTTCCCCCCTGCTACAGTAAAAGTAAAAAAAAAAAAACACTCACCTGACCCCTTGTTCTATCCGGCCGGGTCTCCTCTTCATCCGGGGGGGCTTCGATCCCCCACCCAGGCCCCCCCGGGTGCAGGGGAGAGCCCGGAATAGCCACCCCCCCCCCTTCAGCAGCCGCCGAAATACATGTTAAAAAAAAAATATATATAAAAATGACATTTACTTACCTTAGTGATCGATTGCTCCCGCCGGGTCTCCTCTTCACCAGGGGGGCCTCCGATCGCCCCCCCCTGGCTCTCCAGCTTCAGGAGAGGGCCTGAAAGGCCCTCTCCCTGTCCTGCTCGACGGGCGCCGCCATTTTGCCTCCGGGTGTCGTCCTGGCTCCGGGCTGCGATTCTCACACTTGTCATCGCTGGCCACAGGAGGAGGAAGGCAGGTGATGATCTGATCACCTGCCTCCCTCCTCCACTGGCCAGCGATGACAATAACTGTCATCAGAGCTGCGAGGGACACAGAAGCTGAGGATCAGAGGTGAGTAAAGTAAAAAAAAGTTTTTATTTTTTAATAAAGTTATTTTTTAATCTGTGTGGTGTTTTTTTTTAATTACTGTTAACCCCTTGTGAACTGGTAAGGGGTCCATGACCCCTATACCAGTTCACAAGGCTGGGGGGATGGCAAGCCACCTGCGCTAGCGGGTGGCTTGCCATTAACCCTTGGCACCCCCATTACCTGCCTCCCCAAAGGCCAGGGGGGGGCAGCAGAGCCCGGGCCCACATAGGGTATGTGGGCTCGTAGGCTGCAGGGTGGGGGGGCCACATAAGCTGGCCCCCCCACTCTGTGCCTACAAGCCCCCATAGCTGGTCCCGGGCTGGTAATGCTGGGTAAGGGGGACCCCACGTCATTTTTTTTTTGATTTTTAAGGGTTTTTAACCCTTAAAAATCAAAAAAAAAATGGGGTCCGCCCCCCCTGGGAGGGGGGACCCTATGTCTTTTTTTTTTTTTAATTAACCCCTTATGTTCTGTCACCCAGCAGCTATAAAAGGCTTCCAGCAGATGAGCAGAAGCCAGTGATTGGGAGGGGAAGATGGATGGGAGGTAAGTATTAAAAAAAAAAATAATAATAATAAAATATTTTTTTCTGCGTCTGTGTGGTGTTTTTTTTTTACATTTAACCCCTTGTGAACTGGTAAGGGGTCCACAAGACCCCTATATCAGTTCACAAGGCTGGGGGATGGCAAGTCACCTGCACTAGCGAGTGACTTGCCATTAACCCTTGGCACCCCCATTACCTGCCTCCCCAAAGGCCAGGGGGGGGCAGAAGAGCCCGGGCCCACGGGCTATGCGGGCTTTGTAGCCTGCAGGGCCAGGGGCCACAAAAGCTGGCCCCTGTGCCCTGTTTCTACAAGCCCTGCATAGCTGGTCCCGGGCTGGTTACTTTGGGTATGGGGGCCCCCATGTCGTTTTTTTTTGGATTTTTAAGGGTTTTTAACCCTTAAAAATCCCCCCAAAAAATGGGGTCCCCCCCCGGGAGGGGGGACCCTATGTCATTTTTTTCCCCGATTTAACCCTTTGTAGTGTGGATGGTAGTTGTATTTTATTTGTAAATGTTATAAAGTACTTGTTTCAGTTAGGGGGGGTCTCCTGGGCAGGAACGGGGGGCTACCGATAAATATGTGGTACCGTTCTAATCTGTAGAAATGGGGCTTTCACATGCAATACGGTTTTCTTTAATAAAATACATTTTTTATTTAAAATAAAGGAGGCAATTTTCTAAAAAAAATTTTTATTTATTTACTTTTTTTTAATATCAATAATATTGTAAAAAAACAGAATAAAATTAACATTTACATGTTAAAGCCTAAACTCTGCTGCAAAAAATATATATATATAATTTTCCTGAAAATTCCAGCAAAAATGTCGCAAAACATGGCGCAAAATGGGGAAAAATGACCTGTCAACAGAGGGTGACAAAATCTCAAGTAGGCTGGCAATTTAAAGGATTAAAAGTAGCTATGCATGTTGGGTATTGTTCTGTTCGGGGGACCTTGCGCTTTCAGACTTAGCTTGTTTTTTCTGGTTTGCATATTTATATTTTAGGAAAAGGTGTTTTTTATTCAGCTTTTTTATAAATTTTTTAGGGAAACCCTGCGCAACCAAAGAATCCTTTGAGGGATCAATTCCAGAAAGATGAGCCCACTACAACAAGCTGGGTACGCTTAGAAAGCTTAACATGTGTACTTTTAGGGAATATATGGTTTATGGGGGATATTCCAAATGTAAAAGGGTTGTTTTGGTTGAAAAATCGCAAGGTGCGCACCTTGTCTGCAGAGCTGAAATTTTCAAGAAAAATTACCGTTATGCGCATGCTTTACTTTGAGGTGTTTGGCAACTCTTCCCTTGACAGTAGCTATGCATGTTGGGTATCGTTCTGTTCGGGGGAGGTTGCTTTTTCAGATTATACTTGTTTTTTCTTGTTTGTATATAGTTTTTTTAGGAAAATGTTGCTTTGATTCTGCTTTTTTATCCTTTTTTTAGGGAAACTCTTTGCAACCAAAGAATACATTGAGGGATTACTTCCAGAAAACTGTGGCCACATCAACAAGCCTGGTACACCTAGAAAGCTTGAGGTGTGTACTTCCAGAGAATATATAGTTTGTTGGGGGTATTTCAAATGTAAAGGGTTATTTTTCTGGAAAAACTGCAAGGTGCACATAGTGCATATCACAGTTGTATTTTTTTCTGAAAATCCCCTAAAGCGCTGTTTCAGTTTGGGGGAGTCTCCTGGGCAGGAAAGGGTGTCTACCTATAAATATGTGGAACCGCTGTAACCGGGAGAAATTGGGGTTTCACACGCAATAAGATTTTATTGACAAACTTACATTTTTTATTACAAAAAAACACTACAAATTGCAAAAAATAGATTTTTTTTATTTTTGTGCACATATTTCACCCAAAAGTATTGAGAATACACAAAAAAAAGGCCAAACAAGACATCGCATGTTGAAGCCCAGACTCTTCTGAAAAAAACAATATATCATTTTCCTGGGAAATCCCTGGAAATCCCTTCAAAAATCACATTTGAACATGGGGAGCGCAAAATAGTTCAAAATGGTCTGGCACCAAGGGTGACAAAAACTCCAGGTAGGCTGGCAGCGAAAGGGTTAAACATTCAAGATGGAGTCTCATGGAGCATCAGGCAGCCTGCAAACAGGAAGTATCTTCTGACTGTGTTGCTCTGCATTCTGGGATTGCTGACCTTTTCTTGACCCCAGCTCTGCTCTGTCTTCTCTGCTTCTGAGGCAAGATGGCGGCGCCCGTATTTTAGAGTCCTGAACAGAGTTGCAGCCCAGTGGTGGAAAGAATAATAAGTAAAAGAATAAGAAAAAGAAAAAGTAATAAGAATAAGTAAAATATATTAATTTTAGATGCTGGGGAATAGTTTTTTATTGGTTTGGGCTTTTCATTAAATCATGCTGAAGGTCCGGTTTAAAATAAGTTCCCAAATTCAATAGATACCCCCCTCACTGTATGTTACATAAAAAAGTGCAAAATGTTTGCAAAAAGAATCTATTTTTACAACAACGAAATAAAGTGCAAGTGCTAATACAGGTGCTAATATCAATAAATAAATTCATGTGTATTCGTGTATATAAAAAGACAAATGCACATATCAGAATTATATATCAGACATAATAATAATTTCAATAAGATAGGGTAAGTACAATACTACCAGAGTGAATGTGAGCCAATAAAGTGCACAACATTATTGGGGGAAATGTAAGTATAAAGATATAAGCAAAATGCTGATCTCTAATTTGGAGCGTTATTTCCTCTAAAATTTCAGTAATGTAGAAATCAAAATCCAGATTCCCCTGCGCAGTAACTATTAATGCACCGTTCAGATATATGTGGCCCTGCTAGGAGATGGAAACGACTAATGCTTAAAGCAGAAACTCTAGGTTGGCATAGCGAGTAAACCTTTTGGCATAGTAGTAAACATTTTCTCTTCTAACAGATGGATTCATTTGTAGCATGTACTTTGTTCCCAGATTGGTAATATATGTTCCAGACTGCGCTTGGACATGGAATGCTCATCCAACCATTACATGGTGTTAGGTTGTGTTCAGCAGATGTGGAGGCTGATTCATTAAACGCAAGGTATCGGCAGATGAGTGTCTGTATAGCGGCGCTTAGAGCTACCGCTAGTAGACGCTGTAAACATGTATCGGGCACTGTAACAGAGCACCTCAGTCGCTGTAGTAACCTGGCCCGCATTGATGAATGTGATGTATGTTGGGCTCTCTAACACCAATACAGCACTACAGGGAGCGAGAGGAGGTGCCAGCTCAGTGCGACCGACTCTCATCGCTCCACAGTGTCCACACCATACTTATCAAAAAAGGACAAACACACAGCGTTGGCGCTCTAAATCTGGTCACTTTAGCATAGAGCGCCAGACGCTGTGTGATTAAAGTCTGTTTTTGAACACATAAACACCAGTAACAAAGTGAAAACACATGGAATGACATTGTTGTAACACTGTGACAATAACACTTTAGTGCCAGACCTGTAATGACAATTCTGCATAAAAATACAAAAAGTCAAAAAAGTTACTAAAAGTGTTTGTTTGCAGCCAGGAGAGGTCACACAATGATCTGAAAAAAAAAAGTCAAAGACGCTGTTTAAACACAAGCAAATGAATGGCCATTGAAATGTATGGGAGAGCGAAAGGTAATGCCTGGCGCTCTGGAAGCTAGAGCGCTGGCGCTATACACTGAGCCGCCTGTAATAATACATGTGATGCTACATGGTGCTGTTAGAGGCACTCACTAGATTCACTTTCATAAATGTGGTTTTGCGTACAGCGCCTGGCGTTCACCAGATGCTGCCTGCCGCTACGAAGCACTACCTGCCATTATCCCTTCTTAAATAACCTCCATAGTCACTGGGTGGAAGAAAAAAAGGCCACATGCACAGTAAAGAACCAGTGCAATAAAAGAAAGCTGTGTAAGTCTTGAAGAAGGAAGAGGATAAGAGAGGTAAAATAAGTGTGGAGGGGCTATGGGGGTGGATACTGTGGGGGTCATGCAAATTATTTGGGCAAGCAATGTGCCCTGCCGGTGTGCCTTTCAGTGTGAACTGCAACCTGCATCTTGGTGAGCTTCATTTTATGACACAAGAACATGCAATAAAAAATGTGTTTATTTTGTTCCCAAAAAATCACCAGTACTTGTACTTGTGATTTAGCATTCTTACAGGTCAGATACATAATTTCTATAAAGAGCGATGTATATTTTTTTAGGAATTTAGAAATAACACAGCAAAAAAAAAAAACTGCAAACTGTTCTGCATAGCCCATAGGGTGCTGTTATTTGCAAACTGGAAGAAAATTGTTATTGGAAGAATGATATCCCTCATTTATAAACACTCCTCATCTCAGGTACAGGGGATATTTTGGGAAAATAGAACAAAAAATGATTGCCCTTTCTTGTGTGCTAAAATGAAAAAGCTCATCAAGATGCAGTTTGCAATTCACAGCACAAGGCACAGCGGTAGTGCACCAGCCTTTACCTAATTAGCATGACCCTCCCTGAGAGAGATCATTTATTGCAATAGTCTCTTGCGTCAACAGACATATCATTTTAGACCACCTTAAAACAAGGCTTGCGGCTGCTTGAGATCTACACTTTTTGTCTCAAAACCTATTGTAGCATTTTGGTGGCACAGCTGGATTTTGTTTTGGGCCTTACAGTGTAACTGGACAAACAGCTTTTCACATTTGGAACAAAACTCCCCAAAACTCACTTGTCCCATCTGCATGCATGACACTTAAAGCAGAACAAAACCCAGCAGCAGCTGGCCTGGAGTCTAAAACATTCCAGTGTCAGCCACTGGCTTTTCCCTGGAACATCCCGAATCAGAATCTCCCACTCTTTGAAACCCCCCAGTTCACGCAGTTAGCCTTATTCCTGCCCTATCAACCACAGCCATGCCCATTTCGGCCATGACCCTGATTGACCAGGCGAGAACACTCCTGCAGTAGATATGGAGAGATGCTGGCACAAATAGGGCTGCTTTGTACAAAAACTGTCCTTGTAAGGACATTTATTTATGAACAGTGGCTGCAGTGAGGGATAGATAGGTTGTTTTTAAGCATGCTATTTTCCTTGTCGGGACACTTATTCAGGGAAAGTGGCTGGAGTGAGGGCTAGATAGGTTAGTTTTAAGCACATTATTGTCCTTGTCATGAAATTTATTCAGGGACAGCGGCTGAAGTGAGGCCACCTCAGGTCTTTTTTCTCCTTAATAACAAATAGTAATTCAGTGTTAACTAGTTCAGGCCAGTTAGCTGTCACTGCAGTTTAATATCAAATAATATTGGATTATACCTTTGCTCGGAGTACTGTGCAGTCATTGCAGTTTAATATCAAGTAATAGTGAATATACCCTTGCTCAGGCTACTATGCTGTCATGCAGTTTATAATATCAAGTAATAGTGGAGTATAGCCTTTGCTCAGGCCACATGTGTCACTGTGTTAGTTGTGCCAATTGTTAGTGAAGAAACCACTGGTTCAGGGCACATGTGCATCACTGCTCTTCAATACCAGTTGTTAATAGAGTTGTTGCAGAGTGTGAGAGCTGGGTTTAGTGGAGTCTTAATCCAGATAAACATTAGTGGTATAACAGGAACATGCTTTACTGGGACATGAATGCAGTAAAAGAATGTCACCTTACATGGTGGCTAAAACACATATAGGAAAGAAGTACCAGTCATAGAGATCACAACTTGATTTACAGAAAATACAACACAGCAGCAAAATGCATAGAAACTCTACCGTTGAGCATTGGTCACAGTGCCATTTACTGTCATAACCTGTCATAGTGGTAAACAGCAGTAAATCTAGAAAAATCACATTTTAAAGACAAGCTGTAAGCTTTTGCAAAAGTATTATATCTCCAACAGGGCACTTGTGTGTCACTACTGTTTATTACCAATTGTTGGCTGTGCCCTTGCTTAGGCCACAGTGTGGTCATTTAAGTTTAATATCAAGTAATAGTGATTATACCCCTGCTCAGGCCACTTGTGTGTCATTGCTTTTTAATACCAATTGTTAGTGGAGTATCCAGTGGTTCAGGCCACTTAAGGCTCTTTTGAAAACAAAATATTTTTTGTGTAGTGTCCACTGATTCAGGGCTCTTGTGTGTCACTACTGATTAATTCCAATGGTTAGTGGGGTATACCCTTGCTCAGGCCACTGTGCGGTCATTGTAGTTAAATATCAAGTAATAGGGATTGTACCCTGGCTCAAAACACTTGGGTGTCATTGCAATTGATTATCAAGTAATAGTAGGGTATACCCTTGCTCAGGGCACTGTGTGTCATTACTGTTTAATACCAATTGTCAGTGGAGTATCCACTTGCTCAAACCACTTGTGTGTCACTACTTTTTAATAACAAGTATTAGTGGAATATCCACTTGTTCAGGCCACTTGGGGTTACTGTTCGTTAATACTAATTGTCAGTGGATTATCCACTTGCTCAAACCACTTATGTGTCACTACTATTTAGCCACTTTCTCAGGATACAGTTGTGTCACTGCTTTTTAATACAAAATGTTAGTAGAGTATCGACTTGCTCAAACCACTTGGGTGTCACTATTCTTTAATACCAATTGTTAGTGGGGTATCCACTTGTTCAGGGCACTTAATGATTCTTTGAAAGAATCAGTGT
Organism: Gastrophryne carolinensis; assembly: GCA_027917425.1. Lineage (NCBI taxonomy): Eukaryota > Metazoa > Chordata > Amphibia > Anura > Microhylidae > Gastrophryne > Gastrophryne carolinensis. The sequence goes on from CM051239.1 coordinate 374,192,279, forward strand.
AGTGGCCACTGTTTTGTTTAAAAACAAATAGTAATTAAGTGTTCACTTGTGTGTCACTACTGTTTAATACCAATTGTTAGTGGAGTATACACTTACTCAAACCACCTGGGTGTCACTACTTGATAACAAGCAAAGGGGAGTATACACCTGTTCAGGCCACTTAAGGGTCATTTTCCTGTTATCCTTTTTTTAATTGTCCATTTGGGCCACTGTAACTGCCAGTTTCTAAAAATGCAGAAAGAAGCAAATAAGGGACAGGAACGTGGCCCTGGTGTGCTTGCTGCTGCTGGTGGTAATGGAGCTGATGCTGCAGGAAGAAGACATCTTTCATCCTTGTCTGCTACACCTTCCTCTGGTGCAAGCAGGTGCTAGGGTTTGGAGGCCCCCAATAGTGCTGGCAGAGTGATGAAGCCAGAACAAGTTGAGGCAGTTATAGATTATATGGCACGCAGTGGTATGTTTCATGGGATTGTCTTCCACTCACTCCACATCTGCTGTGGAGTGGGTGCTGAGCCCTCCACCTTACCCCCCTTAAAATCAGCAAGACTGTCCAAGCCACAAGTCATGGAGTTGCTAATGCTCTATGATGACACTGTTAGCTGGGATACCACGGGCCATCCACTTGCCCCTGCCCCAGTTGCAGCAGACCTAGGGTTCCCAGATGCTGAACAACCTATGATGTTGGATGTGGATTTGGCCAGTGTACCATCAAAGGACACCCTTGTTGTTGATGAAACCCTAGTGCTGACTGCTGTAGCTTTCTGCAATGTTGAGGCTGAGAGCAAGGCAAGCATGGAGGAGTGGGTGGAAGAGGATACCAGGGGGGATGACAAGGTCCTAGATCCAAAGTGGACTGAAGGCCATTAAAGTTCAGAGGAAGAGGTGGTGGTCACACAGCCCCAGGCAGAAAGCAGAAGAAGGGTTCAAACCATCTATGGTCAGCCCGTGGCAAAGGATCTCACAAGCGTGGCATTTTTTTCAAGCAGTGCACAGAGGACAAGACAGGGGTCATGTGCACACTGTACCAACAGTCACTGAAGAGAAGAAAAAGCGCTAATAATTGTCAGCACCTCATGTGTGACTAGGCACCTGCAAGCAAAATACGAGCTGCAGAGGCAGAAACACCGGAAAACACTGCAATCACCTGCGTCTACTTCTGCTGCTGCAATAGTGTCAGCCTCTAGCACTACCTCGCCAACAACATGTCTACATGTCTCACCCCAAAGGGAAAATGTGGGACCACCACCACCTCCAGCACCACCATCACCAAGCCTGTCCACACCGTCCCAGGGAAGCAATTAGCTTTCCATCCCGTAAACTTTGGAAAGAAAGTGGAAGTTGAGCCCTCCCCACCAATGAGCCCTGGCCCTGAATGTGGCCTTTGAAATGCTCCCATTCCACCTGGTGGAGACTGACAGTTTTAAAGATTTGATGATGGCACAATACACTGTTCCCCACTGCCAACACTTTTCTCGCAATGCCGTCCCTGCCCAGTAACAACAGGTTGTAGAATAAAGTAGATGTGCACTGGGCAATGTCATTAGTTCCAGTGTCCACATCACCACTGACACGTGGACAAGTAAGCATGGGTAGGGACATTACATCTCTTTAACTTCTGACTGTGTCAATGTAGCGGTGGCTAGGACTGAGATGGGAAGCACAATGGCGCATATCCTTCCACCACCCAGGATTGCTGGAATTCAGTCAATGCCTCATGCAGTCTCCTCCTCCTACTCTGCTTCCTCCTCATGTAGTCGATGCTGCCCCTGCACCACCAATTTGAGCACTGCCATGAGGAAATGGCAGCATGTGGTGCTAAAACTCATCTGTCTGGGTGAAAGACCCCACACCACCCAAGAGCTGTGGATTGACATCCAGGAGTAGATAGATGATTGGCTGCTGTCATTGCACCTGTAGCCTGGCAAGGTGGTGTGTGACAATGGGCCTAACCTTGTAGCAGCCTTGAGCCTCACCAGGTTGACACAGATCCCTTGCCTGGTGCATGTTCTTAACTTGGTGGTGCAGAGCTTTCTGGTACATTATCCAGACATGCCGGAGCTGCTGCATAAAGTGCATGGCGTGTGCATGCACTTTCGATGTTCCCATCCTGCTTCCGCTCGCCTGTCAGCACTGCAAAGGAACTTCTGATTTTACACCCACCGCCTCATATGTGAAGTGGCAAACCAAAAGCACTTTGCACCAATGAGTGGGCCTCCATGAGTAGCAGACTTTGACTCACATGGTGGATGATACCTGTCCATGCGATCCTGGTCCTCCTGGTCCTCCCTGTTCAATTTCTAGGTCGCTAAACTGGACACATAACCAGAGCTTGCCCTCTGTGCCTTGGAGGTGCTGCCCTACCCTGCGGAAAGTGTCCTATCAGAAAGTGTGTTCAACACTGCAGGGGATGTCATCACTGACAGAAGGATCTGCCTACCCACAGCCAATGTGGACATGCTTACATTCCTTAAGATGAGCCAGGTGTGGGTCCCATGAGACTTGGCTGTGCCAGCACCTAAATGAGTGGTTAAAGTGTTTGCTGCCTTCTCCTCCACCTTGGCCACATCCATCTCCCCCGTCTCTGTACTATTGTGATTATTTATGTATATATTGATGATTATTATTTATCCATTCATTTATGTATATATTGATTTATGTATTTATTTATCAGTGTATTTCTTTACATTTTTTATTTTTTGTTTTTATTTTGAGCACTTTCCCTACCCTATTTTGTGCAGGGCAGTTGCCCAGGTGTTCACCCCCTCCCTTTGGCCTCCGACACCCGTTTTTTCCGGTGCAATCGCCCAGGTGTTACCCGCACCAATTTGGCCTTCAACAATCATCAAAAAAAGTATATTATATATTTTTTTTTTTTAATTTATGTATGTATTTCTCAGATATTTTGGTTTTCTGTTATTATTTTGAGTACTTTCCCTAGTCCATTTTGTGCAAGGCAATCACCCAGGTGTTACCCTCGTTTTGCAGCCCTCTAACTCTTGCTACCCCCATTTTACAGCCATTTTTGGTCCCCTAAATTCGGCTCTCCATTAACTTCAATGGGGCCGGGGTTCGGGTCCAGTCCAGGGACCAGAACCGGACTTTAGCTGCAAGTTCATACAAACTTGTCGAACCCGAATTTCGATGGGTCCACTCATCCCTAAAGCTCACCTTTCCCCGATCGTAACTATGCCACATGGCAGGCGGCACTCATTGTTTACAATGGAGAACGGGTGCTGCTGCATCCCCTGTAGCCCCGGGATTGTGTGCGTGTTCCCCCGCAGCCATTCAGAAAAGCTGGGGCGGGAGTGTGTGCATGGCTGGAGATGCAGCAACACGCGATCCACATTCAACTCATTCAATGAGAGACGCCTGCCAAGAGACGTAGTCACAGTTGGTGGCACTCATTGGATGAGAGCCCATGTGCCATTGGAGCCTGGACAGGTGAGTTTTAGAGGGCAAACAGGGTCTTCACACAGTGGGGAACCCCAATTTGGGATACCCTGGGGCATGGACCAAACCTGGTATAGTCACATTCCTGGATTTTGTTTTGCTTTAATCATTGTCAGTGCTCACATTTGCTCCTGAATCCACTCAAAGCTGAAACACCACCTCACAGTTTTTCTCCAGGCCATTTGGAGCTTCCTTTCCCAGCATCCCTGAATTTAACTTACATATCCCCACAATGCATAGGCAGCCTGCAGCTCCATGAGACGCCATTGACTACAGCAGGAGTTAAAAAAAGGTAAATGAATTTTTATGTTCAGAAATCTGAATTGATGAACCTGAAATTGATACAGATGGAGGCAGTGCCTGTCACTGTGATATATCTGGGGCGGAGTCTGATTCAGCACTTTGCAAGTGTAAGTGTGCCAACTTTTTGTTATTTTTGGCAAGACAGGCTATTTAAGTAGACTTTTGAAAGCACAATAACAAATTAAGTGTATAATAAGTATTTTTCTTTGATTACATAAAGGTGTCAATTTATAGGTCATTTGATGACAGTAAGTAGCAGGTAGCTGTCCTCCTTTCCCTGTAATTTGCGTTAACGAATGTTAGTTAGGACCAATAATCTAGTATTTGCCTTCTATTCTACTAACTACAAATCCAATAACATCCCACACTGACACACTGAACAATATCTCACATAAAAGCTCAGCCTTTGTGCGACAAAGAGAAAAGGGAATTGATTGTAGTCGGGGACAGATATATAACGCTTTCTTACAGCATCAGGAACGTACAATTATCTGTTAGCTGTAACAATGTCACAGAATTCAATAAAACTTCAATTCAAAGGGACATGTCTGGATTTGCATTGTGACAAAGCAACTGCAGGATGGAGTCTCACAAGGAGAACAGCGATTAAAGCAATTTCAAAAGAGCCGTGCCTTGAGAAATGGAGCTAATTGCACGCGAGAAGAACAATGAGACATTTATTCAGCAAGGGTCAATACCTGTTGAAAGATACTGACTGAAAACAGCAGGCTGTGGAAGGTCATTTTGTAGCCAATTAGCAAGAAATAAAAGTTACAGCTAAACTCTCAAAACTTGCTCTACTCTGATTTTTTTTGTTTTTAAGTTAAAATAAGATAAATATATAAATGTCAGGTACCAGGTTGTCAGGTACTTTTAATCCTTCAATCGTTTTTGTTATAAGCACTACCCCTATGTTTTGTTAGGTAAAACAACAAAAGGGATTGTGCTGAGCAGCTGTAAATAATTAGTTCGATGGGAGTGGTAAGAACGACGGGGTTTATTCATGAAGGTATAGCACCAGGTAGTGCTTTGTAGCTGCAGGTAGCATCTGGTGAACACCGGGCACTGTATGAGAAACCACATTACGAAGGCGATTCTAGTGAGCGACTCTAACAGCGCCATGTAGCGTAAGATTCATCATTACAGGTGGCTCAGTGTAAAGCGCCGGCATTCTAGCTTCCAGAGCGCCAGGTCTTACCTAGAACACACAGTGTTCCAACAATAGTTATTCCATGTTTTTTTGCTTTGTTACTGGTGGATATGTGTCCAAAAACAGACTTTAATCACACAGCGCCTGGCGCTCTATGCTACAGCAAACAAATTTAGGGTGCCGACGCTGTGTGAGTCTGTTCTTTTGTTGAATATGGTGTGGGGCGCCAAGTGGCAGACGCTCTGAGCAGTCGCTACCTCTCGCTACGTCTCGCGCTGTGCTGTTGTTAGATGTGGGGTAGGCTTGGCCGCTATTGTTTGGAATACCGCCTTGCGTATGCTGGGGCAAATAGGGAAATAGTATTAATGCTTTAGATCTAGGAGCCTATTATTACAGTAACTGAAGTACATTGTGTGAAAGTTAAATATAAACAAATGTACAATATTTATAAAATGAAATGAAAGAATGAAATGAAAGAATTGCTGTTGAATGAATTTTTTTTTATTTTAAAGTTGTAGCTTAATGTATATCTATAGGCTCTATGATGCCTGTGCTTCTGGTAAGTGGAACACACCTAACAGAAAACAAAGGAGGGGTGGCAGCCACTCAGACCATTTTATAACTAACCTGGGAAGGTGCACGTTAGCAGGGCAATTAGGATACAAAAGTCTTAAATGAGCCACAGCACTCAACCCTGTTAGCTTGCAGACCAACCTACAATCTGTCTCTACACTTGGTTAAAAACAGAGGGCTCAGTCACACACATCTGCAGAAGTATGCTTAAGCTGCACCACCAGCGCCAAGGTGCCTCCGTGGGGTGCAGTCCTAACTCTAATCTCTGAGAGCCCCATTTGGGACATACAATGCAATAGATAAATTCAAGCAGGCTTACCTGAGCTTGCCCTAAACCTCGAGTGCAAGCCATGGGGTGGAAGGGTCGAAGACCTTGCAATACAGCCTAGACCCCACACCCCATGTGCTTGCACAAATTCAAAAGAAACAAAGGAGGGGTGGTAGCCGTACGCTGGTGGTGCAGCTTAAGCATACTACTGCAGATGTGTGTGACCGAGTCCTCTGTTTTTAACCAAGTGTAGAAACAGATTGTAGGTTGGTCAGCAAGCTAATAGGTATGAGTGCTGTGGCTCCTTTAAGACTTTTGTATCCTAATTGCCCTGCTAACGTGCACCTCCCAGGTTAGTTATAAAATGGTCTGAGTGGCTGCCACCCATTAAACTGCTGATGTCTTACAATTTCTCATTTGTGTTTTTTTCCCTCTCCACAGATAAGCGTCCTCCCCTGGGTAAGCACGGGAAGGTTTTCCTCCCTCGCAGACAAGTGGTTGGGTCGGATGAGTCTGCGTGGGAGGGGCCCTCTTGATGGTCCCAAAATGAGAACCCAGGGGAGGAAGGGGATGATGCCCCAGTGGAGAGTGCTGCTGGGGTGAGGGCAGTATGGAGCCTCAGCTCCTCCGAATGGGCCACTCTCAAGTGGGGAGTCCCAGTGGGGAGTCGGGAGGGGACTCCACCACACTCCCTGAGGGATCAGGGAGTGAGAGGGAGGAGGGTGGCCCCTCGGTTTTGGGCTCTGCTAGGCCGATTTTGAGGAGTGGAGGCTCCATGCTTTCATCTCAGAGCCCTCCCTGGGATCCAAGCAACACGTCATCCCCTGGTGAGTATACGTCTTAGTTTTGCTTTGTAATTCAATTGTTACATTGTTGTGTCTAAAATTTTTTTTTGTTTTTAAAAATGTTTTACAGGGCATCATAGAGCCAACACCTCCTCCACAGATGCTGCAGTTTCGGCACTTGGGCATAGTCGAGGTAAGAATTACATTAATTTTGTTTGTAAAATATATGCATCCAGTGTTTTTTGCCTATATCATTTTCTTAGTAAATGATACCTGATATTGTTGTGAAGTGGCCATGTGGCCTCTAGCACAGCAGCCTCTCTTCTGGTGTATCATGTGTTAGCCAAAGTAGTTTAGTTTTAGCTAACACATGGCCAAGTGTGTCCCAATAATTATTATTTTTAACTTTCAAATACAATGTTCTGATGATTGTTTCTGTTGTGTTTTTTCTCTATACAGATGTTTCCACGCAGACGGACCCATGGTAATTCTCCTCACCCCATCTCCAGGACCCTCCAGCAGCATGGGCCCAAGCCACAGCTGTGATAGTGAGTACTGTTATTTTTTACAATAAGCTTGTAGACATACATATGTATGTGTCCATGACCATGTACACATCTTAGTGGCAGTCTAGAGTTGACATTCATACATGTAGACCCTCTTTTTAGAATAATCAACCATAATTGAATCAAAGCATGCTAGTTTCCTGCCCCTGCTAATGTAACTTGACCCTACCTGATAAAGGCAGCAGTTGGTTATGTGCTTTATGTGCTGGGTTTCCATTCCTGCCACTATTGTAACTCCTCATTCTCTAATTATTAAATCCAATAAATAATTTAATTTAAAAGGTCAGTGTATTTAGATTATATTGCCTCAGATGTAATTGACCACTACATTAAGTACATTCCGGTGGCCAAGTAGGCCTTATTTGGTTAGGTTATGTGCTTTGTGATGTTAGACTAGGGTGGTTATGTAGAATGGCTACACAGGTTCTCTTATTTTGCCATCTACTATTCAGAAAGGTTGGCCTTAAATTTTTGTTAAACTAACATTTTTACCAAAGATCATAGGCATATGCTGTATTTTTTGAACTGTGGTACTTAATTGTGTCTTTTCTTTGCCACAGCTTGCACAGACGAGCATCACAGACTGTGGCAATATGTGATGGAATCACGCCAAATGCTGCTGGAGATGCAGAATCAAAGACAGGGTGGGAATTAACTTTGCCGCTGTGAAGCTGTTTTTTTTCTTGGCCATGTTGGCCTGTTTTTTTGTAATTAAAAAATATTTAAAGTATTTATCATACATTTGTGTTTAGTTTTTATTTACAATAGTATTGTCTGACTCCACACACACACACACAAAACACATCAGAAATTATTAAAACAATAAAAAAATAATAAAATAAGAACAAAAAAAGAAATAACAAAAGAACCAAAAAAGCCAAAAAAATAAGAACAAAAAAAAAAAAAACAACGCCTTTACAGCGACTCACATACATCACATTTATCCTTGGTAAACTGATTACTACAGCATGCCACCAGCAAATGAGATGCTCTGTTACAGCGCTTGATAGCCAATCACAGCGTATACTAGCAGTCGCTCTAAGCGCTGCTATACAGATGCTCATCTGCCTATAGCTGGCGCTAGTAATGAATCAGCCTCCACGTCAAAGCTGTGCCGAATCACTAATATTTTACAATTGTAAATTTCACTTGGAATTTTTTCACTTTAAACTAATTGTTTTCATTTTATGAGAGAAGACAAGTGACAAATATTGTGTAGTGAATAAAGCTCACATGAATTTGAAAAAGGCTAAAAACCTAGTATTTATTAAAAAAAAAAACATGAATTTCAGACTTAGGGCTAGATGGGCTAATTCCTTAGTTCCAGTTCAATCCATATACTGTATGACTCATCTAAGTAGATGAGCACTTGTCTTAACTAAGATCTTCCACTTAACCCTACCCACTACCCTCTCCCTTGGGTTCTTCCTGCAACCTCCAATCTGAGATCATTTTAGGGCTCTATGGGTTATAGTGAAGCATCTTACATGGTTAACTATTTCCCTACTGTCTTCACCCAAGGTCAGAGTGTTCACGCTTACAACTTAAGCATGTTGTGTAAGATGTTTCAGGTGTGACAGTAATAGGCATAATTTCAGTTACATTTATGGATTAGGATTATGTTTAGGATTTGGTTTAGGTTAGATGACTAGATTTAGTGGAGAAGAAAGACACTTTAGCTTGACCTCATTGTGGAGGTTTAGCCTTACTGGCTTTCAGTGAGCAGACCCAAAATTAATCTACATTGTACAGAGAGGGAGCGAGAAAACAGCAGAAGTTTTATAACTTTCAGCACTGCTGTCTATATATATATATATATATATATATATATATATATATATATGACAAAACTAAAAAACGAGGAGTCCCACCACTCCCCACTCTGTCCTCCCAAACCCCAAACAATGGCACCACTCACTTATATGATTAACTTTGCTACTTACTTTATTAATTCACAAAATTCATATGTACAATATACACACTATTAAAACCAGTTAAAATACATATATACAAACTGTGGAGATAGAGAGAGGGAGGGGAAACACCCATATGCTAAATGTGCCCATCAAGTAAATGAAACAAGTGATATATCAACTAAAAATTCAATATAAAAATTATAAGGTACTAGTGATACATAAAAAATAACCTAAAACCCCAAAAAGGGTGTGAAAGCCAGGTCTTCATTAAGTCCCACTGGAGCCTGAAAACTCAGGTTGAAAATCCAGCGTAACTCTTTTTGTTGCAGCAGTCTTTTTATGTCCCCTCCCCGTGGTCCCACACTCTTTTAATGCCCGTGACTCTCAGGCAGCTAACGTCACTGTGATGTTTATTGAGGATGTGTGCGGCCACCAGGGGCACCATTTTGCCTATTTGTACATTTCTGGCAGCCAACCGAAATTTCCTTCTTTGTTTCCTTCCCTCTTTCCAGTTTTCCTTTCCCTTTTTCTTTGCTTATAGGAATGCACTTTATGCAGCATAGTGTATAGGCATGAATACAGGTCCCGTCTAGGTTCAGTTTATTACCACATAAATATAAGCTTATTTAGGATATTTTTTAGGCGGGTCTTATGGACACATTGTGCAAAAGCATACTGCTGTAATATATGTATATAATATGTCAATTACCCATTTGTATGGGCATTAAAATCATTCAGCTTAAACGGTCTTTAATATTGTGATAGATTCATATGTACTTAGGCATTTGTTTATGGTTGTGTGATATACATATGGTTCTAATATCCACTTGTATATATTTACCCTTCCCCGTCCCATGTCCCGCGCCGCTTGTCTTCTGTCACATATTTTCGTTCTCCACAGCAAACTCCGGAGACTTTGTTTCCGGGTTGCTGGAACGCAGGTGGCCCATTGACGCGCTTCCGGCCGGCACGCGTCATGTGGGGGGCCTCTCGGATGACGCAATTCCGGTGATATGCTACATATGGTGATATATCCGGTGATATATACTATGAAGACATGCGGTGATGGGCGGGGAGCGAGGGGCAGGCTGGGGTATAAATACAAGGTATGTGTGTGGCTGTGTGTTTGTGGTGCCCTGGAGAAGTGACGGGTGACGTCACGCAACGCGTCGGCATCTGTGTGAGCGGAGGGGGGTTTGTTTACTGGCCGTTCTGAGATGTAAGTTCATGTGTTCATTATATATGTGTCTGCTTTGTTTCTCTACCTGGCTGTCCTTTGGTAGATAGTTTACACATTGCATTTAGCACCTTATTAATCTTGTTTTGCACATAATTTAAGAAAAATATTAGTTTATATTAGTGTATTAATTAGGTTTTAACACATCACAAATAATTATCAACCAGGTCTGGAGCAGCGGTCACGTTCTTTATCAATACATGATATTTTATTCACGGCCTCAGTACCTATTACCATCTGGGGTGTGTGTTTACATATTCTTCCCCCCCTTCCCCCCCCTCTCTATCTCCACAGTTTGTATATATGTATTTTAACTGGTTTTAATAGTGTGTATATTGTACATATGAATTTTGTGAATTAATAAAGTAATTATCAAGGTTAATCATATAAGTGAGTGGTGCCATTGTTTGGGAGGACAGAGTGGGGAGTGGTGGGGCTCCTCATTTTTAAGTTTTGTCTTATATATGCACTATTGTGCTTCTGTCACCCGTATGTGCACACTCCATTAGATTAAGGCTGGTGCGGTTTGTTTCTGTTTTTCAATATATATATATATATATATATATATATATATATATATATATATATTGCCTCCCTGGCACCAGACACTGGCAGTCATAGCTACCATGCCACCATGCAGCACATGGTCAACATCTGCATGCAAGTACATACTCAGGTTCATGCCTTGAAAATAATCTGGTTCACCATAAATCCTCATGCCGCATGTGTGGGCTCTGGTGCAATGAGGGACGCCAACTGTAACTACGTCACTTAGCAGACATCTCTCATTTAGTCGAATGCGGAGTGCGTGCTGCCGCATCCCCTGCATCCCAAGGGGATTCTGGATTTACGTCAACATCAGTTTGGCTTGGTGAATACTGGCGAACACCTTTTCTGTTCACCAGCTTTTTGTGGCAAACCCCATAGGAATTAGAGGCTGGCTCCACACCAGGTCGATTGCGAGTGCCCCGCAATCGCTGGTGTGAGCATGTGGAGGGCGTTCAGCGCTAGCGCTCTCCACTCACATGGAGAAAGATCACTAGGACTGTGCCCTCAGGATGCTGCTGGCTGAACTACCTGTGAAAGCGTCCATGGATTACTATGGACAGCTTTTCACAGGCAGCTGAAGGGCATTCACCCAAAAGCACAAGTGCCTCGCATCCATACTGGTGTGAAACCAGCCTCAGACTTTTGAATACAACTGACACTTTTGCTGGATTAGCTGGCTGGGAGTAAGGTGAGGACAGGTTGTTGATTGGGTTTATATTTATTACAGATAGATTTTAAGATTGATCTTCTGCTGACTCTACACCAGCACAACCTGGATTCAAATGCCTGCCCACATTGAAGTGATTAGAGATCAGGCCAGACTACTAACCGTCTCTGTGACAGAGCTTCTGCAGCCACTGTGATGATTGAAGACTGATGAGGATTGCTAGCCATGAGTGCAGAACATTTCACACAGTTGGTATGTGGGCTTGAATGGCGTGCGCTCTCGCTGAATGTGCTGCGTAATTAGAATTGACGGCGGTCTAAAAGAATGCGCTTGTGGTGATGTAATATTGATGTGTTCCATGAGTTCCATACAGTCTAGGCATGCCCAACTGCACAGGAAAACCCATGGCACAGTGTGGCAAATAAGTGAGTATATTAGATCAAAGAGGCACTTCTTTTAGTAAATGAAGGCAGTGTTTTATTTTGCATATAGAGGCTAATACTGTGGGGAAAGCGGACCTCCAATCAAGAAGGTTTATTCATTTGCTCCCCTAAAGCCCCCCTTTGACAATCAGTGGCTGAACCCCATGCAGATGTTGTGGAATAGCTGCACGCCTAGAATTTCATGGTAGCAGCCAAAGGTGTAGCTTTTCTCTGTGACAGCCGGGACAAAGACTCAAAATGGCACCCTTTAGCGGCCCTCTGCCCGGGGCACGTGCCCCCCCTGCTCCCCCCTAGCTATGCCACTGGTAGCAGCCATGTTGAATCAAACCTGAGAGCCCGGCTTACATATGAGCATGCATTGGGAGAAAACCTTTGCTAGCACACAGACACACTGCAGTTGAGTGGAGAGCTTCCGTATGACCAACCAGAGAGAGATGTTATATGTTTCCACACAGAAAGATAGGAGGAGAGAAAATCCTTCTCTAGCGGACTGCATTGATGTAAAAATCAGCATGGCTGCAGTGTGTCTGTGTGATATATGTGTGATATATTTCTCCACGCAAGGCAGGCTGTTTGGAGTTTGATATTTTGCTATAAGCAGCCTAAATCAAACTGAGCTTTACCTCAGAAAAGGCATCAGCATGCCTATCATGTTACACACACTCACACAATGTATCAGCATCTAATGGAGGGGATGAATATAACTATGTATCTATTGCAAAGAATAGAGAGTCACCGTGACTGATGGCGGGGGCGCCACTGCTTCTGAGGGACCCAGGAAGAGGCCCCATGATGAGCGAGTGGCGCACAGTGATCAGCTGGGCGGCGCTGGATGTGGATCTTAGGTAAATCCTGCAACCCCCGACTAGCACCTATGGGCTATGTGGGATCTAAGGTGAGCATTAGCATTTTTGTTTTTGGCTGGAAATTGTCTTTAAATCAAACCAACATCCTGGCACAGTTGGAAAAACAGCTAGCGGCCATTTTGGAGCTTCCTCTCCCAACTGACATAACTTACAATGTTAAGTAACAGGAAGCCCAGTAGCACTGGGCACCTGTTTGCAAGTGGCCTGCATATGAGCACTGTTTGTTGGGTTGGTGTGGTTTAAGTCATTTTTGACTGTTGGTCCGCTTTAAGAGCTTTCTGATTAGTGCCGAGTCATTACAGCTTGCACCATAATATAGGGTAATTGTTTCATAAGCGGGGCTGTCAAAATTGTGGCAAGGCTCCCATGCAGTTTAGTAGCATAGAATCTGCCTGCTATTCCACAACAGTTAAGCCCTCTCAAATAGCTTACATCACTGATTGCAGGGGGAGGGGGGGGGGGGGTAAAGTAGCAATTTACTAAACTTGGGCATCTTGAATTGAGAGTTTTGGGGGACATGGCAGTCCCAATGTTATAGGTACACTTTTAGAATTATAGGTGATTATTACTACACATGTATCTTTAAGGGCCAATCCAGTATTGTGACATAAGTTATATGACAAATAAAAAACAAAATACCTGCTAATCTGCGAAAAGGTGAATTAGTCAAGTCAAGCCAAGTTTCCAAAAGGTGGTTCACTTGTGAAGCCAGACAGAGCTTTATGAAAGAAGAATTGAAGGGTCTACATTTATTAGAAATCCCTAGACTTATATTGGACTAAACCCAATGCTTGGGATGCCTCTGTGTGTGTGAAACCCCCAGTTTACCCAGTTATCCCTCTCAATCCCAGATCCCAGGCACCTGTCAGACAATGAATTTTAAATGAATGAATTGCCTGTCTCTTCCCCCAGCCACTCCTTCCAGCTTGACACTGCAGCCACTGTACTGATCAACTGTGGGGTGGGAGGGGTAAAGTGAGATTTTTTTTTTCATACAGATGCAGTTTAGAATATATACAATTGATTAAGAAAAAAAATTTAGATCAGGTGAGTCAGGATAATCCCATTGTACTATATGTATAAAAATTGTGTTAAATACATCTTCCTAATAACCAGCGAAAAATGTCTTTCCTTTTTTTCATGGATAATATAATTCTGATGTTATTTTTGCTATTGACATTGCTCACATTTCTCACCTATAACCATTTGCAGTTTATTCATGGGCAAATGTAATTCAGTTTGTTCAAATTTATGTTTGTTAACATTTTTTTGTAATAAACAACCAGAGAATGTTTGCTCCAGATGAGTGGAGTCCCCAGGGATATAAATTTAAAAAAATGAGTCCCCCAGAGTTTAAAGTCATCAGTGTCCACTGGGATGCAGGGTCATCCCCTTGTATCAGTCAGTAACTCGAGCATGCCCACTTCATCCTCTATAATAGAGGGGGCACGCTGATACCTGGCACGCTTGCAGTAACTGGAGTGGGTGTGCTTCAGTTACTGTGACTGGAGTGGGGGCAGCGCTGCATCCTAAAGTGCATCCTACAGACATTAGGCTCGATTCAAAGAGACACAAAAAAACTTCAGTTTTAGTGCCGTTGTCGTATCATTTTCAAAAGTTCCCACTCTCGTATGAATGTGCGAGCGATTCTATGCATACATTGTAAACGTTCTGTAAAGTTTCCGTCCGCTCGTATGCCAGAGTACGAGTACGAGGATGTCATTTTCCATCGAGACTTTTCTGATTCATTTTCTCAGGTAACAACGTAGCCTTTCGTTTTTGCCCTTTTCCCATCGTATCCTCACATGAATCCTTTACGTTTCCCGATAGATTCTGTTTCACTTTTACCCAAAATAATCGTCCAGACGGAATCCTTACGATCTTGCGCCTGCGCACTACCAACTTAACTCATTAAAGTGCTCGCATACATATTTGACTCCATCACTTCTACTACAATGTTTAGCGAAACCACTTAGCGCTATCCTGCAGCTTCCCTTTTGATGACTTAAAGCTCACCCTAACCACTTAGCGCTATCCTGCAGCTTCCCTTTTGATGACTTAAAGCTCACCCTAACCACTTAGCGCTATCCTGCAGCTTCCCTTTTGAACCTTTAAAGCTCACCCAAATCACTTCGCGGTTAGGTTGTTCTTCCATTTTCGGTCCCTAAAACTTACCTAAATCACTTCGCGGTTAGGTTGTTCTTCCATTTTAGGTCCCTAAAACTTACCCAAATCACTTCGCGGTTCATCGTGTTTCTGGCTAACATATCCTCAGGAAAACAAATATATTTCTGAGTTAGGGTAGCCATGCCTTCCAAAAACTTGGATAGGGCGCGGCTCAGCGTAGGCTGTGACATCCCCACGGAGAGGGCACCCAGCCTCTGGAACGAGCCGTTCGCCAAAAATTGCAGGCAGCCAAGCATCTTGGTCATACCTGAAATTGCTTGCCCCTTCCTTGTGGTGCGGGCTAACCATGGCCGCAGCTCACTATACAATTTATGGAGGGAAGCGCGATTTAGCCTGGTCAGCTCGAACAGCACAACGTCATGCATGCCATTGATGTCCATGCATCGCCGCCGGTGCAGTCTGGCCTCTGACCTCCGGACGATCTCAATGCCCATGAGCTGCAGATCCTCATGCTCCTCAAATGCAGTAGACTCGTCCATGCCTGCTAGTTCCGACGTCAAAATGGTCCCATAAGTGGATCGACAATGAAACAGATTTATTGGGTGTTGGCCCCTCGGCAATCAGCTCTCTGAATTAATCGCCAGCCCATTGCAATAACGTACGTTTTCTGAACGGTCGAAACATTTCAGATTTGGTGGAAAAAAGCTCCCGAAATAGCGAAAAAACTTCCGATTCGCTTTGGATCATCGAAAGAGCATATACGAATTTTCCCGAACGTTCGTACGAATGAAAAATGGACGAAAAAAAGCAAAAAAATGACAAACACCCACCAAAACTTTCACAGACAACTACGGAAGTCCGGATGAATGTGTCTCTGAATCAAGGCTATTGTCCAGTTTTTGTATGGTTCTTAAAACTGGAAAAATTGGGGGTTGCAAAAAAGCAAACATTTTACCTTTGAAATCTCTCCCATGGCGAAATTAAGATTACCGTGTTTTCTGCGGCAGTCATGTGGCTGCTGGTGGTCTCTTTGTCTATCCACCAGGCGGCAACCACATAACTGCATTGGCTAACTGTGGAGCTCAATTTTGCCATTTTTACATTCATTCGGCTTTGCAAGCAGGGTGGGCGGGTGGGCGTGATTGCGTTGCAACTGATCGGCACCAGGAGTCTAAAAGGCAGTACAGGTCCCTTTGGCATCCTTGTGGGGTGTTCTACTTTAAGTACTGTATGTACCACTATGTATAAAGCATTCCACCTCTACCTCTCTTTACATATACAGTTTACTGAAATAGAGTGTTACGTGCACAACACCCAACACCAGGGGTAGTAAGGCTTCTTCTTTCATACTGCTGCTCTATTGGGCTGAGCTGCATTGCGCTGTGTTGCATTTTACTTGCGTTTCGCAGGCCATAAGGCTCTTCCGGAACCTGAGGGGTCCTGTGTGGCATGTGAGTGCTGTCAGACTTACAGGCACTCTGAAGTACACAACATTCTGGACCACTATCTTTAAAGATTTTTCAGTTACTTAATTTAAAGACTACTCCCCAAATACACTAGTTCCAAAGGTATAGCACCCAATTTTCAGCAGTCACAAGCTAATTTTCCCACTTGCTCCCAGCAGTTGTAAGTGGCATATTTCAGTCCAACCAGAGCAGCCACACCAACACCTGGGTCTCTATCTTATCTCACCTGTCCTCAGTGGTTGCTCTCTAGCCATGTTTCTTCTTCTGTGGCTTCACTGACATTTACCCCCAGTCTGGTTATAACTAGTTACAAGCCAAACATCCTCTCCCTGCCAAACATTGGGGGGTCATGCTTACTATTTGGTGAAGCCAGTGTGACTTCTGGTATACATTGCGGTGTGGATTGCAACCTGCAACCAGTGCTTTTTAGCTTTTAGACACGGAAAAGTGCAAAACAAATGTTTGCCCTACATTTTCCGCCAAAAATGGCACATTTTACAGTTTAGGTACATTATTTTTTAGTGATTAAAGGATATTCTTTTAAAGTTTGGTAATAACAGCTCCCTATGGGCTATGTTGAAGATTTCACCATTTTGCACAGCCCATAGGGTTCTGTTGTTTCCAAACTTAAAAACAAATATCTTTACCTCATAGGAAGAGTGATGTACAAATGCCCCATCACAGGCACATGTCATTTTGGGGAAAAAAGGGGTAGAAAAAACATTTTTTCTTTTGCACTTTTATGTGTCTAAAAGCTAAAATGCTCACCGAGATGCAGGTTGCAGTCCACACCAGAATGCACGCCAGAAGTCACAATGGCTTCACCAAATAATTAGCATGACCACTTGTGTTTCAATATTAGCATTGAAGACACATGACCGCTCCATGTGCAGAACCTTTTAGGGGCTCTAAAGTAGTCTAGACACATTCTTTGTAATTAACTATTTTTTCTAACACTACAACGAATGACTTCCTTTGCTCAGTTCAATACGCAACAGAATTAAGTTTCCTATAACGGTGTACTTTCCTTTAGGCTAACTAGTCCCTCAAAAACTGGGGGTTCCTCCTAAGATCAGCCTGCTACATATGTTCGTATATACTTCTCGACAAAAATAAAGAGATTTTGATTCTGGACAAGAAAAAAGTGCAAATAGCAGACAGACACCATTTGACATTCAGTCATGGGAATGGGGAGGCTAATTTATTAATATAGGTTTGGGCGGCACCTGAGCACCTTGTCCGAGACTCTGCAGCACCGGGCTTATATATGCCTATGCGGTAGCGACATCTAGCGCCAGGCGGAAGCACCACAAGCTAAATATATTTATTTAAAATATACATAGAGCTCCAAGGGACGCTCAGAAAACATGATTTCAGGCACACAGAGCATTTTTTTTTGTTATAGAGTTTGGGAATTTTAAACATGGGAATTGGATAGGAACACTATAAAACATGACACAGCTTTCTCACAGCCCAAAGCAAAAGTTTGCAGCGCAACGCAAAAGTACAAAAAATTAATCCAAAAGTAATCCCAACCTGCACAGGTATCTCGTGGTACATGAACCAGCCCCCCCCCCCCCCCCCAAAAAAAAAAAATGTTAGGATAATGTTAGGATAAGGCCACACAGTGCAGGGTTAGCACCTGGTCCTATCTGGTGCTGTAGGTAACTCAGAGCTGGCACTCATCCAATCGCTGGCGCTGTTGATAGATGGGACACTACCTGCCAGTATCACAGGCACTCTGGATATTTTGACTTGATAAATACACCTTTTTCACTGGGATCTGATATTCATCTGACACTCATCTGGCACTATGTGGCCTTAGCGTTTCTTAAATAACCCCCATAATTTTTCCCACAAGGTAAGGTGTACACCTGTAGTTCACTTTATTTATGTATTGTCTATTAATTTTAAAGGTAATCATACAACATTTTCTTCCCTTTTTAGAAATGGCATGACAATTTGTAAAATCCATGTTTACTTCAAAAATAAAAGAAAGACAAAAGTTTCTATCAAAGGAAAATTCTCTACTCTCCCATCAAGTGCAGATTCATCAGGCTGTAGATCATCAGAGAGCCATTGCTGTGATGATGTATGATGTGCTCTGTCATGGCTTAGATGACAGATAATGCAAAGCACCATTACCCTGCTGATCTACCCGCGTCTGGAAGAGTCTGCCTGTAAAATCCCTTATTACAAGAAGGTGCCTTATATGATTAATTGGCAGAGCAATGGTGCATTGTGCCACAAATCTTCATAATCAGGAGCGATTGGCCAAGATATATACCTCCTTATAATCGGAAATAGATTGATATCTGTAAACGCACATCCCAGAGGAGTTTGAAGCGAATAAGACTATATTATTCCACACACATATATATATATATATATATATATATATATATATATATAGAGAGAGAGAGAGAGAGAGAGAGAGAAAGAGAGAGATAGAGAGAGAGAGAGAGAGAGAAAATATATTTGCTATGGTCGGTATATTTTATAGAAAATTAAGGAGGGACACATTTTAAGGGCATGCTTTTAATCTACCATGCTAATAATAAATCATTATTTTTACCAAATGATTTATTGCATTTGCCATTACAAAGCCCTCTCTTGCTTTCTCCCTTCATCAATAAAAATTCCACTGCTGCTGGGATGGGATTATCTTTGCAATTGCATGGCTCGGCGCAGCTACAATAAATGAAGCTTCCCTCTGATTATGTGTGTGCCTGAATAGCATGTAAATGGTATCACTATATATGTTCTCATCACCCGATTTAGAATTTCACACAGGAGCAGGGGGCATTGGGAGTTTGGGCTTGATGCGGGCCCAGATACAAGCCCTTCTGTTTGTCCATTGGCACTCTAACAGAAACTAGCTACGATGCTTTGCGATGCCTTGGTCAGCTGGAGGAACCAAAAACATTAACCCTGACAATGTCCAATTTTTGCCAATGTAAAAAAACCTTATGGCTTACATAGCCATGGACTTCAGAACGTGAAGTGCAATTTGATTCCTGTTTCCAGCAGTGGCATAACTAAATGTGGTGGGGTTCCAGTGTGAACTTTGAATGGGGGCCTTTCAGGGCTCATACAATAAAAAGATGTCCACCGTCTTCCATGAATGAGGACACTCCTAGTGCTTGCACTAGAGGTGTCGTCACTCATGGAAGCCACCAGCCATTTTTCTGTAGCCCTGGCTGGGGCCAGTTTCAGACAACGCTGCTGCCGTTGTGGCACAAAGAGGATCGGGCAAAGGGGAGTTAAAGCAGCAAGCTTCCACTGCACACTCTGTACCTCCCTCTGCCCCCCTGCCACAGCCACCCTTAAATTTTGGGTCCCCGTTGATTTCAATGACGGGGACCATCACCCTGAACCCGAACATTTTATCGAAGTTCGGCAGGCCTTGCCAAAACGGAATTTTGGGGGTTCACCCATCCCTAGTGTCTGAGACCATTGCCCTTCAGGCCCACTTCAAGAAAATCTGTCCTAAAGTTGGAAAATCCTTGGATCTTTATCTGGATGGAAACAACAGGCATATAATCCACTAATCCTTTCCAGAATTTGCTTCTGGTGATCAGATATGTCCTCCAAGAATCTAACACTAAAGGTATCATCCCAGATTTGTGGGACCATTTATGGCCTCTTAGAGGATTAACCATGTAACTTGATGAGATATCCATACTTATTTTACTTATTATTACTATTTAACTTATTTCATGTGCCTTTGTAAAACTGGTCCCCCCGAGTCTGTCTTAGACTACCATGTAGCTAATCTGGGTGGGCAGCCAAGAAGCGTTCAATGCCAAGCCAATTGCAGAGTTAATGGTTCCCTCCACTTTTAGCAGGAGCACATGGATTGAGGGGTGTATTAATTTTTTAAGGAGAGGGTAAATTATGGATTAGGGGCTAATAACTTGGGGGACTGAAATCTGACCTTATAAAGAAGAAGAAGGATTTCATCTTAAGCAGTTTGATCACCCTATTTTTATAGTGTACATTGTTTCTCTTTAAACACAAGTTACAAACAGCAGCTTGAATCTCATTACAAAGACAGCCCGCTTGGATGGTAACGTACTGGAGGCATTTAGCCGTAAAAGTTATTCTATTAACAGAGGGGAGATTGGAGGCAAAACTGAAATTTCATATCCACACAGCTGGAGTTTTCATATCATCTTAATATTTGTGTTTTTCCATCAAACCATCTGTGTTAAAATAATTATTCTCCTATTTTCTCAACGCAATCACCTAATCAGCCACTAACAGACATGGAGGACCCAACGCCAATTTTTTATGAGCTCTCAGAAAATATAACTTTTAATAGAAGGGCTTACTGTCTCTAAAGAAATATTAAATATTATCTCTGTATGTTGTTTAGCTAAAGCTGAAATAGTTGTGGCTATGATGGAAATTCTGAGCATTATATCAGTATTGCTGATTTTTATCCAGATGTTTCTTAAGTGCCCTATAGAAAATAAAACTGTATTTTCAAGCAGTACAGCCATTAATTTAGAGAAATTGTCAAACCTTTATTGACCATTGTTTTGAACCAGTCCTATCAAAGCATTATGGTCAGTGAAACATAACAGATTTATTTTTTAATTTACTGCTGGAAAGGGCTGAGCATTATACCTAGAAATGCTTTGTGCGGCATCTATCTAATTGGATTGGAAGTGCTGAAAACAGTGTGAAATTAAATGACTTTTACAACCCAATACACAGTAGCAGCTGTATTGTCATCTCTCTCATTTATGGGTTTATGATTTCTTTTTGATAGTTATTAAAGAGAATGAAGGTTTGAATTCATAAAAAATAACAACAGTACTTTCAAAGAGCATCTATTACGAAGACAATTTAATCTCTCTACAGCAAGCAATATAATATAAGAAAGATAAAGAGAAGTCTTCTTAATACTGATATTTTCCCATTTTTAGTTCCATCTAGAAATGCTTCTCCATACAACAGAGAAACAAGATTCTATGGGATACTCAGGTAGTTCCATTATAATTATGTCTCCCCACTCAAATCCTTCCAGATAGGTCTGTTGGAGTCACCCTGGTGTCTGAAATGTGCTGCAGAATCAGCTGACCTCTATCATGGGTTGTGGGATAGTCCCTTAGTCAGAAGATTTTGGAGAGTAGCCCAGTATGCAAGTAGAAACCTGGTAACTTTTGCACCCCCCTCGCTAAAATGGGCAATATTCAGGGAATACATGATCAAAGGACTGAGGGTACTCAGGGGCGCTAGAAGATTTTTTACTAATCATTTCAGCGGTAGCATGGAAAACCAAACTGCAATCATGGATATATCCAGACCCACCCCAATTTAGGATCTTTTTAGAAAAATTGCAGCAGTTCTTTGAATTCGATTGGATGGATACAGCATCCCATAAAGTTTAAAAAGTCGAATCCTTCTTTAATACCCAGGTAAGTTTTATCAATACGTTGATACCTGGGAAATTCGAGATAGGGTCTGGGACACATTTAAGGACACTGAATGGTATATTAGGAGACTTATAGAGGGTGATCCTCCAGTTGCTCCCCTACCTTCGAGATAACCAGCATATTGCCTGGGAGCTGAATTGTGTTGAAGATGTATGCATGGTGTTGCCTTTCTCTTGGTGTATGAGGATTGAGAGGCGGGAGTGGTTGGCGATGTTCAGTTGTAAACAAGACACTGGATCAGAAATACTGTCAAAACAAATGTTTATTATCTTCTGTTCGTATATGTGTAATGTGCCTATCCTCAATAAAAAGTAAAAAAAAGATTCTATAGGATATCTGATTTGCCCAAATTCTGACTCTGATCTTGGATCCTCCACATAGATTGATGAACTAAGGGCACATATCACTTGAGTATAATTAACTGTAACACAGATAACAAAGCATACCGGGACTCAGGGCATAGGCAACTCAGACTGATGGCCAAGTGTATGGCTTACTAAGGTGTGAATTGTAAACTGGTTATGGGGATCACGTGGACTAGGGCAGAGATTACTATGTAAATGGATTGAGAGTATATTTTACTGTGATAGATACATACAAATGTTGGGGGGGTATTTGAACAATATGTTCGCTGCAATAATGATAATTATTATTTATTTTCAGAGAACCATCATCTTCTGTGGCGAGTTTCAAGGTAGAAATTACAAGAGGGTAAAACCATTAATATATGCATAATAAACATGGTATCATGAATGCAATGTGACAGAAGTGTAACAAATACACATTGATGCACAAGTACATTAGGAGTGAGGACACTGCCATTGTGCTTTCCTGGGGAGCAAGAAGCACTGAAGCTGACCGATTCTGCCATTTCACCTAGGGGAGCAGCAATTTATGGCGTGGGGTGCAGAATGTTGGGGATCCCTGATCTAGAGGATAAGGGTAGAAATGAGAGGTTGGATCACAAGTAGTATGTACTAAGCATGGCAGCTAGTTACCCCAAAGGGTGACAGGATCCTGAAGTAAATTACTTAAACCAGATAGGCTTGTCTAAATAGGTGAGTTTTGAGGGCCCTTTTGAATGCTTGAGGGCTTGGAGAGTGGCACATTGTAAAGGAAGGGCATTTAAGAGAATATTACCCGCCAACCTTAACCTTATAACCTGGCAACAATGTTACATTCAGTATTAATAGAACTAAAAAAGAGCCTAATAGGCGGCAGCAAATCTGTAAGAGAATACCATAAGGTTGCATTAGTTTAGAGTATTACATTTTTTGTGACTGACTGACCTTCATTTAAGCTACAACCAATAATCAAACTCCATTAGTTTACTTATAGCAAGCCATTGCTTGCTGGGAGACATGATATGCCAAACATACCTTCTTTCTTTACTTTACCTTTCATTGAGTCCATCCAGCATTGTTCTTTCTGCTCTTTTAGTCTCTGTAGTTAGCAAATCACTTCCTCATTCATTGTCAATTACCAGCCCAGTGGCCTGGTCCTTGAATCAACCTTCAGAGTACAGAAAATGGAAACATCCCCCACTCCCTCCTCAGATGTCCTGATTGGCCCTCTTCTCTCCTCTCTCTTCTTTGTTGTGAACGTGCACAGCTATCAGCGTCTGTCTCCAGTCTTTAATCAGGCTGCCAGCAATCAACAGCTTGCCCCCACCTGCATCCCTGTATTCCAGTCTTGCCACAGGTCAGACACCAAGCAAACTCTCCCTTTCATCCAGACAAACTAGTTGCTAAGAGACTGGAGTAAATATCTTATGTCTCTCATTGCCATTATCCGGTCACATGGAGCTGACAGGTTGAAATCTCTTCCTGCAACATGTCTCTCACTGTCATGATCTGGTCACATGGAGCTGACAGGCTGCAATAGAGACTGTCCATTATGAATATGCTAAGCACAAAGTGTGCTCACATGACATCAGTGTTGCGCCACCTACTGTTTTCTTTATTAATTCTATAAATTTCCAATTCTGCAATACTTTAAAATGTAACTTAAGAACTACAGGGTCATTTCGAAAATGGATTGAAGTTTAGGACAGAGCAACATGTAGCTCGAAACAACAATCAGGCTTGCCTTTAGTATAACTTTAATACGTATGAATGTTTTAGCTAAACTGGTTTACCCTATGCCTTAGTGTTGCTGTTTGATTCTAGCTAAAGGTAAATTCTACCAGAACAAAATATAAGCTCTGGTGAGCAGGCGCAGGTGAGTATCTTTTATTGCCTATGTCGCTCATGGCTCAAAAGGGGGCATAACTTGAAACCTGCTTGATGTGGCATGGTTGGCGACATTGGTTTTCAACTGCTTATCTGTATATACAGTTTTAATTAAAAAAAGGGGGTGTCAAGGCAACGGGCTTACTTGCTTGTCTAGAATTTTTGAAGGAAGCCCCTGAAGTCAACTCATGCCTAAGAAAGGAAAATACCTTAAAACCTGTGCAAAGTGACAATATCAGTGTTGGTGGCATTTAATTTCAATCTGGTTCTGCATTTTAAGCATAAAAAGGGGCATCAAGGCTTCATTGAGTGTGCAGCATGGCTTAGTTTCCACACTAATGGGCATTGCACTGATTCTCCTGTTTTACTGCCATCTGTTGGATGATAGATACACGGCATATACATCCTAAGGCTGTGCAATGGCCGATGACCTTAATTTGGCCCCTAACTTCTGCTGCATCACTATTAATGGTATGGTGCTTTTACCAAGAGCATAGTACACCTATGGAGGTCCAATCTGCTGTCTGTCTTGTACGCTCACCCTTTTCTTCTTTTTTTATCTGATAGCAAGCAAGCAGAGAAGAAAGCCACAGTGAGCCCATATCATATTCAGCTATTCAGTTAAGCGAAACCATTATGAACATAAATATTGTGTCAGCCAAAGCACTGGCAGGCTAAGGAAATAAAAGGGCAAGTGACAAGGAGATTAAAGGGAAATTGGTTAAGTGTGCTTCACAAAGAGGAACACTAAGTTGAAAAGAAACTAGATGAAAGATCTACATGAACAGAAACGCCTGGTAAGGCTGTAATAAAAAAATGATGTCCAATTGTGTCTACATTAGAAATATGAAAAAGGAATGCAAAATAAAATGAAAATATAAAAATATTACATTACATTACATACAGAGAACAAAAGCTGTTAGCTTTTGATGTAAAATAGTGGGCAAATATACAAAAAGAAATATAAATATATATATATGGTTATAATTTAGGTACAGGTCAGCTACTACATTAATGTAGCTGATAGCAGAAAAGGTCTTTCTCTTCTGTTATCAGCTGTTCTGCACAGCTACATGTTGCTCCTTCAGCTCCTGCACACACCAGCCTGGTAATGCTGCGATAAGCGCGGGGGGAGCTCTGCGTATAAAAGCATTCGTTTGGCTCCATCTCCTTATGAGTTACACAATCAAGAGTATTTAATAAAATAACATATTTTTGTGCATCGCACAAGCTTACATAGCAGGTCAAATTGCTTAGAATTTCACGCCCACTGTATATCTTTACCAGAATGAGAATGTTTTGGAAACATGAGTATGTACAGATATACCGTATTTTTGGCCCTATAAGACACACTTATTTTTCCCAAAAAGTGTGTGTGTGGGGGGGGGGGGGGGGGGGTCCGTGTGTCTTATCGGGCCAAGGTGGGCAAAAAGATAAATAAAAAGCAAAAAGTTAACTCACCTCTCCATCGTGTTTGCTGCCCGGGAAGCGTCGGAGGCAGCCTTCTCCGCAGCGCCAGATACCCAGCCTGTTACAGTGGTGGGCGACGCTCGAGCGTCAGAGTGGAGGAAGAAGTGAGTGGACAGTACATGAAGGAGCAAATTGAACCTAAGTTCCAAGCTGGCAGCTCCAGGGAACCTGGGGAGTAAGTTTAAGGCCCAGGTGTCATCACAAATGAATTTGTGTGACTATTATCTCTGGGATTAAAGTCAATAATGCTACAGTATAGCTGCTGAGAGTGAATTGGAGCAATGCTGGGACAGTGGGAGAACCATGCTGTGAGAATACTAAATGCATTGTTGTTGTGACGCTAAATAAAGACTCTCAAAGGTGTAAAAGAATAGCTTATGTACTCTGGCAGAGAGTATATGCCCCCCTAACTTCTACAAGTGTCATGCAGGAAACACATCAGGGCCCTGAAGAACACACTACCTGCACCCCCGGTTACTGCCCAGGGCAGAAATACTTGAGGCAGGTTGCAACCTACCACCAGAGCAATCACTGACATAAAGGGCCAAATCAGCAGCTACCTGGCACTGGGGAGGGTGGCAGGGGTATGTTTTAAAGTGTAATTCTGAATTTAGAAGAACTGTGAAAACAGTTAATTAAATACACAGCAAGTAGTGGAAGTTCTAAACATAAGACGATGTCAGGGATGATTTACAGCTCTGCAGCTTTCTGTATTTCAGGATTTATGAATCAAATACATTGCAAAAAAAATGATTATGCTGAACAAAATATAAGTAAAATGCTTACAATTTATTTATACCCCTGATATCTGTTACCTGCAATGAGTGAAAACCCTTTACTCTTTAAAGTAGACCAACAACCGTGCAGGTGTGGGTATTGGTCCCGCCGAGTGGAGGCCAGATTAGGGGGTAACTCCTTGGGGATTGCCCTGCACAAAATGAGCCAGGGAAAGTACTCAAAATAACTCAAAAGAGACAACAAAAAAAATTGAGAAATACAAAAAAAAATTAATAAATACACAAATAAATAAATTAAAAATAAATGTAAAAAAAAAACTAAAAATATTTTTTTTTATGGGTGTCAGAGGCCAAATTGGAGGGAACCTTGACAGTTGCCCTACATAAAATAATAAGAGAAAACTAAAAAATTAGAGAATAGTTTTTGTTTTCTTTAATCAGATATACAGATAAACACACCAGTCTTTGCAGCGTATTCTTGTAGGCCCCAATACAGCTGCCAAAATGGTGAGGCAAGACCAAGTTGAGGCATTGATAGATTAGATGGCACACAGTGCAACAAATTCCAGTTCACCGGGGACCTGCAAAGCAAACAAAAAAAACATTGTTAATATTATTATATATAGAGTATATGGGCCTTATTTATCACGGGCTAGCGCCAGGTAGTGTCTGACGAGCGCCAGGTACCGCCAGCTATCGGCGGCTACCGACTCAAGTACGCCGGCGGCGGTCACAATGACGCATTTATCAAGCAAATTGAGGCTAGCGCCGGCGAGAGCGACGGCTAGCGCGGCATTCATCATGAAGCCGCCTGGACCGAACAGCGCCGCTGCAAATTCCTTCACAGCGCCAGGTATGAGCTGTCGCTCCCTGGCGATGTCCAATGCATTTCAATGGAGCAATCTATAATTAATCATAATTAATTGGTATCATTTTTTTTTTTTTTTTTTTTAATGTCAAAAATTCGGAGACCACTTCTGCAATGTTAGGATTTATTTTTACGTAAAAAAAAAAATTTTTAAAAAAATTTGTGCAGAATTGATCTAACAGGTCTGATATTAATGTATTCATATTACAAAATGATTCTAAAAACATGTATAATGTTACAATCAAAAAATATGGTTGTTTAGGGGTTAAAAACTAGTTAACACCCATCGCCGCCAGCGCTCTGGGGTTTAAACAAGGAATGGACAGCGACAGCAAATTCGGAGCGTGATTTGTTAATGAATATGAAGCCAGCCGTTCGCTCTGGCCATTCGTTGTCAGGCGCTCACATACAACGCTGAACCTGTGAAACAGCGACCCCTAAGCCTGTATTCAACATTACCGCACACCGACTGAGTCGCTGTCAACAAGCTAACGCCGGCCAAGCACAGCGAATACTGGCTGGCGCAGAAAAAATCACGCTACAGTCGCTCATCTGGCGCTACCTGGCGCTATTAATGAATCGGCCTCCCCATCTATAAATATATATATATATATATATATATATATATATATATAGTGCTATCGTATTCTGTGGCGCTTTGCAAACTATAAATTATAGGAGGGTAGAACACTAAACAATCTTCACCATGTCCATTGCCAAGAACCTGCAAAGCAAACAGAAAAAAACAGGTATTTGGTGTTCTGCCTTATTGTTCTCCTCTTTCGGAATGTTAAATGATTATTTGTGTTATGATTTTGCCCCTATACCTGCGGTTTACTATATATACTTACTTGGCACGCTGCTTCCAAAATAGTTGTTAATGGTTTTCCCGG
Source organism: Gastrophryne carolinensis (assembly GCA_027917425.1). NCBI lineage: Eukaryota > Metazoa > Chordata > Amphibia > Anura > Microhylidae > Gastrophryne > Gastrophryne carolinensis. The sequence continues at coordinate 374,220,288 of CM051239.1, forward strand.
CCTTTAGTAAAAACGACTCACTAAAAGTCCCAGAATTCGTCCAATGTAACAGGTAAGGTTATTAGCGGCAGAAAAGGACTCCCCAGGTGAGGACGCTAGCAAATGGACTCACAAGACTGTGATTTCCCTCTATCCGAAGAAGTTGAATTACAGCAGATGGGGTTAAATATGTCATATCTGTCTTAGCCAAGCATATTATCAGGAAGTCTCTAATCTGTACATAAAATGTACTTGATTTAGACTGATCAATCTACGCTGATTGTAAAATGTAGATCAAATGTGGCATACAATATCCCCGACTGTAGAATTTAGACCAAATGTGGAAAACAATTCCCCCTGATTGTACAATATAGATCAAATGTGCTATACCAACCTTAATTGGCCTGAGCAAGTGGATACTCCACTACTACTTTTTATTAAACATCAGTGACCCTTATGGGGCCTGAGCGAGGGTTTGCTCCAGTGTTATTTGATATTAAACTGCAATGACGGCACAGTGGCCTTTCCAAATGGGACCCCTTACCAATTTATTTGGAAAGTGTAAACACACACACTGTTGAAAATTATAACCTGTATTCTGCTTAATACTTTCCTTCCCCCTCTGTGCTCCCGCACAGGCTCTGTTAAAATTTATGCTCCTAAGTACGCTTCTGCAGCATTTAGAAATGTTCATGTTCAGCAGCAGCCTGCACCTTTCCGTACCCACTGCAGAATGCCAGTGTTATCAGCGTGAAGTGGGCCCTCTCTTTTATAAGACAGGGTTGTAGCCCTCACGTACCGGGGTGTCCGACACGTGACGGCAGGGAGCAGGTTCTTCTGGGCCCAGGTGTCCGATGTGTGTGTGTTGTGTGTAGGTAAGGGTTAGGGTTTCAGGGAAAGGTAAGTACTCACTGGTGCCGCTTGGAAAGATGTACAGCAGTCCAACTGTTGAAAGCAAGGTTCCTCTTTATTTATTCCACAAGCAAAAGGCAAAACACGGAACAAGTACATGTCTTCTAGTTACATCTCTGGTTCTGTCCAATATCAGGTACAATCATCAGCATTGCTCTTATAGAGAATAATATCCTAGGTTGGAACCTCTCCTTTCTCTCTTTCTGTTAGAGTCTGTGCTCCTGCTCCTTACAATTCAAATGGTGAATCACACGATCTACCCTGGGTTTGGGTTGGGGGCTTCCCTATATCCCTTCTGACTACCTTCCAGAACCTTCTATCACATGTTCGGCCTCGTGTCCGACATCTGATAGGATGGTTGGTAAACCCTCTGACCAATCAATAGCTTTCAGTTGTAACTATGTTACTAGTCTATCTCCTGTTATGACTAACAACCCTTCTGCCCTCTCCTTCTAGAATGTTCCCCATTCTAGTCTATGGACTAGGTTAATTAATTGTATGTTGAACACATCACCACTCCGCGGGACATTACTTTCTCCTTCAATACAAAAACACTTTTCCTCTTGATTATAACAAATCCACCTCTTGTGTGTATTTCCAACAAGGATGCTAATTGGTGACAACTCCCACCACCATCTATTAAATCACGTACCAGATACAAATGAACAACTTGCAAGATAGTTTAGATCCTCTTTAGGGTGTCATTAAGTTTAATAATTATTTCTGATTTAATTTTTATTTAACCTATCTTTCACTAATTATTATGTGTTGTAAGCGCGGTGTTTGATGAAATTAATGGTTTTATCACTAGTTCACTATATGGACTAGGTTAGCCTATGGCCTAAACCCACTACTGCCATCTAGTGTCTATTTAGATTATGGCACTTCCAATATACTTATAGAAACCATAAAAGTGAATTAATGTATGGTTAACTCTATTTAAAGGATTCTTATTAGTGAATTTAAGTGTGTCTAGTTATTACCAGGTCCCTACACAGGGTCATGTGTCCTACTTGGCTAGCACAGCAATCATTAGATTTGGGATGAACGCACGTACGAATGTCAACTTGAAATCCATGCTCGGGTTTGGGGACCCGAACTTGTAAAGTTTGGTACAAACCCGAACTTTGTGGTTCAGGTTGGCCAAACCCTCATCATCACCAAAAAAGCAATAAATGCACTCACACGAAATGAAGAGTATTTGGGAATTACAACAGAGGCATTATAGGCCAGTCACATCCTCATTCACTGAATGGCCACCTTTGCTGCCCAAAAATGAGAATGAAGTGTCTGCATCAGCAATTTTAGCCGAAATATCTCTGTGGCCCTGAGCTGAGCTTTTGCCCACTTGCTTAAACCGGACCTTCACCATGATTTATTGAAAAGCCCAAACCCTTAAAAAACGATTCCCCAGCATCTAAATTAATATATTTTAGTTTTTTAGAAACTTATTATTCTTTCCCCCACTGGGCTGCAACTCTGTTAAGGACTTTAGGATATGGGCGCCGCCATCTTGACTGAGAAGCATCACACTTACTGAGGAGAGGAGAGTGGTTTAAAGTACAGGGGGCGGGTTATAGCTGTGCTTTGCTCAGACAGAGCAGAGCTGGGGTCAGGAAAAGGTCAGCAATCCCAGAATGCACACAACACAGTCAGAATGCACTTCCTGTTTGCAGGCTGCCTGATGTTCCATGAGCCGCCATCTTGGATGTTTAAAGGCTCATAACATGCAGTAGATGCAGGTAGGATGATTTTTAATATGAGCAATCTGTATGTACAGGGTGTGGGAAACATATAAGATAGGCTCTTATTCAGAGTGAAGGACCGCTTTAAGTCAGGGTGACTGGCCACGCCTGCTCCATTTGCAAAAATAAATAGGGCGTGCCAGCCCTCGGTGCACCACCTCCCTATAATTGAATAGAGTGGATGTGCCCATGAAGGCAGCAAGGTGACCTCATGCCCTGTTTGTGAGCGGGGATGGTGTGGTTTCGATCTTCGGCAAAGGTTTCAAAATCCTGGAATAGTGTCGATCAGCCGCGCAGGATTAGTTGTAAGTATGTATCATTTGTTATTTTTGCCTAGACAGTCCCGAAAGTCCACTGCTAGTGAAACAGAAAAAACATCCAAAATGTCCAAAACTGTCTCCATTAGCAGGGGTAGTCTCCATTAGTGTGCTCAGTGTGAGATCTGAGCACACAGAGTGAGGATACAACAAGGCCCTTATTTATGAAGGAATAGCGACAGGTAGCGACTGGTGAGCGGCCGGTAATGACGAGCCCCGCCACAAGAACGCCGGCTCCCCACCACAGTCATACATTTATCAAGCCAATCCCCATTCATCATTATTCCAGCCTCAGCCAACAGCGCCAGCGTCCGACCTTGAACAGCGACAGGTATGACCTCTCGCTACCTGGCGCTCTCCAATGCATTTCAATGGAGCAATCTTTAAATATTAATAATTAATTGTTATTAATGTTTTTTTTTTTTTTTAATGTGAAAAATTCTGTGACCACTCCTGCCATTTTAGATAATTGTTTTAATGGAAAAAAAATTGTACAGAATTGATATTACAGGTCTGATATTAATGTATTCATATTACTAAATTATTTAAAATACTTTTTTTTTTTTGGTTTCCAAAAATATGGTGGTTTAGGTGTTAAAAAACTACTTTTAACACATCGCCTCCAGTGCTCTGGGGTTTAAACATGCATTTCACAGCGCGCTTGAATTTTTTGAGCGTGATTTTTTGATGAATATGGTGGAAGCCGGTCGCTCTGACCAGTCGCTCTGACCAGTCGCTATCATGCGCACCCATACATCGCGGAACCTGTCAAATAGCGACTCGTAACCTTGTATTGAACATTACGCCACACCGACTGAGTCGCTGACAACAACCGAACAACGGCCAAGCACAGCGACTACTAGAGGGCGCTGTGAAAATACCGCTACAGTCGCTCAACTGTCGCTACATATCGCTATTAATAAATCAGCCTCCAAGGCTCACCGGTCTTAATTAACCAAACCTAAAACCAAAATGGCAAAACACGTCCAAAACAGTTAAGGGGTTAAATTTTTCGACCACTGAACATTTTTCCCATGCAGCTGATTGGGTTTAGGATTGATGGAGTGGCAGGTTGCGGCCCCCAATCAGTTCCAGAAGCACTACCACGCCCTCTCTATTCATTCAATGGAGGGGGTGTACCAATGCCTGACACTCCCCCTCCATTGTACTGAAAGGAGGCATTGCCGCACCCCTGATGGTGGGGCTGCAAGCCAGACACGGAAACACTACTGATGTTTGGGTCTCAGGGGATGGAAGATGTGTGGGTCGGATCCAGCAATTAGTTCAGACTGGGACCGCTCAGCTTCGCGGGACATAAGTAACTACCCTTTTGTTTTTTTTTAAATGAGATCTGCATATAGACAGAGGGTAGTACGATTTTGCTGTGATATTTTAATAGTTTCTACTGTGCGCCACTGCTGTTTGCACTAAAGTTATTAAAGTTATTAAATTAAAGCCATAATGCAGCCAAAGCTGGCAGAGGAAATTCACCGCTTTTTAATTTAATTTTTATGGCATGGACAAAATCAAATAATTAATTATACATTTATTATTATCTTGTATCTTCCGGCAAATGCCGAAGCAGCAGAAAAACAACTCACAGTGGGCTTACTCCTCGCTATCTAGTCCACCAGAATGATAGATGCTAAGCAGATGTGGCCTCATCTGAATTGTAAATTATAATAGCGTTGCTGCCTGCAACCTTTTATAATAAAGGAAAAAAAAGCTTTCTATATTTTATTGCTTTATTGCTTATATGAGATCAAGCTGGACATTGTGCTTTTTCAATGTTTCTAAAATAACAAATGTTTAAAATTGCTCATATCCCATGCTTTTAATTTCTGGAAACTTTTCCTAAAACTTTTTGAATTTGTTCCTTTGATTCTAATTGCCTAAAAACATTACAAAAGCCAAACCTGTTGCTACCCTAAATGGATAATTATTGTCTAGCTTATAGCTCCAATGCCATCATACTATTAGGTAAATTTAGCATCAGGTGAGAAAATGTATTTTTAGGAGAGAAAGCTGCCATTAATTTTCACTGTCTACCTTTGGAGTGATTCAGCAACCAGATATAAATTTTCACCTGGCACTGAAGCACTTCCAAGGTAGACAATGAAACGGACTGGCAGTTTTCATTCCTAAAAAGTAGTAGAGTTTTCTTCCCTGTTGCTGAATCGACGCTTACATACGTATAAACCCTGCAGACATCTGCTAGTAAAAGGGATATTTAGACTATTTTCCAATTTAAAAAACAGATAAAAATCACAAGAACAGGTGCACACAAAGGCAAGGCTGGAGGCAGATTAGCAGGCTGGGAACATACACATAAGACTAAACAATCCGTCTACACCACCAGAGAGGCAAGACGCTGACCTCCAATGGCGTGGGAGGTCTAGTACTCCAAGGAGAGCCTTTTACTAAACAGATCTTCAGCAGAGCTCCTGATAATGGAGGTTACACTAGGCCCCGGGCAGTCCTGTGTTGGCCACAAACTTGGAAAAAGGAAAACAAAGGACAGATAGTAAACAGACATAAACTAGCTGGGGGCTAGTGAATGGCCTAAGCGTAGCACAAACAGAAGGTCCAGGCCCCAGTACAGACAATGAGGAGCCTGGGCCCCAGCGCTGACTATGTGTGGCATGGGCCCCAACACAGAGTACAAACAACAGGTACAGGTACACTCAAAGTGATGCAGAGCACAAAACACAGAAAATAGTTAATACCTAGCATGGAACAGGTAAGCAGGAAAAGTACAGGACAGACATTAGAAGGCAGCAGTGGTCACAAGACTGAAAGGCCACAGGGACCACTCAAGACTGGAGTATCACAGGGACTACAGGGCGACCGAACAAGACACCCAACTTAAAGAAAAACACAGGACTTTCAGAAAACCCTCCACTTACTTTCCTCCACTTCACCTTAACTCAAGCATTAAAACATTTGTTAATATGGTCAGCTATGATATTCAACACATAGACACAAAGGGCCAACCACAAACAAACTTAACACCACCACAGATACAAGCACTTAAACAACTAAAACAAAATAAAGAAATCATCATAAAACCCGCCGACAAGGGCGGCAACACAGACACACTGTACAGACATCAATACGAAAAAATGTGCAAAAAGATCCTTGACAATAGAAAGTGGTACAGGAAGTTCCCCATTACAACACTACAGGGGACAAGGACAAGGAAGCATATGAACAACTCATTAGAAACGCACAACATCACAAAATCATTGATACAATGATAACAGAATATCTCATCATACCCAGACCAGTAATCCAGACTTTCTATGCGCTGCCTAAAATCCATAAGTTCGAAACAGACCCACAAGGCAGGCCCATAGTATCGGGCATAGACTCATTAGGGTTGATTCAGAGAGACAAAAAAATACTTTCGTTTTTGTGTCGATCTGTATTTTTTTTTTTAATTTTCCCTCTCTCGTATGAGTGTACGAGTGATTCTATGCATGCATTGCAAGTAGAGATGAGCGAACTTTTGAAAAATTCGATTCGACTGATTCGCCGAATTTTCCGACAAAAATCGTTTCGACCCGAATAAATTCGCGACGAATCGCTATTAAAAACGGCTATTTCTGAGCCTCCTACAGCCTCAATAGGGTTGTAAACCATTCAGCCTTGCTGTAACACGCACAGGATGCGTGCTGGGTTAGTTAAATAATACTTTGAAGAAATATCACATGCAGATCAGAGGCATCGCTAATAGAATCGCAGAGCGGCACAATTGCAGAGAGTTGAAGTGGCATCACTATGAGGGGCAGAAGGAGCCCAAATATACACTGGAGTTGGCCTCAGGAGCCCAAAAATTGGATGAATCACACCCTGGAGTTGGCAGAAGTTGGCAGCAGCAGCAGCAGCAGGAGCCCAAATATACACTGGAGTTGGCTTCAGGAGCCCAAAAATTGGATGAATCACACCCTGGAGTTGGCAGAAGTTGGCAGCAGCAGCAGCAGGAGCCCAAATATACACTGGAGTTGGCCTCAGGAGCCCAAAAATTGGATGAATCACACCCTGGAGTTGGCAGGAGTTGACAGTAGCAGCAGCAGGAGCCCAAATATACACTGGAGTTGGCCTCAGGAGCCCAAAAATTGGATGAATCACACCCTGGAGTTGGCAGAAGTTGGCAGCAGCAGCAGCAGGAGCCCAAATATACACTGGAGTTGGCCTCAGGAGCCCAAAAATTGGATGAATCACACCCTGGAGTTGGCAGGAGTTGACACCAGCAGCAGCAGGAGCCCAAATATACACTGGAGTTGGCTTCAGGAGCCCAAAAATTGGATGAATCACACCCTGGAGTTGGCAGAAGTTGGCAGCAGCAGCAGCAGGAGCCCAAATATACACTGGAGTTGGCCTCAGGAGCCCAAAAATTGGATGAATCACACCCTGGAGTTGGCAGAAGTTGGCAGCAGCAGCAGCAGGAGCCCAAATATACACTGGAGTTGGCTTCAGGAGCCCAAAAATTGGATGAATCACACCCTGGAGTTGGCAGGAGTTGACACCAGCAGCAGCAGGAGCCCAAATATACACTGGAGTTGGCTTCAGGAGCCCAAAAATTGGATGAATCACACCCTGGAGTTGGCAGAAGTTGGCAGCAGCAGCAGCAGGAGCCCAAATATACACTGGAGTTGGCCTCAGGAGCCCAAAAATTGGATGAATCACACCCTGGAGTTGGCAGAAGTTGGCAGCAGCAGCAGCAGGAGCCCAAATATACACTGGAGTTGGCCTCAGGAGCCCAAAAATTGGATGAATCACACCCTGGAGTTGGCAGGAGTTGACAGTAGCAGCAGCAGGAGCCCAAATATACACTGGAGTTGGCCTCAGGAGCCCAAAAATTGGATGAATCACACCCTGGAGTTGGCAGAAGTTGGCAGCAGCAGCAGCAGGAGCCCAAATATACACTGGAGTTGGCCTCAGGAGCCCAAAAATTGGATGAATCACACCCTGGAGTTGGCAGAAGTTGGCAGCAGCAGCAGCAGGAGCCCAAATATACACTGGAGTTGGCCTCAGGAGCCCAAAAATTGGATGAATCACACCCTGGAGTTGGCAGGAGTTGACAGTAGCAGCAGCAGGAGCCCAAATATACACTGGAGTTGGCCTCAGGAGCCCAAAAATTGGATGAATCACACCCTGGAGTTGGCAGAAGTTGGCAGCAGCAGCAGCAGGAGCCCAAATATACACTGGAGTTGGCCTCAGGAGCCCAAAAATTGGATGAATCACACCCTGGAGTTGGCAGGAGTTGACAGTAGCAGCAGCAGGAGCCCAAATATACACTGGAGTTGGCCTCAGGAGCCCAAAAATTGGATGAATCACACCCTGGAGTTGGCAGAAGTTGGCAGCAGCAGCAGCAGGAGCCCAAATATACACTGGAGTTGGCCTCAGGAGCCCAAAAATTGGATGAATCACACCCTGGAGTTGGCAGGAGTTGACAGTAGCAGCAGCAGGAGCCCAAATATACACTGGAGTTGGCTTCAGGAGCCCAAAAATTGGATGAATCACACCCTGGAGTTGGCAGGAGTTGACAGTAGCAGCAGCAGGAGCCCAAATATACACTGGAGTTGGCCTCAGGAGCCCAAAAATTGGATGAATCACACCCTGGAGTTGGCAGAAGTTGGCAGCAGCAGCAGCAGGAGCCCAAATATACACTGGAGTTGGCCTCAGGAGCCCAAAAATTGGATGAATCACACCCTGGAGTTGGCAGGAGTTGACAGTAGCAGCAGCAGGAGCCCAAATATACACTGGAGTTGGCTTCAGGAGCCCAAAAATTGGATGAATCACACCCTGGAGTTGGCAGGAGTTGACACCAGCAGCAGCAGGAGCCCAAATATACACTGGAGTTGGCTTCAGGAGCCCAAAAATTGGATGAATCACACCCTGGAGTTGGCAGAAGTTGGCAGCAGCAGCAGCAGGAGCCCAAATATACACTGGAGTTGGCCTCAGGAGCCCAAAAATTGGATGAATCACACCCTGGAGTTGGCAGGAGTTGACAGTAGCAGCAGCAGGAGCCCAAATATACACTGGAGTTGGCCTCAGGAGCCCAAAAATTGGATGAATCACACCCTGGAGTTGGCAGAAGTTGGCAGCAGCAGCAGCAGGAGCCCAAATATACACTGGAGTTGGCCTCAGGAGCCCAAAAATTGGATGAATCACACCCTGGAGTTGGCAGAAGTTGGCAGCAGCAGCAGCAGGAGCCCAAATATACACTGGAGTTGGCCTCAGGAGCCCAAAAATTGGATGAATCACACCCTGGAGTTGGCAGAAGTTGGCAGCAGCAGCAGCAGGAGCCCAAATATACACTGGAGTTGGCCTCAGGAGCCCAAAAATTGGATGAATCACACCCTGGAGTTGGCAGAAGTTGGCAGCAGCAGCAGCAGGAGCCCAAATATACACTGGAGTTGGCTTCAGGAGCCCAAAAATTGGATGAATCACACCCTGGAGTTGGCAGGAGTTGACAGTAGCAGCAGCAGGAGCCCAAATATACACTGGAGTTGGCTTCAGGAGCCCAAAAATTGGATGAATCACACCCTGGAGTTGGCAGGAGTTGACAGCAGCAGCAGCAGGAGCCCAAATATACACTGGAGTTGGCCTCAGGAGCCCAAAAATTGGATGAATCACACCCTGGAGTTGGCAGGAGTTGACAGTAGCAGCAGCAGGAGCCCAAATATACACTGGAGTTGGCCTCAGGAGCCCAAAAATTGGATGAATCACACCCTGGAGTTGGCAGAAGTTGGCAGCAGCAGCAGCAGGAGCCCAAATATACACTGGAGTTGGCCTCAGGAGCCCAAAAATTGGATGAATCACACCCTGGAGTTGGCAGAAGTTGGCAGCAGCAGCAGCAGGAGCCCAAATATACACTGGAGTTGGCCTCAGGAGCCCAAAAATTGGATGAATCACACCCTGGAGTTGGCAGGAGTTGACAGTAGCAGCAGCAGGAGCCCAAATATACACTGGAGTTGGCCTCAGGAGCCCAAAAATTGGATGAATCACACCCTGGAGTTGGCAGAAGTTGGCAGCAGCAGCAGCAGGAGCCCAAATATACACTGGAGTTGGCCTCAGGAGCCCAAAAATTGGATGAATCACACCCTGGAGTTGGCAGGAGTTGACAGTAGCAGCAGCAGGAGCCCAAATATACACTGGAGTTGGCCTCAGGAGCCCAAAAATTGGATGAATCACACCCTGGAGTTGGCAGAAGTTGGCAGCAGCAGCAGCAGGAGCCCAAATATACACTGGAGTTGGCCTCAGGAGCCCAAAAATTGGATGAATCACACCCTGGAGTTGGCAGGAGTTGACAGTAGCAGCAGCAGGAGCCCAAATATACACTGGAGTTGGCTTCAGGAGCCCAAAAATTGGATGAATCACACCCTGGAGTTGGCAGGAGTTGACAGTAGCAGCAGCAGGAGCCCAAATATACACTGGAGTTGGCCTCAGGAGCCCAAAAATTGGATGAATCACACCCTGGAGTTGGCAGAAGTTGGCAGCAGCAGCAGCAGGAGCCCAAATATACACTGGAGTTGGCCTCAGGAGCCCAAAAATTGGATGAATCACACCCTGGAGTTGGCAGGAGTTGACAGTAGCAGCAGCAGGAGCCCAAATATACACTGGAGTTGGCTTCAGGAGCCCAAAAATTGGATGAATCACACCCTGGAGTTGGCAGGAGTTGACACCAGCAGCAGCAGGAGCCCAAATATACACTGGAGTTGGCCTCAGGAGCCCAAAAATTGGATGAATCACACCCTGGAGTTGGCAGAAGTTGGCAGCAGCAGCAGCAGCAGGAGCCCAAATATACACTGGAGTTGGCCTCAGGAGCCCAAAAATTGGATGAATCACACCCTGGAGTTGGCAGGAGTTGACACCAGCAGCAGCAGGAGCCCAAATATACACTGGAGTTGGCTTCAGGAGCCCAAAAATTGGATGAATCACACCCTGGAGTTGGCAGAAGTTGGCAGCAGCAGCAGCAGGAGCCCAAATATACACTGGAGTTGGCCTCAGGAGCCCAAAAATTGGATGAATCACACCCTGGAGTTGGCAGGAGTTGACAGTAGCAGCAGCAGGAGCCCAAATATACACTGGAGTTGGCCTCAGGAGCCCAAAAATTGGATGAATCACACCCTGGAGTTGGCAGAAGTTGGCAGCAGCAGCAGCAGGAGCCCAAATATACACTGGAGTTGGCCTCAGGAGCCCAAAAATTGGATGAATCACACCCTGGAGTTGGCAGGAGTTGACAGTAGCAGCAGCAGGAGCCCAAATATACACTGGAGTTGGCCTCAGGAGCCCAAAAATTGGATGAATCACACCCTGGAGTTGGCAGAAGTTGGCAGCAGCAGCAGCAGGAGCCCAAATATACACTGGAGTTGGCCTCAGGAGCCCAAAAATTGGATGAATCACACCCTGGAGTTGGCAGAAGTTGGCAGCAGCAGCAGCAGGAGCCCAAATATACACTGGAGTTGGCCTCAGGAGCCCAAAAATTGGATGAATCACACCCTGGAGTTGGCAGGAGTTGACAGTAGCAGCAGCAGGAGCCCAAATATACACTGGAGTTGGCTTCAGGAGCCCAAAAATTGGATGAATCACACCCTGGAGTTGGCAGGAGTTGACACCAGCAGCAGCAGGAGCCCAAATATACACTGGAGTTGGCTTCAGGAGCCCAAAAATTGGATGAATCACACCCTGGAGTTGGCAGAAGTTGGCAGCAGCAGCAGCAGGAGCCCAAATATACACTGGAGTTGGCCTCAGGAGCCCAAAAATTGGATGAATCACACCCTGGAGTTGGCAGGAGTTGACAGTAGCAGCAGCAGGAGCCCAAATATACACTGGAGTTGGCCTCAGGAGCCCAAAAATTGGATGAATCACACCCTGGAGTTGGCAGAAGTTGGCAGCAGCAGCAGCAGGAGCCCAAATATACACTGGAGTTGGCCTCAGGAGCCCAAAAATTGGATGAATCACACCCTGGAGTTGGCAGAAGTTGGCAGCAGCAGCAGCAGGAGCCCAAATATACACTGGAGTTGGCCTCAGGAGCCCAAAAATTGGATGAATCACACCCTGGAGTTGGCAGAAGTTGGCAGCAGCAGCAGCAGGAGCCCAAATATACACTGGAGTTGGCCTCAGGAGCCCAAAAATTGGATGAATCACACCCTGGAGTTGGCAGGAGTTGGCAGCAGCAGCAGCAGGAGCCCAAATATACACTGGAGTTGGCTTCAGGAGCCCAAAAATTGGATGAATCACACCCTGGAGTTGGCAGGAGTTGACAGTAGCAGCAGCAGGAGCCCAAATATACACTGGAGTTGGCTTCAGGAGCCCAAAAATTGGATGAATCACACCCTGGAGTTGGCAGGAGTTGACAGCAGCAGCAGCAGGAGCCCAAATATACACTGGAGTTGGCCTCAGGAGCCCAAAAATTGGATGAATCACACCCTGGAGTTGGCAGGAGTTGACAGTAGCAGCAGCAGGAGCCCAAATATACACTGGAGTTGGCCTCAGGAGCCCAAAAATTGGATGAATCACACCCTGGAGTTGGCAGAAGTTGGCAGCAGCAGCAGCAGGAGCCCAAATATACACTGGAGTTGGCCTCAGGAGCCCAAAAATTGGATGAATCACACCCTGGAGTTGGCAGGAGTTGACAGTAGCAGCAGCAGGAGCCCAAATATACACTGGAGTTGGCCTCAGGAGCCCAAAAATTGGATGAATCACACCCTGGAGTTGGCAGAAGTTGGCAGCAGCAGCAGCAGGAGCCCAAATATACACTGGAGTTGGCCTCAGGAGCCCAAAAATTGGATGAATCACACCCTGGAGTTGGCAGAAGTTGGCAGCAGCAGCAGCAGGAGCCCAAATATACACTGGAGTTGGCCTCAGGAGCCCAAAAATTGGATGAATCACACCCTGGAGTTGGCAGAAGTTGGCAGCAGCAGCAGCAGGAGCCCAAATATACACTGGAGTTGGCCTCAGGAGCCCAAAAATTGGATGAATCACACCCTGGAGTTGGCAGGAGTTGGCAGCAGCAGCAGCAGGAGCCCAAATATACACTGGAGTTGGCTTCAGGAGCCCAAAAATTGGATGAATCACACCCTGGAGTTGGCAGGAGTTGACAGTAGCAGCAGCAGGAACCCAAATATACACTGGAGTTGGCTTCAGGAGCCCAAAAATTGGATGAATCACACCCTGGAGTTGGCAGGAGTTGACAGCAGCAGCAGCAGGAGCCCAAATATACACTGGAGTTGGCCTCAGGAGCCCAAAAATTGGATGAATCACACCCTGGAGTTGGCAGGAGTTGACAGTAGCAGCAGCAGGAGCCCAAATATACACTGGAGTTGGCCTCAGGAGCCCAAAAATTGGATGAATCACACCCTGGAGTTGGCAGAAGTTGGCAGCAGCAGCAGCAGCAGGAGCCCAAATATACACTGGAGTTGGCCTCAGGAGCCCAAAAATTGGATGAATCACACCCTGGAGTTGGCAGGAGTTGACAGTAGCAGCAGCAGGAGCCCAAATATACACTGGAGTTGGCCTCAGGAGCCCAAAAATTGGATGAATCACACCCTGGAGTTGGCAGAAGTTGGCAGCAGCAGCAGCAGGAGCCCAAATATACACTGGAGTTGGCCTCAGGAGCCCAAAAATTGGATGAATCACACCCTGGAGTTGGCAGGAGTTGGCAGCAGCAGCAGCAGGAGCCCAAAAAATGGCCTAAAGACATAAATATGTTTTGCACCATTTGGAAAGTGTAAAACGTGGCACCATGCTGAATCTAGTCGCATGCATCAGGCATTGGTGGGTGGAAATCCTGGCTGATCCATCCCTGATTCATTTTGACAAAGGTGAGTCTCTCCACATTTTTAGTTGACAGACGAGTTCTCCTCGCCGTAACTATGGCCCCCGCCGCACTAAACACCCGCTCAGATGGCACGCTACTTGCCGGGCAGGACAGCTTTTCCAGGGCAAACTCTGCTAGTTGCGGCCACAAATCAAGTTTGGCTGCCCAGAAGTCCAGCGGATCCTCAAGGTGTGTTGGCATGGTCATGTCAAAGTATGACATGACCTGCTGGTTCAGGTCCGGCTCCAGGTCTTCCTGCTGCTCATGAGTAGCCTCACTATGCGGGTGTAGAAAGCTACTCATTAGCGACTGAAGACTGAGGCTGCTGCTGCTGATGGAGCTTCTGCTGCTGCTGCTGCCAACCCCCCCAGCGGCCATGGCAGTGGAAGGTGAGCGCAGAGGTCCCCTCGAGTCAGACCTGCGAGAGTATGGACCATGGCGCAGATAGGCATCGGCCAACTGCCTACGTAGAATGTCTTTGTAGTAGTTGAGTTTGTCCTCCCTCTCGGTGGGTTTAAAAAATGCCCCCATTTTGTGCCGGAAGCGAGGGTCCAATAAGGTGGACAGCCAGAAGTCATCCCGCCGACAGATGGAAACAATTCTGGGGTCACTACGCAAGCATGTGAGCATGCTTCGTGCCATTTGCGCAAGTGACTCGGATGGACTACCTGTCTCCATCTCCACTGCATACTGCCACGGTGTGCCCGGGTCCTCTGTCTCTCCTTCCTCAAAAACCTCTAGCTCCTCTGGCTGCTCCTGCTCCTCCTCTCCTGTCCGCTGACTAGATAAACCAGCCATTTCGCCAAGCCTAAACTGTGTTTCGCTGGGCAACTCCTCCTCCTCCTCTTCCTCCTCCTCCTCCTCCAGTTCAGCTCCAACGGGGTTCATGTGGCCGTAAGATGTAAACGCCATGTCTCCAGTGCCCTGACCAGCCATGGTTTCCAACATGTGCTGTAGTACATGAAGCAGTGGAATCACGTCGTTCATCCCGTAATCCTGCCGACTGACAAATAAAGTGGCTTCCTCAAAGGGCCTGAGCAAACGGCAGGTGTCACGTATGAGCTGCCACTGGTTGACATTGAAGTTACACAGGGGAGTCCCCCTATCTGCTTGGATCATCAGGAAATCCGTGATGGCTTTTCTCTGTTCATATAATCGGTCCAACATGTGAAGGGTGGAATTCCAACGGGTGGAAACATCGCAAATCAGACTATGTTGGGGGATACCATTCTGACGCTGTAGCTCAAGAAGGGTGTGTTTGGCGGTGTAGGAGTGGCTGAAGTGCATGCAAAGTTTCCGTGAAGTTGTTAGGATGTCCTGCAGATGGGGGGAAGACTTCAGAAACCGCTTGACAACCAGATTGAAGACGTGAGCCATGCAGGGGGCATGGGTCAGGCTTCCTTGGCGCAGCGCAGACAAAATGTTCTTCCCATTGTCGGTAACCATGATTCCCATTTTAAGTTTTCTCGGAGTAAGCCATGTTTGGATTTCCTGATGAATACATTTAAGCAGTTCCTCCCCTGTGTGACTCCGTTCGCCAAGACAAACCATGTGAAGCACTGCGTGACACCTCCGTGCCCTGCACACATGGTAGACTGGAGGGGCACTGAGACTTGAGCCTACAGTGGAGGGTGAGGAGATGGCGGAGGATGAGGAGGCCGAGTCGCACGGTGTCACAGGCCCAATGGGCAGAGAGCGCGGAGGCCGAAGCGGCGTGACCTGTCCAAGTTGCTGCTGCAAAGGGACCACATTCACCCAGTGGGCCGTAAACGACATGTACTGCCCCTGACCGTAGTTACAGCTCCAGATGTCGGCGCTGCCATGTATTTTGCTACACACCGACAGGCTCAAGGACTGGCCCACCTTCTGTTCAACAAAAGTGTGCAGCGCTGGTACTGCCTTCTTGGCAAAGAAATGACGGCTTGGGACTCTCCACCTCGGCTCGGCACAAGCCATCAGTTCTCTGAAAGGTGCAGATTCCACCACCTGAAAAGGGAGCGACTGCAGCACCAGCAACTTGGACAGGAGCACATTCAGCTTCTGCGCCGTAGGATGAGTGGGCGCATACTGCTGTCTCTTGGACATGGCTTCGCTGATGGATTGCTGGCGGGATGCATGACTTGGAGGAGGAGGAGCAGGAGCGACAGAGGATGGGTATGACGCACAGCTGCCTTCGGCTGAGGTGCTGGAGCCTTGGCTGGCAGAAATTGGGAGCTCACTTGGTGAGGAAGCAGACTGGACCACCCCTTGGGAGCCTCGGTTCTCCCAGGTCGTTTTATGGTGACGCATCATATGTTGACGCAGGGCCGTGGTGCCAACATTTGGACCCTGGCCACGCTTCACCTTTTGCCTACATATCTTGCATGTGGCCATGTTACCCTCCTGCGGATGCCTCAGGAAAAACTGCCACACTGCCGAGTAGCTACTTTTCCCACCCCCTGGCCTCACTGATTCACTGCTGCTGTTGCCAACTCCAGGAACCCCTGCTCCACTACCTCCCGATAAGGTAGACTGCCGCACAGCAGGTGCTCTACCCCGGCCCCGGCCCCGGCCGGCTCCAGCCTTTGGAATTGTGCCCCCATGCTGACTGCTACCACCTTGCTGCCTCAGCTGCTGACTCCGGGGCAACCTGCACCCCTCTTCTCCTGATGATGACGATGAAGCCCCTTCATCACCCGGCTCCCAAGTGCGATCGGCTTCATCGTCATCATCATCATCATCACCGAGTTGTGGCTGTACGTCACTGATGTTCGTGGATTCGTCAACAGTGTCTGGCGCAGGAGCTGGAACGCTCGCAGCACCCACGACACTGTCCACATCACTATTTGTCTGCCTAGCTAAAGAAGCTACCTCCATTTCTTGGCTGGGCAGTAGCTGCTGACTGTCCTCTATCTGATGGTCCTCCTCACTAAAGAGTGGAGCTGAACCCAAAGCATAGGATACGTCGCTGGGGGAGGGAACGGCGTAGGCCAGAGGCAATGGGAGGACAGGGACTGCTCTCGGGGCATGCCAACTCAGGGTTGTGTCAGAGGAACCTACCGACCCTAGACTGGGGGTCTCAGACGTAAGTTGTGATGATGTTGTTGATGAGCGCGTCAACCAATCTACCACGGCAGATGCGTTACTGGTGGAGACCCGACCGCTAGCAGATACTGGCAGATTAGGTCTCTCAGCGTGACTCCTGCTGCTACTGGCCCCCAGTCTGATGCGAGCTCTGCCTGCGGAATCTTGGCCTCTGCCACTCCTCTTTTCACTTCCAGACACTTGTCTGCCCGACATAGTCTAACTGGCGTGGTAGTAGGTGATATTTAAAAAAACCCCGGGCAGCGGTGGGTCTATATGAAACAGAATATAATGCACACCAAAAGTGAGCAGTAACACTCAGCCTCCAACAGGCCTGCTTAGTGTAAATAAGAGAGCTGCTTAGTGTAAATAAAGAGGGGTATGCTATGTTACAGAATGGGATGCCTCAACAGAAGTGCACCTGGCAGGCAGCAGTAAGCCTATGCCCAGCAAAAGTGTCTTATAATATAAATATAATAAGAGCAAATGCTTATATGGTCTTAAACAGAGGCTGCTTTAGTCACAGAATGGGATGCCCTGGGCAGGAATGGACCTGGCAGGGTCCAGTAGTGCTTTGGCCAGCAAAAGTGTCTTTATCAGGCTAATTTCAAATATGATAAGAGCAAATGCTTATATGGTCTTAAACAGAGGCTGCTGTAGTCACAGAATGGGATGCCCCGGGCAGGAATCGACCTGGCAGGGTCCAGTAGTGCTTTGGCCAGCAAAAGTGTCTTTATCAGGCCTAATTTCAAATATGATAAGAGCAAATGCTTATATGGTCTTAAACAGAGGCTGCTTTAGTCACAGAATGGGATGCCCTGGGCAGGAATGGACCTGGCAGGGTCCAGTAGTGCTTTGGCCAGCAAAAGTGTCTTTATCAGGCTAATTTCAAATATGATAAGAGCAAATGCTTATATGGTCTTAAACAGAGGCTGCTTTAGTCACAGAATGGGATGCCCTGGGCAGGAATGGACCTGGCAGGGTCCAGTAGTGCTTTGGCCAGCAAAAGTGTCTTTATCAGGCCTAATTTCAAATATGATAAGAGCAAATGCTTATATGGTCTTAAACAGAGGCTGCTTTAGTCACAGAATGGGATGCCCTGGGCAGGAATGGACCTGGCAGGGTCCAGTAGTGCTTTGGCCAGCAAAAGTGTCTTTATCAGGCTAATTTCAAATATGATAAGAGCAAATGCTTATATGGTCTTAAACAGAGGCTGCTGTAGTCACAGAATGGGATGCCCCGGGCAGGAATGGACCTGGCAGGGTCCAGTAGTGCTTTGGCCAGCAAAAGTGTCTTTATCAGGCCTAATTTCAAATATGATAAGAGCAAATGCTTATATGGTCTTAAACAGAGGCTGCTTTAGTCACAGAATGGGATGCCCCAACAGGAATCGACCTGGCAGGGTCCAGTAGTGCTTTGGCCAGCAAAAGTGTCTTTATCAGGCCTAATTTCAAATATGATAAGAGCAAATGCTTATATGGTCTTAAACAGAGGCTGCTGTAGTCACAGAATGGGATGCCCTGGGCAGGAATGGACCTGGCAGGGTCCAGTAGTGCTTTGGCCAGCAACAGTGTCTTTATCAGGCCTAATTTCAAATATGATAAGAGCAAATGCTTATATGGTCTTAAACAGAGGCTGCTTTAGTCACAGAATGGGATGCCCTGGGCAGGAATGGACCTGGCAGGGTCCAGTAGTGCTTTGGCCAGCAAAAGTGTCTTTATCAGGCTAATTTCAAATATGATAAGAGCAAATGCTTATATGGTCTTAAACAGAGGCTGCTGTAGTCACAGAATGGGATGCCCTGGGCAGGAATGGACCTGGCAGGGTCCAGTAGTGCTTTGGCCAGCAAAAGTGTCTTTATCAGGCCTAATTTCAAATATGATAAGAGCAAATGCTTATATGGTCTTAAACAGAGGCTGCTGTAGTCACAGAATGGGATGCCCCAACAGGAATCGACCTGGCAGGGTCCAGTAGTGCTTTGGCCAGCAAAAGTGTCTTTATCAGGCCTAATTTCAAATATGATAAGAGCAAATGCTTATATGGTCTTAAACAGAGGCTGCTTTAGTCACAGAATGGGATGCCCCAACAGGAATCGACCTGGCAGGGTCCAGTAGTGCTTTGGCCAGCAAAAGTGTCTTTATCAGGCCTAATTTCAAATATGATAAGAGCAAATGCTTATATGGTCTTAAACAGAGGCTGCTGTAGTCACAGAATGGGATGCCCCGGGCAGGAATGGACCTGGCAGGGTCCAGTAGTGCTTTGGCCAGCAAAAGTGTCTTTATCAGGCCTAATTTCAAATATGATAAGAGCAAATGCTTATATGGTCTTAAACAGAGGCTGCTGTAGTCACAGAATGGGATGCCCCGGGCAGGAATGGACCTGGCAGGGTCCAGTAGTGCTTTGGCCAGCAAAAGTGTCTTTATCAGGCCTAATTTCAAATATGATAAGAGCAAATGCTTATATGGTCTTAAACAGAGGCTGCTGTAGTCACAGAATGGGATGCCCTGGGCAGGAATGGACCTGGCAGGGTCCAGTAGTGCTTTGGCCAGCAAAAGTGTCTTTATCAGGCCTAATTTCAAATATGATAAGAGCAAATGCTTATATGGTCTTAAACAGAGGCTGCTTTAGTCACAGAATGGGATGCCCTGGGCAGGAATGGACCTGGCAGGGTCCAGTAGTGCTTTGGCCAGCAAAAGTGTCTTTATCAGGCTAATTTCAAATATGATAAGAGCAAATGCTTATATGGTCTTAAACAGAGGCTGCTGTAGTCACAGAATGGGATGCCCCAACAGGAATCGACCTGGCAGGGTCCAGTAGTGCTTTGGCCAGCAAAAGTGTCTTTATCAGGCCTAATTTCAAATATGATAAGAGCAAATGCTTATATGGTCTTAAACAGAGGCTGCTTTAGTCACAGAATGGGATGCCCCAACAGGAATCGACCTGGCAGGGTCCAGTAGTGCTTTGGCCAGCAAAAGTGTCTTTATCAGGCCTAATTTCAAATATGATAAGAGCAAATGCTTATATGGTCTTAAACAGAGGCTGCTGTAGTCACAGAATGGGATGCCCTGGGCAGGAATGGACCTGGCAGGGTCCAGTAGTGCTTTGGCCAGCAAAAGTGTCTTTATCAGGCCTAATTTCAAATATGATAAGAGCAAATGCTTATATGGTCTTAAACAGAGGCTGCTGTAGTCACAGAATGGGATGCCCCGGGCAGGAATGGACCTGGCAGGGTCCAGTAGTGCTTTGGCCAGCAAAAGTGTCTTTATCAGGCCTAATTTCAAATATGATAAGAGCAAATGCTTATATGGTCTTAAACAGAGGCTGCTTTAGTCACAGAATGGGATGCCCTGGGCAGGAATGGACCTGGCAGGGTCCAGTAGTGCTTTGGCCAGCAAAAGTGTCTTTATCAGGCCTAATTTCAAATATGATAAGAGCAAATGCTTATATGGTCTTAAACAGAGGCTGCTGTAGTCACAGAATGGGATGCCCTGGGCAGGAATGGACCTGGCAGGGTCCAGTAGTGCTTTGGCCAGCAAAAGTGTCTTTATCAGGCCTAATTTCAAATATGATAAGAGCAAATGCTTATATGGTCTTAAACAGAGGCTGCTTTAGTCACAGAATGGGATGCCCTGGGCAGGAATGGACCTGGCAGGGTCCAGTAGTGCTTTGGCCAGCAAAAGTGTCTTTATCAGGCTAATTTCAAATATGATAAGAGCAAATGCTTATATGGTCTTAAACAGAGGCTGCTGTAGTCACAGAATGGGATGCCCCGGGCAGGAATGGACCTGGCAGGGTCCAGTAGTGCTTTGGCCAGCAAAAGTGTCTTTATCAGGCCTAATTTCAAATATGATAAGAGCAAATGCTTATATGGTCTTAAACAGAGGCTGCTTTAGTCACAGAATGGGATGCCCTGGGCAGGAATGGACCTGGCAGGGTCCAGTAGTGCTTTGGCCAGCAAAAGTGTCTTTATCAGGCTAATTTCAAATATGATAAGAGCAAATGCTTATATGGTCTTAAACAGAGGCTGCTGTAGTCACAGAATGGGATGCCCTGGGCAGGAATGGACCTGGCAGGGTCCAGTAGTGCTTTGGCCAGCAAAAGTGTCTTTATCAGGCCTAATTTCAAATATGATAAGAGCAAATGCTTATATGGTCTTAAACAGAGGCTGCTTTAGTCACAGAATGGGATGCCCTGGGCAGGAATGGACCTGGCAGGGTCCAGTAGTGCTTTGGCCAGCAAAAGTGTCTTTATCAGGCCTAATTTCAAATATGATAAGAGCAAATGCTTATATGGTCTTAAACAGAGGCTGCTTTAGTCACAGAATGGGATGCCCTGGGCAGGAATGGACCTGGCAGGGTCCAGTAGTGCTTTGGCCAGCAAAAGTGTCTTTATCAGGCTAATTTCAAATATGATAAGAGCAAATGCTTATATGGTCTTAAACAGAGGCTGCTGTAGTCACAGAATGGGATGCCCCGGGCAGGAATGGACCTGGCAGGGTCCAGTAGTGCTTTGGCCAGCAAAAGTGTCTTTATCAGGCCTAATTTCAAATATGATAAGAGCAAATGCTTATATGGTCTTAAACAGAGGCTGCTTTAGTCACAGAATGGGATGCCCTGGGCAGGAATGGACCTGGCAGGGTCCAGTAGTGCTTTGGCCAGCAAAAGTGTCTTTATCAGGCTAATTTCAAATATGATAAGAGCAAATGCTTATATGGTCTTAAACAGAGGCTGCTGTAGTCACAGAATGGGATGCCCTGGGCAGGAATGGACCTGGCAGGGTCCAGTAGTGCTTTGGCCAGCAAAAGTGTCTTTATCAGGCCTAATTTCAAATATGATAAGAGCAAATGCTTATATGGTCTTAAACAGAGGCTGCTTTAGTCACAGAATGGGATGCCCTGGGCAGGAATGGACCTGGCAGGGTCCAGTAGTGCTTTGGCCAGCAAAAGTGTCTTTATCAGGCCTAATTTCAAATATGATAAGAGCAAATGCTTATATGGTCTTAAACAGAGGCTGCTGTAGTCACAGAATGGGATGCCCTGGGCAGGAATGGACCTGGCAGGGTCCAGTAGTGCTTTGGCCAGCAAAAGTGTCTTTATCAGGCCTAATTTCAAATATGATAAGAGCAAATGCTTATATGGTCTTAAACAGAGGCTGCTTTAGTCACAGAATGGGATGCCCTGGGCAGGAATGGACCTGGCAGGGTCCAGTAGTGCTTTGGCCAGCAAAAGTGTCTTTATCAGGCTAATTTCAAATATGATAAGAGCAAATGCTTATATGGTCTTAAACAGAGGCTGCTGTAGTCACAGAATGGGATGCCCCGGGCAGGAATGGACCTGGCAGGGTCCAGTAGTGCTTTGGCCAGCAAAAGTGTCTTTATCAGGCCTAATTTCAAATATGATAAGAGCAAATGCTTATATGGTCTTAAACAGAGGCTGCTTTAGTCACAGAATGGGATGCCCTGGGCAGGAATGGACCTGGCAGGGTCCAGTAGTGCTTTGGCCAGCAAAAGTGTCTTTATCAGGCTAATTTCAAATATGATAAGAGCAAATGCTTATATGGTCTTAAACAGAGGCTGCTGTAGTCACAGAATGGGATGCCCTGGGCAGGAATGGACCTGGCAGGGTCCAGTAGTGCTTTGGCCAGCAAAAGTGTCTTTATCAGGCCTAATTTCAAATATGATAAGAGCAAATGCTTATATGGTCTTAAACAGAGGCTGCTTTAGTCACAGAATGGGATGCCTCACAGCAGACTTAAGATCAGTTCAGTATATATGCACAGTTAGTTACTATAAGCAGCCTGAAAACGCTAACAAAGGCTGGATGAAAAAAAAAAAATCTCCCTGTCAGCCAGCTCCGTTTTTCCTACCTTTCCCTGGCTTTCTGTCTGTCTCCTGTCTGTCTCCTGCCTGTCTCCTGCCTGTCCCTGTCTGTCCCTGTCTCCAGCCTGTCTAACTGCCTCAGCTACACAGCGTTCTGTCTGTCTGTCACGAATGCAATAGAGAAATGAGGAAAAGCAAGATGGCCGCCGTTAAATACCGCTGTGTGACGTCACCGGGCTTGCTGGCTGCTGATAGGCTGCATGTGACTGCCCCAGCTTGCACTGGCGCGGGATACATGTCCAGACATGTCCCGTCCGCCATCTTAGAATGCCTGTAAATGTAAATGAATGGATGTTAAAGGAAAACTTCGAGTGATCGAATCGCGGGGAAATTCGGATTCGATCCGAATCGAATTTTTCCTGAAATTCGGATCGAATCCGGGTTCGTCCGGATCGATTCGCTCATCCCTAATTGCAAGCCTTCTGTAAAGTCTTCGTCCGTTCGCATGCCAACGAGAATGTCATTTTCCAGCTTTCGGGTTTCCGTTTTTTTTACTCATGTTACAACATAGGTTTTCGTTTTTGCCCTTTTTCCATCGTCTCCTCCCACGAATCCTTTACGTTTCCCGTTAGATTCTGTTTTCCTTTTACAATAAATAATCGTCCAGACGAAAATCCTTACGATCTTACGCCTGCGCACTACAAACTTAACTCATTTAAGTGCTCGCCTACATACTTGGTTCACTCACTTGTGCTACAATGCTTAGCTAAATCACTTCGCGCTCTCATTCTTCTTCCATTTCTCACCCCTAAAACTTACCCAAATCACTTCACGGTCATGTTCTTCTTCCATTTCTCACCCACAAAACTTACCCAAATCACTTTGCGGTCATGTTCTTCTTCCATTTCTCACCCCTAAAACTTACCCAAAGCACTTCACGCTTATGTTCTTCTTCCATTTCTCACCCCTAAAACTTACCCAAATCACTTCGCGGTCATGTTCTTCTTACATTTCTCACCCCTAAAACTTACCCAAATCATTGCGCGGTCATGTTCTTCTTCCATTTCTCACCCCTAAAACTTACCCAAATCACTTCACGATCATGTTCTTCTTCCATTTCTCACCCCTAAAACTTACCCAAATCAATTCACGGTCATGTTCTTCTTACATTTCTCACCCCTAAAACTTACCCAAATCATTGCACGGTCATGTTCTATTTCCATTTCTCACCCCTAAAACTAACCCAAAGCACTTTGCGCTTATGTTCTTCTTCCATTTCTCACCCCTAAAACTTACCAAAGTCACTTCGCGCTCATGTTCTTCTTCTATTTCTCACCCCTAAAACTAACCCAAATCACTTCGCGCTCATGTTCTTCTTCCATTTCTCACCCCTAAAATTTTCTGCATCACTTTGCGCTCATGTTCTTCTTCCATTTCTCACCCCTAAAACTTACCCAAATCACTTCGCGGTCATGTTCTTCTTCCATTTCTCACCCCTAAAACTTACCCAATTCACTTCACGGTCATGTTCTTCTTCCATTTCTCACCCCTAAAACTTACCCAAATCACTTAACGGTCATGTTCTTCTTCCATTTCTCACCCCTAAAACGTACCCAAATCAATTCGCGGTTATGTTCTTCTTCCATTTCTCACCCCTAAAACTTACCCAAAGCACTTCGCGGTCATGTTCTTCTTCCATTTCTCACCCCTAAAACTTACCCAAAGCACTTCGCGGTGATGTGAATCTTCTTCTCTAAATTTTTCTTGGCCCATTCATTTTGTGTTAATGTATTTTGAAAATGAAATGACACTGAAACATTTTTTTATGGCTTTTTTTTCAACTTTTTGGTTATAAAAATGTATAAACTTTTTTTTTTTGGTTTGTAAGAAAATTTAAAATTTTAAAATGTTTAGCATTTGTAAAAATGTAACAATTAAAAACTATATAAATAGCAATGGCAGGACCCAGAACATTAGTCTTCATCTGTGGTCCCCAACGAGTCGCGCAGCTCCTGCATGTCGGCCACCAACTGAAGGACCCTTGCACTCATTGCTGCCACTCTGGCACGTGTGGTCCCTGTATAGAGAAGAAACAAACATTATTTGTTGGCAAATACATGTTTCTCAGCTGTGGATGGAATGTTTTTTAGATGGCAAGCTAACTCATGACGCCATATGTCATTATGCTAAGTAATTAATCTAAGGAAGAGGGCATATGTCATTATGCTAAGTAATTCATCTAAGGAAGAGGGCATATGTCATTATGCTAAGTAATTAATCTAAGGAAGAGGGCATATGTCATTATGCTAATGCCATTGACTATGGCTTTAGGTATCTTGGTGATCATGTCAATTACCACATACTCAAAAGAATGACATTAAAACTTACTTCGTTGGTGGCCGACGTCTGCTTCGGGGGCCACCCTGGGTTCTGGGACCTGCCACTGCTGGGAAGTTGAGGCTGTAGAGACATGTCAAATAGGGTCACTTCTAATGTCTGAGTCAACAGTAAGCAAATGACAATTTGAATGTGTGTGTGACATCACCCACTTTCTCCATGTGCCTCCTGGGCCTGATCTGCTGCAGACTCTTCCACAGATCCTTCACCCGCTACATATTCATCTAGAAAAAGAGATTAAGGGAATCAGCTTTTGTTTAAATAGCATGTATGTGTGTGCGGTTACATTAAGAGTCACATATCAGAGGCTAAGGGCTCTGTCGCTTGGTACGACTCCCTGCCCACGCCGTGACGACCCTCCTCTGTGGAAAGGTCCAGGGGCTGGTCGGAGGCCGCTACAGAGGAGGGGTAGGACCGTCGCCCTGGAGATCCACCACCTTCACTTTGTGCTGTAGATTCATGCAGCACTGGTTGGCCTGTGCACCTCCCGGGTGCGTCGTATTCGGTACTCCATTTCCAGCACTAGAAAAGAAAAGCATTTATAAATAAAGGCCTACCTTCTGTATTAGTTACATCTACCATGCAATTGCTATGTACTTACTTGGGAAATGGAGCCCGAAAAATCGCCGCACCCGAGGCGTGTGTAGCCGTTTCAGGTCCGACCAATGCTGCATGATCTCTGTATGTGTGAAGGTGGTGTCCATCTCCTGCTGGATCCTGAAAACGATCTCCAGGGCGATGGTCCTCTTCTCAAAAGAGTTGGGCAGGTAGTCGTACCTGCGCTGAAGCATCGTCTAAAAAACACAAAATAAACATAGTTGTTAGATCAAACTGCATACAAATATCTGTCACAATTAGATCAGTTGACTAAATGACATTCCCGGACACATTTCTAGCCTCAAACTATCCTTCTAGATATTAGTGAGTTGGTTCACACATGTGCGCACTTCTGTTTGGCATGGATTTAGACAAACTTTTAAAGATAACTGTTTCTTCCTGCGATTCCTTAAGGCCTAGACATGCATTTAGATGGCAAATCAAAGTCCTTACAATACACTTACGAGCATAATCAGCTCTTCTTGTTGATGGGTGAAGATCGTGGGTGCCATCTTTCTTCTTGTTCGCAGTAGATAAGTAATGCCCAAGAAGTTTCCGGGTTTCACACGGCTGGACGAATGGCCGTATGCACGCGTACGCGAACACGTAAGCGTCATACCCAGGCATTAGTATTTAAAGGGTCCTGGACACACAGTTCATTCTCTTTGAGAGTTTCAACATGCCAGCCAAAAACAAGTCGGTAAGGCCAAACCAGAAAGGAGGCCAGCAGCAAAATTCCACAGCGGCCTGAGGAGGCTTCTTCACGGCCGACCACTCGGTCCCAAATAACAACGCTGAAGGTGCGGAAAACGCACAGCCACAGTGGCCAAGCCAAGGCGACATTACCCACCAAGTCCGCTAAACCCAAACCATCCAGCAAAGCCAAGGAGGGAGCGGCGAAGAAGAAGCCCACAACCAGGCAGGCAGGTACGCCTGCAAAAAAGGTCACTAAGAGGGTGAGAATCCCCAGCCCCCAAAAATCCCTATCCCCTCCTCCCCGGCCTACCACATCCATTCTGAAAGAACGCTCCACTGGCAAGGCCACTAGAAGCCACAGGCCCAGAAGTCCCAGCCCAGCCAGCTCAGCATCTCCAGAGCCACGTGGGAAACACACCCATGGCCATGGAAAGAGCAAGAGCCACAGGCCCAGAAGCCCCAGCCCAGCCAGCTCAGCATCTCCAGAGCCACATGGGAAACACACCCATGGCCATGGAAAGAGCAAGAGTCACAGGCCCAGAAGCCCCAACCCCCAAAGCTCAGCATCTCCAGAGCCCTGTGGGAAACACACCCATGGCCATGGAAAGAGCAAGAGCCACAGGCCCAGAAGGCCAAGCACAGCCGGCTCAGCATCTCCAGAGCCACGTGCAAGTACCTCCCAGGGGCATGGAACCACAAGTGGCAAGGGCACAAAGAGGCACAGGGCCAGAAGCAGCACACCCTCAAGCACACCCTCTCCTCCTCCGCCACATTTGCCACCAGCACAGGTGGCAAGCAACTATCCATATGCCACATCCACGCCTGCAAGTTCAGTGGCCACCCAGGCAAGGACCCCCAGTCCATTTCCAAGTCCAGCCAATTCTTTATCAAGCCACCTGTTCAACATTTCAAAGCAACAGAGCCAGCCCAGAATGTCCCCTGAATTGCCTACATCCAGAGATGAGCCCGAACAGCAAGCAGTAGGGCGGACATTGCGGTTAGGACAATTGAATGGCAGGTTTGGTGAGGCCCAAACTTTGGCATTGGCAAGTGGGCTGACCCTACATTATGACGAGCTATATGGGCGAAAATCCAAATCTACAAGCAAAATGCGAAAGAATGAAAGCTTGGAGGAGGTCACCAGACAGGTCAATGCAGCGGGGAGGAGCTTAAAGATGTGGAGCAGATCCGGCGCAAAATTTCTGACCTGAAGAATGCAGCACGGAAGAAAGAAAATAAACGGCGCAATTACAGGTACATATTTGAGTTGTGCATTTGTCTGCTTGTTGTATTGTCCACAATTTACTAAATTTGGCAACCTATATTTTTCAGCTTACAAACTGGCGGAGGCTTCCCCACAAAATTACTATTTACCCGAGCTGAGGAGATGGTGCTGGCGTTGATACATTCCGTGGCATTAGAGGGCCTCTCTGGGCGACGGGACACGGACATCCCTACCATTCCTGCAGGTTAGTAATGTTAGTGTGTATGTGAAATGTTGTAAACATGTAAAATGAGGCTCACAGGCATATATGAACACATGCCCCTAGGGAGTGGCTTGTAGGGGAGGTTACAGTTTTAGCAGGGTGTTTAATGTCTGCGGAATGTTCATTTTCCAATTTGGCAGGCCTTACACCACCTTGGACAGTATTTATGGTCACTATTAAAGTCTTTATATTAGCAAAGCACTGCCTGTTATGTGATTCTACTCAATCATATACAACACTTCCTTCTTTGTCTTTAGGCCACTTGGGTTTTAGCTGTGCTTTGGTCTCAAATACTTGATCAGGGGTCAGGGAAAGGTCTACATAGGAAGAATGCCCACCAGCATACTCTTAAGTAAAATGCTAAGCTGAGTGTGGGTCCCTAATGGCCCTTTATGGATGTGTAAATGCATGTTTGTATTATTTAAGGTGAGCAATGTATTTGTACAGGGTGAGTCATACATATAACAGATAATGACATTCATAGTGAAGGTCACCTTGGACAGTTGTGGGAGTTGGCATTCCTGCTTGGCCACGTGTTTTTTCGAAGCATATGTAGTAATCCAGATCATCAAGGGATTTTTGGGTGTTTACGTGACTTTTTATTTAAAATACAGCCCAGCTTCAAGCCTCAGCAAGTGTGGAAGCCTCATCCAGTTTGACCACGCCATCAACTTCCGTGCTGCCTAGGAGCCAGGACCAGATATATACGGTAAGTGGACTTAAACTTAACCTTTTTTGGCACTTGTCCCAACAGACCCACACACTGAAGGAAGAAATCCAGGAGATGGAGGAGGATGCCACCTTGATAGTACCTTCACAACTGACCCCCCTGGAACCTAATCTGCCACTGTTCCAACATGCTACTGCACCAAATCCTCTGCAGCAGAGTGAAGCTGGACGCATTCTGCCAGCCCATCGTGGGCAGCATGCAGAAACTGAGCCGACAGTCCCCAGTGGTAGCTCTGCTGCAGAGGATTTGCCGAGCACATCTGCGACTCTTGCTCGCCCTAGAGGTCCAGAATCTGCAGGCGCTCAAACCCGGGGATTTGGTAGACGTAGTCAGCAACGTCGACCAGTTTTCCAGGGGAGGCGAGTGCCGATCCTGGAGTCAGCGTGGCACCATGAGAGGCATTTATTTTGCCAGGTGACTCAAAGAACCACAGAGCAGCTTAGTGCACAATTAGATACATTAAATATTACATTCACCACCATGCTGACAGAATTTTGGATGGGCAACAGCCACATGGCCACCTTAACTAATAATTTCACAGCCATGCTCGAGGAAGTTAAAAATAGCAATAGACTCATGTTGGAACAGTGGCAGATTATGAATGCCACACATGCCCAGGTGATGGGCCACCTCCAAGGCCCACCACCAGGGTTTTATGGGCAACACTCATTTTAACAGCTATATGTCCTATATCTGCTCCACATCTTTCCTCTACATCCACAATGTATTGACCTGTCTGGTGAGCGCTACCAAGATTGCCTTTTTTATGGCTGTGCTTGTATGATTTGGATTTTTGCCCATATAGCTCATTAGGGTGCTGAGATACCCCACTAGCCAATGTCTGAGCTAAAGCCTCACTGAAGCTGCCACGCTGCAGGCTTGGGCCTAATGAAATTGTGTTTGGCTCATCCTGTTTGTAGGCCTGATTGGGGGACATTCTGGGCTGGCAAACTACTACCTTGAACCCTGGCAAAGATTGGACTGGACTTGCATTTGGACTGGGGGTTATTGTTTTGGTGGGCCACTGACTTACAGGCATGGATGTAGCATAGGTATGGCTGCTTTCCACCTGTGCATGTGGCAAATGTGGTCAAGCAGGAGAGGGTGTGTATGTGGCCCTATGTATTACTGGCCAAATATTGACGTGCAAATGGTTGCTCCCTATGTCTGTTTATTTTATTTGTTATTGAAACTTCGGCCTGGAGTGCATTACTTAAAAACTCCATGTGGCCAATTGCTAGGTGCCATGATATCACACTAATGTATATTTATGGTGTCCTATGTATGTACATGAAGTCTGCGAGTGCCCTTCAACTCCAATTTTTAATATTTAAATAAAAAATATTGAATGTGACTTTAGCTGTTGTTGACTAAGTTGATGCATTAATGTTTGTGTTTTTTTGAGATTACTGAAGTTTTTTCTAAACAAACATGTCCCCAAAAATATGCATGAGGCTCAGATCATGTATTTTAGTAATTAAATCATTACTATTTGATACAAAAAACAATACTAAAGCATTCACAAAGCCAAATTATAGTAAAAATAAATAATTACATGCAACAAACAAACACAGGAAAAACAAATTAGGCAAAATGTGTGTTAATCAAATTGGCCCGAACAGCTTGGCCAGAGGTACTAGGTGTGCCTCTGTGCTGGGGGGAGAGGGGGGCAGATCCACATACCGGGGGACACGCTGCATTATGACAAAGTTGTGGAGGACACAGCAGGCCAGTATGATATCGATGACCTTGTTGGGGGTCATACTGGAGTGCCCCCCGGTATGGTCCAAACACCAGAAGCGAGTTTTTAAGAGGCCAAAGGCCCTCTCCACAACGGCCCGGGTTTTGCGGTGTGCCCGATTGTAGGCGTCCTGGGCCGCATTCTGTGGCCGAAGGACGGGCATCATCAGCCAGGGAAGAAGTGGATAGCTGGAATCACCTGAAAGAATAAGAAAATACTTATATAAATTACACATTCAAAAAATAAATTTTGTGACAAATGGTAGTTCACTCTGACTAAGACCCTATCTTATATTGTAGCCACCCCCTGTACATATAGATTGCTCAGCTACAAAAAAAGCCTAACACCGTCTAATGCATGTTCTGAGCCTTTAAACATGCAAGATGGCGGATGAGTGCAGATCAGGCAGCCTGCAAACAGGAATTGGCTTAGGACTGTGCTGCTTAGCATTCTGGGATGTCTTACCATTTCAGGACCCCAGATCTGCTTTGTCTGAGCCAAGCACAGCTCTAACCCGCCCCCTGCACTTTATCCCGCTCTCCTCTGCTCAGTAAGTGTCATGCATCTGTGCAAAGATGGCGCAGACCCTATCATAAAGTCAAGAACAGAATTGCAGCTGAGTGTGGGGAAGAATAATAAGTAATTTACTAGAAAGTAGAAATATATTATTTTGAAATGCTGGGAAATCAGTTTTTAAGGGTTTGTGCATTGCTAAAGATCATGGTTAAGGTCCGGTTGAACATGTCATCAAGGGGTAAAAACAGCTATAGGTTCAGACATGGGTCATAAACTATATTCATAGGCATACATTGAAAAGTGAATTACGTTATTTGCGTCAACTTACCAAGGAGCCATCCACGTGAGAATTCTCCAGACTCAAACTGACGGTACAATCCAGATCATCGCAAGATGTACGTGTCATGGGATGAGCCTGGAATCCCGGCGAGGACACTAAGGAACCGCATGTCCGGGGCCACCACTGCTTGGACATTCAGTGAGTGGCCCATTTTGCGGTTCCTGTGAAAAAAGAAAAGAAAAGAAAAATTAGCAAGGCAAGGTAAACTACTCAAACAATAACTCCTAACACCCTCCAAAAACATGTTGGGCAATACAAATAACACTAACTAAGTACCTAAGTATGTTTTGGCCCAAAAAAGTATATGTATGTTGGATCAACTAAAGATTAAAAGACTAAATTTAAAATGAATAATTAAGGTCTACATGAAAATGTTTGGCTTTGGCCGACATTAAAAAAATTGATGAAGCTAAAGACTGTCAAATGTATCACAGGGACAATTTGCAAGGAGGGATTAATAGATATACAGTGTAAACTGTTTCACAGGGACAATTTACAAGGAGGGATTAATAGATATACAGTGTAAGCTGTTTCACGGGGACAATTTACAAGGAGGGATTATTAGATCTACATTGTAAGCTGTTTCACAGGGATAATTTACAAGGAGGGATTAATAGATATACAGTGTAAGTTGTTTCACAGGGACAATTTACAAGGAGGGATTAATAGATATACAGTGTAAGCTGTTTCACAGGGACAATTTACAAGGAGGGATTAATAGATATACAGTGTAAGCTGTTTCACAGGTACAATTTACAAGAAGGGATTAATAGATCTACATTGTAAGCTGTTTCACAGGGACAATTTACACAGAGGGATTAATAGATAGTTAAAATACAATTTTTCTAAACTATATAACAAAATGACCGATTTAACTTACCTATAGATGTACTCGTCGGCTGCAGGAGGGACCAATGCAACGTGGGTGTAATCAATCGCACCCATGACGTTGGGCATGTCGGCGATATTATAAAATGCCAGCTTAAGAGCGTTCCAGGCTACCATGTCGTCAGGAAAAAATATATATTTCTGACTAATGGTAGCCATGCCTTCCAAAAACTTGGATAGTGCGCGGCTCAGCGTAGGCTGGGAGATCCCCATGGAGAGGGCACCCAGCCTCTGGAATGAGCCGTTCGCCAAAAATTGCAGGCAGCCAAGCATCTTGGTCATACCTGAAATTGCTTGCCCCTTCCTTGTGGTGCGGGCTATCCATGGACGCAGCTTACTATACAACTTATGGAGGGAAGCGCGATTAAGTCTGGTCAGCTTGAACAGCTCAGCGTCATGCATGCGATCGATATGCATGTGTCGCTGGTGCAATCTGGCCTCGGCCCTGCTGATACACTCAATGCCCATTAGCTGGAGTTGGTGATGTTCCTCCACAAAGGCACAAAACATGTTGAAAGCGAGGTATCCGAGGTCAAAATGGTCCCGTAAGGGGATCGCAAATGAAACGGTTTTATAGGGTGGTGGTCCCTTGGCAATCAGCTCTCTGAATGAGACGCAAGCCCATAACAATAACGTAAGTTATCTGAACGAACGCAAAACATCAGATTTAGATGGGAAAATATTCCGAACTAACGCAAAGGATCCGATTTACTTTCGTTCATCAAAAGCCCATATACGCATGAGCTCGAACGAACGTGCAAATCAAAAATGCAACGAAAACACCTAAAAAAACACACACAAAAACATACACAGACAGCTACGGAAGTCCAGGCGAATGTGTCTATGAATCGAGGCTATTGACTAGAAGAGCTAGCCAATTTGTTGACGCACAACTGCAGACTTTCGTTCAGACACTACCCTTGCACATAAAAGACACCCCTCATCTACTAAGAATATTGGACGACCTGACAATACCAGTCCATTCTAATAACCTTAGATGTTGAAGCATTATATTCAAGTATACCGCACACCTTAGGACTGAGGGCGGAAAAAAATCCTTTCTAGAACAACTCGACATAAGCAAATATGAACACAAAAGCTTCATCATCAAACTACTGCAATTCATTCTATCACACGTCTTCCTGTTCAAACGAAAACTATATAACCAGATTCAGGAGACAGCAATGGGAACAACCTGCGCCCCAACCTATGCTAACCTTTATCTAATCTGGTGGGAACATAGCCTTTGGTAAAAAAAGAGTATCTAGACTGTATCATAACATGGTTAAGATACATAGACGACATCTTTATAATTTGGGAGGGTAACGAATCACAACTACAGGCCTTTGAAGACAAACTAAACACTAATGACTTAAATCTAAAATTCACCCTGGACTATCACAGAGAACAAGTTTCCTTCCTTGACCTGAAAATTTATCAAGACAGGGAAGGAAACCTTATGACAAACTTTTACCGCAAGCTGACAGCTGCAAACAACATACTCAGGGCAACAAGCGCACACCCAACGGCCCTGAAAAAGAGTATTCTCTACGGGGAATACCTAAGGGCAAGGAGAAATTGCACCACCATGACAGATTTCCAAATAGCAGCTAACGGCATCAGGGAAAGACTATCAAGTAGAGGGTATGCAAAACGATCACAAAAACTGGCATACAGAAAGGCGAGAGGCAAGGATAGACAAACACTCCTCTTCGGGTAACAAAAAGCACAAAAGGAGACCAGACAGGACAATATTCCCTTTATCCTAACCTACACCCAACAACATCAACACATAAGAAACATCATCCAGAAACACTGATACTACTAACCCATGATCCCGAACTTGCGTCAATAATCCCAAAAACACCACAACTGACTTTCAGAAGCTCTAAATCAGCCAGGGACACTCTAGTGCAGAGCCATTATACAGAACCAAAAGAGACGGCCTGCTGCGAAACACATGGGATTTATAGGTGTCAGGGGTGCAGCACCTGCAGATATATCAAACCAGGAAAGACGATAATTCTACCCAAAGGACAAACAAACACACTTAATCACTTCATCAATTGCAACACTAGCCACGTAAACTACTACCTAACTTGCACATGCCCAGAACAGAAAACTCAAGATAAGAATCTATGAACACGTTTGAGACATAAAAAACGGGACCACCACAACGCCAATAGGGAGACATTTCATAATCAAACACAAATCAGACCCAAACCAAGTATACTTCCAGGCACTCGATAGGATACACACAAACCCCAGGGGTGGGGACATAGCAAAAGTCACACTCCAATGAGAGACAAAATGGATTGCAAACTCGAATGCTACACGCTTCCTAGGATTGAATGAAACTAATAGTTATACCCCCTTCCTTTAAGAATAACCATCATTAATCTTCCAAAAAATCAACAAATGTAAACTGCTGTTTAATGTTCAATGCTTAATAATTATTGAAACTCCAAGTAATACTAATACCTTGTGACATAAAGATACCATTGAAGAAATATGTAGAATGTAATATTGAGACAATTGCAAGTTTGTATAAGCAGTGCCTGCTAACCAATCAGGCTGCAACAAAGCATCCCTACTCTAACCAACAAAATGGCGGAGACCCCCCAAAACAACAGCTCTACAAATTAATTGGGCGTTTAAAACAAACAGAATGGCGTCGCCGACAACGGCGACACATATAAACCCACAAGATGGCGGCGGCCGAATATGCGCCACATATACCACCAAAAAGATGGCGGCGCCCATCATGCCGACCGGAGGAGGCCGCTCAAAAAGGAAGTACGCTATACGCGTACTTCCGGTTCATGCTACATGAACCAATGATGGGGACAGAAAGCGTCACTGCTCCGCCCATCAAAGGAGCGGCCCAAAACAAAGGTGCCCGGCTTAAAAAGGCGCCACTAAGGGTTTCTATTCAGGGTTCAAACGCCCTCTGGATACTTTATAGTCGCATTCGGCAAGGCGCCGAAAGCCACACACCAGCTACATTAGCCGTATACCGGAATGCCAGCACTCATGACAAGGACCCTGATCTGAAGCTACCACCCAATAATCCCCCAGGAATCCCTTCCTGGAGGATGGGCACCCGGATCGGCAGGAGCCCCAGAATTACTATTCACCAGGTAAGGGATAAATTCCTACATCAAATTAATTAATTATGATACCATTAAATGCATTGCCCCTAAGGATAATTTCTATACCCCCACAGATCAAATAAGCACGGCCACCAGTTGCACCTTGAAAAGTTAGCACCTGTTTGTATATACACACAGTGAGTACTGTACAACCTTTTCCTTTTATACCTATGCAGCACTAAGAGAACAATATTACTTACCTAACCACCCTACAAAAACTTTCTCCAGGAAATAGAATACACTGAAGAAGGTTATATAGCGAAACGCGTCTGTATCAAAATCACTTGCTACAAACAAGGACATTGTACCCTCAACGGATACCTTGCTACAAACCAGGCTATTAGGAAAAGGAGTTTACAGGAAAGTAGTAGTGCTTAGGCACCTTTTTCCCTCAGAGCAATACTACAAGAATTGTTCATGAATGTTGATAAACTCAATTGTACTAACCTTTTATCATGTATTAACTTGTTATTAACCTGTATATAATTTTTTTACTGCATCACAATCATTAAAATTGTAAATACAATGATACTGACTTCTATACAATTGCCAGAGGGAGGAAATAGGTGCAGTAGCCGCTCCACAAACACCTGACCAGAGGGTATAATGCAAAACCCCCGGGCCAGAGGGAAAGGTTAACTCCAACCCCCAGAAGGTATTCTATCTGACCTAGGTCAGAGGCGCCAAAACCTCCCCAGAATTACTAGTACACTTTATTCTTCGCCTTTCCCCTGCCTTCCCCCTTTTCCCCCCACAAACTATCACAGGGAGACTGGAGGTGAGCTGCAGGATGCATTCACATAGAAATGGCAGACTGAAATTGCAAAGTCAAACAGGAGCTTATGAAGGGTAGAGCAGGAAGCTAATGGCCGAGTGTAGGAGGAATCCAAACACAGCTGGAACACAGGGAGAAGGCTGAGAAATAACACAGGCCTGTCAGAATGAGTCAGTGGCATAGCAAGCAAATGCACAGACTTAAAGCACAAAGCCAAACTACTGCCAGTTCAAAGACTGGAGATCCTTGCAGTTTTGTTAAGTAATGTTTAAGCACTAATTGATCTTTTAGGTTTCTTGCCTGCCTATATGTGACTCTAGGTTGTTTTGTGAAAAGCCTTCTTAAGATTTTTAGCAGTCAGTAGCTGTATTTAAGACTAGGAAATCGAGCCCTGATAAATATTGAACCATCTTTGTTTTCAAATAAGGGTTCCAGGATTGTCAAATGTAGGTTCCCAGACTGCTCTGCACCCTCTCAGCCTTTTGGGTGTAAAAAGAGGAGCTGGGGCATGTATTCTGGGTGACCTCCCATTAAATCAGTGTTCCTTTGGTAGGTGAGGGAGGTTACAATGTGTCCCGGATATGCCTGGCCTTTAGTCGCCTTGTACATGGGGCAAAGACATCAGCCATCCGTATTTAAAAGGATATCAACTCCTCTGATGGGAAAGCTATGCTTGTGTTCCAGTGGCTGTGGTCTCTATGCGCATATGTCACGAGGACCACGCACTCACCTGTCCTCCGGTCCCACGCCGGCTGTATTCGGCCGGCCGGCGCGCAGGCTGGGCGGCGTCCCCGGCAGGCGGCGGCTCGTCGTCCTCTGTTCCCGGCCGCTGCTCGGCTATTTCCGCCGCGAGCAGCCGCTCGGCTGTTTCCGTCGCGAGCGGCTGCTCGGGCGGCTTCCCCTTCGGCGGCGTCTGGAGCGGCCGCGCCCCTGACATCGCGGCGCGCTCCTGACGCGCAGCATCGTCTCTGTACTTATGCCCTCCGGCGGCGCTACACACAGCGCGGCCGCCGGAGGTAATTAGTTCTGGGCCAATGAGCCCAAGGTCACTCTAGGTGGAACGCCTTCTGGTTTGAATGGGGCAATCAGCCCCAGGTTCCTAGTTACACCAATCATGTCCCTCTATTACTCGGTCACTTCCTATAAAGGTGTTCCTATGGCAGTTGATCCTTGCCCGTGATAGCGTGCTGCTGGGTGCGAATTGGTGTCTGTTTCGTTACGTATCTTGCCGTGTATGACCATCCCTGATTGCTGCCTGGACCGACCTTTGCCTGTTTTTGACCACGATTCCTGCCTACTCCTCTGTACTGCGTATCTCTGATTCCCCGGTGTGACCTTTGGCTTGACCTGACCATTCTTCTATCTCAACCCTCCTGTACCGTGCCTCCTTGGATTGAATGACCTTTGCCCGTTTGACCCTACCCAGTCTCGTTCCTGGTTCGTTTGCCTTCCCCTGCATAAGTCTGCATCCTTTGTGCTAAGAAGTCCTGGGGGCAACCGTGTCCGGTGAGGCGTGTCCTGCGTCCCACAGGACCTGACAGCATAATTTCTGGTTTAGGAGATGGCACATGTGTTCCACATGTATGCATGTTGAAAAGGACGCAACCTTCACCATCTAGTGAGAACCTGTAAGGCCTAGCAGCATTCTAGGGGGGAAGCATTATCTGGCTTCCCCTTTCTTCCACCTGAACCCCCAAGGAAACAAGAAGGTAAGCATGGTGGTTATTCCACAAGGACTTTAGAGACATGAAACTATTAGGTATATTGTCACATGGTAATTCCCAGTAGCATTTCATAGTTGCATGATATGATCTTGGTCTTATGTATACAAATGTGAGTATGAACATGAGTAGTGTGGTTATATATCAGCACGAAAAAAGACATGCACTAACACTGTGTCTTCTTGCAGAAGGGGCATTGAAAAAGCTGCAAGATGAAAAATCCACCATATGATTTACAAAGGATTATATAAAAAGGTTGGCAAGGGACCCGGTAAATAAAAAACAGGATTATTCCCATACAGCCTGTAAAGGCAATAAGGACATTCTTATACCATATAAATTATGTCAACACTTTTTGGGGGTGTCTATTGTTGTTTTTATGGTGATCAAATCATGGGACTGGAAAAGAAAAGAAACCTCTGTATTGATTTTAATTCAATATAAATACCGGTAGATAGTTAGTATCTAAGAAAAAAAAACATGTACAGTTGGGTCCATAAATATTTGGACACTGACACAATTTTAGTTTTTTTACCGGTTTACTGAAACATATTCAAGTTAAAGTTATATATCAGTCCAGACTTTCAGCTTTCATTTGAGAGTATCCACATTTGAATTGGATGAAGGGTTTAGGAGTTTCAGCTCCATAACACATGCCACCCTGTTTTAAAAGGGACCAAAAGTAATTGGACAATTAACTCAAATGCTGTTTCATGGGCAAGTGTGGGCAATTCCCTAGTTATGCCAATTACTAGGGAATTGTTATTGTTATTCTCAATTAGGCAAATAAAATGCCTGGGGTTGATTTGAGGTGTGGTGCTTGCATCTGGAAGATTTTGCAGTGTAGAAAACATGTGGTCTAAGGAGCTCTCTATGCAGGTGAAACAAGCCATCCTTAAGCTGTGAAAACTGGAAAAAAACATCCAAGAAATTGCTACAATATTAGGAGTGATAAAATCTACAGTTTGGTACATCCTGGGAAAGAAAGCACTGGTGAACTCATCAAAGCAAAAAGATCTGGACGCCCATGGAAGCCAACAGTGGTGTATGATCACAGAAAAATTTCCAATCAAGTGAACACCACTCTCCAGGATGTAGGCGTATTAATATCCAAATTTACCATAAAGAGAAGACTGCATGAAAGTAAATACAGAAGGGTCACTGCACAAACACTCATAAGCCTCAAGAATAAAAAGGCTAGATTGGACTTCGCTAAAAAAAATCTAAAAAAGCCAGCAGAATTCTGGAAGATCATTCTTTTTACTGAAGAAACTACCAGAATGATGCCGAAGGCCAGTTCCAGCTCATGATCCAAAACATAGCACATCATCTGTAAAACATGGTGGAGGCCGTGTGATGGCTTGGGCATGCATGACTGCCAGTGGCACTGGGTCACTAGTGTTTATTGATGACGTGACACAGGACAGAAAAAGCCTGATGTATTCTGAGCTAATTAGAGACATACTGTGTTCTCCAATCCAGCCAAATGCAGCCAAAGTGACTGGTCAATTCATAATAAGGATGGACAATTACCCACAACATAGGCAAAGTTACCCAGGGGTTTAATAAAGCATAGAAATTGAATATTCTTGTATGAGCAAGTCAATCACCTGATCTATACACAGTTGAGCAAACATTTCACTTGTAAAAGACTAACTTCAGACAGAAGGACCCACAAACAAACAGCAACTGAAAACCACAGTAAATGCTTTGGCAGAGTATTAAAAAGGAGGAAACACAGCAATGTCTGGTGATGTTCATGAGTTGAAGAGTTCAGGTCCTTGGATAAAAACAAGGTGTTTAAACCAAGTATTAGAAATTTTATTTACAATTATTAAATGTGTCCAATTGCTTTCTGTCCCTTTAAAATCAGGGTGGTGCATGTTGAGGAGCTGAAACCCTTTTATTGTGGATACCTTCAAATGAAAGCTGACACGTTTATTATATGTCCATGTCCATTATATAACTATAACTTGAATATGTTTCAGTAAACAGGTAAAAAAAAGGAAATTTGTGTCAGTGTCTAAATATGTATGGATCTAACTGTATGTTCAGAGTGAGGTCAGGTAAAATCTTTAGTTTTACTTAGTTGTATAGTATCCCAATAGGCAGGACAAGACAATGAAGTAGACCTGCTAAAGGATATGGCCCCCCTGAACTATTTCAGACTTCTAGTCCTAGCATTGATACATGTTGCCTGTGGGACCTATCTTATACAGATCTCATTGGTATGCTGGCATCACCTGTACCAGCCCCAGAAAGAAGGAGGGGGTGTCATGGATTTCTCAATGGAGAAATCCTCTGTTAAAGAGTGACCAGAAATTCGAGAACTGTGAGACAGAGAGACTATGAATATGCAGCAAACTGTGTTTAATTGTGACAACCAGTGAACAACACACACATCAAACAGGTTGCTGTACATATATATACATGTGGAGTCAGAGTGCATACATACAAGATAGAGGTTCATATTCAAGTTCAGATTCAAGTTCAGATTCAGAAGTACAAAGAGTCCGGGTAGACAGTTCAGAAGAAAGGTGTAATGCTGATCCACTAGGTGAATGGGTGGATCAGCTTATTTAGAGCAGGAAGTCCCACAGGTGCTGATTGATTAACAACACCTCTGCAAGAGAGGGCCATCTTCTAGTGAAGCAGCATATAGCAGGGGAACTCAAGCTGTGGAGGAACTCCAGACCTGACAGGGGGTCTGTAATTTTACACTCCCCTCCACCCCCAGACCCGTGTTACAGCCACAGAAATCCAGACTGTTATCCTATCAGCAAACACAGTTCCAGAGAGGGGTCAATCAACATGCTTGGGAAAAAAATAGGTCTGCATTGGAAGATGCCGGGATGAACAGGGCACAGAAAAAGACTAGGGAATGTGCAAAAAAAAAAAAAAAATTAAGGGGATCATACCCCAAAACACCTCCACTGTCGTGTGTGTCATTGTGAAATGCTGCTGCCTTTCTACGTGTTTTTTACCAGCATGGAATAAAAGTAATATTGTACTATATCCTCCATATAAAACTTTTCTACATGTTTTTACCAGCATGGAATAAAAGTAATATTGTACTATATCCTCCATATACAACTGGAATCTATAGTTATTATGAATTTCAGGATTTGCCAGTCTCTAGGTATGTGATTCCTGCTGAGGGGAGCCATATACTTTTTGAATGTAACTTTAAAAACACAGACGAGTAAGAATAGGTTAAGCATAAAATATTGATTTTCCCAATATTTTGTTTCACACAGCAGGGCATCCCGGTTTTGGATGCCCCGAGGGAGAGAATCTATCAGCCTGGGAATCTTATAGATTCCCGGGCCGATCACGGTGGGTTTTGGTCCCTTTTAACATTCACATATGTACATAATTCAGATAACAGATAAGAACTATGAAATAAAAAAAATGGAACAGCAATAATTTAATCTGCCTTTCCTTTCCTTTTTATAAAGTTGCAACATTTTTGTAAAGGCTGTTTTTAATGAAGTTGTTTCCTAAGATTGCCCTTGTAAAATATCAGTGTGGCCCTCCAGCCTGTTTCTTTTGCTTGATCTATTTAATCTTTACATTCTCTGGTTCACTAAATGTACTTGTCAAATGGTGCTGTATTTAAAGCTAAAGGATCGATGGGGCCAGCCAGGAGGGACATATTAAACTGTAATTGTACCTACATATGAGAAAATCTGTAAAAATATTTAGGCATGTTCGCAAACCTTTTATCTTTTTTTAATCTCCATTAAGAGTTACTAACAGCTGTGATATGTAGCTTTACTTTGCCAAGTACAATAAACTATGAGCACAACAAACCCACTTGCTGTACTTTCCTACTATTATGCACAATGTATGTGACTGGATTTTATCTCATCAGTGGTTTAATGTAATCACACCAGTTTCCAGAGCCCTGGCAAGGAATTGGCACATCATAGCAAGGAGCCGGCATACAGTTTTGTGTCAAGGAATGAGCATATCATGGATGGAATGAGTATATCACGGCATGGAATGAGTATATCATGGCCTGGAATGAGTATATCATGACAAAGAATAAACATATCATCGCAAGAAATGAGCATATCATGTAATGGAATTGGCATTAAATAGAAAGTAAAGAGCGTATCATTGCAAGACATGAGCATATTATGGCAATTAATGAGCATATTATGGCAACGAATGAGCATATTATGGCAACAAATGAACATATCAATAACTGTCAAGTCCTTTTGTTGACCATTGCCATGTCTGACCACATCCGAGTGCCTTGCCCTGTTGCTGACCACTTGTATTTTGACCACATCACAGCTATTGCCTTCAGCATGAGAGGCAAACTCATCTGGATTTTATATCATTGCCAGACTGCTCTGCTATCGTAGCATGCAGCATAGTAAAGGGTTAGTTTCACCAGACCTTTAACTGACAAGATTGAGTGACTGTTTTGCCTAGATGCTCTGAGCATTTCACACTTGGACTTACTTTACATTGTTAGGAACCTGTCTAAAAAAATCGTGAACCTGACCTCCCACTTACTTACAGCACTTTTTTCAGACAAGCCTAGTTTCAAAAAACTCTAAGGCCAATGCAACCAGCTGCCAAACTTTTAGGTCATGATCACATGACCAGGGTGCAGGAGACTTTATCAACTGAGACAGCTGCTGCCCAGAGACATGGCCCACTAGAGTAAGGTCAAGTATGCAAGTGGGCGCTTTGCTTTGCCTCATTTTATCTACATGACTTTCTGTAGGTACTGTACAATTTTCAGATTGTGGGTGTAAAAGTTGTTTTAAGAAAATCAAATGGTTAATGTCTATATTTTGGG
Organism: Gastrophryne carolinensis; assembly: GCA_027917425.1. NCBI lineage: Eukaryota > Metazoa > Chordata > Amphibia > Anura > Microhylidae > Gastrophryne > Gastrophryne carolinensis. Next base: position 374,262,805 of record CM051239.1, read on the forward strand.
GATTTAGAATGTACTCTTAGCATTCATCTCTGCATTCCACTCCAGAAAATCATGTGCATGCAAGTGTCTACAAAGTCTTATTACTATTCAGTTGTTGAAGTCTACAGTGGTTATTATTACAGTTATTATTATTATTTGATTCAGCATCTGGCATCTCTCACGCATCATGACATTTTTACTCAATAATATCGTTGGCTGGAAGAGAGAGTTCCAGATGGCAGTGATGGTGAACATGCAGATTTTACATTTGTGTCTATAGCTTGACAAACAAAACAAGCTAAGCAATTTAAAGTAAAGCTATATTTTATAAAAATTTTCAAATATGTTTTATACATTTTGTAAGAAATTGAAATCTCTCATACTAATGACTGGTTAGGGGTAATGATAATATAAAACAATACAAGAATCAATCTAGGAAGTACAATCCTGGTTGGAGTGTTGATACATACTAAAACCTTACAAGGATATTTCAGCTTGTAGATAAAGAGTTTAGCGTGATTTTCTGGGGAAGAAATGTATTAGGAGTTTATCATAGTTATTAGAGTGGGCAATTTCATCTACCTATTCGCACCAATATAAGAAATATAAAAATGACCACAAAATACCCCACCAATATAGATGCTAGTATCAATCAACCATTAAATACCAAATACAGCGCAAAAATACATCCAACCAAAATATACTCAAGGTATAACAGGTATGCCAGTAAAGGGTCTACCCACCGCCTACAACACCAGGAGCCACGCGTTCCAAGGGTGTATCCCCCACTTCATCAGGCTACCTATATATTTTAGTATATTTTGGTTGGATGTATTTTTGCGCTGTATTTGGTATTTAATGGTTGATTCACAAATGGCCGGCGCGGGCATGCACCCTGGTAGAGGGATAGCGGGGATGCTGCCGTGACCACAGATCGCGAATGTGCCGTTGGACCGGGAAGCAAGGTAAGTAAACAGGGTGACCTGGGGGGTTTCACACAGTGGGGCATCCCAATTTTTGATGCCCCGGGGGTAGGGAATCAATCGGCCCAGGAATCTCATAGATTTCTGGGCCGATCACACTGGGTTTTAGTCCACTTTAAAGAGGAACAATGCCCAGGATGTTCACTGTCCTGGTTACTGGGGCTCAAGCTAAATAATTGGTGAAGCCAGTGTGACTTGCGGTGTACATTTTGGTATGGATTGCAACCTGCATCTCGGTGAGCTTTTTAGCTTTAAACCATTTAATGAATAGCCTAAACCCATAAAAAATTATTCCCCAGCATCTAAAATTAATGTATTTTAACTTTTTAATCGCTTATTTATTATTCTTTGCCCCACTGGGCTGCAACTCTGTTCAGGACTCTGGGATACTGGCCCCGCCATCTTGCCTCAGAAGCATCACATACTGAGGAGAGGAGAGGGGGTGAAAAGTACAGGGGATGGGCTATAGCTGTGCTTTTCACAGAGACAGAGCTGAGTTGGGGTCAGGAAAAGGACAGCAATCCCATAATGCAGAGCAGCATAGTCAGAAGACACTTCCTGTCTGCAGGCAGCCATCTTGAGTGTTAAAAGCCTCGAAAGCTTTTTGGTCACAAAAAAGTGCAAACATTTTTTTCTACCGTTTTCCCCCAAAATGGCCTGTACCTGTGATGGGGCATTTTTACAGGTGAGGTGCATCATATTTACAATGAGGTAAGGGTATTTGTTTTTATGTTTGGAAACAGTAGAACCCCATGGGCTAAGCAGAAAAAAATGGTGAAATCTTTAGCAAAGCCCATGGGGTGCTGTAATTTCCAAACTATTTCCAAATATATCCTTACATCACTGGAAAATGAATGTACCTACACTGTAAAAATGTGCCATTACATGTACAGATGATTTTTTGCGGAGGAAATGTAGGGCAAATACTTTTTTTTCGCACTTTTTTGTGTTATTGCTAAAATGGATGCAAGTTGCAATCCACGCTGCAATGCACACTGGAAGTCACACTGTCTTCACCAAATAGTTAGCATGACCCCCATTGTTCCTCTTCAAATAAAAATGCCCCACTTTGTGAAATTCCCCAATTCGTCATAAAAACTTACCATCAGGGCCCGAGTAGGAACTGACAGTTTCTCTTTAAATGCTTCTATAATGTCGGAGTCAATAAAATGTCAGTCGTTTACCATGCCTCATGTTCTGTATTGAGATGTGTAATTATGTCAGTCAATGCTAGAGGAAGGCATGGTGGAATTTAGTGGCATGTAAGGAGTTTTTATTTATTGGCTTGATGAATAATTCATAAGCCGTCTTATTGTTCTGTTTCCTTAATCAGATAATCTATCAATGCAGGAATTTCTGGCGCTTTTCACTTAGGTGCCTGAATAAGCAGAGTAATGAATAAACATTTTGAAAAACAGCATTGTCCACTGTGGAAGATGCATAAATCATAGGACTAATATACCAGACAAGATAGGGAAGAGTCATTGCAGAAATTCTAATACACCCAAATGTACTTTGTGTGAGAATGAGCGCGTTCACATTTTAGCTGTTTTTCTGTTGATGAAAACTATACAAAATAGCACTGCAAAGCTGAAATTACCATCATAGTACAGCACTAGAGTCACTAAAAGGTATGAGCGAGCCCAAGCTGCAAAGTTCGGGTTCGTATCAAACTTTGCGAACTTGGGTCCCAGAACGGAGCATGGACTCTAGAGCTCGTCCGAAACTGGAAGCTGAGATCGGCCAGTCGGGTGAGGGACAGCTAGGGAGAGGCACACCTTGCAACAGACCGTTTTGACCTTTGATAAACCAACTTACTTGGTACACCTTGCAATACACCCTTCTGGGCTTTGTTAAAACAACTTTGTCCCCCCTTGCATTATACCTATTTTGGGCTTTCATAAACCAACTTAGTTGTTGGCACACTTTGCATTAGACCTTTTTGGGGCTTTGTTGAAACTACTTACTTTTTGCCCCCCCCCCCCCCTACATTATACCTATTTGGGGCTTTGATAAAACTAGTTACTTGTTGGCACATCTTGCAATAGACCTTTTTGGGTTTTGATAAACCACCTTACTTTTTGGCACACTTACTGGGGGTTTGAAAATGTACTTTCCTCTGCCCACCTTCATTGCACTTACTGGGACAGGTAGCATATAAGCTTGGCCTGATTCAGAGCCTCTCTCGCACACATTCCTATCAGTGGGAGGGACGTCAAAGGACCATATTTGGTCTATTTGTCGGGTGATTCAGAGCTTTGTATTTGTGGTCAAGCTGTGCTTTTTGCAGGAAATTACGCCATGCATATGCCAAACCGAGTTTTCACCGTATAAATACGGCTCAAGGTGTCCACATGTCTGTAACTTTACAGGCTTAGCCCACCCTTGTGCAGGAGTCCTGATTTGTGGATTTTCGGACCTGTAAAAATCATAGGTTTCCGGTTCAAACTTACGCCATCTTTTTGCAAGCAGGAAAACTTGAACAGACTTTTGTTGCTAGTGAAAATACAGCCTACATCCTCTGCACCTACGATGGAGCCCCTTGACGAGTTCTGTGAAGAGTACGCTCATTTGCAGCAGAATGGGCTGGTAACCATGTACCTTTAAGAGCTTAGGCATACCCGCAGTCACCTGGATATCAATCAGATGACTGATCAGCAGGTGTTCGAATTGGCCCAACTGAACCGCCTGTACAAGCAGCCCTCTGGATGTTCAGCAATTACCCCTCAGCTTGTCTAGTGCTGAGTTTCCGCCCAACCCCCACCTTCCGGTCGTCCCGCATTTTCTCGGCCTGGACGCCATCCTTGGGTTCTGGTCCCCCCCTCCCCGTCACGTTGTGGACAATCTCCAACCATAACTGCTACAAGCCTGCAAAGCCTAAATGGTCCCGGGCTTTAGGGAGGCAGGCAATGGGGGCTGGGGGTTAAAGGAAAGTTACCCGCTAGCCACAGGTGACTTGCCAACCCCCTGAGCTATGTGAACTGGTATAGGGGCCTCATGGATCCCTTACCAGTTCACAAAGGGTTAAATGTAAAAAAAGACACCACACGGAGTAAACGTGACAATTATTCTTTTTTTTTTCTTTACTCGCCTCTGATCCTTTGCTCAAAAAGGAGTGGGGTAATCCAGAGTACCCCCACTAATATCTGTATATATATAACCGCACAACCACCAAGAGTATAGTACAATAATAACCCTTTATTGCATCTATGGGTATAATTACAATCTTGTAGGATACGCATATAATTAAAAACTATATTAAAAACAAGAGGACCCTGGGTAAGTTTGCCATGCTCTCAAAAGGGGTGTATGAATAAAATATGTATAACAAAGAGTCCCTATAAACCAGTGAACCCACAATAAAAAAAAAAATATATACAATAAAGTGCAAATGCAAAAATTGGTTGATTTATCCCGTGCTATATGCAATGCTATACAACGTTATTTGCTCAAAACTGTGCAATCTATAAATCAGTGCAAAATAGAAACAATAAAGTGTCCTGTGCTAAGTGAGGGGTAAAAGGACTCTAGCTCCTAGGTATTATCTACATAGCAACCATAAGTGAAAGTCAATGGGACTAATTAAGATGGAGTACTTCACCAAATAATTAGAGCTGCTCCCCAGGGGTCCGTAAGCGCTAGACAACGACGCGTTGCGTGATCCGGGCTGGATCACTTCCTCAGGTCGTCTCGACGACCTGAGGAAGTGATCCAGCCCGGATCACGCAACGCGTCGTTGTCTAGCGCTTACGGACCCCTGGGGAGCAGCTCTAATTATTTGGTGAAGTACTCCATCTTAATTAGTCCCATTGACTTTCACTTATGGTTGCTATGTAGATAATACCTAGGAGCTAGAGTCCTTTTACCCCTCACTTAGCACAGGACACTTTATTGTTTCTATTTTGCACTGATTTATAGATTGCACAGTTTTGAGCAAATAACGTTGTATAGCATTGCATATAGCACGGGATAAATCAACCAATTTTTGCATTTGCACTTTATTGTATATATTTTTTTATTGTGGGTTCACTGGTTTATAGGGACTCTTTGTTATACATATTTTATTCATACACCCCTTTTGAGAGCATGGCAAACTTACCCAGGGTCCTCTTGTTTTTAATATAGTTTTTAATTATATGCGTATCCTACAAGATTGTAATTATACCCATAGATGCAATAAAGGGTTATTATTGTACTATACTCTTGGTGGTTGTGCGGTTATATATATACAGATATTAGTGGGGGTACTCTGGATTACCCCACTCCTTTTTGAGCATTGTTGTCCCATTTGGGGTCTGTATGTAACCAGCACACCTTGATTTCAATAGTGGTGCGGAGTTACACAGAATTTCTGATCCTTTGCTGTCTCCCGGTGATCCTGTATCAACGGAGCTCCGGTGACAGTTGCCGGGTGATCAGTGGAGGGGGGGCTGGGGGGGCATGGATCACAGCTACTCCAACCATCACACCTCCGATCACCCGACGCTACTGGGTGTCTTGGGTCAGGTGTGGGATGACGCAGTTGATGACATCATAGAGGATGTCATCTGCTCCGCCCACAAAGGGCAGGGCTAGCGGCCGGACGATGGTGTAAGTGCATTAAGAGGGCCTATTTTGCCCCTCTCCTCACCACGGAAGGACCCAGGGGGGCAACTGGAGGCCCCCTGGGGAAGAGGAGACCTGGCGGGAGTGATAGTCGCTGCAGTTATCAGCGGTGGCCGAAGCAGGGTGACTATTCCGGGCCCTCTCCTAAAGTCAGAAGAGCCCCGGCCAGATCGATTGAGGGGTCCGGTGAGTTTTTAACTTTTATACTTTTTTTTATTATAGGTGTTTATACATGAGTCTCACATAGCTGGCAATTAACGGTAGGAGATGTGACTACGTGAGACTCATGTAGCTGGCACTAGAAGGGTTAAATATCAGGGGCCTACATAAAATATCATTTTACACTCCCTATGTACTATGGGCTTTTTTTCCAGGCACAGTGGATAGAAAGGCTCCATGGTGGAAGTCAGAAAATAGAATTTTCTCCCCCTGAAAGCTGCTTTAAAAAATTTGTGTGCAACACTTGAATTTAACTTATGTGTGTAGCCAATTAATAGCACCTGAATCACTAGAATTATTTAGCGCTCTAAAATTACACACAAATAATTTTCGAAAATCAAATGATTATTGAGTCCTTTTTCTCACAGTCGAATTGAATTAGCAAAAATGGAAAAAAAAAGTGTTTAAGGCTGTTAAATCGCGTGTGGAGTTTTGTGCAAAAAATCGAATTTTTTTCTCAAAAAAACACACGGAAATTCAAATTCAACCCTTAATGAATCAAGCCCATTGGTTTTCTTCTGGTTACACTAAACCAGAACCCTTATGTAGCTAGGAATAAATCCTATAACCAGGAAACCAGAAAAAACATTTATTATTGTGAATCCCCTAATCTGCTAAAAATTCCCAAAACACATCCAATTATTGCACTCCTCACTATTGTGAGATATTTATTTTTGCAAGTCACACCTTTCCACTCTTAAAAGTGTTTATTTACCAAAAGATATTCACCTTTTTATAGAACATTAGGAGCTTTTAGATCATTACTTTTAAATGGATTTGTTATACTTACATGAAGCAACCATATGTGTACTGCAAAACGAATGCTTCTTAATAAAACCATCTGCTATACGGCCATCTGTCTGAAAATCCGACTGCTCATAAACAAGCCCAAGAATGGAAACACTGATGTTATATTTTGCTTCTGATTTTCATTTGTTCCAGTACTCATAAGGGCTACAGCTCATGTCCGAAGAATAAAAACACACCACAAACATGCTATCTGCTGTCAGAATGTGAGGGCTTTCATGGCTGGTTAGACATTGGGAGGTACATGCAAACTGACACCCATTTCTGGACATTATGCAGCATAAGCATTATGGTCTCGGTGCCTTTACACTTCCAAAATGCCTCCAGCAGCAATTTATATGATGGAAAATGCAGACAGAGCTGACCTTTACTATTCTTTATTGAGGGCTGGCTAACTAGACTAGCGTGAATGGTCTACCAGTAGTCATAGATGAGCTGTTTTGAGTACATGCTCAAGACTAGATAGGGTTTTGTGGGGCCCAAGTCCTAAATCTTGGACCATTGATGTATGCAATAGTTTTTTTCCAACAGGTGGGTTAGTAGTTGTTGTGCCTCAGGTATACTTGCATGCATGTGATTTTTGCGGAACTCTCCCTGGCAGCCGCACTGAAGACAGCTTCTGTGCTAGATAGACCCAAAGAGTAATAGAAGTATGAAATGGTAAGTAGCACACCAACCAGTGGAAAGCTGACTAGCCTCTGACCAGTGATGGACTGGGGCCAAAAATCAGCCTGGAAGTTTACCCCCCATAAAGTGCCTCCTAGCCAGTCAACAAGTGCATTCTGGTGAAGGAAGCTATAGCACGGCAGATCAAGGAAAGGATCTACTCAAAGGCAAAACAAATAACGGAGGACCCAACACACCCAGGGCAGGAAGCTATAGCACGGCAGATCAAGGAAAGGATCTACTCAAAGACAAAAAAAATAACGGAGGACCCAACACACCCAGTGCATTCTTTTTTCAAACTCTTGCCCTCTGGCCGCAGGTACCTGGCACTTTCGACAAGAACCTCCAGGTACAAAAATTGTTTTTTTCCTCTAGCCGTTAAGGCTCTTAATAAACACTAGGGATGAGCGAATCGATCCGGACGAACCCAGATTCGATCCGAATTTCATGAAAAATTCGATTCGGATCGAATCCGAATTTCCCCGCGATTCGATCGCTCGAAGTTTTCCTTTAACATCCATTCATTTACATACAGGCATTCTAAGATGGCGGACGGGACATGTCTGGACATCTACCCCGCGCTAGTGCAAGCTGGGGCAGTCACATGCAGCCTATCAGCAGCCAGCAAGCCCGGTGACGTCACAGCGCTATTTAAGTCGGCCATCTTGCTTTTCCTTCCTCATTTCTCTATTGCATTCGTGAGAGACAGAACGCTGTAGTGAGGGAGAGGCAGTTAGACAGGCAGGGACAGACAGGGACAGGCTGGAGACAGGCAGGAGACAGGCAGGAGACAGACAGAAAGTCAGCGAAAAACAGGGAAAGTTAGGAAAAATCGGAGGCAGTCACAGGGAGATTTTTTTTTTTTCATCCAGCCTGAGTGTTACTGGCTGGCTGACAGGCTTTGTTAGCGTTTTCAGGCTGCTTATACTAACTAACTGTGCATATATACTGAACTGATCTTAAGTCTGCTGTGAGGCATCCCATTCTGTGACTACACCAGCCTCTATTTAAGACCATATAACCATTTGCACATATTCTAATTGAAATTAGGCCTGATAAAGACACTTTTGCTGTGCATAGCACTACTGGTCCCTGCCAGGTGCACTCCTGTTTGGGGCATCCCATTCTGTGACTACAGCAGCCTCTATTTAAGACCATATAACCATTTGCATTTATTCTAATTGAAATTAGGCCTGATAAAGACACTTTTGCTGTGCATAGCACTACTGCCTGCCAGGTGCACTCCTGTTGTGGCATCCCATTCTGTGACTACACCAGCCTCTATTTAAGACCATATAACCATTTGCACTTATTCTAATTGAAATTAGGCCTCATAAAGACACTTTTGCTGTGCATAGCACTACTGCCTGCCAGGTGCACTCCTGTTTGGGGCATCCCATTCTGTAACTACAGCAGCCTCTATTTAAGACCATATAACCATTTGCACTTATTCTAATTGAAATTAGGCCTGATAAAGACACTTTTGCTGTGCATAGCACTACTGGTCCCTGCCAGGTGCACTCCTGTTTGGGGCATCCCATTCTGTGACTACAGCAGCCTCTATTTAAGACCATATAACCGTTTGCACTTATTCTAATTGAAATTAGGCCTGATAAAGACACTTTTGCTGTGCATAGCACTACTGGTCCCAGGTGCACTCCTGTTTGGGGCATCCCATTCTGTGACTACAGCAGCCTCTATTTAAGACCATAACCATTTGCACCTATTATAATTGAAATTAGGCCTGATAAAGACACTTTTGCTGTGCATAGCACTACTGCCTGCCAGGTGCACTCCTGTTTGGGGCATCCCATTCTGTGACTACAGCAGCCTCTATTTAAGACCATATAAACATTTGCACTTATTCTAATTGAAATTAGGCCTGATAAAGACACTTTTGCTGTGCATATTCTTACTGCTGCCTGCCAGGTGCACTCATGTTGTGGCATCCCATTCTGTGACTACACCAGCCTCTATTTAAGACCATAACCATTTGCACCTATTCTAATTGAAATTAGGCCTGATAAAGACACTTTTGCTGTGCATGCTACTACTGGTCCCAGGTGCACTCCTGTTGTGGCATCCCATTCTGTGACTACACCAGCCTCTATTTAAGAACATAACCATTTGCACTTATTCTAATTGAAATTAGGCCTGATAAAGACTCTTTTGCTGTGCATGCTACTACTGGTCCCAGGTGCACTCCTGTTGTGGCATCCCATTCTGTGACTACACCAGCCTCTATTTAAGACCATAACCATTTGCACTTATTCTAATTGAAATTAGGCCTGATAAAGACACTTTTGCTGTGCATAGCACTACTGCCTGCCAGGTGCACTCCTGTTTGGGGCATCCCATTCTGTGACTACAGCAGCCTCTATTTAAGACCATATAACCATTTGCACTTATTCTAATTGAAATTAGGCCTGATAAAGACTCTTTTGCTGTGCATGCTACTACTGGTCCCAGGTGCACTCCTGTTGTGGCATCCCATTCTGTGACTACACCAGCCTCTATTTAAGACCATAACCATTTGCACTTATTCTAATTGAAATTAGGCCTGATAAAGACACTTTTGCTGTGCATATTCTTACTGCTGCCTGCCAGGTGCACTCCTGTTGTGGCATCCCATTCTGTGACTACACCAGCCTCTATTTAAGACCATAACCATTTGCACTTATTCTAATTGAAATTAGGCCTGATAAAGACACTTTTGCTGTGCATGCTACTACTGGTCCCAGGTGCACTCCTGTTGTGGCATCCCATTCTGTGACTACACCAGCCTCTATTTAAGACCATAACCATTTGCACTTATTCTAATTGAAATTAGGCCTGATAAAGACACTTTTGCTGTGCATAGCACTACTGCCTGCCAGGTGCACTCCTGTTTGCGGCATCCCATTCTGTGACTACAGCAGCCTCTATTTAAGACCATATAACCATTTGCACTTATTCTAATTGAAATTAGGCCTGATAAAGACACTTTTGCTGTGCATAGCACTACTGCCTGCCAGGTGCACTCCTGTTGTGGCATCCCATTCTGTGACTACACCAGCCTCTATTTAAGACCATAACCATTTGCACTTATTCTAATTGAAATTAGGCCTGATAAAGACACTTTTGCTGTGCATGCTACTACTGGTCCCAGGTGCACTCCTGTTGTGGCATCCCATTCTGTGACTACACCAGCCTCTATTTAAGACCATAACCATTTGCACTTATTCTAATTGAAATTAGGCCTGATAAAGACACTTTTGCTGTGCATAGCACTACTGCCTGCCAGGTGCACTCCTGTTTGGGGCATCCCATTCTGTGACTACAGCAGCCTCTATTTAAGACCATATAACCATTTGCACTTATTCTAATTGAAATTAGGCCTGATAAAGACACTTTTGCTGTGCATAGGACTACTGCCTGCCAGGTGCACTCCTGTTGTGGCATCCCATTCTGTGACTACACCAGCCTCTATTTAAGACCATATAACCATTTGCACTTATTATAATTGAAATTAGGCCTGATAAAGACACTTTTGCTGTGCATAGCACTACTGGTTCCTGCCAGGTGCACTCCTGTTTGGGGCATCCCATTCTGTGACTACAGCAGCCTCTATTTAAGACCATAACCATTTGCACCTATTATAATTGAAATTAGGCCTGATAAAGACACTTTTGCTGTGCATAGCACTACTGGTCCCTGCCAGGTGCACTCCTGTTTGGGGCATCCCATTCTGTGACTACAGCAGCCTCTATTTAAGACCATAACCATTTGCACCTATTATAATTGAAATTAGGCCTGATGAAGACACTTTTGCTGTGCATAGCACTACTGCCTGCCAGGTGCACTCCTGTTTGGGGCATCCCATTCTGTGACTACAGCAGCCTCTATTTAAGACCATATAACCATTTGCACTTATTCTAATTGAAATTAGGCCTGATAAAGATACTTTTGCTGTGCATATTCTTACTGCTGCCTGCCAGATGCACTCCTGTTGGGGCATCCCATTCTGTGACTACACCAGCCTCTATTTAAGAACATAACCATTTGCACTTATTCTAATTGAAATTAGGCCTGATAAAGACTCTTTTGCTGTGCATGCTACTACTGGTCCTAGGTGCACTCCTGTTGTGGCATCCCATTCTGTGACTATACCAGCCTCTATTTAAGACCATATAACCATTTGCACTTATTCTAATTGAAATTAGGCCTGATAAAGACACTTTTGCTGTGCATAGCACTACTGGTCCCTGCCAGGTGCACTCCTGTTGTGGCATCCCATTCTGTGACTACACCAGCCTCTATTTAAGACCATAACCATTTGCACTTATTCTAACTGAAATTAGGCCTGATAAAGACACTTTTGCTGTGCATGCTACTACTGGTCTCAGGTGCACTCCTGTTGTGGCATTCCATTCTGTGACTACACCAGCCTCTATTTAAGAACATAACCATTTGCACTTATTCTAATTGAAATTAGGCCTGATAAAGACTCTTTTGCTGTGCATGCTACTACTGGTCCCAGGTGCACTCCTGTTGTGGCATCCCATTCTGTGACTACACCAGCCTCTATTTAAGACCATAACCATTTGCACTTATTCTAATTTAAATTAGGCCTGATGAAGACACTTTTGCTGTGCATAGCACTACTGCCTGCCAGGTGCACTCATGTTTGGGGCATCCCATTCTGTGACTACAGCAGCCTCTATTTAAGACCATATAACCATTTGCACTTATTCTAATTGAAATTAGGCCTGATAAAGACACTTTTGCTGTTCATATTCTTACTGCTGCCTGCCAGGTGCACTCCTGTTTGGGGCATCCCATTCTGTGACTACAGCAGCCTCGATTTAAGACCATAACCATTTGCACCTATTATAATTGAAATTAGGCCTGATAAAGACACTTTTGCTGTGCATAGCACTACTGGTCCCTGCCAGGTGCACTCCTGTTTGGGGCATCCCATTCTGTGACTACAGCAGCCTCTATTTAAGACCATAACCATTTGCACCTATTATAATTGAAATTAGGCCTGATAAAGACACTTTTGCTGTGCATATTCTTACTGCTGCCTGCCAGGTGCACTCCTGTTGTGGCATCCCATTCTGTGACTACACCAGCCTCTATTTAAGACCATAACCATTTGCACTTATTCTAATTGAAATTAGGCCTGATAAAGACAATTTTGCTGTGCATGCTACTACTGGTCCCAGGTGCACTCCTGTTGTGGCATCCCATTCCGTGACTACACCAGCCTCTATTTAAGACCATAACCATTTGCACCTATTATAATTGAAATTAGGCCTGATAAAGACACTTTTGCTGTGCATAGCACTACTGGTCCCTGCCAGGTGCACTCCTGTTTGGGGCATCCCATTCTGTGACTACAGCAGCCTCTATTTAAGACCATAACCATTTGCACCTATTATAATTGAAATTAGGCCTGATAAAGACACTTTTGCTGTGCATATTCTTACTGCTGCCTGCCAGGTGCACTCCTGTTGTGGCATCCCATTCTGTGACTACACCAGCCTCTATTTAAGACCATAACCATTTGCACTTATTCTAATTGAAATTAGGCCTGATAAAGACACTTTTGCTGTGCATGCTACTACTGGTCCCAGGTGCACTCCTGTTGTGACATCCCATTCTGTGACTACACCAGCCTCTATTTAAGAACATAACCATTTGCACTTATTCTAATTGAAATTAGGCCTGATAAAGACTCTTTTGCTGTGCATGCTACTACTGGTCCCAGGTGCACTCCTGTTGTGGCATCCCATTCTGTGACTACACCAGCCTCTATTTAAGACCATAACCATTTGCACTTATTCTAATTGAAATTAGGCCTGATAAAGACACTTTTGCTGTGCATAGTACTACTGCCTGCCAGGTGCACTCCTGTTTGGGGCATCCCATTCTGTGACTACAGCAGCCTCTATTTAAGACCATATAACCATTTGCACTTATTCTAATTGAAATTAGGCCTGATAAAGACACTTTTGCTGTGCATATTCTAACTGCTGCCTGCCAGGTGCACTCCTGTTTGGGGCATCCCATTCTGTGACTACAGCAGTCTCTATTTAAGACCATAACCATTTGCACCTATTATAATTGAAATTAGGCCTGATAAAGACACTTTTGCTGTGCATAGCACTACTGGTCCCTGCCAGGTGCACTCCTGTTTGGGGCATCCCATTCTGTGACTACAGCAGCCTCTATTTAAGACCATAACCATTTGCACCTATTATAATTGAAATTAGGCCTGATAAAGACACTTTTGCTGTGCATATTCTTACTGCTGCCTGCCAGGTGCACTCCTGTTGTGGCATCCCATTCTGTGACTACACCAGCCTCTATTTAAGACCATAACCATTTGCACTTATTCTAATTGAAATTAGGCCTGATAAAGACACTTTTGCTGTGCATGCTACTACTGGTCCCAGGTGCACTCCTGTTGTGGCATCCCATTCTGTGACTACACCAGCCTCTATTTAAGACCATAACCATTTGCACTTATTCTAATTGAAATTAGGCCTGATAAAGACACTTTTGCTGTGCATAGCACTACTGCCTGCCAGGTGCACTCCTATTTGGGGCATTCCATTCTGTGACTACAGCAGCCTCTATTTAAGACCATATAACCATTTGCACTTATTCTAATTGAAATTAGGCCTGATAAAGACACTTTTGCTGTGCATAGCACTACTGGTCCCTGCCAGGTGCACTCCTGTTTGGGGCATCCCATTCTGTGACTACAGCAGCCTCTATTTAAGACCATATAACCATTTGCACTTATTCTAATTGAAATTAGGCCTGATAAAGACACTTTTGCTGTGCATAGCACTACTGCCTGCCAGGTGCACTCCTGTTGTGGCATCCCATTCTGTGACTACACCAGCCTCTATTTAAGACCATATAACCATTTGCACTTATTCTAATTGAAATTAGGCCTGATAAAGACACTTTTGCTGTGCATAGCACTACTGGTCCCTGCCAGGTGCACTCCTGTTTGGGGCATCCCATTCTGTGACTACAGCAGCCTCTATTTAAGACCATAACCATTTGCACCTATTATAATTGAAATTAGGCCTGATAAAGACACTTTTGCTGTGCATAGCACTACTGGTCCCTGCCAGGTGCACTCCTGTTTGGGGCATCCCATTCTGTGACTACACCAGCCTCTATTTAAGACCATAACCATTTGCACCTATTATAATTTAAATTAGGCCTGATAAAGACACTTTTGCTGTGCATAGCACTACTGCCTGCCAGGTGCACTCCTGTTTGGGGCATCCCATTCTGTGACTACAGCAGCCTCTATTTAAGACCATATAACCATTTGCACTTATTCTAATTGAAATTAGGCCCTATAAAGACACTTTTGCTGTGCATATTCTTACTGCTGCCTGCCAGGTGCACTCCTGTTGGGGCATCCCATTCTGTGACTACACCAGCCTCTATTTAAGAACATAACCATTTGCACTTATTCTAATTGAAATTAGGCCTGATAAAGACTCTTTTGCTGTGCATGCTACTACTGGTCCCAGGTGCACTCCTGTTGTGGCATCCCATTCTGTGACTACACCAGCCTCTATTTAAGAACATAACCATTTGCACTTATTCTAATTGAAATTAGGCCTGATAAAGACTCTTTTGCTGTGCATGCTACTACTGGTCCCAGGTGCACTCCTGTTGTGGCATCCCATTCTGTGACTACACCAGCCTCTATTTAAGACCATAACCATTTGCACTTATTCTAATTGAAATTAGGCCTGATAAAGACACTTTTGCTGTGCATAGCACTACTGCCTGCCAGGTGCACTCCTGTTTGGGGCATTCCATTCAGTGACTACAGCAGCCTCTATTTAAGACCATATAATCATTTGCACTTATTCTAATTGAAATTAGGCCTGATAAAGACACTTTTGCTGTGCATAGCACTACTGGTCCCTGCCAGGTGCACTCCTGTTTGGGGCATCCCATTCTGTGACTACAGCAGCCTCTATTTAAGACCATATAACCATTTGCACCTATTATAATTGAAATTAGGCCTGATAAAGACACTTTTGCTGTGCATAGCACTACTGGTCCCTGCCAGGTGCACTCCTGTTTGGGGCATCCCATTCTGTGACTACAGCAGCCTCTATTTAAGACCATAACCATTTGCACCTATTATAATTTAAATTAGGCCTGATAAAGACACTTTTGCTGTGCATAGCACTACTGGTCCCTGCCAGGTGCACTCCTGTTTGGGGCATCCCATTCTGTGACTACAGCAGCCTCTATTTAAGACCATAACCATTTGCACCTATTATAATTTAAATTAGGCCTGATAAAGACACTTTTGTTGTGCATAGCACTACTGCCTGCCAGGTGCACTCCTGTTTGGGGCATCCCATTCTGTGACTACAGCAGCCTCTATTTAAGACCAAATAACCATTTGCACTTATTCTAATTGAAATTAGGCCTGATAAAGACACTTTTGCTGTGCATAGCACTACTGCCTGCCAGGTGCACTCCTGTTTGGGGCATCCCATTCTGTGACTACAGCAGCCTCTATTTAAGACCAAATAACCATTTGCACTTATTCTAATTGAAATTAGGCCTGATAAAGACACTTTTGCTGTGCATATTCTTACTGCTGCCTGCCAGGTGCACTCCTGTTGGGGCATCCCATTCTGTGACTACACCAGCCTCTATTTAAGAACATAACCATTTGCACTTATTCTAATTGAAATTAGGCCTGATAAAGACTCTTTTGCTGTGCATGCTACTACTGGTCCCAGGTGCACTCCTGTTGTGGCATCCCATTCTGTGACTACACCAGCCTCTATTTAAGACCATAATCATTTGCACTTATTCTAATCGAAATTAGGCCTGATAAAGACACTTTTGCTGTGCATAGCACTACTGGTCCCTGCCAGGTGCACTCCTGTTTGGGGCATCCCATTCTGTGACTACAGCAGCCTCTATTTAAGACCATAACCATTTGCACCTATTATAATTGAAATTAGGCCTGACAAAGACTTTTTTGCTGTGCATGCTACTACTGGTCCCAGGTGCACTCCTGTTGGGGCATCCAATTCTGTGACCACACCAGCCTCTATTTAAGAACATAACCATTTGCACTTATTCTAATTGAAATTAGGCCTGATAAAGACACTTTTGCTGTGCATATTCTTACTGCTGCCTGCCAGGTGCACTCCTGTTGGGGCATCCCATTCTGTGACTACACCAGCCTCTATTTAAGAACATAACCATTTGCACTTATTCTAATTGAAATTAGGCCTGATAAAGACACTTTTGCTGTGCATAGCACTACTGCCTGCCGGGTGCACTCCTGTTTGGGGCATCCCATTCTGTGACTACAGCAGCCTCTATTTAAGACCAAATAACCATTTGCACTTATTCTAATTGAAATTAGGCCTGATAAAGACACTTTTGCTGTGCATAGCACTACTGCCTGCCAGGTGCACTCCTGTTTGGGGCATCCCATTCTGTGACTACAGCAGCCTCTATTTAAGACCAAATAACCATTTGCACTTATTCTAATTGAAATTAGGCCTGATAAAGACACTTTTGCTGTGCATATTCTTACTGCTGCCTGCCAGGTGCACTCCTGTTGGGGCATCCCATTCTGTGACTACACCAGCCTCTATTTAAGAACATAACCATTTGCACTTATTCTAATTGAAATTAGGCCTGATAAAGACTCTTTTGCTGTGCATGCTACTACTGGTCCCAGGTGCACTCCTGTTGTGGCATCCCATTCTGTGACTACACCAGCCTCTATTTAAGACCATAACCATTTGCACTTATTCTAATCGAAATTAGGCCTGATAAAGACACTTTTGCTGTGCATAGCACTACTGGTCCCTGCCAGGTGCACTCCTGTTTGGGGCATCCCATTCTGTGACTACAGCAGCCTCTATTTAAGACCATAACCATTTGCACCTATTATAATTGAAATTAGGCCTGACAAAGACTTTTTTGCTGTGCATGCTACTACTGGTCCCAGGTGCACTCCTGTTGGGGCATCCAATTCTGTGACCACACCAGCCTCTATTTAAGAACATAACCATTTGCACTTATTCTAATTGAAATTAGGCCTGATAAAGACACTTTTGCTGTGCATATTCTTACTGCTGCCTGCCAGGTGCACTCCTGTTGGGGCATCCCATTCTGTGACTACACCAGCCTCTATTTAAGAACATAACCATTTGCACTTATTCTAATTGAAATTAGGCCTGATAAAGACACTTTTGCTGTGCATGCTACTACTGGTCCCAGGTGCACTCCTGTTGTGGCATCCCATTCTGTGACTACACCAGCCTCTATTTAAGAACATAACCATTTGCACTTATTCTAATTGAAATTAGGCCTGATAAAGACACTTTTGCTGTGCTTGCTACTACTGGTCCCAGGTGCACCCCTGTTGTGGCATCCCATTCTGTGACTACACCAGCCTCTATTTAAGACCATAACCATTTGCACTTATTCTAATTGAAATTAGGCCTGATAAAGACACTTTTGCTGTGCATGCTACTACTGGTCCCAGGTGCACTCCTGTTGGGGCATCCCATTCTGTAACATACCATACCCCTCTTTATTTACACTAAGCAGCTCTCTTATTTACACTAAGCAGGCCTGTTGGAGGCTGAGTGTTACTGCTCACTTTTGGTGTGCATTATATTCTGTTTCATATAGACCCACCGCTGCCTGGGGGTTCTTAAAATATCACCTACTACCACGCCAGTTAGACTATTTCGGGCAGACAAGTGCCTGGAAGTGAAAAGAGGAGTGGCAGAGGCCAAGATTCCGCAGGCAGAGCTCGCAGCAGACTGGGGGCCAGTAGCAGCAGGAGTCACGCTGAGAGACCTAATCTGCCAGTATCTGCTAGCGGTCGGGTCTCCACCAGTAACGCATCTGCCGTGGTAGATTGGTTGACGCGCTCATCAACAACATCATCACAACTTACGTCTGAGACCCCCAGTCTAGGGTCGGTAGGTTCCTCTGACACAACCCTGAGTTGGCATGCCCCGAGAGCAGTCCCTGTCCTCCCATTGCCTCTGTCCTACGCCGTTCCCTCCCCCAGCGACGTATCCTATGCTTTGGGTTCAGCTCCACTCTTTAGTGAGGAGGACCATCAGATAGAGGACAGTCAGCAGCTACTGCCCAGCCAAGAAATGGAGGTGGCTTCTCTAGCTAGGCAGACAAATAGTGATGTGGACAGTGTCGTGGGTGCTGCGAGCATTCCAGCTCCTGCGCCAGACACTGGTGACGAATCCACGAACATCAGTGACGTACAGCCACAACTCGGTGATAATGATGATGACGATGAAGCCGATCGCACTTGGGAGCCGGGTGATGAAGGGGCTTCATCGTCATCATCAGGAGAAGAGGGGCGCAGGTTGCCCCGGAGTCAGCAGCTGAGGCAGCAAGGTGGTAGCAGTCAGCATGGGGGCACAATTCCAAAGGCTGGAGCCAGCCGGGGCCGGGGCCGGGGTAGAGCACCTGCTGTGCGGCAGTCTACCTTATCAGGAGGTAGTGGAGCAGGGGTTCCTGGAGTTGGCAACAGCAGCAGTGAATCAGTGAGGCCAGGGGGTGGGAAAAGTAGCTACTCGGCAGTGTGGCAGTTTTTCCTGAAGCATCCGCAGGAGGGTAACATGGCCACATGCAAGATATGTAGGCAAAAGGTGAAGCGTGGCCAGGGTCCAAATGTTGGCACCACGGCCCTGCGTCAACATATGATGCGTCACCATAAAGCGACCTGGGAGAACCGAGGCTCCCAAGGGGTGGTCCAGTCTGCTTCCTCACCAAGTGAGCTCCCAATTTCTGCCAGCCAAGGCTCCAGCACCTCAGCCGAAGGCAGCTGTGCGTCATACCCATCCTCTGTCGCTCCTGCTCCTCCTCCTCCTCCTCCAAGTCATGCATCCCGCCAGCAATCCATCAGCGAAGCCATGTCCAAGAGACAGCAGTATGCGCCCACTCATCCTACGGCGCAGAAGCTTAATGTGCTCCTGTCCAAGTTGCTGGTGCTGCAGTCGCTCCCTTTTCAGGTGGTGGAATCTGCACCTTTCAGAGAACTGATGGCTTGTGCCGAGCCGAGGTGGAGAGTCCCAAGCCGTCATTTCTTTGCCAAGAAGGCAGTATCAGCGCTGCACACTTTTGTTGAACAGAAGGTGGGCCAGTCCTTGAGCCTGTCGGTGTGTAGCAAAGTGCATGGCAGCGCCAACATCTGGAGCTGTAACTACGGTCAGGGACAGTATATGTCGTTTACGGCCCACTGGGTGAATGTGGTCCCTTTGCAGCAGCAGCAGCAGCAACTTGGACAGGTCACGCCGCTTCGGCCTCCGCGCTCCCTGCCCGTTGGGCCTGTGACACCGTGAGACTCGGCCTCCTCATCCTCCGCCATCTCCTCACCCTCCACTGTAGGCTCAAGTCTCAGTGCCCCTCCAGTCTACCATGTGTGCAGGGCACGGAGGTGTCACGCAGTGCTTCACATGGTTTGTCTTGGCGAACGGAGTCACACAGGGGAGGAACTGCTTAAATGTATTCATCAGGAAATCCAAACATGGCTTACTCCAAGAAAACTTAAAATGGGAATCATGGTTACCGACAATGGGAAGAACATTTTGTCTGCGCTGCGCCAAGGAAGCCTGACCCATGCCCCCTGCATGGCTCACGTCTTCAATCTGGTTGTCAAGCGGTTTCTGAAGTGTTCCCCCCATCTGCAAGACATCCTAACAACTTCAAGGAAACTTTGCATGCACTTCAGCCACTCATACACCGCCAAACACACCCTTCTTGAGCTACAGCGTCAGAATGGTATCCCCCAACATAGTCTGATTTGCGATGTTTCCACCCGTTGGAATTCCACCCTTCACATGTTGGACCAATTATATGAACAGAGAAAAGCCATCACGGATTTCCTGATGATCCAAGCAGATAGGGGGACTCCCCTGTGTAACTTCAATGTCAACCAGTGGCAGCTCATACGTGACACCTGTCGTTTGCTCAGGCCCTTTGAGGAAGCCACTTTATTTGTCAGTCGGCAGGATTACGGGATGAACGACGTGATTCCACTGCTTCATGTACTACAGCACATGTTGGAAACCATGGCTGGTCAGGGCACTGGAGACATGGTGTTTACATCTTACGGCCACATGAACCCCGTTGGAGCTGAACTGGAGGAGGAGGAGGAAGAGGAGGAGGAGGAGTTGCCCAGCGAAACACAGTTTAGGCTTGGCGAAATGGCTGGTTTATCTATTGAGCGGACAGGAGAGGAGGAGCAGGAGCAGCCAGAGGAGCTAGAGGTTTTTGAGGAAGGCGAGACAGAGGACCCGGGCACACCGTGGCAGTATGCAGTGGAGATGGAGACAGGTAGTCCATCCGAGTCACTTGCGCAAATGGCACGAAGCATGCTCACGTGCTTGCGTAGTGACCCCAGAATTGTTTCCATCTGTCGGCGGGATGACTTCTGGCTGTCCACCTTATTGGACCCTCGCTTCCGGCACAAAATGGGGGCATTTTTTAAACCCACCGAGAGGGAGGACAAACTGAACTACTACAAAGACATTCTACGTAGGCAGTTGGCCGATGCCTATCTGCGCCATGGTCCATACTCTCACAGGTCTGACTCGAGGGGACCTCTGTGCTCACCTTCCACTGCCATGGCCGCTGGGGGGGTTGGCAGGAGCAGCAGCAGCAGCTCCATCAGCAGCAGCAGCCTCAGTCTTCAGTCGCTAATGAGTAGCTTTCTACACTCGCATAGTGAGGCTACTCATGAGCAGCAGGAAGACCTGGAGCAGGACCTGAACCAGCAGGTCATGTCATACTTTGACATGACCATGCCAACACACCTTGAGGATCCGCTGGACTTCTGGGCAGCCAAACTTGATTTGTGGCCGCAACTAGCAGAGTTTGCCCTGGAAAAGCTGTCCTGCCCGGCAAGTAGCGTGCCATCTGAGCGGGTGTTTAGTGCGGCGGGGGCCATAGTTACGGCGAGGAGAACTCGTCTGTCAACTAAAAATGTGGAGAGACTCACCTTTGTCAAAATGAATCAGGGATGGATCAGCCAGGATTTCCACCCACCAATGCCTGATGCATGTGACTAGATTCAGCATGGTGCCACATTTTACACTTTCCAAATGGTGCAAAACATATTTATGTCTTTAGGCCAATTTTTGGGCTCCTGCTGATGTCAACTCCAGGGTGTGAATCATCCAATTTTTGGGCTCCTGAAGCCAACCCCAGGGTCTCTTTAAAGTAATATTTGGGCTCCTGCTGCTGCTGCTGCCAACTCCAGGGTGTGATTCATCCAATTTTGGGGCTCCTGAAGACAACCCCAGGGTCTCTTTAAAGTAATGTTTGGGCTCCTGCTGCTGCTGCCAACTCCAGGGTGTGATTCATCCAATTTTTGGGCTCCTAAAGCCAACTCCAGTGTCTCTTTAAAGTAATATTTGGGCTCCTGCTGCTGCTGCTGCTGCCAACTCCAGGGTGTGATTCATCCAATTTTTGGGCTCCTGAAGCCAACCACAGTGTCTCTTTAAAGTAATATTTGGGCTACTCCTGCTGCTGCTGCCAACTCCAGGGTGTGATTCATCCAATTTTTGGGCTCCTGAAGCCAACCCCAGGGTCTCTTTAAAGTAATGTTTGGGCTCCTGCTGCTGCTGCCAACTCCAGGGTGTGATTCATCCAATTTTTGGGCTCCTGAAGCCAACTCCAGTGTCTCTTTAAAGTAATATTTGGGCTCCTGCTGCTGCTGCCTACTCCAGGGTGTGATTCATCCAATTTTTGGGCTCCTGAAGCCAACCCCAGTGACTCTTTAAAGTAATATTTGGGCTGCTCCTGCTGCTGCTGCCAACTCCAGGGTGTGATTCATCCAATTTTTGGGCTCCTGAAGCCAACCCCAGTGTCTCTTTAAAGTAATGTTTGGGCTCCTGCTGCTGCTGCCAACTCCAGGGTGTGATTCATCCAATTTTTGGCCTCCTGAAGCCAACCCCAGTGTCTCTTTAAAGTAATATTTGGGCTGCTCCTGCTGCTGCTGCCAACTCCAGGGTGTGATTCATCCAATTTTTGGCCTCCTGAAGCCAACTCCAGTGTCTCTTTAAAGTAATATTTGGGCTCCTGCTGCTGCTGCTGCCAACTCCAGGGTGTGATTCATCCAATTTTTGGGCTCCTGAATCCAACCCCAGTGTCTCTTTAAAGTAATATTTGGGCTCCTGCTGCTGCTGCTGCCAACTCCAGGGTGTGATTCATCCAATTTTTGGGCTCCTGAAGCCAACCCCAGTGTCTCTTTAAAGTAATGTTTGGGCTCCTGCTGCTGCTGCCAACTCCAGGGTGTGATTCATCCAATTTTTGGCCTCCTGAAGCCAACCCCAGTGTCTCTTTAAAGTAATGTTTGGGCTCCTGCTGCTGCTGCTGCCAACTCCAGGGTGTGATTCATCCAATTTTTGGCCTCCTGAAGCCAACCCCAGTGTCTCTTTAAAGTAATGTTTGGGCTCCTGCTGCTGCTGCCAACTCCAGGGTGTGATTCATCCAATTTTTGGGCTCCTGAAGCCAACCCCAGTGTCTCTTTAAAGTAATATTTGGGCTCCTGCTGCTGCTGCTGCTGCCAACTCCAGGGTGTGATTCATCTAATTTTTGGGCTCCTGAAGCCAACCCCAGTGTCTCTTTAAAGTAATGTTTGGGCTCCTGCTGCTGCTGCCAACTCCAGGGTGTGATTCATCCAGTTTTTGGGCTCCTGAAGCCAACCCCAGTGTCTCTTTAAAGTAATGTTTGGGCTCCTGCTGCTGCTGCCAACTCCAGGGTGTGATTCATCCAATTTTTGGGCTCCTGAAGCCAACCCCAGTGTCTCTTTAAAGTAATATTTGGGCTGCTCCTGCTGCTGCTGCCAACTCCAGGGTGTGATTCATCCAATTTTTGGGCTCTTGAAGCCAACCCCAGTGTCTCTTTAAAGTAATATTTGGGCTCCTGCTGCTGCTGCTGCCAACTCCAGGGTGTGATTCATCCAATTTTTGGCCTCCTGAAGCCAACCCCAGTGTCTCTTTAAAGTAATATTTGGGCTCATGCTGCTGCTGCTGCCAACTCCAGGGTGTGATTCATCCAATTTTTGGGCTCCTGAAGCCAACCTCAGTGTCTCTTTAAAGTAATGTTTGGGCTCCTGCTGCTGCTGCCAATTCCAGGGTGTGATTCATCCAGTTTTTGGGCTCCTGAAGCCAACCCCAGTGTCTCTTTAAAGTAATGTTTGGGCTCCTGCTGCTGCTGCCAACTCCAGGGTGTGATTCATCCAATTTTTGGCCTCCTGAAGCCAACCCCAGTGTCTCTTTAAAGTAATATTTGGGCTGCTCCTGCTGCTGCTGCCAACTCCAGGGTGTGATTCATCCAATTTTTGGGCTCCTGAAGCCAACCCCAGTGTCTCTTTAAAGTAATGTTTGGGCTCCTGCTGCTGCTGCCAACTCCAGGGTGTGATTCATCTAATTGTTGGCCTCCTGAAGCCAACCCCAGTGTCTCTTTAAAGTAATATTTGGGCTGCTCCTGCTGCTGCTGCCAACTCCAGGGTGTGATTCATCCAATTTTTGTGCTCCTGAAGCCAACCCCAGTGTCTCTTTAAAGTAATGTTTGGGCTCCTGCTGCTGCTGCCAACTCCAGGGTGTGATTCATCCAATTTTTGGCCTCCTGAAGCCAACCCCAGTGTCTCTTTAAAGTAATATTTGGGCTGCTCCTGCTGCTGCTGCCAACTCCAGGGTGTGATTCATCCAATTTTTGGCCTCCTGAAGCCAACCCCAGTGTCTCTTTAAAGTAATATTTGGGCTCCTGCTGCTGCTGCCAACTCCAGGGTGTGATTCATCCAATTTTTGGGCTCCTGAAGCCAACCCCAGTGTCTCTTTAAAGTAATATTTGGGCTCCTGCTGCTGCTGCTGCCAACTCCAGGGTGTGATTCATCTATTTTTTGGGCTCCTGAAGCCAACCCCAGTGTCTCTTTAAAGTAATGTTTGGGCTCCTGCTGCTGCTGCCAACCCCAGGGTGTGAATCATCCAATTTTTGGGCTCCTGTAGCCAACCCCAGTGTCTCTTTAAAGTAATGTTTGGGCTCCTGCTGCTGCTGCCAACTCCAGGGTGTGATTCATCCAATTTTTGGGCTCCTGAAGCCAACTCCAGTGTCTCTTTAAAGTAATATTTGGGCTCCTGCTGCTGCTGCTGCCAACTCCAGGGTGTGATTCATCCAATTTTTGGGCTCCTGAAGCCAACCCCAGTGTCTCTTTAAAGTAATATTTGGGCTCCTGCTGCTGCTGCTGCCAACTCCAGGGTGTGATTCATCCAATATTTGGGCTCCTGAAGCCAACTCCAGTGTATATTTGGGCTCCTGCTGCTGCTGCTGCCAACTCCAGGGTGTGATTCATCCAATTTTTGGCCTCCTGAAGCCAACCCCAGTGTCTCTTTAAAGTAATGTTTGGGCTCCTGCTGCTGCAGCCAACTCCAGGGTGTGATTCATCCAATTTTTGGCCTCCTGAAGCCAACCCCAGTGTCTCTTTAAAGTAATATTTGGGCTGCTCCTGCTGCTGCTGCTGCCAACTCCAGGGTGTGATTCATCCAATTTTTGGGCTCCTGAAGCCAACCCCAGTGTCTCTTTAAAATAATATTTGGGCTCCTGCTGCTGCTGCTGCCAACTCCAGGGTGTGATTCATCCAATTTTTGGCCTCCTGAAGCCAACCCCAGTGTCTCTTTAAAGTAATATTTGGGCTCATGCTGCTGCTGCTGCCAACTCCAGGGTGTGATTCATCCAATTTTTGGGCTCCTGAAGCCAACCTCAGTGTCTCTTTAAAGTAATGTTTGGGCTCCTGCTGCTGCTGCCAACTCCAGGGTGTGATTCATCCAGTTTTTGGGCTCCTGAAGCCAACCCCAGTGTCTCTTTAAAGTAATGTTTGGGCTCCTGCTGCTGCTGCCAACTCCAGGGTGTGATTCATCCAATTTTTGGCCTCCTGAAGCCAACCCCAGTGTCTCTTTAAAGTAATATTTGGGCTGCTCCTGCTGCTGCTGCCAACTCCAGGGTGGGATTCATCCAATTTTTGGGCTCCTGAAGCCAACCCCAGTGTCTCTTTAAAGTAATGTTTGGGCTCCTGCTGCTGCTGCCAACTCCAGGGTGTGATTCATCCAATTTTTGGCCTCCTGAAGCCAACCCCAGTGTCTCTTTAAAGTAATACTTGGGCTGCTCCTGCTGCTGCTGCCAACTCCAGGGTGTGAATCATCCAATTTTTGGGCTCCTGAAGCCAACCCCAGTGTCTCTTTAAAGTAATGTTTGGGCTCCTGCTGCTGCCAACTCCAGGGTGTGATTCATCCAATTTTTGGCCTCCTGAAGCCAACCCCAGTGTCTCTTTAAAGTAATATTTGGGCTGCTCCTGCTGCTGCTGCCAACTCCAGGGTGTGATTCATCCAATTTTTGGCCTCCTGAAGCCAACCCCAGTGTCTCTTTAAAGTAATATTTGGGCTCCTGCTGCTGCTGCCAACTCCAGGGTGTGATTCATCCAATTTTTGGGCTCCTGAAGCCAACCCCAGTGTCTCTTTAAAGTAATATTTGGGCTCCTGCTGCTGCTGCTGCCAACTCCAGGGTGTGATTCTTCTAATTTTTGGGCTCCTGAAGCCAACCCCAGTGTCTCTTTAAAGTAATGTTTGGGCTCCTGCTGCTGCTGCCAACTCCAGGGTGTGAATCATCCAATTTTTGGGCTCCTGAAGCCAACCCCAGTGTCTCTTTAAAGTAATGTTTGGGCTCCTGCTGCTGCTGCCAACTCCAGAGTGTGATTCATCCAATTTTTGGCCTCCTGAAGCCAACTCCAGTGTCTCTTTAAAGTAATAGTTGGGCTCCTGCTGCTGCTGCTGCCAACTCCAGGGTGTGATTCATCCAATTTTTGGGCTCCTCAAGCCAACCCCAGTGTCTCTTTAAAGTAATAATTGGGCTCCTGCTGCTGCTGCTGCCAACTCCAGGGTGTGATTCATCCAATTTTTGGGCTCCTGAAGCCAACTCCAGTGTATATTTGGGCTCCTGCTGCTGCTGCTGCCAACTCCAGGGTGTGATTCATCCAATTTTTGGCCTCCTGAAGCCAACCCCAGTGTCTCTTTAAAGTAATATTTGGGCTCCTGCTGCTGCTGCTGCCAACTCCAGGGTGTGATTCATCCAATTTTTGGGCTCCTGAAGCCAAGTCCAGTGTATATTTGGGCTCCTGCTGCTGCTGCTGCCAACTCCAGGGTGTGAATCATCAAATTTTTGGGCTCCTGAAGCCAACCCCAGGGTCTCTTTAAAGTAATATTTGGGGTCCTGCTGCTGCTGCTGCCAACTCCAGGGTGTGATTCATCCAATTTTTGGGCTCCTGAAGCCAACACCAGTGTCTCTTTAAAGTAATGTTTGGGCTCCTGCTGCTGCTGCCAACTCCAGGGTGTGATTCATCCAATTTTTGGGCTCCTGAAGCCAACTCCAGTGTCTCTTTAAAGTAATATTTGGGCTCCTGCTGCTGCTTGCAACTCCAGGGTGTGATTCATCCAATTTTTGGGCTCCTGAAGCCAACCCCAGTGTCTCTTTAAAGTAATATTTGGGCTGCTCCTGCTGCTGCTGCCAACTCCAGGGTGTGATTCATCCAATTTTTGGCCACCTGAAGCCAACTCCAGTGTCTCTTTAAAGTAATATTTGGGCTCCTGCTGCTGCTGCTGCCAACTCCAGGGTGTGATTCATCCAATTTTTGGGCTCCTGAATCCAACCCCAGTGTCTCTTTAAAGTAATATTTGGGCTCCTGCTGCTGCCAACTCCAGGGTGTGATTCATATTGTTGGGCTCCTGAAGCCAACCCCAGTGTCTCTTTAAAGTAATGTTTGGGCTCCTGCTGCTGCTGCCAACTCCAGGGTGTGATTCATCCAATTTTTGGCCTCCTGAAGCCAACCCCAGTGTCTTTTTAAAGTAATGTTTGGGCTCCTGCTGCTGCTGCCAACTCCAGGGTGTGATTCATCCAATTTTTGGCCTCCTGAAGCCAACCCCAGTGTCTCTTTAAAGTAATGTTTGGGCTCCTGCTGCTGCTGCCAACTCCAGGGTGTGATTCATCCAATTTTTGGCCTCCTGAAGCCAACCCCAGTGTCTCTTTAAAGTAATATTTGGGCTGCTCCTGCTGCTGCTGCCAACTCCAGGGTGTGATTCATCCAATTTTTGGGCTCCTGAAGCCAACCCCAGTGTCTCTTTAAAGTAATATTTGGGCTGCTCCTGCTGCTGCTGCAAACTCCAGGGTGTGATTCATCCAATTTTTGGCCACCTGAAGCCAACTCCAGTGTCTCTTTAAAGTAATATTTGGGCTCCTGCTGCTGCTGCTGCCAACTCCAGGGTGGGATTCATCCAATTTTTGGGCTCCTGAATCCAACCCCAGTGTCTCTTTAAAGTAATATTTGGGCTCCTGCTGCTGCCAACTCCAGGGTGTGATTCATCCAATTGTTGGGCTCCTGAAGCCAACCCCAGTGTCTCTTTAAAGTAATGTTTGGGCTCCTGCTGCTGCTGCCAACTCCAGGGTGTGATTCATCCAATTTTTGGCCTCCTGAAGCCAACCCCAGTGTCTCTTTAAAGTAATGTTTGGGCTCCTGCTGCTGCTGCCAACTCCAGGGTGTGATTCATCCAATTTTTGGCCTCCTGAAGCCAACCCCAGTGTCTCTTTAAAGTAATGTTTGGGCTCCTGCTGCTGCTGCCAACTCCAGGGTGTGATTCATCCAATTTTTGGCCTCCTGAAGCCAACCCCAGTGTCTCTTTAAAGTAATATTTGGGCTGCTCCTGCTGCTGCTGCCAACTCCAGGGTGTGATTCATCCAATTTTTGGGCTCCTGAAGCCAACCCCAGTGTCTCTTTAAAGTAATGTTTGGGCTCCTGCTGCTGCTGCCAACTCCAGGGTGTGATTCATCCAATTTTTGGCCTCCTGAAGCCAACCCCAGTGTCTCTTTAAAGTAATATTTGGGCTGCTCCTGCTGCTGCTGCCAACTCCAGGGTGTGATTCATCCAATTTTTGGCCTCCTGAAGCCAACTCCAGTGTCTCTTTAAAGTAATATTTGGGCTCCTGCTGCTGCTGCTGCCAACTCCAGGGTGTGATTCATCCAATTTTTGGGCTCCTGAAGCCAACCCCAATGTCTCTTTAAAGTAATATTTGGGCTCCTGCTGCTGCTGCTGCCAACTCCAGGGTGTGATTCATCCAATTTTTGGGCTCCTGAAGCCAACCCCAGTGTCTCTTTAAAGTAATGTTTGGGCTCCTGCTGCTGCTGCCAACTCCAGGGTGTGATTCATCCAATTTTTGGGCTCCTGAAGCCAGCCCCAGTGTCTCTTTAAAGTAATATTTGGGCTCCTGCTGCTGCTGCTGCCAACTCCAGGGTGTGATTCATCTAATTTTTGGGCTCCTGAAGCCAACCCCAGTGTCTCTTTAAAGTAATGTTTGGGCTCCTGCTGCTGCTGCCAACTCCAGGGTGTGAATCATCCAATTTTTGGGCTCCTGAAGCCAACCCCAGTGTCTCTTTAAAGTAATGTTTGGGCTCCTGCTGCTGCTGCCAACTCCAGAGTGTGATTCATCCAATTTTTGGGCTCCTGAAGCCAACTCCAGTGTCTCTTTAAAGTAATATTTGGGCTCCTGCTGCTGCTGCTGCCAACTCCAGGGTGTGATTCATCCAATTTTTGGGCTCCTCAAGCCAACCCCAGTGTCTCTTTAAAGTAATATTTGGGCTCCTGCTGCTGCCAACTCCAGGGTGTGATTCATCCAATTTTTGGGCTCCTCAAGCCAACTCCAGTGTATATTTGGGCTCCTGCTGCTGCTGCTGCCAACTCCAGGGTGTGATTCATCCAATTTTTGGCCTCCTGAAGCCAACCCCAGTGTCTCTTTAAAGTAATATTTGGGCTCCTGCTGCTGCTGCTGCCAACTCCAGGTGTGAATTATCCAATTTTTGGGCTCCTGAAGCCAACTCCAGTGTATATTTGGGCTCCTGCTGCTGCTGCTGCCAACTCCAGGGTGTGAATCATCAAATTTTTGGGCTCCTGAAGCCAACCCCAGGGTCTCTTTAAAGTAATATTTGGGCTCCTGCTGCTGCTGCTGCCAACTCCAGGGTGTGATTCATCCAATTTTTGGGCTCCTGAAGCCAACCCCAGTGTCTCTTTAAAGTAATATTTGGGCTGCTCCTGCTGCTGCTGCCAACTCCAGGGTGTGATTCATCCAATTTTTGGCCTCCTGAAGCCAACTCCAGTGTCTCTTTAAAGTAATATTTGGGCTCCTGCTGCTGCTGCTGCCAACTCCAGGGTGTGATTCATCCAATTTTTGGGCTCCTGAATCCAACCCCAGTGTCTCTTTAAAGTAATATTTGGGCTCCTGCTGCTGCTGCCAACTCCAGGGTGTGATTCATCCAATTTTTGGGCTCCTGAAGCCAACTCCAGTGTCTCTTTAAAGTAATATTTGGGCTCCTGCTGCTGCTTGCAACTCCAGGGTGTGATTCATCCAATTTTTGGGCTCCTGAAGCCAAACCCAGTGTCTCTTTAAAGTAATATTTGGGCTGCTCCTGCTGCTGCTGCCAACTCCAGGGTGTGATTCATCCAATTTTTGGCCACCTGAAGCCAACCCCAGTGTCTCTTTAAAGTAATATTTGGGCTCCTGCTGCTGCTGCTGCCAACTCCAGGGTGTGATTCATCCAATTTTTGGGCTCCTGAATCCAACCCCAGTGTCTCTTTAAAGTAATATTTGGGCTCCTGCTGCTGCCAACTCCAGGGTGTGATTCATCCAATTGTTGGGCTCCTGAAGCCAACCCCAGTGTCTCTTTAAAGTAATGTTTGGGCTCCTGCTGCTGCTTCCAACTCCAGGGTGTGATTCATCCAATTTTTGGCCTCCTGAAGCCAACCCCAGTGTCTCTTTAAAGTAATGTTTGGGCTCCTGCTGCTGCTGCCAACTCCAGGGTGTGATTCATCCAATTTTTGGCCTCCTGAAGCCAACCCCAGTGTCTCTTTAAAGTAATGTTTGGGCTCCTGCTGCTGCTGCCAACTCCAGGGTGTGATTCATCCAATTTTTGGCCTCCTGAAGCCAACCCCAGTGTCTCTTTAAAGTAATATTTGGGCTGCTCCTGCTGCTGCTGCCAACTCCAGGGTGTGATTCATCCAATTTTTGGGCTCCTGAAGCCAACCCCAGTGTCTCTTTAAAGTAATGTTTGGGCTCCTGCTGCTGCTGCCAACTCCAGGGTGTGATTCATCCAATTTTTGGCCTCCTGAAGCCAACCCCAGTGTCTCTTTAAAGTAATATTTGGGCTGCTCCTGCTGCTGCTGCCAACTCCAGGGTGTGATTCATCCAATTTTTGGCCTCCTGAAGCCAACTCCAGTGTCTCTTTAAAGTAGTATTTGGGCTCCTGCTGCTGCTGCTGCCAACTCCAGGGTGTGATTCATCCAATTTTTGGGCTCCTGAAGCCAACCCCAATGTCTCTTTAAAGTAATATTTGGGCTCCTGCTGCTGCTGCTGCCAACTCCAGGGTGTGATTCATCCAATTTTTGGGCTCCTGAAGCCAACCCCAGTGTCTCTTTAAAGTAATGTTTGGGCTCCTGCTGCTGCTGCCAACTCCAGGGTGTGATTTATCCAATTTTTGGGCTCCTGAAGCCAGCCCCAGTGTCTCTTTAAAGTAATATTTGGGCTCCTGCTGCTGCTGCTGCCAACTCCAGGGTGTGATTCATCCAATTTTTGGGCTCCTGAAGCCAACTCCAGTGTATATTTGGGCTCCTGCTGCTGCTGCTGCCAACTCCAGGGTGTGAATCATCAAATTTTTGGGCTCCTGAAGCCAACCCCAGGGTCTCTTTAAAGTAATATTTGGGCTCCTGCTGCTGCTGCTGCTGCCAACTCCAGGGTGTGATTCATCCAATTTTTGGGCTCCTGAAGCCAACACCAGTGTCTCTTTAAAGTAATGTTTGGGCTCCTGCTGTTGCTGCTGCTGCCAACTCCAGGGTGTGATTCATCCAATTTTTGGGCTCCTGAAGCCAACCCCAGTGTCTCTTTAAAGTAATATTTGGGCTGCTCCTGCTGCTGCTGCCAACTCCAGGGTGTGATTCATCCAATTTTTGGCCTCCTGAAGCCAACTCCAGTGTCTCTTTAAAGTAATATTTGGGCTCCTGCTGCTGCTGCTGCCAACTCCAGGGTGTGATTCATCCAATTTTTGGGCTCCTGAATCCAACCCCAGTGTCTCTTTAAAGTAATATTTGGGCTCCTGCTGCTGCTGCCAACTCCAGGGTGTGATTCATCCAATTTTTGGGCTCCTCAAGCCAACCCCAGTGTCTCTTTAAAGTAATGTTTGGGCTCCTGCTGCTGCTGCCAACTCCAGGGTGTGATTCATCCAATTTTTGGCCTCCTGAAGCCAACCCCAGTGTCTCTTTAAAGTAATGTTTGGGCTCCTGCTGCTGCTGCCAACTCCAGGGTGTGATTCATCCAATTTTTGGCCTCCTGAAGCCAACCCCAGTGTCTCTTTAAAGTAATGTTTGGGCTCCTGCTGCTGCTGCCAACTCCAGGGTGTGATTCATCCAATTTTTGGCCTCCTGAAGCCAACCCCAGTGTCTCTTTAAAGTAATATTTGGGCTGCTCCTGCTGCTGCTGCCAACTCCAGGGTGTGATTCATCCAATTTTTGGGCTCCTGAAGCCAACCCCAGTGTCTCTTTAAAGTAATGTTTGGGCTCCTGCTGCTGCTGCCAACTCCAGGGTGTGATTCATCCAATTTTTGGCTCCTGAAGCCAACCCCAGTGTCTCTTTAAAGTAATATTTGGGCTGCTCCTGCTGCTGCTGCCAACTCCAGGGTGTGATTCATCCAATTTTTGGCCTCCTGAAGCCAACTCCAGTGTCTCTTTAAAGTAATATTTGGGCTCCTGCTGCTGCTGCTGCCAACTCCAGGGTGTGATTCATCCAATTTTTGGGCTCCTGAAGCCAACCCCAATGTCTCTTTAAAGTAATATTTGGGCTCCTGCTGCTGCTGCTGCCAACTCCAGGGTGTGATTCATCCAATTTTTGGGCTCCTGAAGCCAACCCCAGTGTCTCTTTAAAGTAATGTTTGGGCTCCTGCTGCTGCTGCCAACTCCAGGGTGTGATTCATCCAATTTTTGGGCTCCTGAAGCCAACCCCAGTGTCTCTTTAAAGTAATGTTTGGGCTCCTGCTGCTGCTGCCAACTCCAGGGTGTGATTCATCCAATTTTTGGGCTCCTCAAGCCAACCCCAGTGTCTCTTTAAAGTAATATTTGGGCTGCTCCTGCTGCTGCTGCCAACTCCAGGGTGTGATTCATCCAATTTTTGGGCTCCTGTAGCCAACCCCAGTGTCTCTTTAAAGTAATATTTGGGCTCCTGCTGCTGCTGCTGCCAACTCCAGGGTGTGATTCATCCAATTTTTGGGCTCCTGAAGCCAACCCCAGTGTCTCTTTAAAGTAATGTTTGGGCTCCTGCTGCTGCTGCCAACTCCAGGGTGTGATTCATCCAGTTTTTGGGCTCCTGAAGCCAACCCCAGTGTCTCTTTAAAGTAATGTTTGGGCTCCTGCTGCTGCTGCCAACTCCAGGGTGTGATTCATCCAATTTTTGGCCTCCTGAAGCCAACCCCAGTGTCTCTTTAAAGTAATATTTGGGCTGCTCCTGCTGCTGCTGCTGCCAACTCCAGGGTGTGATTCATCCAATTTTTGGGCTCCTGAAGCCAACCCCAGTGTCTCTTTAAAGTAATATTTGGGCTCCTGCTGCTGCTGCTGCCAACTCCAGGGTGTGATTCATCCAATTTTTGGCCTCCTGAAGCCAACCCCAGTGTCTCTTTAAAGTAATATGTGGGCTCATGCTGCTGCTGCTGCCAACTCCAGGGTGTGATTCATCCAATTTTTGGGCTCCTGAAGCCAACCTCAGTGTCTCTTTAAAGTAATGTTTGGGCTCCTGCTGCTGCTGCCAACTCCAGGGTGTGATTCATCCAGTTTTTGGGCTCCTGAAGCCAACCCCAGTGTCTCTTTAAAGTAATGTTTGGGCTCCTGCTGCTGCTGCCAACTCCAGGGTGTGATTCATCCAATTTTTGGCCTCCTGAAGCCAACCCCAGTGTCTCTTTAAAGTAATATTTGGGCTGCTCCTGCTGCTGCTGCCAACTCCAGGGTGTGATTCATCCAATTTTTGGGCTCCTGAAGCCAACCCCAGTGTCTCTTTAAAGTAATGTTTGGGCTCCTGCTGCTGCTGCCAACTCCAGGGTGTGAATCATCCAATTTTTGGCCTCCTGAAGCCAACCCCAGTGTCTCTTTAAAGTAATATTTGGGCTGCTCCTGCTGCTGCTGCCAACTCCAGGGTGTGATTCATCCAATTTTTGGCCTCCTGAAGCCAACCCCAGTGTCTCTTTAAAGTAATATTTGGGCTCCTGCTGCTGCTGCCAACTCCAGGGTGTGATTCATCCAATTTTTGGGCTCCTGAAGCCAACCCCAGTGTCTCTTTAAAGTAATATTTGGGCTCCTGCTGCTGCTGCTGCCAACTCCAGGGTGTGATTCATCTAATTTTTGGGCTCCTGAAGCCAACCCCAGTGTCTCTTTAAAGTAATGTTTGGGCTCCTGCTGCTGCTGCCAACTCCAGGGTGTGAATCATCCAATTTTTGGGCTCCTGAAGCCAACCCCAGTGTCTCTTTAAAGTAATGTTTGGGCTCCTGCTGCTGCTGCCAACTCCAGGGTGTGATTCATCCAATTTTTGGGCTCCTGAAGCCAACTCCAGTGTCTCTTTAAAGTAATATTTGGGCTCCTGCTGCTGCTGCTGCCAACTCCAGGGTGTGATTCATCCAATTTTTGGGCTCCTGAAGCCAACCCCAGTGTCTCTTTAAAGTAATATTTGGGCTCCTGCTGCTGCTGCTGCCAACTCCAGGGTGTGATTCATCCAATTTTTGGGCTCCTGAAGCCAACTCCAGTGTATATTTGGGCTCCTGCTGCTGCTGCTGCCAACTCCAGGGTGTGATTCATCCAATTTTTGGCCTCCTGAAGCCAACCCCAGTGTCTCTTTAAAGTAATATTTGGGCTCCTGCTGCTTCTGCTGCCAACTCCAGGGTGTGATTCATCCAATTTTTGGGCTCCTGAAGCCAACTCCAGTGTATATTTGGGCTCCTGCTGCTGCTGCTGCCAACTCCAAGGTGTGAATCATCAAATTTTTGGGCTCCTGAAGCCAACCCCAGGGTCTCTTTAAAGTAATATTTGGGCTCCTGCTGCTGCTGCTGCCAACTCCAGGGTGTGATTCATCCAATTTTTGGGCTCCTGAAGCCAACACCAGTGTCTCTTTAAAGTAATGTTTGGGCTCCTGCTGCTGCTGCTGCTGCCAACTCCAGGGTGTGATTCATCCAATTTTTGGGCTCCTGAAGCCAACTCCAGTGTCTCTTTAAAGTAATATTTGGGCTCCTGCTGCTGCTTGCAACTCCAGGGTGTGATTCATCCAATTTTTGGGCTCCTGAAGCCAACCCCAGTGTCTCTTTCAGCCAATGTTTGGGCTCCTGCTGCTGCTGCTGCCAACTCCAGGGTGTGATTCATCCAATTTTTGGGCTCCTGCTGCTGCCAACTCCAGTGTCTCTTTAAAGCAATGTTTGGGCTCCTGCCCCTCATAGTGATGCCACTTCAACTCTCTTGAATTCAATTGTGCCGCTCTGCGATTCTATTAGTGATGCCTCTGATCTGCATGTGATATTTATTCAAAGTATTATTTAACTAACCCAGCACGCATCCTGTGCGTGTTACAGCAAGGCAGAATGGTTTACAACCCTATTGAGGCTCTAGGAGGCTCAGAAATAGCCGTTTTTAATAGCGATTCGTCGCGAATTAATTCGGGTCGAAACGATTTTTGTCGGAAAATTCGGCGAATCAGTCGAATCGAATTGTTCAAAAGTTCGCTCATCTCTAATAAACACCACTGAATGATCTGCTGCGAACTTACTGTCCTTACCATGAACTGACTTTATCACCAATATCAATTGTAAATATGTTAAAATTGTGTAATATGTATAATTTATGTAAAATATGTCAAATGTTTATATATCAATGTTTTTAGCTCTAACGGAGTACCTCCCTTCCAAGAAGTATTCCTGCACTTACTTGGCGGTCAATAAAGTATTCAGTATTCAGTATCATGGACAAAGTGGATATGGGGACTCTTAATATAATGTTACTAAAGCATTAAGATATCATCTGGTGAATGCTCTTTACCACTTGTATATACTATTACTATATACTATATATACTATACTATTATTCGCTAAGATGGCTGGACTATGAAAGCAAATGGCACTTTTTAATATAGTGTAGTTTTTACCCCTGGTTCTATATCAAAGTGATTCAGCACTTCACATGTTTTTTATGGAGCAAGAAGTGCCATTCGCTTTCATTTTAAACCTAGGGGCAATTCGGTACCAGATGTAAATCAAACACTTCTATTTTTTTTCTCCTAGAATAAACATTTTACAAATGGTGCAGAATCAAACCCTAAATGGGGACTAAAAAAATCTGTATTAACCTAGACTTCTACAATTAGCTTGTTTGCCCAGTGGCACAAATGTACACCTCTGCCTCCAATCGTGGGGGAGCAAGCTGTCTGGCTGATTGGCTGGAGGGCCACACAACCAAACCAAGCATGCTAAGTGCTCCTGTGTCAGGGTGACCGTCTGTAGCTCACAGAGAGAAGGATGTGCTCACAGCCCAAGGTTTGAATGCCAAAGATCTGCAACATTTCACTAGCCAGTGCTGCGAGGAATCAAACATGCAGGAAGTTTGAGTATAGTGAGTTATTATTTGAATTGAAATACTTTCTGCATATTATTAATAAACTTAGAGTGACTTCTAAAACAAACTAACTTTTTTTCTGGATAAAGGGGGGTGGGAGCAGCTCAATCACTATTATTTATACAAAATTATTATTATTAACTTTTTTCTGGCTCTCATTTATTGAGAATGAAGCATGAGTTTGATATTTTTGAGGCTGCTGTGGGCTTGTCTTTCTACCCTGTGTAAAAGGTGACACTAACAAGGTAGTGGTGCAGGGGTCTGGTTCCTCTGATGGGGTACAGTGCTACATTAGTATTTGTATTAGAGGATGCTTAGCGGGAATGACAATATAATAAGTGAGATCAGCACTGTGTCTTTTTAGTCGTTTGGTTAGTCACTTCTTTTTTACTATCCATATGTGGACATATGGTACAATGACCACATGGATAACTCCCTTTAATGCTAATTTCCTGCAGCCAGGTGTTGGGTCTGGAAAAATGGCTTCTACAAATCTCCCAAGTTAGGGGCCCTACCTGCCACCATCTGGGGACCATTCCTTATCCACCTCGCCAAGTATGGATCGCTCCTAAGAATCCCCCAATGTTTGTGCAACAATCTACGTAGTTGCGGCCATGCATTATTGTACTGGGAAATAAACCTTACCTCGTCAGTGATTACTTTTTTCTTTTTGGGGATCAATAGGGAATCCCTTGATGTCCACCAAAGCAGTTGATTGAAGTGTAAACTCCTCCATAGATGAGCAATTTCGCCTCACTCTAAGGAACAGTCTGTTAACCGCTGTGCACTTTCTAAACAGGGTTGTCTCAAGCAGGCCATTCCCCTGTTTGCGGATTGTGAGGTCCAAGATGTCAACCTTATCATCTGCAATGCAGGATGTGAGGAAAATATTGAAAGCTCAGGAATTTTGAAAGATTGGAGCTCAGGACACATCTCAGGAGGAGAAGGAGTAACAGAGCTGTCATGATTAAGGAGGTCTTGGGAATGGGTTTCAGTCAGCAAAGAGTTCTGCAACAGCACCCAGAAAGTCATGCAATGCTCCAGCAGCAGTCACATCACCACTTTGACGGCTGGGTGTGCAGAAGCCATGTTTCCATCTATGCCTTGACTGCTATCAGATCTCCTCCCACAGGTAAAATTCCTGGGTGCGCTTTAGTTTTAGTGCACTGCACTGCTTGCTGGGTGTGGACAGGGCATGCAGCTACTAGGACCACATTCTCTGGCTCCTCTGTGGTCAATTGAACCCCTAGTGTCTGTATGAACTTACACAGTTGAGTCCATTAGGTGTTACTCCTGCCCATCTGACACCATATAGCTAAAGCCCCTGACCAATCACCTTTGATCCAAGGTGCTTGGCCAGTAGTTGAATAAGGCCTGGCTCTGTCTTTGGGTCCTCACCTGTTATAGCTGTTTGCTAGGGTGCGTTTAGTGGCTGTTGTATATGAACCTGTTGCTGACCAGTGCTAACATGCTAACGTCTCATCACCTTCCCAGTTTACTGCCTGCATTGACCTTGGTTGATCCTTTTGTGCCACTCCGCTCTCTGACCACCTGGCTTTTGACCCTTGGCTCGTCTATGGATAACGTCTTTGCTTTATCCTCCCATGAGTCTTCATCTAGCCTCGGCTCCCAACTGGAATTCCATGTGCTGTGCTCTGGGGCTTCTTTGGCCTTGACCCATCAGACCAAATCCCTTACGCTATTTAAAACCTAGGGGCAATAGTGACCAGGCAGGCATGTATTACGTCTCAGCCGACTGGGATTTGTCTAAAGGCAGAAGCAGCGGTGGAGATTGAGGGTTTTGGTTGGACAGAAGGCTGGTGTCTAACCAGGCATTACAAACCCCTAAACATACCACCCAACCTTCCAAGATGTAAAAGAGTGACAGACTTGTTTTGGTGTAAGAGACACTTTTGCTTTATGCAGACCATGAAACCCTCAATGTAAACTATTTTATTTATAATAGCATTTGAAAAAAATGAGGCTGTAGGTGAGGGACAGATGATTACTTGTTCCATAGAAAGACAGCTAGGTGGGTACAGCTGAAAAGTTATGCTCTCAAGGGCACCCACCAACTAAGGGTCAGAGTGTGCATGACTGGAGAGATAGGAGAGATATACTGAGATAGAGGTATTGTGTGATTGATACCCCATTTGTCATGCCATTATCTCAGCTGATTTGTGGGACAGACGGGTAAGCTTTGTATACATTAACATTGTGCCTTTGCTGTGAGCACATTATAGGCGTAACCTGTGGATAAATAATGACACCCTGCTGAATAATTCGTATTTACAATCTTGACTCTAAAAGGGCTATCATTCACAGCATCAGACAACTGATTTTACTTTGTGTTATTATAAGTGTAAGAAGCAGTGATGGATTAGGGATTTGCTTAACAAGTCATGCATTAGAAGTTAAGGCAGTAACACAAGTGCATTTAACACTTTACAATTACCCCTTAATGTATTTTGTTGTTTCAAAAATGTTTTGTCATGTAAATGGAATCTGTTGTTCATCTATTTAACAAATTTGAATGTGCTTTGCTGCTTTTAAAATATATATATATTATAGGCCTGATTTATCAAGCACTTCTGCCAGACAGTGACTTTTCAGTGCAAATTAGAGTAGTTCAGCATGTTGCTGAAAACTAAAAATGAATAATAAATATGATAATAAATAAATATGAAAACTGCTAATGTTTTAGTGCTTTTTGTAGTGCCGCAATATGCGCAAGTTTGAAAAAATAATATTTATTATATTCTTACTACTTTAATTTGCACTGAAAAGGCACCGTCTGACAGAAGTGCTTAATAAATCAGACTCCATATATTAAATAATGAAGTACTCATACCCTTTGAACTTTTCCACCTTTTTAAACTTAAATGGATATTATTGAGATTTCATGTTATAGAGCAACATAAAGAAGCAAACATTTGTGAAGAAAGAAAATAAAACATGCTTTTCCAAATAAAAAAAAAAAAA
Source organism: Gastrophryne carolinensis (assembly GCA_027917425.1). Classification (NCBI taxonomy): domain Eukaryota; kingdom Metazoa; phylum Chordata; class Amphibia; order Anura; family Microhylidae; genus Gastrophryne; species Gastrophryne carolinensis. Next base: position 374,301,814 of record CM051239.1, read on the forward strand.
AAATGTGTTCAAATGTTTTCAGCCCACACACCTAAGTCAATAATTAGCTGCTTAGTAACAAAGCAGCAGGAATTAACTTCCCAGGAGAGAAGGGTGCCAGTAACTCTTTAGCTACTGGTACATAAGACTGTCACCCCCGATCTAAAGAAGTTGAATTAATGCAGATGGGTTTAAATTTGTCATCTCTGCCTCAGCCAATCAGATGTTTAGCAAGCCAAGTCAGGAAGAATTCTGTTCAGCACCTTGAGCACATCAATTTGGCACATGATAATGGAAACTTTTGAAAATGGCATCGAATGTGAAATTACTCTTTAAGCCTTGGCCATTCAAACACATTTATAAGTTTTCATTTCAATTATTTCAGTGTGGCTTTGGCTGTATGTTTAGGGTCTTTGTCCTGAAGGTGAACCTATGCCCCAGTCTCAAGTCCTTAGCGGCCTCTAACAGGTTTTCATTCAGGATTACTCTGTATTTAGCTCCATCCATCTTACCCTCAGCTCTGGCCTGCTTCCTAGTCACTGCTAAAAAAGCATCGCCACAGCATGATGCTGCCACATACATACAGGTGGACTTTATTTACTAAGTATGTGACTTCTGAAGGCAGTTAGTCACACTGGATATTTATATATATATTTAAGTTCATGACTGTAACATTTGAAAACGTGTAAAAGTTCAAGTGGTATAAATACCTTTTCACGCTAACTACTTTCACAACCAACCTCTGGGTGAACCGAGATAGCATAATAGGGTCATGGCAGATTGTGCTCGTTACCTATTTTTCCTTGTTTCTGTCTCCAGTTTGTCTCTGCCGTTTATGCCATATTGGCTAGATTGTGTGAACATGGTGAATCTTTGGCATCAATATGGCATAAAAAAAGCTGAGACTAATAAGTTATATGTCAAATTTAGCAATTAGACCGTTGTTGCCTAGAGGAGTTCTTTGAGCAGAACATCTTTGAAAGGTATTCCCCAGTCCATAAAATCCCAGAACCTATAGGACCCCTCATTTTCACATTTTAAGCACCTGATGGTTGGGATGAACTTATCTACCTTGGTCTGATGGGCACTCAGGATCCACTGAAGTTTAATATGGGTAGTGGGAAGATGCTGTTTGGCAAGCAAAGCAGGGGGTAAACGTTTTTTGAACAATGAGACAAGCCAAAGGAAAATAGGTCCCAAGGTGGCCGGGTCACAAGGAAGAAGCAATTGGGAGGCACATCCAAAGGTTGAAAACAAGCCAGGTTTCAGGTTGGAATCACAGGATGTCAGAACCCAAAATCTGGATAAAGCAGTGACTTTTGATAGCTCTGATGTTCCTGTAATGCAACAAATTGCTGATTAGCACCTGCAAAGTGAGTATTGTTTACAACTGCAAGAGGCTTGGCAAATCTTGAAAATGTGCTTAAGGAAAAGTAACAGCAAAATGGAGTAACCAGCAGTGCGTCTGAGAGGTGCGCATGCAATCAAATATGATGCAGTTACATACATGCCGAGAAATGCGAGCTGGTCACCCTGAAGTGCTGTGTCCTGATGTCCTGGGGTGAGTGCATGAGCACCACAAGCAGGGTGTTTTACATTAAAGTGGTCCTTCACCCTGAATAAGAGCCTATCTTATATGTTTCTCACCAGGGGCGTAGCTAAAGTCTTGTGGGCCCCGATGCGAGGAGTCAAACTGGCCCCCCCCCGTCACACACACACAGACAGGGGACTAGGTAGCAGAGCTGACACTCTATACAGCACAGGGATCACACACACAGACAGGGGATTAGGCAGCAGAGCTGACACTCTATACAGCACAGGGATCACACACACAGACAGTGGACTAGGCAGCAGAGCTGACACTCTATACAGCACAGGGATCACACACACACACAGGGGACTAGGCAGCTGAGCTGACACTCTATACAGCACAGGGATCACACACATACAGGGGACTAGGTAGCAGAGCTGACACTCTATACAGCACAGGAATCACACACACATATTGGAGACAGGGGACTAGGCAGCAGAGCTGACACTCTGTACAGCACAGGGATCACACACACAGGAGACAGGGGACTAGGCAGAAGAGCTGACACTCTATACAGCACAGGGATCACACACACACACAGGGGACTAGGTAGCAGAGCTGACACTCTATACAGCACAGGGATCACATACACACACAGGGGATTAGGTAGCAGAGCTGACACTCTATACAGCACAGGGATCACACACACAGACAGGGGCCTAGGCAGCAGAGCTGACACTCTATGCAGCACAGGGATCACACACACAGGGGACTAGGCAGCAGAGCTGACACTCTATACAGCACAGGGATCACACACACAGAAGACAGGGGACTAGGCAGCAGAGCTGACACTCTATACAGCACAGGGATCACACACACACACAGGGGACTAGGTAGCAGAGCTGACACTCTGTACAGCACAGGGATCACATACACACACAGGGGACTAGGTAGCAGAGCTGACACTCTATACAGCACAGGGATCACACACACACAGACAGGGGCCTAGGCAGCAGAGCTGACACTCTATGCAGCACAGGGATCACACACACAGGGGACTAGGCAGCAGAGCTGACACTCTATACAGCACAGGGATAACACACACAGACAGGGGACTAGGTAGCAGAGCTGACACTCTATACAGCACAGGGATCACACACACAGGGGACTAGGCAGCAGAGCTGACACTCTGTACAGCACAGGGATCACACACACAGGAGACAGGGGACTAGGCAGCAGAGCTGACACTCTATACAGCACAGGGATCACACACACACACAGGGGACTAGGTAGCAGAGCTGACACTCTATACAGCACAGGGATCACACACACACAGACAGGGGCCTAGGCAGCAGAGCTGACACTCTATGCAGCACAGGGATCACACACACAGGGGACTAGGCAGCAGAGCTGACACTCTATACAGCACAGGGATAACACACACAGACAGGGGACTAGGTAGCAGAGCTGACACTCTATACAGCACAGGGATCACACACACAGACAGGGGACTAGGTAGCAGAGCTGACACTCTATACAGCACAGGGATAACACACACAGACAGGGGACTAGGCAGCAGAGCTGACACTCTATACAGCACAGGGATCACACACACACACAGGGGACTAGGTAGCAGAGCTGACACTCTATACAGCACAGGGATCACATACACACACAGGGGACTAGGTAGCAGAGCTGACACTCTATACAGCACAGGGATCACACACACACAGACAGGGGCCTAGGCAGCAGAGCTGACACTCTATGCAGCACAGGGATCACACACACAGGGGACTAGGCAGCAGAGCTGACACTCTATACAGCACAGGGATAACACACACAGACAGGGGACTAGGTAGCAGAGCTGACACTCTATACAGCACAGGGATCACACACACAGACAGGGGACTAGGTAGCAGAGCTGACACTCTATACAGCACAGGGATAACACACACAGACAGGGGACTAGGTAGCAGAGCTGACACTCTATACAGCACAGGGATCACACACACAGACAGGGGACTAGGTAGCAGAGCTGACACTCTATACAGCACAGGGATAACACACACAGACAGGGGACTAGGCAGCAGAGCTGACACTCTATACAGCACAGGGATCACACACACAGAAGACAGGGGACTAGGCAGCAGAGCTGACACTCTATACAGCACAGGGATAACACACACAGACAGGGGACTAGGTAGCAGAGCTGACACTCTATACAGCACAGGGATCACACACAGGAGACAGGGGACTAGGCAGCAGAGCTGACACTCTATACAGCACAGGGATCACATACACAGGGGACTAGGCAGCAGAGCTGACACTCTATACAGCACAGGGATCACACACAGGAGACAGGGGACTAGGCAGCAGAGCTGACACTCTATACAGCACAGGGATCACATACACACACAGGGGACTAGGCAGCAGAGCTGACACTCTATACAGCACAGGGATAACTCAGTCACACGCGCACAGACATACACACTAACCTGTGTGACGATGTCCCTCCTCTGCGATCTCCAGCGAGGCTCTGTAGCCCCGCCCACCTTTAGCTTAGCAACAATCTCCTACCTTGAGTCCCGCTCCCACCCACTGAACCACCAATGAAATTAAATTATTGCCGGGAGCGCGCGCGCGTGCCCGAGCGGATGGACGTCTGATCCCTCGGCTCCGCAGCAACGGGAGGCCCTGAGCGACCAGACGAGCAGCTGAGAGGTCTGACCTGCAGCATCTCCACCGGGTGAGCGAGGGGATCGCCTGGGGAGTCGGCGGGGAGACGATGCTGGCCGCCTCCGGCAGGAAAAAGGGCGGTAGAGAGGGCCGCAAGTCGGTGGCCGCAGGAACCAAGATGGCGGCCGTGAGGTCTGAGGAGACAGCGTGCGCGGCCCGGGACCCGGGGAAGGGGGGACACACTGCGCTCACAGAGCAGAGGGCAGACAAGCTCGATGAGAGCTCAGCAGATTCGCTGGACAGCTGGGCCCGCTCCCCAACCTCCCCAGCCCATACAGCACAGCCGGCAGCGCAGGGACAGCCAATCCTCCCTGACATCTTGTCTCAGCTCAGAGCAATCGTGAGGGAAGAGGTGACAGAGGTGACCACTAAGCATACTGACACCCTGCTACGTGAGATAAGGGACCTGGGAGGCAGAACAGACGCCTTGGAATCAAGGCTGGACGATGTCACTACAGTTTTGGACACCCAGGACTCCCTTTTAACCCATCTCCAGGAAGAAATAGCTCTCTTAAAGGGGCAGCAGGAGGAGTTGGAGAACCGCAATCGTCGCTCCAATCTGAGATTCCGGGGCCTCCCTGAAACCTTGGAGGATGTACCCGGCACTATCACAGCCCTCCTTCAAGAGCTCGTTCCGGATATTCCTGTGGAGAAGCTGGAGCTGGATAGGGCCCATCGTGCCCTCACCAAGCGTCCCACAGACGGCCCCCCTCGGGATATTATTGTGAAATTCCACCATTTTCAAACGAAGGAGGCGGTCCTGAGGGCCTCCAGGGAGAAAGCCCCCCTCTCATTCCAATCACATGGCTACTCCATATTCGCAGATTTATCGCAGACCACCATTCTCAAGCGCAGATCTTTTAAGCCTTATCTTCAGATTCTTCAAGAAACGGGCATACGCTACAGATGGGGCTTCCCCTTTAAGCTCGCTTTTGCTTATCAGGGTCGACAGGTCCAAGTATCAACCCTCACGGAGCTAGTGGACAGATTTAAGGCTCTGGACCTCAGGATTTCGGAGGGGGAGGCGTTGGCCGGCTCACTCCCATCCACGCCCCGCACCCCGAGACCCGGTCAGAGGAACAATAAGCTACATACCCCATCCCCGAAACCCCAGCATCCACCACAAAAATCCATGCCCATGAAGCGTCTCCTGGCACAGATGTTCCACCCGGTTCAGAAATCCTGAATTCTTTTTTTTTTTTTTTTTTTTTTTTTCTCCTGCTCGCCTCATCTCACATCCGGACTCTTCCTGTCATACCCGACATGCAACATCCCCCCAGAGGGATGCCGGGACTCTGGATCTTTTCCCGCCACACAGCACCGAAATCATCGCCTAGACGGGGGTCGTAGACCCCGAGGATGGTAAGACTCCTGGTGATATATGCCTTTTCTCCCCAATTCCTGTGTATGCTTGCACAGGCGGACTCTGTTTAATGTTGTGTGAGGGGACTGAGGACACTGACCAGCTAGCCGCTGTGATTCGCTGTGGTTGGGATGCCCCCCCCCCCATTATGTCTGGACACAACCCAATCTATGCACCCTAAGAGCTGCTAGCCGACTACTCACCTAAAGTGTTCCTTCACCTCTTTAACCCGTCGGGTTGCTGCGGGACGGGGCCCCCTTTCTTGGTTGGCTGGGGGCCCGCCCCCCCGGGGCTCCGGGTGGGCGCCCCCTGGGCCAGCTTTCTGGTTCGGGTGGGTGCCCCCTGGGGGCCCGGGGGGATGGGCCCCGGCGGGCGGGGGGGGGAATCCCCTGAGTCCCTGTTTTTACTGTTTTCACTGTTTTTACTGTTTATATGTAATGCTTGCTAATAGTTTCCGTTACCTCAAAAGAATGTTTAAATCTGGCCTCCCGTTGCGCCACACGCTCCCTCTAGTTTCCAGTCAGGGGAAGACCTTTTTGCTTCCACTCCCCCGATTTCTGGAAAATCTTCACAAATGTTTTGTGATTTAATGATGTTTACAACGTTATATCTTGCTTTATTGTCGTTGTACCCCCACCCCAGCAGGTAGGTTTCTCCTTCTCCAGGGCATTCTGCAAGACTCTGAGGTCACTATCCTGACTTACTATGCCCCTAATACTAAGCAGATCCCCTTCCTGTCTCATATATGCTCTCTACTCAAAGATCATAAAAAAGGGATAGCCTTTATGTGTGGAGACTCCAACCTCACCCTACAACCACGCGTAGACAGATCCCTCCCCCCGAATACCCAAACACTTAAAGACGCAGGCCTCTTTGCTAGCCTGATAGAGTCCGCCTTGATGGCAGATTCTTGGCGAGACTTAAACCCCAACGCAAGGGACTTTACACACTACTCTGCCTCACACAGACTCTCTACCAGGATTGACCACATATTTGTCCCCCTAAACCTTCTCCCCCAGGTGTCGAGAGCCAAAATCCACGCGGTCCCCTGGTCAGACCATGATTTAGTCTTGATCTCCTGTGACGCCCTCTATATCAAACAAAGGTCATCCTCGTGGCTACTTAATGAATCCCTTCTTTCCTCCAAACCTCTGGTTGAAGAAGCATCCATTAGAGCACAGGAATATTTCACTCTGAATGAAACTCCTGAGGTCTCGCCTGTTGCGGTTTGGGGGGCCTTCAAAACAGTAATGCGGGGCCATTTTATTGCCCTTGCTTCCAGGAAAAGGAAGGACAGGCTGGCTCTGTCTCGCAGTCTACAATTTCAGTACGAACAGACAGCAGCGGCATTTAAGGCCAACCCGAGTCCCGGGGGGCTGCGCCGACTGGAACAGGCGAGGGTTAGCCTCAATCTTTTGCAATCAGGAGAGGCAGAGGGTAGGTACAGACGATCCAAAAACAAATATTATATTTCAGCGAACAAACCAGGATCCTTACTGGCCTCTCAATTAAAATGTCAGGAATATATATCCACACCCCTTAAACTTAAACTCCGGAATGGGAAGATCTCCAATAACCCCATTGAGATAGTGGAGGAATTCTCCTTGGGGTTGGGTAAATTGTATGATGCCCCCGCCCCCCCGGCAGAGGCCCGGATTCGGGATTTTTTTCTAGATATTAACCCCCCCCCCCCCCCCGTGCACGAAACCCAAGCTCAGAAAGTTGATGAGGATATTAAGCTCGAGGAAGTCCTTAGCGTTATTAAGTCACTGAAGCCGGGTAAGAGGCCGGGGCCTGACGGATTCACTGCCTCATTTTACAAAAAATTGGCCCCCATCATAGCCCCCCGCCTGGTCAGAGTCTACAACTGGGCTAAGAGAGGAAACCCTTTGGACTCGGACATGCTCCGGGCCTCAGTAGTAATGATCCCCAAGCCAGGAAAAGACTCCCTCAACTGGACTAACTATAGGCCCATTTCACTTTTGAATATAGACCTAAAAATTCTCACCAAAGTCTTAGCGAACAGATTAAATGAGCTTCTGCCTAATTTGATCCATAGAGACCAGGTTGGATTTGTCCCCATGAGGCAGGCCGGAGATGGGGTCAGAAGAATCTGCCAACTGATAGACAGAATCAGAACACAAAAAAAGGAGGCAATGCTGCTCTCCCTCGATATAGAAAAGGCCTTCGACTCCCTCTCTTGGCAGTACCTCCAAAGTGCCCTTCAACACTAGAGATTCGGCCCCGGCCTAATGTCCTGGGTCTCCGGCATTTATGCTAACCCATCGGCCTCCATTAAATATGCAGGCTACACATCCAAGGGTTTTCAGATCAAAAGGGGTACTAGACAGGGCTGCCCGCTGTCCCCCCTCTTGTTCATTCTGGCTCTGGAACCCTTGGCGGAGAAACTGAGGTCTAGCCCCTCTATTACTGGAATCTCTTGGGGGAGTACAGAACACAAGGTTTCACTATTCGCAGACGATATGCTGCTCATGCTCACGTCCCCACACATCTCAGCACCCAATGTAGTTTCACTCTTCTCCTCCTTTAGTCACATATCGGGCCTCTCTCTAAATGCATCTAAATCCACAGCTCTGGATATCTCCCTCACGGCCCACACCAAGAACTTGTTACAACAAAACTTTTCTTGGGGGTGGACCCACAAACTACCTTACCTTGGGATTAAACTAGTAGCAGACTGTGATAAAATCTACCAAGCTAACTATCCAGAGCTGATTAAATCCCTGGACAAGATGTTGCAGTCTTGGCAATTTGTACGGCTCTCGTGGTTAGGCAGGATAGCCGCATTGAAAATGTCGTTCCTCCCCAAGATTCTTTATCTATTTCGGGTACTCCCCGTCCGGGTTCCTAAGAGCACACTCGACCTCCTGCAGAGGAAAGTGATGTCCTTTGCATGGAATAAAACTAAACCAAGAGTTAAAAGGAACATCCTCTATTGTAAAAAATCTCAGGGAGGACTGGCCTTCCCCTCCCTACATAAATACTACACTGCAGCCCAAGTAGCCCCCTTGGTTTTGCTCCAAGCCCCAGCCCACAAACCTTGGTGGGTTTTGAATGATTATGAAAGTTGTAAGCCTATTGATCCGGCGGCACTGTTGTGGATCCCCAGAACAAGTAGACCAAAAGCCCTCCCTACCTTCCTCAACTTTACCCTGTCACTTTGGGACAGGGTTAGCCACCTGTTTTCCTCCCCGCACCTCCCGGCCTCCCCTCTCTTCGGGAACCCCTCCTTCCCTCCTGGCATTCCTGAGTCCTCTGGATTTAAATGGTGGAAAAAGAAAGGCCTCACGTCAGTTGATAAACTCCTTGCCCCCTCGGGATTAAAACCTCCTCGAGACCTGAATTCTGGGATAGATCCCCCTCCCTCAGAAGTCTTCAGACTAATACAAGTGCAACACTTTGTGAAAACTCTCCTTAGCAAATCACCCCCTCCCTACAAGATGACGGACTTTGAGCAACGCTGCTGCCACGACCAGTTCGCGAGAGGGCTAATTTCTAGCATCTATGCGACATTGATCTCGGGGTCCCCCCCTACAAAACATAATTACATGCTCAAATGGGAACAGGAACTGGGGGCTTCTAGGTCGGAGGAGGAATGGCAGTGTATGTGGAGGAACGTGAGCAGTACATCCTACAACGCCCTTGTATTGGAAAACGCATATAAAGTGCTGTACCGGTGGTATTATACACCGGACCAGGTCCACAGGTTCTCCCCCACAGACTCCCCCCTTTGCTTTAGAGGGTGCCAAGAACTGGGGAATATGTCCCACATATGGTGGCACTGCCCGCAGGCAAAGGCTTTGTGGGTGGAGGCGTGCGGGGTACTCTCTAGTATCCTCCACATACCAGTGATGACCGACCCATGGGTGACCCTGCTCGCCCTGAAACCACAAATCTATAAAATACAGGAATGGCGCCTGATGCAACATGTATTTTCTGCAGTCCGAATGACCATAGCTAGGAGCTGGAAGTCACCCTCACTGGGGTGGGGTGAGGTACAGAACAGAATCTCGGACATAATGGTCAATGAAAAGATGTCAGCTATCAAGAACGATACCTATGATAAATTTTATGCCATCTGGAAACCCTGGATAGAGCATATTGACATATCTATCAAACCATCAGACCCTATATTTCCTGTCTGAGTCCCCACCCATGCCCCCCCCCCCCCGAGCACCTGTACTTCGAGCAGAACTCATGTCTCATATAGGCCAGGGCCCTCCGGGGCACCCACCCCCACCTTTCCCCTCCCCTTTCCCATAACCCCTGTGTTTCTGTCTTTAAAAAGTTAAGAAATGAAGTTTTTAGGTTTTAATGTCGTTATCTTGCTCTTCTAAAGTGTACCTGTATTCATTCACTGTATACTTCCCATTCTTTCAATGGCGACCAGTAGATGCTGAATATCAGTCCAGATACCATGATACCTCTAGAAAGGCCGCGACTTGTATCGTGACCTTCTCCCACATATCGTAGCACTTCCAGATTGTGAATATAGGAACTGTATTGTAATTAATCTCTTTCGCTTTGTATCCAGATTCCGATTGTTTATAACTGTTTTGGTGGTCACCCCTACCTGTCAATAGGTACCACTATGTTGACATATTTTGTATTTAACTTGAAAGACTTCAATAAAACCTTAATAAAAGAAATTAAATTATTGCCTACTAGACTCCCGGCCTCTCGGGCGCCCGCTGCCGCCGGCCCAGACAGTTCATCTGAGCGCTTACACACGGGGGCGGAGGCAGCGGGCGCCTGAGAGGCCGTGGCAAACCTCCGGGAGACGGCGCGGGACAAAATGGCGATGGCGCGGGACCAACTGGTAGAAATTGGGCTACGCAGTCACTGCGGACCTGTGATTAGAAAGCAAACACATTTCCCGCCAGTTCTCGGCTGTGATGTCACCCCAGAGTGTACTACACGGGCAGGGGCATAGCTAAAGTCTTGTGGGCCCCGATGCGGGCCCCCCCTGACTTAGGGGCCCAGTCGCAATGGCGACCCTTGCGACCCCTATAGCTACGCCCCTGTTTCTCACACTCTGTACATACAGATTGCTCACATTAGAAATCATCCTACATGCATCTACTGCATGTTATGAGCCTTTAAACATCCAAGATGGTGTCTCATGGAACATCAGGCAGCCTGCAAACAGGTAGTGCCTTCTGACTGTGCTGCTCTGCATTCTGGGATTGCTGACTTTTTCCTGACCCCAGCTCTGCTCTGTCTGAGCAAAGCACAGCTATAACCCGCCCCTCTGTACTTTATGCCACTCTCCTCTCCTCAGTAAGTGTGATGCTTCTGAGTCAAGATGGCGGCGCCCGTATCCTAAAGTCCTGAATGGAGTTGCAGCCCAGTGGGGGAAAAAATAATAAGTAAGTGACTAAAAACGTATAAAAATATATTAATTTTAGATGCTTGGGAATCGTTTTATAAGGGTTTAGGTTTTTTAAATAAATTATTGTGAAGGTCTGGTTTAAATTCCTGATAAAATTATATGATGTATAGAGATCTGCCTGTAACTAGAATCGCTGCCAATATAGTCTATAAGCCATGTACCTTGACTGGAGCTCAAGAACCTCTGGTGAGCAGGGACCTTGGTGATGGCATCAGGAGATACAACAACCAGAAGCAGATGTGGTCTTATGTGCCATAATTTAGTGACCAGGCTTTGCTCTGGATATGGTCAGACATGTCATGTGTCAGAAACAGGCACCAGAAGTGGAGGTTGGCAGCAAGCCTTGGCACAGGATGTGATCAGACAAGGCATGGTTTAACAATAGAGCAGCAGGACCACCTCGACCATCTCTGATGAACAGGCATGCTGAGGCCATCCATGTTTACCTTGGCAAAACAGCGGAGATGCAGAGGTTGCAGTGGCGCCTGAGGTGGTGTAGCAATCGGCAGTCCAGGATGCAACACTTTCTGTGACTGTATATGCCCAGCGGTTGCCAGGCAACTGCCCCACCTATCACTGTTCCGGCCGAAGGACAGCAAGGGAGCAGCAGGTAGATAAGGACCACTGCCTATACTTCCCAGCAGAGAGGGTTCCATCAGTGCTGACCAGGTTACTAACTAAATTTTCAAATATACTTCAGCTTGCTTTATCAGGTGGAAACAAAACCAAACAGCTTTGCTATATACAAAACTCAAGGATGTATATACATAAAATTGGCATTGCTCCAGTAAACATTTGTTATACTAAATTTGGCTTTAATAGAAAACAGTTTGTCCACTAAAAAACCCAGAGAATGGTGCATAGACGCATGTCTGCTAGCAACGTTAAAGTGGACCAACAACCAGGGGGCTCGGCCCAGGAATCTATAAGATTCCCGGGCCGATCAGATCCCTCCCCGCGGGGCATCCGAAATCGGGATGTCCCGCGGGGTGAAATCCCCCAGGAAGCCCACAATCCTACCTTTTCCACGTTCCAGCGGCGCATGCGCGTCCGCCGCCACCACCTCCCGCGCGTCCCTCTAGCAGGGCGCGCTCCCGCGCCGGCCGTTTGTGAATGGCCGGCGCGGGTGCGCTCCCTGTAAGAGGGACGCGCGGGAGGCGGTGGCGGCGGACGCGCATGCGCCACTGGAACGTGGAAAAGGTAGGATTGTGGGCTTCCTGGGCTCTGCTTGTCCGGCGCTGCCTCTCGCTTGTCCGCCGGCGGGGATTGGCTACAGCGGTCACGTGGGAGCGGGGAGAGGTGAGTTTTCGGGGCTTTCTGGGGGGTTTCACACAGCGGGGCACCCTCGATCGGGGTGCCCCACCGAACTGGACCAAAACCCAGGATAGTCAAAATCCTGGGTGTTGGTCCACTTTAAAGCATAACTGGATTATCTGCAGGTTTGAGAATCATTTTCAATACAACTGCAGATTTGGCTAAACTCACTGGCACTCTGTTAAGTGGTAAATGACTCTTATCTATCATGCAAAAAACATCAGAAAGACCTCCGATTGGTCCAAATGTCATTTTCAGTTTGACAAGGATCCCAGACACACAAACAAAACCACAAAGAACCATTTACAACTAAAAAAAAGAAAAAAACATACCTTTAAGATCGCAAGTGCCTTGAGACAATTGCTGCCTGGTTCTATTCTGGTGCAGCTCATCTGAACCTTTTGAGGTGATGAAATCAATTAAAATCACTTGCTCAGACATTCCAAATCACGAATAGTTCTTATAGTATAAAGCAGCTGCTTTCATGAGTGAAAAGAGAAGTATGAAAAAAGACAAAAGAGACAAAAACTGTAGCAAGTATCAGTTTAGCTGAAATAGCCAAGCATTTAAAGAAGTCCATACTGCAGGGAAGTGTGGGACCGCTGCTCGTGTGAGGTGGGTCATCCCTATTTTGAAGCCCCCCCCCCACACATGAAAATCAGGACCCAGAGGAGAGTTGAAAAGGTGAGTTCTGTGGTCTGTATTTATGAGCTTGAATGACTAATCAGGATGGATCCCAAACACAAGCAGCGACCTGTAGGTAAAATATTTTCTATATCTTCAGTATGTAGACCCAAAACTGGATTAAGTGTGCAGAAAGTGTAAGAGTCTAGATTATTAAAAAAAACCTTGGCTGTGCAGCAGAGGACCCTGGGTCAGAGCCCTGGTTTGCCCTTTCTTCAATCCGGGCCAGTACAGACTTTTTATTGTCGATGTTTCATTGTTATGCAGAGTTCCCTTGTACTATATGGTTTCTTTTTTTACTAGATAGAATGGCATTGCATTATTTGCCATTATCTAAAGATTAAAAGACAAATTTTACCTGAATTCTTGCCAAGTTATTTTCTGAATTCTGGTCAATTTGAACCTGAAAAGCAACACTCATAGGAACAGTCTGAGATTAGTTTCAGAGACAGATAAAAGTATGACAGCAAAATCTATAGAGGAACTGTTATGAAACAACATCTATATAAAGGATATTCTAAAACTGAATGCAAGTTTTCAAGCAAAGTAAATGATTCGTTTTTATATTTTTGTAAAACAAAACTTTTTTGTGGCAATTTTTAATGCATTCCATTATTTCACAAGTGCCTTTAGTATTCACAGTGCTGCAATATCATATTGGATCCAGCAGATGGCATTAAACCATTATGGCACTGCAGAGTTTGACTATATGAGATGGCGGATGTTATACCTGTAAGCCAATTACCATAACAAATATAACAATTTGTTGCAACGCTTACAATGCCCAATTTTGAGATTTTCTAACACCAACCCTCTTGTGCAGATGCAAAATACATGATTTTTTTGCATATAAGATGGACCTGTCCATAAGATGCACCTAGGATTTGGGGATAAAAAAGAAACAATATTCTGAACCAAATAGTGTGGTAAGATACCCTCCACCCCAGAACTTGACAGATAACAGGACATTGAAGAATCCCCCAATCAACCCTATAACAGGCTGTGTGGCAGATCCCCACATCCACAAAAACTTGCGGCATGCAGAATCCCCCTCCCCAGATAACAGCTTGCAGAACACCCCCAAAAAAGGGTAATGTGGCAGATCCCCCATCCCTCAAAACAAGCAGCATCCAGAATCTCACTCCCCATACAGCGGACCCAACCCACCAGTGTGGCAGATCCCCTTCAATCCCCCAACCGCCGCTGAGCCAGTTAGTTGGAAAAAAAAACATGCGCCGTGATCCGGGAGCCGCCACTCTCTGCAGCCAGCACGCACTGATGTATCAATTACATTGGCATGCCGATCTGTGCCCTGCAATTGATGAATCAGCCCCAGAATGCCTGCAATTCTTACCTTTACCTTACCATGTGCGTGCCAGCAGCCAATTGCGGCGCTGGATTCCCAGGGGAGGATCGATGCTAAGGTAAGGTTTACAGGCATTCTGCGGGGGACTCCAGCATCTTAAAGCGTTGATACCAACACCATGATGAAATTACTGCATAATGCCGCACCATTGCCTTTTATTGAGATGTACAAGTACTACCCACCCCCCTTCTCCTCTCAATAGAAGACAATGGTGTTGCATTATAGAGTAATTCCATCATGGCTACTCCATGAAAAATAATAGTTAGTTAGACTGGACTGGCCCTTTAACTAGTTACTTAGGGTTCCTCTCTGCCCGCTGCTGGAGCTAGACACACAGGCTTTTCTCCATCCACAGCATGAACCTGACAATTCAGTTTTTATTTCCTCTGAAAAAAAGAAAACATTTTAGGCCAGTTTCTATAAGAAACTACATTTCCCCTAATTAACTTTATATACTAAAGTAGAAATCTGAAAAAAATGCACACCACCACATCAGCCTCAAGAGCTCATATATACTAAACCACACATTGATAAAGGATATGATATGAGCTTTACTCCTTGATGTTGGATGCCTAAAGGTGTTTAGAACACCCTAAAGACTAAAGAATGAATCAAGATTTTGTCAATATTAGCAATAACCTTATCATGATATAGTAACTATGAATTGAAGGAACTGTCCAGGCAATGGCAATAAAAAAGCAGCAAGGAGCTCACCTGAAGTCTGAGACTAGTGTCTCACCTCCATTTCCTGCAGCACACTGTAGATGCTGTAGAAAGTCAGTCCTTTCTTTCCTTTCCATTACTCCATGACCATGCTTCAGATGTAGTTAGGCTGTCCCTGTTCCCCAGGGTTCCCAGTGTGAGTCTGTCTGGCAAGGGTGACTATTGTAGTTTTCTGAACTGGGTGGTATTTGGCCAGCAAGGTGCTGGGAACAGGGCCAACTACAGTGTCACCAGTGTTTTGCCCCCAGTTTTTGTACTGGTCACCCCAGCCACTCTTTAAAACATTGCTCATATTAACTTAATGAGTTAGTAGTTTTACAGAGCTATCTTCAACATCTTTTTAGTCCTTAGCAGTGCTCTCTGGAGTCCTAGCTATTAATGGCAGAGAGGCCAGTCAAAGTACATTTTGCTGTTGGTGCTATCTAGAACACCACCGCCCAAGGCTGTGTCCTGAGTAGTGATGGGCGGAAGCGGGGGGTGATGCAGTTCAGAAGCCCTCTGGCTGGATCTAGTATCTAACATTTGGTACTCCTGAATACCGAATACAGTGACTCTGACTTCCTCTATCTCTTACCAGTTTACAAGTAATTGAAAAAAAAGACAAAAAAACATTGGGAGTGATTTATGGAGAGTATGTTCCATTAAAATCCATTAAAGGCACAAAAGTGTCACTTTATGCCTCATAAAAGGAAGTATGACACACCTACCAAGACATGGCTTCTATACTAAAGTGGCAAAGGTATCGCCCTCCATGTCCCTCCCCTCCAGTGATGTAAGAGACACATGGGGAGATTCCACATAGGCTTCATCTCTTTAGTATAAAAGTCATGTATTGGTAGGTTTGTCATACTTCCTTTTACAGACAACAGATTAAACAGTGCTCCATGAGATGTTCAGAGCTTGGCATATTTTTTTTTAAAAACCTAATACACTTTACCACTACTTTATCCCTGAGCTGTCTGGTGTGTTCCTTGGTTTTCATGATGCTGTTAGTGCATTTATGTATTCTAAAAAAGGCCTTCACAGAGCAGCTTTAATTAAGATTAAAAAAACTCTTTTTACTTGTTAGGTGACTTCTGAAGGCAATTTATGGGGTGTCAGATTACAGGGGTCTGAAAATATACTGTATTCATGCTACCCTTTTATAGTTAAGTTTTATGCTTGATTGCATAAAATCTTAGTAAAATACAATTAAATGGCTTATTTGAGCTCAGCTCAGCCAATTTAATTGAGATATTTGCTATGGGCAAGAGAGCCAAGAATACACCTCTAAAATACATAAGGCAATAATAAAAAGCTCTCCTGGACAATAGATACGCTGTAAAAAGAAGTCTTAGATTTTAGGAAGAAGAACAATTTAGTTCCATGCAAATCAAACATTTCATGGGCTCACACTTTATAAGGAAACTTCTCTTGATCTAGGGGGGATAAATCCAGGCAATATTTATTTCTCCCCCATATTCAACCCTTCTTCCACCCTGGGGAATCCCCCCCTTTTTTTTGCTAAAGGGTACGTGTGTGGGTGAGATAGGTTAGATTGAAATACACACATGGAATAACAAAATCACATGTAGGAATGGGAAGAGTGTTCAATGGGAGTATGAATGAGCCCAAATACATGGTAATATTTGTCAGGTATTTTTTGTTCCACGTAGCAGCAATGCAAAAAACAACAATGGATATCAGGTAAGGTTTTTACATCTTGCATAACAAAAACAATTTTCTTTTTACGTGCTCTGCCTCTCTCAATTTTATGAGAGCTTACACCAAATTTGTTTACAGGATCTATATTTGTCGAGCCCCAGCGTATTAAGTCTTGCCCCCCCCCTTACTTTTTTTATTTGTATTCTGAAAACTTATGTTATATCAAACCAAAAGATGTAATGACTCAAACTTAAAAAAAACATTTAAAGGGAATATATATATATATATATATAGCATCAGAGCTTCTAATACTTTTGCAGGGATGTTACTCCAACATGCTATTACTTTATAGTGATCCCACCAACAATAATCCTCACTTACCAGACAGACTGCTGTCACCTCTTAGCGCTTACATAACACAGAGCTTCTCTCTTCACATTCTTAAAATAGGGAAATTCCTCTACAACTTCATACAAAGCTTCTTCTCCAATCCTCAGGGTAAAAGCACAAATATGCAGACTTGCATAGTACCTACAAAGCCCTCTACAGCCAAGCCCTTTTCTACATTTAATTGCTACTCCAAAGATACCAATCCAGACAGTTTCCGATTGACCCATGGCCTCCTCCTGGCCTCAACCCTGATCCCACTCTTGTGTACAGGACTTCACAAGTGCTGCTCTGGAATGCCCTTCCCTATACAACTAGACACTCTTCAACCCTTAAAACCTTCAAAAGCACCCTCAAAACCCATCTATTTAGACAAACCCACCATCTGGCCTAACCAAACCACTTTATAGTCTTGTCACCCTTAAGAACAGCTGCTACCATGCTTATTAAATCCTCTTTGTTACCCAACCTCTTGTCTCCACCCTTTACCTAGATTTAGATTGTAAGCTCGTAAGGGCAGGGCTTTACGTAATTATATATTAATGTGTCTTGTTGCATTTTACTCATAATACTGTACATAATATATGTATTTGTACTTATTTCTCTGTTTTTTACAACTCATAATGTCCTCTTTGTTATAAATATGTTACTTGTCCCACCCTCATGTAACTTACACTTTGTACAGTGCCACGGAATACGATGGCGCTTTACAAATAAACAATAATAGTAATAGTGTAATACTGTTTATTGCTGAAATGTCTCTAATAGATAAAATATACTCACTAAGATAAATAATGCAAGGGCATGATTGCACATACATCAAAAAAAACAAAGGTGAATGGGTGTCCTCTCCTCACAGGGTGTATGCGGGATCACAGCGGTCATAACTCTCTCAGTGTATGCTGCTCATATTTCCAGGTCTTCCCAAGGTCGCTGACCTCCAACATCACTTCCTACTTGTGCTTCACTAGACGCATTTCGTCCTTTCTGGACTTAATATTTGGACCAAGTAAGTGGGAATTTTTGGGGAAGGCGTCACTGCATGTGAGGTGATGCTTGGCATTGTGCTTGGTTTTAGGCTTACATACGGCTGGCTGGAAACCCATGCCATGAAGCTCCTTGTAGTTGGTACAATATAAGAGGTAACTTTTATCAAGACTAGATCTGTAATCTTAAAAAGTTTGTGACTTTATAAAAGCTTTCACTTTTCAATAATACAACACACAGATGATTGGGGAAAATCAAGTACAGAGAATATTTCATAAACTGGCTTGTTGCAATGGTGTCGTTCTGTTACTGTACCATGCTGGGATTCAGATAACCATCATTTCACAATGTTTATAAAGGTAGACTAAGGGCTAGATTTTATACACCTGTGACAATGGACATTATATATATATATATATATATATATATATATATATATATATATTAACACTCAGGATCTTCTTGGTCACAGATACAGGCTGACAGAGGGGCAAATGTGTACATGGATTTCACAGGGCCCCATAGCAGAAATCAAATTGGGCCCCCAAAGAAATATTACCTAGCAGTAAAATATCTGCATTGAAGTGCAGGAATTGCAGCCTTGGACTATGGGTAGACCTATCAGTCGGAGACTAGGCTCCGTCTGGTTCACCAAGTTACCAGGGAAACCTCCAGTCTGCCCCTGAACTTTGGGACCCTTTGGGGAGATAGAAGATACTTTGCTGTCCATTTTTCTGTGACAGAAGCAGTAGGTAATGCTGGATGTCACTGAGACCATAGGTTATCCACTCAAAATCAATACAGTTAGGTTTAGAGTCCTAAAAATAAGCCAGTAATATTTGCATGTAACTGTAAGTTGGGCTCCAAGAGTCCATTCTCCTTGTGGGCCCAGACAACCCAGTCCAACATTGTCAGATACTGTGGTCTGACCCAGGTTAGTGGGGCCCAGTGAGGACCGTTTCTTCCTGGGTGCGTGTTTCTCTGAGTGCCCTATATATAGGTTGCCGTTGTGCCCTGCAGAACCTACAGCTCTCCCTGCAGACAAAAATCGGACACATCATACTGCTGTGTTCCAATCTGATGCTGTTGTCACAGGTGGGGGGTAAGTAGCTTGCATTGGGCCTTTTTCTGCCATGGGCCTGGTAGCAGTTGCCTTCCCTGCCTCCCATGTACACCCATGCACAGGGGATAATTAACATATGAGGTTAATTTTCTTTATACATCCATAAATCAAGCAGGGAAAAGGGCTTTCTTCAGCATAACTTAGTCAAAACACAACAGGTTCAGATAACCCTGTAGCCCTTTAGGCTTACTCACAAGACTGGGCTCTTCTGCTCCAAAGTTGCACCAGGCTGTCCTTTTCCAACCTTCCAGTGGCTGCACACGTCCCTGACACATGCCCTCCTGCAGGCAACACCAGTGCTCACGCTCCATAGGGACACTTGGCTGTAGCGCTCTTCAGAGCTTGGCTACAGGTGTCACATGCACCTCAGCCCATTCAGCAGCCCTCAGCTGCTGCTCATGAGCCTCTTTAAAGGACTAGAGTACTGGATTGTGAGGATTGGCCGGTAGGGCCCACTCATCTTCCCATACTGGTCAGACTCCAGGCACCTATAAAGTGACGTACTGGCAACCTCTTAAAGGGCCAGTCATACTGCAAAAGGCACACCCTGGAGTCAGCATCAGCTACAATCCAGTTGTTTGTCTTTCTGGGAGACCACCTGCCAATATATATATATATATATATATATATATATATATATAAATGAGGATGCAAGGCCAACATTTACATTTATGGATTAAAGTACCAAAATGACATCAACGCAGAAGAACTTTGCACTTAATGTGACGTCATTTAGTTCTTCCAGCAGATTTACACACTTTAACGAATAGACAATATCACGTCTCAGTTTTCCATTTGTGGCTGTGACAAGTCGTCCAGATGGTGCTCGCATTTCTCCTGCTCTTTTTAAACATCTGTCATACAGAGAATGCTTCCTAGTGAATCAGTCGGCAAATGATTTTGATTGCTTCGAAGGCATTACTGCATGGCATGTAGACAAATAAATAGACACGTAAGAGGTCATAAACACTCAGCAGATACAAGAACATAATAGTGACTATTACAGGGAGGTGAGGCCGCCACTCTTCCTGACAAAATGATGATGTCTTAAATTGTGCAATTTTATAGAGCAAAAGTGACATTAAGATGGTTCATTTCAGTGGGGCCATGATGGGAGGCTTGTGGATATGTTTTTTCACTCTACAAAATCTATTACAGATTCTCTTATTGAAGAATCTCCGCTTGAGCATGTAATTTACAAACAAGAATAATGATATATTTATAGAAAACTGCACCTTCAAGCCCAACTCTAGGCAAAACATTTTGCAAAGCTCAAAAAAAGAGTTGATGTTACCAATTTAAATAACCTCAAGTGAATTGTCCAGGCAGCTATATAGACCATGTAATCACATAGCCTACAGCTGCTAATGTTAATTTTACATCCTGATGAAGTGGTGGGGTTGCCACCACGCAACGCGTCGGTGTGAGTAAGGGCATGTGAGGTTGGACCTGGCTCAACTTATTTGGTGATATTTTATGATCTAATCAGTCCAAGCATTGCACTTTATTACATTGCACTCGCTAGTTTTGATTGCTTCACTTTTCAATGAATTTTTACCTTTTGGCACTGCCTGCACTTTATCTGTGTACCCCTCACATATAAAGAATCCTCAATGCAGGGGCCTCCTATTTTCCCTTTTCCCCTTCTCCCCCCCCCCCTTCCCTGTTTCTTGCTTCGCTCATCAAAGGAAATTTTTGTATGAATTGTCACATTTATTGATTGATTATTTAACACTCATAGACTGTATTTTCTTTAATTTATTAATATATGTATTAGAGCCATTTAATACAGGCCCTGCCTCCATAGTACATTTTAAGTAATTGTTTTTTGATTTGTGTTTTTAATGTACCTATGTTTATGTTTTTTCAATGAAGGACATTTATAGTTTTACACCATTTATATGTAGTGCGGCTCATTCTGAAAATAGGGGTGTTTTTGGACTGTACTGGCAGTTCGATTATTCTTTTGTGCTAATGTTAATGCTTTACAATAAAGGTTAGTTGATTGAGTTACATCAGTTACAATTCAACCATCAATATGGCTGTCAAATCATCAGGCAGGATATATAATGGTTGCCACAGGGGATCTGCAGCAATGCTCCCCTGTCTATGTCACCCAATGTAGCTGTCCTGGGCCAGTGAAGTCAGTGTACAGTTGGTCAGGCCCTTCCCAGCCACACGTGCCATACCACTGGCCACAGAGTCCCCCCCATGACCTGAAAGCGGACCTTCACTCTGAATAAGAGTCTATCTTATATGTTTCCCACACCCTGTACATACAGATTGTCCACATTAAAAATCATCCTACCTGCATCTACTGCATGTTATGAGCCTTTAAACATCCAAGATGGCGGCTTATGGAAGCCGCCATCTTATCAGGCAGCCTGCAAACAGGAAGTGCCTCCTGACTGTGCTGCTCTGCATTCTGGGACTGCTGACCTTTACCAGACCCCAGCTCTGCTCTATCTGAGCAAAGCACAGCTATAACCCACCCCCCTGTACCTTATCCCACTCTCCTTTCCTCAGTAAGTGTGATGCTTCTGAGTCAAGATGGCGGCGCCCATGTCCTAAATTCCTGAACAGAGTTGCAGCCCAGTGGGGGAAAGAATAATAAGTTAGTGACTAAAAACTTAAAATATATTAATTTTAGATGCTGGGGAACCGTTTTTTAAGAGTTTGGGCTTTTCATTAAATCACGCTAAAGGTCCGGTTTAAGTAGGAACTACCTCCCACTGTCAAGCACAATGATATCAATCTATGAGTTGGAACAATTATAACTCTCTGGTAGATTATATTTATGTTTTGTTACCACATACGAAGACTGTCCTAGAAATTCCATTGGTCCAAGGCAGAATCTGCTGTTGTCTAATGGAAATCCAGGGCCTGCATATAGTAACAAAACATATCCGGAATTGTTCTGAGACCCTCACACATATATATGATTTTTCTGGCCTGGGTGAAAACAGGGGTACTTAAAATGTTATACAAATCCCTGTACAGAAACTAGCTGTGTATAATATATCACAGCACCACCAGAGGCTGCTGTAGGGAGTGACATCACAACCAGAGGTGTTATATACCTCTGCCACTTCCTGGAATAGCCATTGTGTTCAAAGAGTGTTCCAGAAGGAGTCATGTAGTGTGCAGTGCAATGTGAAGAGTGCACCAGAGGAACAGACAGCACACATAAGGCCTGGAGATGTCACATGAGAGACAGAACGTGGGAATAAAACACTGTTTGTGGGGAAAGTTAACACACGAAAGTGAGGAGTGAGATATACTGGCAAGCCAGCAGAGCAAGACAGAGTGCCTCTATGCGAGAAATCAATGCGGGCCTAGGATGAGTGAGAGGAATACACTAAAGACCATCATATAAAGTACTGCAGTTGTATAGTGCCAGCCCTTAGAGTGACCCCGGGATCCAGAGACAGAGGTTGCTGATTTGGTAGTTGTTGTGTACAATAAACGTTGGAAAGAGACTTCTCAAGTGTGTAGTGACTCCACAGGCCCCAAACTCCAGCTCCTTCAGAATCCTAAAGTACTCGTGAACAGTTTGCCCCATGTCGCCCGACCCTGGTAGTGGCATGTGGGTTACATTTACATTGTTCGAGAGTTTGTGAGACTTTCCTCCTCCAACCGGCATGTGTGCATTGTGTGCTGTGTATTCAACGCAGTTTGCTGGCAAAATAGTGGCATTTACATTTTAAAATGCCAGTGAACCGCTGTGGTGGATTTTGTTTAAAAAAAAAACACACTTCTACAACATATGTCTCAGAATATATGTGGGATGTATTAGAAGATTAAAAAAAAAAAGTTTAGTGACAATTTCAGTCAGAGCTCCCATGTGTGAGACTGACACAGACATTAGGTCATCTGGCTTGATGCAGAGCCTCCCCGTTCAGCTATCCCGTGCGTTTTCCCGTTGGTTTTGGGCTTTGATCGGGTCAGGAAAGGGTGCTACGTTGATTTTAGTGTGCGTTTATGTGCTCAGGTGTGCGCTCAGCCGCCTTTCTGATTGTCGGCTCGCACGAGGCTGTTTCCCGGCAAAACGGACGCCTCGTTCATTGTTCCGTTTTTTTCAGTGATGCAGAGCCTTGATTTCCGATTGAAATCACCCTAATAAAACGGGGCCGCCGAGCCTTCACTTACGGGCAGTCAGAGCAGCTGTATTTGCACTCGGGCAATAATATGCAGTCCTCTGTAGGAGCACATCAGCGGCGCCAGCTCCGCGGTCTTGTCCTGCTGAGTATGGCAGAAACCAGGCTGCACCGCACGCCTTTGGACATCGATTGCATGAGTGACGTTGACCTATTTGAGCTCACCCGCCTTAACCGTGTTTCTCTCCATACCTTGTATAGCGAGCTGCGGCCATGGTTAGCCCCCACCACAAGCAAGGGGCATGCAATTGCAGGTATGATCAAATTGGTTGGCTGCCTGCAATTTTTGGCAAATGGCTCGTTCCAGAGACTGGGTGCCTTCTCCGTGGGGATGTCCCAGTCTACACTGAGCCGCAGCCTAACCAAGTTTTTGGATGACATGGCTACCCTGGCAAAAATTATATTTATTTCCGTCAAACAGGTCAAGCCTGGAATGCGGTTAAGCTGGGCTTTTATAACATAGCCGACATGCCCAACGTCATTGGTGCAATTGACTGCACCCATGTCTCGTTGGTCCCCCCTGCTGACCAGGAATATCTGTTCCGGTATGTGGTTTTGGTCATTTTAATTTTTTGGTCTTTTTTTTTTTTTTTTTTTCCTTTTTTAAGGGTCTACCTAATTTATTTTTTATTGCCTGTGTGCAGGAACAGGAAGATGGGACATTCCATAAATGTGCAGGCAGTGGCTGGCCCTGATTTGGTTTTGGCACGTCACCGCGGGGGAACGTCAGAGCTAAACCAGCAAAAGCCAGAAAAGATGTCGACCGCCATCTTCACACAGGAGCAGGACGACATCATCATGGATGTGAGTATGCGAGCGTGCGTTTATGTGCGCGCACACATTTCTTGTAATAAAAAAAAACCAAAGCGCAAGAATAGTCTGGAACGACTTAGTTTGTCACATTAAATACAAGCCCACCTTAGTTTAACACATGTACGCAGCTACAAACTAGGCTACATGCAGATAGAAGAACTAGGGCAATGTGAGGCAGCAAGAGGTTAATAAAGTGACTTTAGTTAGGCCAGGAAACTTGTTAATGTATTTTGTGTAGTAATGGTGGGTCCTTGTATCTTTTTTTAACAGATGATGCTGCGGAATAGTTTTTTAAGAGTTTGGGCTTTTCATTAAATCACGCTGAAGGTCCGGTTTAAAAAGGGCCCCAAAAAACCACGACAAAACAAAACATAAAAACAATCCTAAATTAATGTTGTTTTTCATTCACAGATCCCAGAAAACGGCAGGCGCAACGACCTGAGGCATAACGTTTGCCATTTGTGTGGCCAAGTTTGAAAGTTAATTTGTTTCCAATAGAAAATTTAGTTCCCTGAAACCCCCCCCCAAAAAAAAAAGTTTTAAACAAGTTTTAAAATAAATATACATAAAAACATTTGGTGTGTTGTCTTTCCTGCAAATGTGCAATCACACAACATAATCACACATTTACATGACACCAAAGGTTTAGATATAGGCCAAAAAATCCAAAAACACAAAAAAACAATAAGGTATGCATTAATGGCAAGGAAGAAGGAACACAAAGGAGATTAAGGTATGCATTAATGGCAAGGAAGAAGGAACACAAAGGAGATTAAGGTATGCATTAATGACAAGGAAGAAGGAACACCAAAAATTATATTTGACAATATATATATGTGTCAAATTGGCAGTTGGTGCCATATGTATATTCCAATGGAGGTTTAGGGATGTGCGCCTGCGTGTAGCCAGATTGGCAACTGAAGAGCCATGGAGATGTAAGTATACTTGAAAAAAACAAAAAAATGGAAGGTCAAATACGACGGAAGGCAAGCAGGTACGTTCAAAAACCAAGGAAAAAGCCGGGAAAAACGTGATGCCCGTGTGAACGGGAACGGAAGCCCCGATCAAATTGAAGGCACCCGAGAGAGCAAAAAAAACTTCCCAAATGAAGAGAAATTAACGGATCAGTTAGGGAGCCATTCCGACGGAGGCTCTGTATCACATTTGAGCCACGATTCAAACGGGAGCCCCGGACAATCGGAAGGTTTTAAGCTCAGATCGGGGGAGGCTCTGCATCAGGCCCATCAAGCTGTTTAGCAAAACACTTTTTTTTGCTAAAATGGTTTTCAAGCAAGAAACACATATTGGATTATTATTTGGTAAAGCTGAAATGTATTTTCTCTTATCTATTCTGTCATAAACATTTTGAAGTTATTAGAAGATCTAAAGAAGATAAGCATTTTTTATCCCTCTTCCCTTCTCTCTCCCCTCCATTCTATCTATTTTTTCGTTTCTTTTTCTATCTTTTCTAGTTTGTTTTTTGCTGTCTTTTTTTTGTGTCTCGTTGTCTCTCTTCTTCTTCATTCTATTTTTATTTCTTCCCTTTTCGTCTAATTTTTTGTCTCAGTTTTCTTATTTTGGAATTTTTTTTCTCATCATTTTCTTATTCATATCTCTTCCTCCTCCTTTCTCTTTCTTCTTCTCACTTCTTTCCTTTTATTCTTTTCTGCTTTTATGATGTATTTTTTTCTTTCTTTTTTCTTTTATTCTTTCTGCGCTTATATTCAGTTTTCTCTTTCTCTTCTTTTATTCCCTCTGCAACATTAGTGTTTTTTTTCTCCTTTTTATTTTATCTTTTCTTTCTTCCGTTTCTTCTATTTCCTTTCCTCCCATCTCTCCCTTGCTTTGGGGGGAAAATAAGTGCGTCTTATAGGGCGAAAAATACGGTAATTGCCTCACATAATATATTATCAGATATACAAAAGGTTAAAAATACACATATCAGACCATGCACCAGTAACAATGATAGTAAAAACCAAAGAGGTAAAGGTAAAAGGAAGTAACTGGAGAATAAATTACTCTCTATTGAGGGGTAAAGAAGTAGCTCAAAAAGCACAATCAGCTATAAAAGAATCTTATTAATTGAATACGTGCCATAATATGTCACCAATAACTTTATGGTACACACACCAAACCATAATAAGAGAGATACTAATTCAACAGGCATCTAGAATTAAAAAAAAGAAGAAAAAAATGAGAGCATTAAAAAATTAGAAAGACAGTACAACTGCTTACAGACCTGATAGAGCAGTCAAAAATTGTTTACTCCAGAGAGGGTGAAATGTATCATAAAAAGATGTAAGCGATCTTACTATGAATGGAGAAATTAAAAAAGCCCTATTAGCAAAAAATGCTGAGAAAACAACAAACAACCAATTTTATTCCAGCGATAATAGACTTGAAAGGTCAGAAAAAGAACAAAACTAAGGAAGTTCAGACAGTACTATCAGGACTTGTATAATATTAAAGGAATAATAAGGGATAGTAAAATGGAGAAAGAACAGATAACCCAGTATACAGAGAGACCGGGAATGGCAGGACTACAAGAGTCAGAGATTATGAGACTAGGAAAGATGATCACACTAGAAGAACTAGAACAAACAGTTAAGGGGATCCCTGCGGGGAAAGAGGTAGGACCGGATGATTTTGGTGCGGAATATTATAAAGTGTTTCTGCCATATTTGAAAAATCACTTGATTGAAATGATGAACTGTCAGGGAGATAGTATTGAGCTTAATAAGATATCAGGATAAGCTTTATTATCATACATTACAGTTATTCACAAAATGGAAAGGATCCTTTAGCCTGTGGTAGCTTTTGCACAATTTCATTACTAAACAAAGACATAAAAATTTAGAAACGATTTTGCCTAATAGACTGGCTTATAGCATTCTCACAATAATAGACAGCAATCAATCTGGGTTTACTGTTAAAAGAGAAGTAATGGATAATACTATAAGAACAATTAGTATTATTGCTAGAGTAAAGCAACAACATAACCCCCTGTTTGACCTTTTTTAAGAACTCTTAGCATGAATAAGGATATAAAAGGGGTAAACAGAAAATTGTTTACCTGCACAGCAATAAATATCCTACAATAATGTGAATGTAAACTGGATGCTGGCTGAAAGAAGACCCAACTGCCCAGAAACTGGGCAATTACCAATATGTCAAAAATAAGGGCTGCCAGCACAGACCGCAGGGCCTCCAAAGTCAGCCGTTCAACAGATATACAAATCTATTAATATTTCAAAACTTTTATTAGTAATAGCCAAAACACATACTTTAAAATCAATTAAAAACATATATGCATGGGCTAGAATGACGGACTAGTATGAATATTCATAAGTACATAATAGAGTTATCAAATAAGTAATGTGCAAAACCTGCAAAATCTGCAAAAAATGCCCTGGAGTCTGGCCCTTAGTCTGTGCTAGTGATATGTGCAACAAAAGATGAGAATGTATAGAGTGAGTAGGAAGTAATAAATACAGCAATTAAGAGCTGAGTGAGGAAGAGCTAATATCACTATACTAAATATAAGTGTGTAGAGTGAAAGTGCTAAGTGCAGAAAGGTGCAAAAAAGCAAGGAAGAGGTGAGAGGCTCCAGGGCATAAATGACAGAGGTACTATCACAATAATCATTAATTCAACATAATTTTAAGATAAGATCAAAAGGCAATTTACATTACCGCATAACAAAGTCCTAATCCACCACAAAGCCCAGCATGCCAGCACCACTGACGCGTTGCGTGGCAAGCTCCTACTGCCACTTCATCAGAGTGTGGCTGACTATGCTCTGTCCTGTTTAAGTAGTCTCTAAAGGGGTGTGTTAGCACTTCCCACCCTCTCCTTTGTCTCACAGATCCACTCTTCCTGCCAAAACCCAATAAGGCACCTAAGCCCCCAACTGCTCCCCAGGCACCATAATTAGGGCAGCCCACCGCTCCGGGCATGTGTACACTCACTCCACGGATGGGTTAAATGCGGAGGACAAATTCCTATGTGCGCGCAAGCATACAATGGCCATCCATGCATTTAATTAATTACATTTATTAATCCATGTTAAAAATATCTCTATTCAATGAATGTTGCAGATAGCCATAAACAGAGGACTCGGTCCACACACATCTGCAGAAGTATGCTTAAGCTGCACCACCAAGCGCCAAGGTGCCTCCATGAGGTGCAGTCCTAACTCTAATCTCTAAGAGCCCCATTTGGCACACACAATGCAATAGATAAATTGGGAGCAGGCTTACCTGAGGTTGCCCTATAACCTCGAGTGCAGCCCATGGGGTGGAAGGGTCGAGGACCTCGCAGTACAGCCTAGACCCCCACACCCCATGTGCTTGCACAAAATCAGAAGAAACCAAGGATTAATGGCAGCCGCTCAGACCATTTTATAACTAACCTGGGAGGTGCACGTTAGCAGGGCAATTAGGATACGCAAGTCTTAAAGAAGCCACAACACTCAACCCTGTTAGATTGCAAACCAACCAAAAATCTGTCTCTAAATCTGGTTAAAAACAGAGGCCACACACTTCGGCAGAAGTATGCTTAAGCTGCACCACCAGCGCCAAGGTGCCTCTGTGAGGTGCAGCCCTAACTCTAATCTCTGAGAGCCCCATTTGGGACATACAGTGCAATAGATATCCTCCCAGGTTAGATATAAAATGGTCTGAGCGGCTGCCATCCCTCCTTTGTTTCTTCACAACACACTAAAACATACAGCCAAAGCTACAGTGGAATGGTTTAAATCAAACTTTATTGAGAATCTGAGCACATATGCACACCACACTTTTCAGTTTTTTATTTATTGAAAGATTGGAAAAGTTTTCTTGAAGGCGTGGTATATGTTTTTCTCTCATACATGTTTGAGCTAATCTCTAGCATGGCTTTTCCTCTGCAGCTTTTCTTTGGCTGCCAGTGATTTCGTTATGTATCCATGCAGAACATCTCTAGGAGTAAATATACATCATCACTTCTCATTTCCCAGAATCCTAAACAGACTTCAGGGGAAAAACACGTAACCCATACGTATGTCAAGAGAGGAGTAGAAGCCACAAACACTCATTAATAAGTGACCATAAAGCTGTGCTAATATTCCCCATAAGAGCTGAAAAGTGAATGTGTTAATTTTGTGCTCCAATCTTGCTGCCTTGTCTCTTAATTACAGCTCTCCGGGCCAGGATCTGCCAGCTGCCTCCGCTGCCAGGGATAAGCAAATCAGCTGTATGAGGCACTTATCAAGATGTACTCCAAGCATTAAATGAACTCTGAAAATAGAAATCTTATTAGGCAGAAAGTTAGTGGCTTGCTGCACTGGAAAATGTGCTATGCCTCCTTCATTCATGGGAAAGCGATTTTGTGCTCATTACATCTTATCAATACATTTATATATTTTTGAGTGGCTGGAAATGTCATTCCAAATAATCATTTTGTGAAATTTTCTAGTAATTCCCATAAGTATTATCTCCCAGAATAAACTGTGGGGGAGATTGTCAGCTAAACAAATGCATGGCTTCAGACATGAAACACATTTATTTCCCTTGTGTCTTTTTTGTATAGTAAAGAATACAAGAATATTTCCTTTTTATATTTTCTTATTATAATAATGTGCCTCCAGTCTGCAAGTATTCATTTTTTTTCAAAATAAAAAATCCATTGAAAATTGTCTTCCAAAATTAGTGCCGGGCTTCACGTAGCTGTTGTTGGCTTCAATCAGTCATTGCACTAAGGAGGACATTACAGAAACACTAACTGGTTGACAATGAGAAGAGTAGATGGTCTGATGGGAAATTATTGGCCATTATAGTAGGCCCAAAATGGTTACATGGCTTTTCTAGTCTGAAATGATTCTGAATTAGAATCTTTATTATTAAAAAAACATACAAACATACAATGAATGCTTTGTGACAGCAAGTACATCAGGTATGGCAATAAAAAATATATTTAAACAGGGAAACAAGTGGAGTTGGGATGTTTGTCTTCGATAGTCTAATAGTGCATTTTCAAAGGTTTTTAAAGTTAAAGGAGCACTATCGCGAAAAAATGGCCCAATGATATAAATCCATACAAATATGGTGGATGGCGGGAAGAGGGGTCACTTATACACCTGGCATCAAGAAATATCCACCCAGGCTTGTTTTTCTTTATTTTAATGGAAGGAAAAGGACATGCAGGGTGACAGGCTCTGTCACCCATCATAGACTAAACCTGTCACCCCTGGAATTTATTTCTACAATTTGAGAATAAACCATGAGCTTGGCAGGAGTTTTATTCAGTCCAAGTCTATAAGTGACCCCTCTTCTCATTAGCCGACGTGTTTATACAGATTTTTAACATTACAAAATTTCGCGATAGTGCTCCTTTAAGAAATAGCAGGGATTCATTTGAATGTCTAGGGATAATAGGGATAATTCGATTTACACAAATTTAAGGCTGAGAGTTGAGAGAAGGGAGGAATCTCTGTGAACCAAAAGCCAATGAACCTGACTAGGCAGGCATTCCAAGTACCACATGAAGTTCCAGGTCCAAGAAAATGAGCAGTAACACGTACTAATAAGACATCAAAGAGAAAGTTTTCCAGCACAAAAGTCACAGGATGACAAGTTTAAAACATAACTTTTACTAAATGCATATAAAACATAAAAACTATACAAAAAGTCACGCAGGGACCAGCCGTCCCATTACCTGAATCCCCCAGACGAGCAAGGCGTTTCCGGGGAACACTCCTTTATAAAGCAGCCCGATAATAAGTGCTAATAAAAGTTTCGCAACCAAGATCTGGCAGTTTTTCAGGATCACATCTCTATCTCTATAATTCCATTTTATGATGTGGAGGCTACTAGCGCCACATATTGCCAGTTGAACATCTGTATATCAGAGCTTAGAGCGACCACTAGAAGACACTGTAAGCGGGTATCGGGCACTGTAAGCCAGCGTTGTGGTCATTGTAGTAACCTGACCGGCATTGATGAATGTGATGTGTGTTGGGCGCGCTAACAAGAGTATAACGCTGCAGCGAGCGAGAGGTAGCGCCAGCTCAGTGCTCCCCGGCACTCGTCACTCCACACCATATTTAATAAAAAACTACACACACACAGCGTCGGCGCTCTAAAGCTGGGAGCTCTAGCATAGAGCACCAGACGCTGTGTGATCAAAGTTAAAGATGTGTGATCAAAGATTTTGAACACATATACACCAGTAACAAAGTGAAAACACATGGAATGACATTGCTTTAACACTGGGACGATAACACTTTAGTGCCAGACCTGTAATGACAATTCTGCATAAAAATATAAAATGAAAAAAAATTTTAAAGTGTCTGTTTGTAGCCAGGAGAGGTCACACAATTATTTGTGCACGAAAAAAAAGTTGGCAAACACACTATTTATACACAACTAATGAAACCCCATTGAAATGTATGGAAGAGCGCTACAGAGCGACAGGTACTACATGGCGCTCCTGAGCCTAGAGCACTTGCGCTATACACTGAGCTGCCTGTAATAATACATCAGACGCTACATGGCGCTGTTAGAGTCACTCACCAGATTTGCTTTCTTAAATGTGGTTTTGCATACAGCGCCCAGTGTTCACCAGACGCTACCAGATATGAAGCACTTCCTGGGGCTATCCTTTCTTAAATAACCCCCTTAATTAGAATGGCTCTCTCAACAATGTCGGGATACAAATAACAGGACATAGAAAAATCCCCAGAAATTTGAGAGAAAAGGACACCAGGATAACAAACAGTGCATTCAAAGTGTTTTTCATTATTTCTATAAATGTTGCAATCCCATTTACAGCTGACATTTATTTCTACTCCTATCACAAGCCCTGGTTTGAATATTCAAAAAGAAAAAAAAACATTCACCTGATTTATTAGACAAAGCTACTAGGTTGGAGCTCGCAATATACTGTAGCACCAAAGTGAAGCTCCAAAGATAAAAGGTTTCAACCTTCACTAGGGATCATGCAGACCAGGCTTTTTTATATTAAAATAAGCATTAGTAGTGTGACCATTCTTTGGTTCAACAGAAATTCCCCTTCTTTAAGGACAATGGTTAGGACTCCTTTTGGACCACATGTCCTTTCCTGAAGGTCACATTGTTCCACAGTTGCTTGATTATTCTTCTGTCTCATACAAAGTGTGCTGGAACTTTCACTCAGGTTAAAGTGGACCAACACCCAGGATTTTGACTATCCTGGGTTTTGGTCCACTTCGGTGGGGCACCCCGATCGGGGGTGCCCCGCTGTGTGAAACCCCCCAGAAAGCCCCAAAAACTCAGCTGTCCCCGCTCCTACGTGACCGCTGCAGCCAATCCCCGCCGACGGACAAGCGAGGTCCGTCGACGGACAAGCGAGCACGTCCGCCACCGCCTCCCGCGCGTCACTCTTACAGGGAGCGCGCCCGCGCCGGCAATTCACAAACGGCCGCCGCGGGTGCGCCCCCTGCTAGAGGGATGCACGAGCGGTGGCACGCGCACCGATCAGGGTGCCCCGCAGGCCCGATGCTGGTCGGCCCAGGAATCTTATAGATTCCCGGGCTGATCAGCATTGGGTGTTGGTCCACTTTAAAGAGAACGGTGTGTCTTTTGGCAGCAACAAGTTA
This sequence comes from Gastrophryne carolinensis, assembly GCA_027917425.1. NCBI lineage: Eukaryota > Metazoa > Chordata > Amphibia > Anura > Microhylidae > Gastrophryne > Gastrophryne carolinensis. The sequence continues at coordinate 374,334,648 of CM051239.1, forward strand.
CAAAATTGTTCTCTGTACGATTAATTAAGCTTTGAGGTGATAAGGCTTTAACAACAAAGTACCATATTACAGCGGCAAAGAAAAAAAGTTCTTCTACTGCAGTATTAAAGGCTGTAATTAAAGTAATCATGTTTCATTAGCATCACATTGTGAAAAAATGATAAAATAGCCAAGCCATAAATGATAATGCACAGGAACAATTTCATCGGACTACCCAGAAAAGATTGGCTGATATTAAATATGAAAAGCATTGCAACAAAATACCCCAACATCAAAGCTGCCTGGATCAGGCCAATATGGGGTGTCGGTATTGGGGAAAAGAATGAAAATCCTGGAAAACCTTACCTATATAGAGAGGAAAATACCTTAAGCTGGGCTTGCTGCCTTGTCTACTTACACTGAGAGCACCAAGGGACAGTAACTGTAGGACTACTTTTGTTGTGGTCCTGTTGGGTTATGTTTAGCAAATTGCTAAAGTGGGTCCTGCTATGGCTTCTACCCTGCACTGGTGGAAATGGAGGTGAGGCATATGGGGCCAGCATCAGGTGAGCTGCTTGCTGGCTAATTATTATTATCAGGTTTATAGTCCCTCTAATACCATAATTATGTTCATACATCCGTTTCCCTAACATATGTCAACATAATAGGAGCCACATCCACATGTGAGACAGTACACCACATGTGCCTGGATTTTGACGTTAGGTAGCATTGTCCCTTTGGATGCTTTGATATATTTGCATTGATTACATGATTGGCAGGGGTAAGTACCACATTGCTTACAGTATTCTCCCTCAGTAGGATTATAATGGCTAGATACAAGTGTAACCTGCTCATCTAAAGATCACCCTCGGTAGTATGGGATCCACAGTGAGTATGTGCCAATGCTTGTTTAAAGTGGCTTCCAGCCATATATGTTGTTGAGTATGTTTGGTAATAATATAAGGTTCAAAGTCTCTTCATCTCTACATTGCCTCCCCTGCCCATCAGACATTCCCTGTTGCTGTGGAGGGCACGATGGTAAGCCATTTTCAAATCACAGTTTCTATACCCTCTTGTCTTTAGTCTAGTTTTCTTTTGCTCTTCTTTTTTAAATTCTATCAAATCACTGGCTGGGCAAGGGGAGGTGGGGGTTACATAGGCCTCATGGCTTCTTGGTGAAGTCAGAGGCAGGGGAGGGGTGTGGTTCCATTTGGGTCCTCTATGTTGATTGGTGGATCTCATCGGTAGGGGTGTGTCTGGAGCCTGGAGAGAGGAGGGGCATTCCCCAATTCACAGCGCCTAGCAAAGAAGAATGACAGCGCTGGAGAAATGTTTGGCAAAGTAAGCTGCTGTTTTTTTCTTCTTTAGAATCAATTTAAAAGTTTTTGTCTCAATAGGGTGTTTGTTCTCCCCACCAACCAGGTGGTTTTCTTCAGCTATAAATAAAAAATAGTAACAGCCAGAGACAACAAAAACTATTCCCCAGCATCTAGAATTGATACATTTTAAGTTTTTAGTCACTTACTTACTATTCTTTCCCCCACTGGGCTGCGACTCTGTTCAGGACTCGGGTGCCGCCATCTTGACTCACACATACCGAGGAGAGGAGAGTGGCATAAAGTACAGGGGGCGAGGTTATAGTGCAGAGCTGGGGTCAGGGAAAGGACAGCAATCCCAGAATGCAGTGTGACCCAGTCAGAAGACACTTGATGCTCCATGAGCTGCCATCTTGGATGTTTAAAGGCTCATAACATGCAGTAGATGCAGATAGGATGATTTTTAATGTGAACAATCTGTATGTATGGGGTGGCATATAAGATATGCTCTTATTCAGGGTGAAGGTCCGCTTTAACACTCAGTGCCACCAAATCACCTTTGCATTGGTAGCAGGTGGAGGGGTAACGGTTAGTATTGTGTTGTAACACAAGGAATGATGGTATGGATGCTTGTTTTTCCTTTATGTGACTTTTGACCCTTAATAGGCATGGCATTTCAATAGCAACTTCTGTTTTTTACGCACATATCAGAGATACCTAAAAGCAAAACTACATTCCACTATGAGAATCAGTGATTGATATCAGAATGAATTCCAGAATAAGCTAATATCTGGGGACATAAATAATTTGGTGAATGTGCAGCGTATATTGGAAGACGGAGGAACGGCACATTTCTTCTGTTTCATGTGCTGATGTGCAAGGAGGGAGCTGAAAAGATTTTGCTGGGCAATAAATGGAGTACTTTGTTCCTGTAGAAGAGGGTTCAGTATTTATTTTTTCAGAGACTGAATTATTTCCGCAAAGTCCACAAAGAATGCTTTTGATAGGGCATAAATCATCATGACTGTTATGGGGCAAACAAACTCTAAAGTCATTTGATATGGATGCTAAAATAGGAACTCAATGATTTAGTTTTAATAAGCAACACTTGATTTTATACAAAATATGCATTATGAGTTATTTGACTTTAACTACATGTTTCTTTCAGGCCAGATGAACTCATAACAGGTCTTTTAGCAAGTTTGAAATTGATCTACAGGTTGCTTTATAGATATATTTGCTGTATAACAATAATTGCCAGGTTCATTCAATTTCTAATGTAGATAAGAAAATGTCCATGAAGGTTCTCATTCATCCAGGTCAATATATATCTGTAGAAATAAATCAAGGCAGCAGGACTTGCTATCTTACTTTCTTGAAGATGTTTCGCTAGACATCTGACCTGCTTCCTCAATTCAGAGTGACTTGTAAAGGGAAGTGGCAGAAATAAATAACTCCAGTCCACATCTCCTGTCTACCATAAACAGAAGGGAGGCTAGGTGTTGATTTGTATTAGCATGACTCACGTTATTAGGTGTCAGTAGCCACCTTTGCTGGTAATACAGCATTAATATACATCAACAAATAGTGACTAGGCTCAGCACACTCCAGAAAACAAACTATCCACTACTATACTTACTTACACAACTATGTAACACCAACTGTATCTAAGAAACTCTGTAAACATGATAATAATAATGAAGCTCAACTACATCCCAGACCTTCATGCAAATTGATGGGCCATTACAACATTTTAATGATAAACATAGATCTATATGTCATAGAAAACTTAAGTTGGTGTGAAAAGTAGGACCAGTGGTTTAGCAGTGCCATAGGGGACTGCATGTAAAAAAGGAAATCAATCACTGTAAGTTTAGATCCTTATAAATCTGTTTTTTTTCCACTGTATTGGGGTGCAGTGGCAGCCCAATATGCCACACACCATTGCTTATTGTCCTCCGGCGGTGGAAGCTGAATTTAGGTGGATGGGCAGCAACATAAGAAGACCCGGTGGACTTCTGTGGCTTCCAGACCTATCATCAGCAAGGACAGCAGGAAGAGTTGAGGTCTCACAAAGGTGTCTGTAGCAGGCACCTGACATCAAGTATAAAGACCAATGATAGCAGGACTGACAAGCAGCAATGGACTCAGAAGTATGTGCTTTACTTGGCCAACCCGTACAGTAGATCTATTGGCTGCTTTTCGGTTTCGCTGTAGCAAAAAAAGAGGTAAAAGGGCCCATTTACTTGTTTAGGAATCATGTATTTATGAGAGTTATGTAAAATGGGTTTGCCATATTATGTTTTTAATTGTTTATTCTTGTGTATCTTTGTATGTATAGATTTTATGGTATTCTACAATAAAATATAGATTTGTGTATAATTGGTGGATGCAGCATGCTCTTTTTTGGTGACCTGCAGTAGCAGTTTCACCTAGAGACCCTGAGTTCACATGTAAAATGTTCTATTAATAAAGTACATAGTAAGTACTAATAAAAAAAAAAAAAAAAATGATCCTGCACAACTCTGTATATAAAGATGGGTGCTGGCGAGGGCAGAATACCTCAACTATATATTAGTATTTTTGTCCGTGGCTTACCAGACAAACCACAAAGAACACTTCTGCCCAAGAAGGATATATGCCGCACACCAAGGATAATATAACAATAATAAATATTTATTTAGCAAGATTCTACATAACCCACATATAATACATACATTTAAAAAACATAAATAAAAGCCCCAGATAACTGGGGTAGGGCGGACCTCTAATAATCAATTATAATCAAATATAGTAATATGTTCCCTACAAGGTGTTAATCATACAGTTTTAAAATAAAGTGACAGTGCTATCAATTGATATATGTACAAGAAAAAATCCCAAATGCCGCTGTACATGTAGCCTTATATCCTATGTGCTAAATCCTCATAAAAGGTGACTAGTGCAATAAAGTGACAAATACTAACTAGTTAACTGATATTATAAGGTGCTAAGAACAACACAGTGCCTGCAATCAATAATGAACAATAAACAAACAATGCTCTATCCAAAAAGCATGGGTGCTAATGGTATACTGGGAACTAATAGACAATTGAATATTGATACATCACCAAGTGATCAGAGCCGTCCCTGTACGAAAGACACCCACGACGCGTTGCGTGGTGCTGACCTCACCACTTCATCAGGATTGATAAAAAAAAATAATTAAAAAAAAAAAACAATTTATACATTAGTGTAATCCAGATTCCTTATCTTACAGATTTATACTTTTTATTTTACAGATCAACTAATAAAAAAAAACATGAATAATGGCGTGCTGCTCGAAACGCGTTGACGCAATACCGCATCTTTTCATACCTGTATGTATCGCTGCCTGATTTTGACTTTTTAAATTCTAACTTCAATAAAGCTGGACTTTTTATGGGATTCCTTGATGTCGGCTGGCTTCACATTGCATTTCTGGACTATGCTGTATTGAGGTGAGCTCTCATAGCCGTGCTGACAACTTTGGATTGTGCTGACATGTCTGGGTCTAAAGCTGGCAACCTTTTGGTAACAAAATAAAACACAAACATTCAGTCAGAGTCAGTGACGCTAGAAAATGACTCACACAATTTGTTAAATGCAGAAAGCCTAAAAAGAATCCTCTAACCTTTAAAAGGTTTGGATTCCTGACTTTTCTTTTGACTCTAGTCTGTCATCGTCTTGAAGGAAAATGTTAGAGATTTAAATGTCCACTTCCGTTCTAAAGGTCAGCTGTTCAAACGTGTATTTGATCTAATAGTTTAGTCAGGAGAAAATTCTTCTCTACATTACAGAGACTTGTTTTGCTCTTCATCAAGATTTAGGGCTCATTTATGGAAAAAGGATTTCTAGTGATTGTCATTTTCTAGGGTTATGGCCTTGTAATTGGGGAAGCGATCTTGTGGCTGGGTTGTAGATTCAGTTCGTTGTTGGAGCATGACTGAAGTGGGGCTGAGCAAAGCCACTAACTGCAAGGCAATGAATGAAGCTAGGTTAACAAGCGGGGAGGCTAATTTAAGACTAGCGCCACGTATTGGCATTTGAGCATCTATGTAGTGGCACTTAGAGCGTCTGCAAGTGGTCGCTGCAAGCGCGTGTCTGGTGCTACAACCTAGCGTAGCAGGCGGACAAGTGACTCTGTAGTATCCTGTCCAGCATTGTTAAATGTGATGTCTGGAAGGCGCTGTAGAAGCGCTCTCCCTGATTCACTGCAGAGGCAATCAAGATTGCTAGGTGGCATCCCAAGACTACGCTACATCTAACAATAGGACAACACTCCAGAGAACGATAGGTAGCACCAGTTAAGTGCCTCTGGCACTTGGCGCTGAAGCCCATATTTAAGAAGAAACTACACACAACTAGCATTGGCGCTCTAAAACTGGGCACTCTAGCGTCAAGCGCCAGACGCTGCTATGTGCAAGTCTGTTTCTCAACACATATACACCAGCCCCAGCATGGCCGGCTCCAGGTTTGTGGTTTGTAGGGGCCCTTGGGCAAAAGAGTCTTAATGGGTCCTAAAGTAGCGTGTCACATGATGTCATCTTTCAGCTCCGCTTTAACAAATGAGTCATCTTCTGTTGCTGATCGCCTTCCAGTCCTTATTGCCTTCCCTATAGCCACCAAACTTCCTCTAGTCCATGTTGCATTCTCTACTGCCACTAAGCACCCTTCAGCCCTTACTGCTTGCTCTGTAGCCACTCCATCATTACTGTCAGTTGCCACCTTCTGAGCTTCTATCAACTGCCCTCCTTTCCATGCCATCTTCTCCACTGTTGCTGCCCATCCCCTGTTACTGAGGCCAGACATGAGTAGATCTGCACACAACGACCTGCCTTTGGTGGTTCGGGTCCATTGAAAATAATACTATGGCCAAGTGTGAGCCTGAGTGGGTGCCTGAAGATGCCAGGGACCCTGGCAATTGCCCAGGGTTGTCCTGTGCTGCCGTCGGCCCTGAGCCCCAGAGTGTAAACATATGGAATGACATTGTTTTAACGCTGTGACAATGACACTGCAATGGCCGAACTGCACATACAATTCTGCATAAAAAAATCACAATAAAAGTGTTTGGTTGCTGGGCAGGAGAGGCCACACAATGATTTGAACATTACTTTAGGAAAATGCTATTTATAAACAACCAAATAAAACACCATTGAATATATGGGAGAGCGCTACTGAGCGATAGGTGCAACATGGCGCTGCTGAACACACAGAGCCTCAGCTTTATTCTGAGCCCCCGCTAGTAATACATTTGATGCTACATGGCGCTATTAGAGGCGCTCACCAGATTGACTGTCATATATATGGTTGTCACATAATGCGCCCGGCGTTCACCTGACGCTACGTGGCGTTAGTGTTTCTTAAATAACCCCCATTATGTCTTAACAACCAGAAGGTCAGGGTGGTTGTCAAGCATATAGCTAAATCCCAGCACATTCCCTAAAATACTTGTTTAAATTGCTTTTGGCAGCATGATCAATAGAGATGAGCGAATCGAATCTGACGAACCCAAATTCATTACGAATTTCAGGAAAAATTTGATTCGTAACGATTCTGAATATTGCCGCGATTCAATTGCTCGAATCGCTTCCTTAAAACTCCATTTACAGCTATCCAGCCCATCTGAAATGGTGGATCCACATGTCAGGACATGTCCCATGGGGCAAGGAATCCTGGGTAGGCGTCACATGCTACCTATCAGCAGACAGGCTTACCGATGATGTCACAGACCTATATAAGCGGCGGCCATTTTGCGGAAGCTCATTCTGACACTGTATTGCGGCCAGAGCAGATCAAGCAGGGAGAGAGCGAGGGATAGATAGACAGACAGACAGACAGAGATGGATAGATAGATACAGCGAGGGAGAGATAGATAGAACAAAGAATAGAAGAAGCGAGGGACAGATAAAGAAGGAGAGAGGCTGTGACAGTGACAGAGAAAGACAGGGCAAGTTTAAAGTGTTTGCATTAGCTTTCAAGCCTATTTAGTGTTAATAACACACCTGCCTATTTAGCTTTTCCTTTTCCTGGTGTCATTCTTTAAAAGGCGTGCTAGCATAAATATTTCAAGACTACCTGTCTACTAACTGGTTACATTTTGTAAAGAAAGTCACTTTTCCACTGTCAAAGCAGCCAGCCTATGTATTTGAAGAGGGGGAATCCCAAATACTAGCATAAATATTTCAGGAGTACCTGTCTGCTAAGTGGTTGCATTTCGTAAACAAAGTCACTTTTTAAGCAGACTTTGCCTTTTGCCGTGGGGGGGGGGGATCCCAAATACTAGCACGTGTCTTTTAAGAGTACCTGCCTACTTACCTTTTGTATAAAAAAGTCTGGTTTTCAAGTTTAAAGCACCCATTGCCTCTCACCGGGGGCCATTGTCAGTGCTACCTACCACTTATCTTTTAAGAGTACCGGCCGACTTACCTTTTGCCTTTTAAAAAAAAAAAGTCTGGTTTTCAAGTTTAAAGCACCCATTGCCTTTCACCGGGGGGCCATTGTCAGTGCTAGCTACCATTTATCTTTTAAGAGTACCTGCCGACTCACCTTTTGACTTTTGTTTTTAAAAAGTCTGGTTTTCAAGTATAAAGCACCCATTGCCTTTCACTGGGGGCCATTGTCAGTGCTACCTACCACTTATCTTTTAAGAGTACCTGCCTACTAACCTTTTGCCTTTTGTATAAAAAAAAGTCTAGTTTTCAAGTTTAAAGCACCCATTGCCTTTTACCAGGGGCCATTGTCAGTGATATCTACCACTTATCTTTTAAGAGTACCGGCGGACTTACCTTTTGCCTTTTTTTAAAAAAAAGTCTGGTTTTCAAGTTTAAAGCACCCATTGCCTTTCACCAGGGGCCATTGTCAGTGCTACCACTTATCTTTTAAGAGTACCTGCCTGCTAACCTTTTGTAAAAAATAGTCTGGTTTTCAAGTTTAAAGCACCCATTGCCTTTCACCGGGGGCCATTGTCAGTGCTACCACTTATCTTTTAAGAGTACCGGCAGACTTACCTTTTGCATTTTAAAAAAAAAGTCTGGTTCTCAAGTTTGAAGCACCCATTGCCCTTCACTGGGGCCATTGTCAGTGCTACCTACCACTTATCTTTTAAGAGTACCGGCCGACTAACCTTTTGCCTTTTGTATAAAAAAGTCTGTTTTTCAAGTTTAAAGCACCCATTGCCTTTCACCGGGGGGAGGGGGCATCCCGAATACTAGCACTTAGCTTTTAAGAGTACCTGCATCTTTACCTTTTTTACATTTTGAATAAAAACCACGTTTTAAAACTGCCTGTGGTGTATTTAACTCTGACCAGGGGCATCCTGTGTCAGACCATCTGACAGTGTCTTTTTGCATTAGCTTTTAGCTACAGTGTCTGCCTATTTTGATCTAACTTTTCTACACCCCTGCTGTTACAAAAATACTGTTCTAGGTGTAGTGTAGTGTATTGATTTCCCCTCCTAAACGCAGTAAAAATATCAGGCAGAGATGTGCACCGAGGAGAGGCCTAGATTCATCAGGCAGAGGTCGCAGCAGACTAGGGGCGAGTGGCAGCAGGAGTCGCGGTGAGAGGCCTGATCTCCCGGTATCTGCTAGCGGTCGTGTCTCGACTAGCAATGCATCTGCCGTCATTGATTGGTTAACGCGGTCATCGACCTCATCACAAGTGACATCTGACACCCCCAGCCAACAGTCGGTAGGTTCCTCGGACACAACCCTGAGTTGGCATGGCCCGGGAGCAGCCCCTGTCCTTCCATTGCCTCTGTCCTATGCCCCCCCTCCAGCCGACGTATCTTATGCTTTGGGTTCAGCTCCACTATTCAGTGAGGATGATGTGTTAGAGGATAGTCAGCAGCTACTGCCCAGCCAAGAAATGGAGGAGACATCCGCCGCTTCTTTTTCTAGGCAGACAAACAATGAGGAGGAGAGTGGCGTGGGAGGTGGTGTGGCAAGCGTTCTGTCTTCTGCGTTCCGCCTTCCTGTGGAAACCGAGGAGGACATCAGTGACGTGCATCAGTGATGAAGCCTATCGAACTTGGGAGCCCGGTGCAGAAGGGGCTTCATCATCATCAGAGGAAGAGGGTCCCAGGTTGCCCCAGAGTCAGCAGCTGAGGCAGCAAGGTGGTAGTAGGGTTGGCAGTCAGCATACTGGCAGAATTGGGATGTCTGGAGCCACACGTGGCCGGGGGCGAGGTAGACCACCTGCTACGCGGCAGGCTGCCTTCCCAGGAGGTAGTGGAACAGGGGTTCCTGGAGTTGGCAGCAGTAGCAGTGAATTAGTGCGAACTGTTGGTGGGAAAATTAGCTACTCGGCAGTGTGGCACTTTTTCATCAAGCATCCGCAGGAGGGTAACCTGGCCACATGCAAGATGTGTAGACAGAAGGTGAAGCGTGGCCAGGGCCCCGACGTTGGTAGCATGGCCCTGCGGCAACACATGCAGTGTCACCATAAAACGGCCTGGGAGAACTGAGGCTCTGAAGTGGGGGTCCAGCCTGCTGCATCAGCCAGTGCCACACCGCTTCCAATTTCACCCAGCCAAGGCTCCAGCACCTCAGCTGAAGGTAGCTGTGCGTCATACCCATCCTCTGCCGCTCCAGATGCTCCTGCTCCTCCTACTAAAAGTCAGTCATTCCGCCAGCAATCCATCAGCGAAGCCATGTCCAAGAGACAACAGTATGTGCCCACTCATCCTACGGCACAGAAGCTAAATGTGCTCCTGTCCAAGCTGCTGGTGCTGCAGTCCCTCCCTTTTACAGTGGTGGACTCTGCACCTTTCAGAGAGCTGATGGCTAGTGCCGAGCCGAGGTGGAGATTCCCAAGCCGTCATTTCTTTGCAAAGAAGGCAGTACCAGCCCTGCACAAATTTGTTGAGCAGAAGGTGGGCCAGTCCTTGAGCCTGTCAGTGTGCATCAAAGTGTACGGCAGCACCGACATCTGGAGCTGTAACTACGGTCAGGAACAATACATGTCCTTTACGGCCCACTGGGTGAATGTGGTTCCTGCACAGCAACTTGGACAGGTCACACCGCTTCGGCCTCCATGCTCCCAGGCCGTTTTGCCTGTCACATTGTGCGACTCCTCATCCTTCGTGGTCTCCTCAGCCTTCACTGTACGGTCAATTCTCAATGCCCCTCCAGCCTACCATGTGTGCAGGGCACGGCGGTGTCACGCTGTGCTTCACATGGTTTGCCTTGGTGAATGGAGTCACACAGGGGAGGAGCTCCTGAAATTCATTCATCAAGAAATCAAAACATGGCTTACTCTGCGAAAACTGCAAATGGGAACCATGGTCACTGACAATGGGAATAACATCTTGTCTGCGATTCGACAAGGAAGCCTGAGACACGTGCCCTGTATGGCACACGTGTTGAACCTAGTTGTCAAGCGTTTTCTGAAGTCAAGACATCCTAACAACGGGAAGGAAACTTTGTATGCACTTCAGCCACTCCTACACCACCAAGCACACCCTTCTTGAGCTACAGCATCAGAACGGTATCCCCCAACATAGTCTGATTTGCGATGTTTCCACCCGTTGGAATTCCACCCTACATATGTTAGATCAACTGTATGAACAGAAAAAAGTTATCAATGATTTCTTGATTATCCAAGCTGATAGGGGGACTCCCCTGTGAAACTTTAATGTGAACCAGTGGCAGCTCATACGTGACACCTGCCATTTGCTCAGGCCCTTTGAGGAAGCCACTTTATTTGTCAGTCGCCAGGATTACGGCATGAACGACGTGATTCCGCTGCTTCATGTAATACAACACATGTTGGAAACCATAGCTGGTCAGGGCACTGGAGACATGGCGCATACATTTCACGGCCACATAAACTCTGTGGGAGCTGAGGAGGAGGAGGAGCACAGTGAAGCACAGTTTAGTTTTGGTGAAATGGGCGGTTTATCTAGTCATCTGACAGGAGAGGAGGAGCAGCCAGACTAGCTAGAGGGTTGTGAGGAAGGCGAGACAGAGGACCCCAACACACTGATGCCTATCTGCGCAATGATCCATACTCTCGCAGGTCTGACTCGGGGGAACCTCTGCGCTCATCTTCCACTGCCATGGCTGCTGGGGGGAGGTGGCAGAAGCAGCAGCAGCTCCATCAGCAGCAGCCTCAGTCTTAAGTCACTAATGAGTAGCTTTCTGCACCCGCATAGTGAGACTACTCATGAGCCGCAGGAAGACCTGGAGCAGGGCCTGAACCAGCAGATCGTGTCATACCTTGAAAAGACATGCCAACGCACCTTGAGGATCCGCTGGACTTCTGAGCAGCCACCTTGACTTGTGGCCGCAACTGGCAGAGTTTGCCCTGGGAAAGCTGTCCTGCCCGGCCAGTAGTGTGCCATCTGAGCGGGTCTTTAGTGCTGCGGGGGCCATAGTAACACCAAGGAGAACTCGTCTGTCCACGAAAAATGTGGAGAGACTCACCTTTGTGAAGATGAATCAGGCATAGATCAGCCAGGATTTCCACCCACCAATAGCTGATGCATGCGAGTAGTTGATGCATGGTAGCTCCTTCTGCTGCTGCCAACTCCAGGGTGTGTCTTTCAGGCAATATATGGGCTCCTAATGCTGCTGCCAACTCCTGGGTGTATCTTTCAGGCAATATATGAGCTACTTCTGCTGCTGCCAACTCCTGGACGTGTCTTTCAGGCAATATATGGGCTCCTAATGCTGCTGCTGCTGCCAACTCTATAGCGCGTCATTCAGGCAATATATGAGCTCCTTCTGCTGCTGCCAACTCCTGGGTGTGTCTTTCAGGCAATATATAGGCTCCTAATGCTGCTGTTGCTGCCAACTCCAGGGTGTGTCTTTCAGGCAATATATGAGCTCCTTCTGCTGCTGCCAACTCCTGGGTGTGTCTTTCAGGCAAGATATGGGCTCCTAATGCTGCTGCTGCTGCCAACTCCAGGGTGTGTCTTTCAGGCAATATATGAGCTCCTTCTGCTGCTGCCAACTCCTGGGTGTGTCTTTCAGGCAATATATGGGCTCCTAATACTGCTGCCAACTCCAATGTGTTTTTCAGGCAACATATGGGCTCCTAATACTGCTGCCAACTCCAATGTGTTTTTTAGGCAACATATGGGCTCCCTATGCTGCTGCCAAATTCAGGGCGTGTTTTTCAGCAATATATGGGCTCTCTATGCTGCTGCCAAATTCAGGGTGTGTTTTTCAGGCAATATATGGGCTCCCTATGCTGCTGCCAACTCCACTGTGTGTCTTTCAGGCAATATATGGGCTCCTAATGCTGCTGCCAAATCCAGGGTGTGTCTCTCAGGCAATATATGGGTTCCTTATGCTGATGCCAACTCCAGAGTCTCTTTCAGGCAATATATGGGCTCCCTATGCTGCTGCCAACTCCAGGGTGTGTTTTTCAGGCAATATATGGGCTCCCTATGCTGCTGCCAACTCCAGGGTGTGTTTTTCAGGCAATATATGGGTTCCTTATGCTGCTGCCAACTCCAGTGTCTCTTTCAGGCAATATATGGGCTCCTAATGCTGCTGCCAACTCCAGGGTGTGTTTTTCAGGCAATATATGGGCTCCTAATGCTACTGCCAACTCCACTGTGTGTCTTTCAGGCAATATATGGGCTCCCTATGCTGCTGCCAAATTCAGGGTGTGTTTTTCAGGCAATATATGGGCTCCCGATGCTGCTGCCAAGTCCAGAGTGTGCCTTTCAGGCAATATATGGGCTCATCATGCTGATGCAACCTCGAGGCTCTCTAATTGTGCCGCTCTGCGTCAGCGAATCTAATAGCAACACCTCTGATCTGCATGGCATACTTCTTTACAGTATTATTTCTCTAACCCAGCATGCATCCTATGCATGTTACAGCCAAGCAAAACGTTCTGCAACTCTATGGAGGCTCTCGGAAGCCCACCAGAAGGACCGAAATGAATTTTTCCGACATATTCAGCGAATCGGCCGAATCGAATTTTTCAAAAGTTCGCTCATCTCTAATGACCAACACCATGTGCAGGTTTGATTCAAAAACTGATTGTGCGTTACGCAACAAACTTCTCTAGCATCTAAGCTTTTCTTTGAATTGATATTTTACTTCTATACAATCTTTGAACATGGCCTTGTCAGTTCATTAAAAAGATTTTAAAGTGATTGCGTCTGTCTCCCAAGTACTTGCTAAAGAGACCGGCGAAGCAAAAACTTAAGGAACGGATCCTAAAGAGCACACTTAATTGCCCAGATGTTTGTGTGAAATCATCCCCATTAATCACCCCATTGATTATGTTTCTCCTTTTCACTAGGACATTTTCATCTATTTTTAAACAGAGCCCTGAAGGGACATGCGTAGGTTCCATCATTAGCCTCCCTACTGTCTAATTGATAGATTTGTGATTCATGCTGACATATTTTTATCTCGCTCCTCAGAAGCACTGAAGTCAGTTCTGACAATTTTTATTGAACTCCACTCACATCGACGCAGAGGGTAAAGGCTTGACTTTACATTCTAAAACTGCATTACAAAATAACAGCTCAAGCAGATTCCCATTTTCAGTTGAAATACTGTGTTGTATCCCCTGTGCAGAGTACTGTTCATTTTATCTTCAACATCCAGAAACCCTGTTTTTTTATATTCCCTAAATCTCTGTATAGAGGCAGCTAGATCTATCTCCACTCACCTCTGCTTCTCTGGCTGTTGGTACATTACCCGGCTTTGCTGTCAGCAGAGAAACATGAACTAAAATAAAACAATTATACCTGACAACTGGTGGAAAAATATAAACAGGATGGTCTAGTTTTGGCAATGGTGCATGCTGGGTAAGGAGGCAGGTGTAGGAACTGGAGGCAAAAAGAGTCTGATTCATTACTAACGCCAGGTATCGGCAGATGATGAGCGTCTGTATAGCTGCGCTTAGAGCGACCACTAGTAGACGCTGTAAGCCGGTATCGGGCGCTGTAACAGAGCACCTCAGTCACTGTAGTAACCTGGCCCGCATTGATGAATGTGATGTATGTTGGGCACTCTAACACCAGTACAACCCTGCAGTGAGTGAAAGGTAGCGCCAGCTCAGTGCGTCCGGTACTAGGCACTCAGCACCATATTTATCAAAAAACTACACACACACAGCATTGGCGCTCTAAATCTGGTCGCTATAGCATAGAGCAACAGACGCTGTGTGATTAAAGTCTGTTTTTGAACACATACCCTCCAGTAACAAACTGAAAACACATGGAATGACATTTGTTTTAACACTGTGACATTAACACTTTAGTGCCAGACCTGTAATGACAATTTTGCATAAAAATATAAAAAGTCCCCAAAAATTCTAAAAATGTTTGTTTGCAGCCAGGAGAGGTCACACAATGATTTGAGCAAAAAAATAAATAAAATGTCAAACACGCTGTTTAAATGCAAATGAACTGCCATTGAAATGTATGGGAGAGCGACACTGAGCGAACACCTTTAGTGAGCTGCCTGTAATAATACATCGTGTACAGCGCCCGGCGTTCACCAGATGCTGGCTGCCACTACGAGGCACTACCTGGTGCTATCCCTTCATGAATAACCCCCTTAAAATGTATCCAAAGCACCCAACTTTTGCCAACAAAGGACAATGCACTCAGACACATTATAAAGAAAAAATGCCACAAATAAAGTGCCACTAGTAACTGAAAACCAATCCAGGACACTACTTAAAGGAGCAGTATCGCGCATTTTTCTTGGTGACTTATATTTAAATGGTACTTTAAATATATAGATAAGTGTTGGAATAAGAATTACAAATTTAGAAAAAAATTATGTCTGTGTTGTGCAGCTGGAGACTAATAGCTCATGTTTATGTCTTCTGAGTGTCGGAGTCCGACACTCTGGCCTGTTCCATGCTGAGGAGAGGGGTGAAACAATGTATCAGTTCCATGCTGAGGAGAGGGGGGAAACAATGTAACAAAGTATCGGCTGTTCAGTGCTGGCAGCCGTCCAGCATCAGATAACAACATTGCAACATTGCCTGGCCAGAACTTATATATCTAAAACAGAGAGAAAAGCTCTAGAAGTCATTTAGCTGATTTTGACAGTTTTCCCTTCATGTTGGCTCTGCTGCAGAATCTTTCAGTTTACCATTTTCTCTCTCTTTTCTCAACACATTTTTCCATATGATCTTTCTTTCAGCTTTGTGTGTTTTGAGCAAAGCCCAATCCAGGATTTTCACTATCTGGAGTTTTGTTTTGTGCCCCTAGGGGCATCCCGACTTAGGATGCCCTGATATGTGAAATCCCCAAGTTCGCCTGTGAAAACGTACCTTTCCCTGTCCCACAGCGCATGCGCGGGCTCTCATCCAATCAGCTCTGTTTGCACGCAGATGGGGAGCCTGAGCAGTAACCTTCCTGGCCACCCGGCCTGTCTAAATTACTATCTGCGTGAGCGCGCCAGAAAAATGGGGGGATCTGTGGTTATCCAGGGGTCATTTCACACAGTGGGGCATCCTGATTTAGAATGCCCAAGGGGGAAGGTCAATGGCCGGGTCTTATAGACTTCAGAGTTGGCAACTCAGGGTTTTGTTCCACTTTAATACCTTTAGATTTTCCTGCACAGTTATTCAAAGAAGAATTTCAGTTATTTTCAGTCAGTTTAGTTTATTTTGTATAGATTTTACACATTTGAGTCACCTGGTCTCATAACAAAAGCAGCACCTCACACACACAGCTGTTATCACTGATTACAGTGTCAGCCTCTGAGGTAAAGTGTTGCTAGGAGACCAGTGGGCTAAATGAAGCAGCTCACTAAATACAACCCAGCAGATCCCCCTATTCAGCAAATGGACTGAGCCATTGTCATTATACAATTTAAAAGAAAGGCATATATTTTTTCCTTTTTCTATCGCCACATTATTTATACACATGTTAGAAGCTATTGTGTGGCTATTTAATTATTTATCTGCTTCTTTAATAAAGAATGTGCAAATCCGTAATCAATGCAAAAAAAAGCAATACATCAAAGAAGCCTTTTTCTTTGTTCACTTATTATTCCTTCCCCCACTGGGCTTCAATTCTGTTCAGGACTCTAGGATACGGGCGCCGCCATCTTGACTCTGAAGCATCACACATACTGAGTAGAGGAGAGGGGGATAAAGTATAGGGGGTGGATTATAGCTGTGCTTTGCACAGACAGAGCAGAGCTGGGATCAGGAAAAGGACAGCAATCCCAGAATGCAGAGCGACTCAGTCTGAAGACACTTCGTGTTTGCAGGCTGCCTGATGCTCCATGAGCTGCCATCTTGTATGTTTAAATGCTCATAACATGCAGTAGATGCAGGTAGGATGATTTTTAATGTGAGCAATCTGTATGTACAGGGTATGGGAAACATATAAGATAGACTCTTATTCAGGGTGAAGGTCCGCTTTAAATTAACCTCAGATTTTGTGAACTTCATCATGCAGTCTGGGGGCATTGATGGCATGGTTGATTTAATTGAATTTCCAAACTATCTGGCAGGTTGATTCAGAAATGTTCCCTGTGCCATTGGCTGTGACACAACCCTACGTCTTGATTGATCCACCCCAAGCTTAATGATTTGCTAGGTGCTCTCTTCATGAAATGTTGTGGCCTCTTATCTCCCAACATACCTTTGCTCATCGTGGTCAAAAAGTTTAATTTTTAACCTCACCAGTTCACAACACTTGCTGCCAAATTGCATCAGACTTGTTCAGATGGAGGGTTTTTTATGACTCCTCCATGAAGGTCATATATGTGCAAGTGTTTCTGTAGAACAATGTATCACAACTCCAGAGGATGCTAAATGAAGGTATTTTGCAGGCATACATGGGTTCTGATTTGCCTTATTAGCAATCTTATGAGCAGCTGTCTTTTAGACCTTCTCTTGACCTATGCTGTTCCTGTTAATTACATTTTGAACTGAGGAAATGGCAACTTGAAACTATTTCTTATGTCCTTCTGTTGCTTTGTGGGCCTCAACCATTTTCAGTGTTAGGCAGCTACTTAAAGTGGACCAACACCCAGGATTTTCACTTCAGCGGGGCATCCGAGATCAGGAACCCCCCCAAAAGCCCAAAAAAACGTACCTTTTCGGCGACGGACAAGCCGCCACCGCCTCCCGCGCGTCCCTCTTACAGGGCGCGCGCCCGCGCCGGCCGTTCACAAACGGCCGGCGCAGGCGCGCGCACTGCTAGAGGGGCGCGTGGGAGGTGGCGGCGGCTGATCCGTCGCCGATAAGATAAGGTTTTTTGGGGCTTTTGGGGGGTGGTTTCACCCCGTGGGACACCCCGATCTCGGATGCCCCGTGGTGAGGGAGGTGATCGGCCCGGGAATCTTATAGATTCCTGGGCCGATCACCCCCGGGTGTTGGTCCACTTTAAAAGAACCCATGGCTGTTGTGTTTTGGAGGTGTCTGGGTTTTTATTATTAAAGCTTTGACGTTTGCATCACCTTTCCTAACAATGAGTTTGAACATGCCTTAGCACTAACAGGCTAACTAAATCTGAACACCACCCAAAATACAATGGCCTCTCAAATTAAACATGCCCCTCAGCACCATGATTTCCATGTAATATTGTACTTTTACATGCTGCATGGTTTTAAAGTCCTTTAAAAAACTGCATAACGGTGTCCCATGTTCATGAGGCTGCAGGATGGACGGAGGGCTGAATGCCTGCTTGTGCTTAGATCCATGGAACTAAGGTCACAATGCTAGCAGTCTGGTACCAGCTGTGTGAGGACACATGGGCTATGTGCACTTTTTCTGTCAAAGATTAGAGTCTGCCTCCCATCCTTGTAAACATCTCTGCCCTTGTGCATTGAGCAGCCTCTATGGGTGCACACTTTTCAGCTGAGCTGTTCCCTGCCTTAGTTAATATACCGGACTGCACACGAACACGACCATGAGGAGAACCCAGGAGGAAGCTGGGAAACAACAAACCTCCCTGGTGCTCCAATATGGCAGTGCAGATTGAAGACAAGCCAGAAGGTGGCACACATGCTAGTGGCAAAATATCAGTGGATTCAGCTAAGGCACAAGGATTGTTGAAGAAAAATGTGAGGCTTATTGATAGGCGCTGTTCCAGTTTAAAGGCATTGTCCATGCAAACATAAAAAAGCTGTAAACTCACCTTTGTCCCCCCACAGATTATCACTTCTAGTCCAGCACTGGGTGTCTTATCTGATCCACAGAACCAAGTACTACTCTGCAGGCCTCGATCGTCTGGAGATTCCTCATTCTCAACACAGCCCATCATCAGTCACATTAATGCTGGCATGGCCCCTCCATTGACTTCAATGGAAGATTCATGTACTTGCACGTTACCTCCATTAGATGCTCCATTGATAAATCTGTTACTTTTTCTTACTGCAGGGTATATGTGTTACATTCAGATACAGCTGGCCATTATTGTGTGCATTTTTTACACCTGGTGCTGACCCCTAGATAGACAATGACATTTTATTTCACTGTTTACTCCAAACAGTACAATACTTACACCTGGCGCAAAATCGAAAGGTTGATTTAGGTAAAATAGGGAATGTCTATTTTAACTACATTTTCTTGAGAGGGGGAGGGGGGAGAAGGAATTGATTTTGTGTAGTAGTAAGCCAGGGGAGGTTTGGCGTCTCTGTGAGAAGTTTAACTTTTACAGGGTTGGGGGTTGGCTCTTCCCACTGGTCTGGGTGGTTCGGTAGTACCACCTGGCCAGATGTTGGAGAACGGCTCTGTGTCTATTCCCTCCCTCTGGTAACACTCTTATATATGTGTGTTTGCAAATTTTATTTGCAGTAATTCAACCATAATTATGTACAGAAATAAGCTAGTAAAAGGTTAGTAAACAGTAAAGGTTAGTAAAAAAAAGGGGGTATCAACAAACAAAATTCTTTTGAGGGTTCTTTGGGGAAAGGAAAAAATGCCCGATAGCAATTTTACTTTCCCGTAAAGTCCTTTTCAGTTCTTTTTTTGGCCTAATACCCTGGTTTGTAGCAAGCTGTCCGATATAGGTGCAGCACCCTTGTTTGTAGCAAGTGGGGTGGTACAGGCGCGTTTCGCTCTCTAAGCTTCTTCAGTGTACTCGGTGTCCTAGTGGAATTTCGTAGGGTGGTTGGGTAAGTATTTGGTGTTTCTGTGCTATAATAATGTGTATAAGGGAGGTTATCATACTCACAGTGTACATACAAGAGAGCCAATCCCAAACATCTGGCCAGGTGGTACTACTGAACCTCACGGACCAGAGGGAAGAGCCAAGCCCCAACCCCGAAAAACATGTCTATTTTATTTACAAATCCTGCTGAATTGGCCTCTATAGCTGCCTTTTCTAGAATGCTGAAGAATTTTTCATAAAACAGCCTTCACTTCAATGAGTGGTGATAGACCTAACACTGTGGTTGTTAAGCCATCCATCTTTGCAAGTTCTTTTTTTTTTTGCACCAATCAATGCTTTGAATTGTCTGGCACCATTGGCAATGTTAGTAACCGTTTTAAGCTATCCGTTTTTAAAGCTTCCAGCCAGTGCAGCAGTAATGAACTATTAAATATTAATACGTGGTTCACTTATCACTGTGCAGTAGCAATTACTGGGAAGGTTCTGTAAGTAAACTGACAGAATGAACAGCAAAGGCCATTATACACTGTATAGGAATATGGATTTCCAAAGCATTCAGTCTGGACTATCCTGCAGGCAACTGGTGACCATGAACTCAATGTATTCCTGTTCATACATAAAACAGTCCAACACACGTCGGGACATTAATTAAATAAGAGAGTTGTGTGGCACAGATACAGCCTGGATCTTGATGGCATCTAATGACTACAGAAAAGCAGAAACCTAATTATTAGAGAATCTGATTCAGCAGATGCACTCACAGCCTTCAACATCTGAAATAGAGACAATATTGTTACTACTGCAGGTCAAACTTGGAGATGATCCTGAAACGAGGGTCAGCTAATAAGTAGTCATGTGGCACCAATGTGACACAATCACAATATATCACAATATCAGCCTGGAATACTAAGAAGTGGTTGGGAGACAAGTAATTATGGTGAACATACTTTTGGCCACCAAACAAAAATAGACTATGACAAGGTCAAGCCCAAGGCAAGGACTGTGACATCAAGGCCATGCATTGGTCGGGGTGTAATGGACTTGGAAATTAACCAAACTTGCAAGAACCAGAGGAATATTCCATAGTTTCATGTCTACGAACCTTTCACTTTGATTGAGTTCAAACCTTTTTTTTTTCAACCACAAAGACTGCCCCTGTAAGGACCTCAGGTCAAATAGTTTTACTTGGAGCACAATATACAGGATGTGATTCCTCCCTTTGAATACCCCCTCCCACCCATTTTTCCTCCAAGCCCTTTAATATTGATACATCTTCTAAATGAGGCCAAGCATTAACCGTGGCTCCAATGTTGTCCAGCTTGGACAAGAAAAATTAACAAATGTCTAAAGTTCAGTTTGCTCTGTTGTACATGTACATATAATAGGATCTGCGTGTATTATTTTTCATTTGATCAGTACAGGTTTACGTCAATTTCTATAATGCCAGGGCAGAGTAAACTCTTCTATTTCAAATGAAGCATTAATCTGAGCCAGTCATCCACATGAAGGCTGGTTCTTGTCCCCAAAATTTGGTCCTATCAGCATTATTGGTTATAACTTAGGAAGTGTACCTTCTGAATCATGATGTTTGACCAAAACACATGGCTTCTTCCCTCTTTTTTGTGTGCAGACTTTGGTATTCAGCCTATTTGCTTTTGTTTAACTGATAGTTTAATGGAGATTGTTTGGAGATTAAGATCTGTTGTATTTGTTTTCTTAAGAGATTGGATTTCCTCTATTGCAGGGGCCCCTAACCTTTTTTGGTGATAATATTTGTTGTCATTCACCTAAAACACAAAACACCCATTTAAAAGTACATACCGGTAAATCATATATCTAGAAATAGTTTTGGAGCAGTTTTGTATTTATGATGCAAATCCAGCTGGGTTAAGGAAAATAGTATAACAACCGATTAGCTTGGGTTACAGACTAGTAGACATCTTTGCTGCATACCACTAATGGCACATGCACCATTTTTTGGAAAACACAGTTGAATTGACTGAATAACATACAGGTTTCTAGTACCAGTAACCGTTATTCTTTGTACTGTCGGGGTAATTTACAAAAGCTTTCGCCAGCATTTTTTTTTGTCATTTTTGTACATATTTGTGCGTGCTACTTATGAAAGTGAGAAAACACATTCTGCCGCCCTTTCAGCGTCTGCGGGCTAGTTACCAATTCTGATTGGGGGTAGAAAACCTCCCGTGAATGCAGTACTTGTTTGCCATTTTTCAGTGGAGAAACCCATAGGAATCAATGGGCCTTATTCATGAAGGTATAGCGCCAGGTAGTGCCTGTACAGTTGCAGGTAGCGGCAGGTGAACACCAGAGACGGCACGTAGCTACACATTTATTTTATTTATATATATTTTTTTCCCATTCAGTATTAGTCTTGAATACTACTTATCATATGTTTCCAAGTTTGGGTTGATATAAAACATCATTATTATCAATAAATCTCTGTGGATCCATGCGGAGTAGCACGTAAGAAGGATGAGAGAGAAAAGTATCTCTGTGGCTGCTACACATTTATGAAGCCGAATCCGGTGAGCGACTAGAACAATGCCAAGTAGCATCCGATTCATCATTATCCCAGGCTCAGCGTACAGTGCCTGCGTTCATCCTTGCAGAGCGCCACGTCTTGCCTGTTGCTCCCATACGTTTTAATGGACGATCCTTAAATCCCTTTCCTGATCCCAATTTTTTTTTCTTAAAAAAATATCAAAACTTCTGACATGTATCCTGGGCAAGAAAAAGGCATTTTTGAAAACTTTTTGGATTAATAATATTTTTATGCAGAATTGTCCTTACATGTCTGCTATTAAAGTGTTCATGTTACAATTTTATAACAATGTAATTCCATATGTTTTCGCATTGTTACTAGTGGATACATGTTCAAAAACAGACTTTAATCACACAGCGTCTGGCGCTATGGTCTACAACTACATGATTTTGAGCGCCGGCAATGTTTGAGGCTGTTTTTTTGAGGAATGCGATGTGAGTCAGTTGCACTGAGCTGGCGGTACTGTTCGGTCCCATACAGCGCAGTACTGCGACTCACACATCATATTCATCAATACCGGACAGCGACTGAGGCGCTCTGAAACAATGATCCATGGCCGAGCACGACGACTACTAGCGGTTGCTCTGAAATCTGGTCTACAGACGCTCATCTGTCGCTACCTGGCGTTAGTAATGAATCAGTCTGCATGTTAATTTGTGGTGAATATGTGCAAAGATTAGAAAGATGGAAGCTTCCACATGTTAAAGCGGACCTTCACTCTAAATAAGAGTCTATCTTATATGTTTCCCACACCCTGTACATACAGATTGCTCACATTAAAAATCATCCTACCTGCATCTACTGCATTTTATAAGCCTTTAAACATCCAAGATGGCGGCTTATGGAAGCTGCCATTTTTGCAGGCAGCCTGCAAACAGGAAGTGCCTGCAAACAGGAAGTGACTGTGCTGCTCTGCATTCTGGGACTGCTGACCTTTCCCTGACCCCAGCTCTGCTCTGTCTGAGCAAAGCACAGCTATAACCCGCCCCCCTGTACCTTATCCCACTCTCCTCTCTTCAGTAAGTGTGATGCTTCTGAGTCAAGATGGCGGCGCCCGTATCCTAAATTCCTGAACAGAATTGCAGCCCAGTGGGGGAAAGTATAATAAATTAGTGACTAAACATGTAAAATATATTAATTTTAGATGCTGAGGAATTGTTTTTTGTTGAGTTTGGGCTTTTCATTAAATCATGGTGAAGGTCCGGTTTAAGCACAGTGCTGCACACACAACATCTGTTACACCCGTCAGACATGTAAGAGGTGCTGGGGAACTTTGAAAAACTCCATAAATCTATTTTTAAAAATGCCAAGAATTAGAGCCTCTCCATGCTTTTCACGTGTCAATAGTTGCATTAAAAGTGTAAACGCATGTAAAGAATGCCGAGACATTGGCCGAGGGCCTTTATTCGTTCATTTATACATATTACTATGTGCAGCGATACGGTGTCAGCGAGTTGTGATCTTTGCCAGCACATTCGCGAATGTAAACGTAAATGTCAGTGTTACTTTCAGAAATGCGGCAGGCCCTCATGTCTGCGTACTTCCGCTGACCGGAATCCACTGTGCGAAAGCAAAAGTAGGCAGGAAAACACGCATATGTGCAGGCAGCGACATTTGTGGGCCTCTGCATTCGCGGGCATCCGCATCCGTAGTCACAGCACAAGATGCCAAAATGCCAGTTTTCACACCCTGCTAGGAATATGGTGATCAGGGTATGTTTTAATGAACTGCTGCACTTCAGATTACTAGCTTAGCTTCAGTAGGACAACTTCAGGGGTTGGTTGGAGCCTCTATTTTTCATTGCTACGCAGATCATTACAGTGACAGTTAGGGATGAGCGAACCGGTTCGGATGAACCGGAATTCGCTCCGAATTTCAGGGAAAATTCGATTCAGCACGAACCCGAATTTTTTTTGGTTCGTGCCGATCGAATTTTCCCTGAAATAAAAAAAAAAAATGCCGGCATGGTGGGAGCGGGCAGGCCGGCGCCGCTCTCAGGCGCCCTCTGATGACGCGTCCTCTGATGACAGCTGAGAGCGGCGCCGGAGCATGGAGGCCAGCGCCACTCTCAGCTGTCATCAGAGGACGCGTCATCAGAGGGCGACTGAGAGCGGCGCCGGCCTCCACGCTCCGACCATGCAGGTAAGTGTTTGCTTTTTAAACAAATGCCGGCATGGTGGGAGCGGGCAGGCCGGCTGAGCTGTCAGCGGGCCGGCTTCCGCCGCCCGCTGACAGCGTAGCCGGCCTGCCCGCTCCCACCATGCCGGCATTTTTTTTTTCAGATGAGCGATTCGTGAAAGTTCGATTCGGGCGAACCCGAATTTCTTAGGGAAATTCGGCAAATCGCCCGAATCGAACTTTCAAGAAGTTCGCTCATCTCTAGTGACAGTTAACAGTACACTGGACTCCAGGCAGGCCCCATTTTGTGGAAAATGATCACAATAACACAGCACTATAAAATGGTGCCTTGTAAACTTGCCCTGCTTCACCCACTGCCCTTTCACATGGGGGACTACATCTCAGCCACACCCCTAGATCCAACAACAAACAGGGTGGGGGTGTGGGTATCCTTCTATCTGAACTCTGCTCCTTTAACCCACTCCCTGCCCTGCCATCTCTATCCTTCTCATCTTTTGAAGTTCACTGTGTCTGTTTATATTCTCCCTGTAACCTGAAAATCGCAGTCATCTACCGCCCTCCTGGAGCTACTACTCTTTTCTTCGACCACTTTTCTACCTGGTTCCTTCAGTTTCTGTCCACAGACATCCCTGCAATCATCATGTTGACACTAGCAACCCTGCTGCCACCAGACTACTGTCACTAACCTCATCTTTCGGACTAAAGCAATGGTCTACTGCACCCACCCACAAAGACGGCCACACAATTGACCTCCTCTTCTCTAACCTCTGCTCTGTATCAAACCTCTCATCCTCATTGCTCCCCCTCTCTGACCATAATCTGCTGACTATGACCCTCTCTCCAATTCCTGCTAACCCCCCTCCACAAAAACCTACAATTCAACGCAGGGACTTAAGAAACCTAGATCTTCAGTCCCTTTCTGCCTCACTTCAACCTCTTCAGTCCTTGACCTCATTCACGGACATAGGCGCTGCATCATCACACTATCATAATACACTCTCCTCAGCTCTAGACTCTGCCGCCCCCATCACCCATAGCTGTCCCCGTCCCAAAAATCGCCAACCCTCGCTAAATGCAAGCACAACCAGATTGAAACAGCTGTCCCGAGCTGCTGAATGGCAATGGAGGAAAACCAAATCCAGTTGTGACTTTCAATTTTATAAACAAGCCCTTCAGGAACTCACGGCTGCCCTTTCATCTGCTAAGCAAGCATATTTCTCTTCACTGATTTCTGCACAAGCCCGGAATCCCAAACAACTCTTCAACACTTTCAGTTCCCTACTCCGCCCACCACCCCTCCTCCAACCTCCCAAATAACAGCAGAAGAATTTTCTACATTCTTCAAAGAAAAAATTGACAACATTCGTCTTGGCTTTGCCCCTCAGAATCCCTCACCACTTCAAACAATCCCCCCGCCTTACTCTCTTACCTTCTTCACTCCAACAAGTGAGCTTGGACTAACCTCTCTCATTTCTAGGGCCCACCTGACTACCTGCTCCCTCGATCCTATTCCATCCCACCTTATTCCTCAACTGTCTCCATCCCTCACTCCAGCCTTAACCTCTATATTCAACCTTTCCCTCTCCACTGGTACCTTTCCTTCCTCCTACAAACATGCAGTTATTGCTCCGATAATCAAGAAACATTCTCTCGACCCCTCTGCCCTCTCCAGCTACCGCCCTATCTCACTACTCCCTTTCTCCTCCAAACTTCTTGAACAACATGTCCACTCAGAACTGGCACAATACTTATCCACTAACAACTTACTTGACCCCTTACAATCAGGATTCCGCTGTAACCACTCAACTGAAACTGCCCTCACCAAAGTCACCAATGATCTACTCACTGCCAAATCAAAGGTCACTACTCCATCCTCATCCTTCTTGACCTCTCCTCAGCCTTTGACACTGTCTACCACTCCCTGCTTCTTGATATTCTCTCCTCTCTTGGGGTTCAAGGTCTTGCACTCTCTTGGCTCACCTCTTACCACTCTGACAGATCATTTAGTGCATCCTATTCTAACACAGTCTCATCCTCACGTTCCCTCTCTGTTGGTGTGCCGCAAGGTTCTGTCCTAGGCCCCCTACTTTTCTCAGTCTACACCTATGGCCTTGGCAAACTTATAACTTCACTAGGATTTCGATACCACTTCTATGCGGATGACACTCAGATATATCTCAGGCCCCAATCTCTCCTCTCTCCTATCTGGCCTCCCCAACTGCCTCTCAGCTATTTCTTCATTCATGTCATCTCGCTACCTCAAGCTAAACATGGACAAGACAGAACTGGTCATTTTGCCACCATCTAACTCCCCTCCCCTCTCTAACACGTCTATTTCTGTCAACAATTACACAATAGCAGCAACTCCCCAAGCTCGGTGCCTGGGAAACATTCTGGACGCTGCCCTCTCTTTCAAACCACAAATTCACTCCCTGGCCACCTCCTGTCACCTCCAACTTAAAAACATCTCAAGCATCCGTCCCTTCCTCTCACCTGACACCACTAAAATGCTAGTGCACTCCCTGGTCATATCCCGACTGGATTACTGCAATATCCTTCTTTGTGGCTTACCAACTAGAAGACTGGCACCACTCCAATCTATCCTGAACTCTGCTGCTCGCCTCATCCATCTCTCCTCTCGCTCCTCCAGTTCTGCGCCTCTCTACCAATCCCTACACTGGCTGCCAGTCCCACAACGAATCCTGTTCAAAACTTTAACTCTCGCATACAAAACTCTCTCCAACCAGGCCCCTCCCTACATCTCATCTCTAATCCAACAATATCAACCTAGACGCAGTCTTCGCTCTGCTGCTGACCTTCTCCTGTCCTCCACCCTGGTCACCTCCTCTCATGCCCGCCTCCAAGACTTCTCACGTGCAACTCCAATCTTCTGGAATGCCCTCCCCCACCCAATCCGCCACTCCACAACTCTCAAAACCTTCAAAGGTGCCCTTAAAACTCACTTATACAGACAAGCATATCATCTGGTTTAGCCAATTTTCTAAAGGGCACATGCCACAAAGCTCAATATTGACTGTTTGTGATCCTTCCCCCCTCGTCTTCACCCCTCATCCTTTAGACTGTAAGCTCGCAAGGGCAGGGCTCTCTTTCCTATTGTATCTTGTACTCAGAATATCCATTGTCAACTCTGTAAAACTGCACTTGATATAGTATATGTACCGTATGTTTCTACCCTGTCTGTAACTACTACTTTGTAAAGCGCTACGGAAGATGATGGTGCTACATAAACAAACAATAATAATAATAATAATAATAGTGCTTCAAAGGCCATTCCTTTTTTGGGATACCCCAGTAAGTTCTCAATCCACAATAAATAGTATGCCAAAATACAGCATAGACACACTCCCAGGCACATTTTGTGCACACCTCGGGATGCGCCACTGTGTGTTTTCACTTTTTGGCCCATCTCCAATCAATTTAGAGGTGTATTATTCACATTGCTGTTGCACGCATTGCAGACATCAATTTTTGGGTGCTAAGACATCAGCAGAATTCAAGTTCTCCAGCATCTGTGCCATATATTGTGACCATACCTGGCTTGCTAAGTGATGTAAGTGCAAAGGAACTGTTGTAATGTTGATACATTTTGAACATTTTGTACTTTCACTTACACAGATGATGCTGGACAAACAATATGACCACAGTGAGATTAAACTGAAAGAGAAAGTCATTTAATTGTTTATGGGTTTACTGTTGTCACTAAACTATTACATCATAGTACAGTCATGGCCGTAAATGTTGGCAACCCTAAAAATTTTCAAGAAAGTGAAGTATTTCTCAGAGAAAAGGATTGCAGTAACACATGTTTTGCTATACACATGTTTATTCCCTTTGTGTGTGTGTGTGAACTAAACCAACAACAAGAGGACAAAAAAGCTAATTGGACATAAATAAGATAAGTAAGATTGTTTCAAGCATGTGATGCTCCTTTAAACTTACCTGGGACAAGTAACAAGTGTGGGCAACATAAAAATCACACCTGAAAGCAGATAAAAAGGAGAGAAGTTCACTTAGTCTTTGCATTGTGTGTCCGTGTGTGCCACACTAAGCATGGACAACAGAAAGAAGAGAACTGTCTGAGGACTTGAGAACCAAAATTGGGTAAAAATATCAACAATCTCAAGGTTACAAGTCCATCTCCAGAGATCTAGATTTGCCTGTGTTCACAGTGCGCAACATTATCAAGAAGTTTGCAACCCATGGCACTGTAGCTAATCTCCCTGGGCATGGACAGAAGAGAAAAAATGATGAAGGGTGTCAACACAGGGTAGTCTGGATGGTGGATAAGCAGCCCCAAATAAGTTCCAAAGATATTCAAGCTGTTGTGCAGGCTCAGGGAGTATCAGTGTCAGCGCAAACTATCCGTCGACACTTAAATGAAACGCTATGGCAGGAGATCCAGGAGAACCCCACTGCTGACACAGAGACATAAAAAAGCAAGACTTTATTTTGCCAAAATGCACTTGAGTAAGCCAAAATCTTTCTGGGAAAATGTCTTGTGGACAGATGAGACCAAGATATAGCTTTTTGGTAAAGCACATCACTCTACTGTTTTCAGAAAACAGAATGAGGCCTACAAAGAACACAGTACCTACAGTGAAAGAAGATGGAGATGTTTTGGGGTTGTTTTGCTGCCTCTGGCCTGTGTGTGAGGCATCATGAAATCTGAGGACTACCAACGGATTTGGGTCGCACTGTACTGCCCAGTACAGCTAGGTTTGTGTCCGAGAGCTTGGGTCTTCCAGCAGGACAATGAACCAAACTTACATAAAAAAACACACAGAAGTGGATGGTTCTGAAGTGGCCAGCAATGAGTCCAGATCTAAATTCCATTGAACACCTTTGGAATTGCTGTTGAAAAAAAGGCGTCCTTCCAATAAGAGAGACCTGGAGCTTTTGCAATGGAAGAGTGGTCCAACATTCCAGCTGAGAGGTATTTATGGTTGTAGGAAGCCACTGATTTCAGTTATTTTTTCCAAAGGGTGTGCAACCAAATATTAACACACATACTGACCGTGAGCAAGAGCCCATTGGGGGCTCGAAACGCGTTGGTCTGCGCCTGAGGGGGGCCTGCCTGTCACCATACTAACAGTAAGCACTTGTTTGTTGTGTGTTGTCTGTGTGCCCTTGCTCTTTGTGAATGGGCTTAAATATTTTGCACAAGGGACTATTTGTGATGGAAGCACTGGCACTTTATTAGGGTGAGGATATTAATTGTGAATTGTATATTAAGTTTTAGAATAGTTGTATATATATGAATTTATTGATAGATTAGCACAGAATCACTTTGACATTACTTATATGTATATGAGATTGTATTGTTAATGAGGGAGTGCGCCCCCTGGTGGCTTACCATGCATATGGTTCAGTAAAATTGTTTTTAAATTGGTTTTAAACAATATGCTACAATAAAATGGATTTATAAATTGATTGTTTGAGTGCAATAGTGAGTCTCTGTTGGGCTTTTTGGCAGGGGGTGTAGAGGTTACCCCAAACTAATACAACCAAATATTAAGGTAAGGGTGCCAATAATTATGTCCAGCCCATTTTTGGAGTTTGATGTGACATTATGTCCAATTTTCTTTTTTTTTTTCCTTTTGTTTGGTTTAGTTCCAATACACACAAAGGGAATAAACATGTGTATAGCAAAACATGTGTTACTGCAATCCTTCTCTGTGAGAAATACGTCAGGCGTGCCAACACAAACAACTTAGCCAACTGAGAAATCAACTTAAAACAAAATCTTTAAACTTCAGACACAAAGTATGTATCATCATTGGTAGATTGGTTGGTCTGCAAAGTATGGTGGTTGTCTTGATTGTTGTACTCCCACCAGCTGTGATAGGGTATCATTTATCATCTGCAACTGCCCTACCATTGCCCTACCATTAAATTTTACTCTATGGTTTGGCAGAACCGAGCACTGTTTTGCCTGAAGGCTCGGCTATCAGCTCTGCCTCCATCATCTGCACCCGCCTCACCAAGGGAAGATGGCAATGTGCCTGAGCCCCTCAACCTCTTCCCCTGGCAGAGATAGTCGCAGATGGAGTAGTCTTTGGCCTTTCCACATAGGTATTGCTTGTTGTGGGTGAAGCCAAATCCTCTGCAACAGAGCTGCCCCATGGAGGTGATGGATGCATCTGCTCCTCACCCTCAACCTTCTGTTCATACTGGAGCTGTGGATCCAGCTGCTGCTGCAGAGGGAGTGTTGTAGGCTTCTGCTGCAGTGGCATATGTTCTTGCAGCTGCTACTGCATTGCATATGTTGCTGCTGCTGCATTGCATATGTTGCTGCTGCTGCAGTGGCATATGGTGTTGCAGCTGCATTGGCATATGTTGCTGCTGCTGCTGCTGCAGTGGCATATGTCGCTGTTTCTGCATTGGCATATGTTGCTACTGCTGCATTGGTATATGTTGCTGCTGCTGGAGTGGCATCTGTTGATGATTTAGTGGCATCTGCAGTGGCAACTGGTGCTGCAGAGGGTGTTGATGCTGCTGTTGTGGTTAAGGCTGATGCAGTGGTTCATCCTCCTCAAAATCCTTTATGGCAGCCATTAGCGGGGTATCTTTTGGGCCAGACAAAATAATTAGATTGTTGTTATTATATCTTGGTAGTTGTAGTTCCTTAGTGGCCATGTGTATTGTTTTTTTGCAATGATAGGACTTAATGTTAATGTGTGTTAATATGCACACATACCTTGTGTGCATAAGCAATAGCTAATCCATCTGCTTCCATGTTTGACAGGTTATGATTGTATTGGAGTAGACACATTAATAAAAAGTTCTTTTAGTTTTTGGCACGTTTTTTAGTTTCTCTAATCTTGGTCTTTGATGATCAACCAACAACACTTAAGCCATGATGGCATCATGAACTAGACAATTGTAATGAGTCATGTGTCTTTGGATATAAAGCAACCCAAACATTAGAACTACTTAGCAACTGCAGTAGCATTCAGGTCTGAATCAATTATCCCTGGCAAGCCCTAGAGTGTTGCAGGGTTTAGTAGCCCATAAACCATTTCCTCTGCCGGTTTGAATTGGAGTTTTAGTGGTAGACCACCTCCAATTTGCAACCTTAAAGAAAAATAAAAAGAATGTTGTCATGCCAAGGTCATGCCCAACATCAACATCCACAACAGCATTTTCTGGCGCACAGCATACTTAATGTTGGCATATTTACATTGGACCTGATCAACATTCTTTCTTTCTGGCCCGCACTATTTACATGCAGGGTGATGGCCTCCCAGATGTGGATTTAGGGGTAGTTCTCAAATTGCAGCCATACAGCTATTCGAAATGGTCCAACACAACAAAGGTTTGGCTATCATCTCTCTGGGTGCTGGATGGAATGGGGGACATTTGGCCTAGAGGTGTTGTGGGTGAATCTGAGTGGGTAGATTGTTGAGTGGCAATAGACTGTACAGGGCTTGCTGGGGGACTGGGAGTGTGGTCCTGGGTGGCCCATGATGTTGCAGGAGTGGATGGTGATGGGGAGAGGAGGCTCTCCATATTGGAGCTGTCCTGCTGTCCTCCAGGAGGGGGTTGTTGGGGGGCTGATGTGTCTTGCCCTAGTCTTGCCTCTGCTATTCTTTGCCTTAACACTCCTGTTTGGGATTTTGCTAGGGCCAGCACTATGGCTGGGAATACCAGTGCTTGCCCTAGTAGTTGGCCTGTCTCTGCTCTAATTTGCTTTACCACTCCTGCTGGAGGAGCTCTTGGCTGGACGTCCACTATGAATAGGACTAACAGTGCTTGCCATAGTAATTGGTCCTGCCTTACCACTCTTGCTGTAAGCGGACTTGGTTGGCCAAGCAGTATGGCTAGGACTGATTTGCCTTGCCCTGGTAGTTGGCTTGCCTCTGACTCTGTCTAGGTGTTTGCTGGTGTGAGCTTGCAGGCAAGCTGTGGTGGTGTGACCCTTAGCAAGCATCAAGCATTTCTGCCTGGTTGTGGCTTTTGTGGCTGTTTTTTTTCCCTGCCATTTTCACTTATATGAAAATAAAAATTGCTGTATTGGAGTGGTGCCGGCTCCACTTTAACAACTTATAATTCCCCACTACATTACCGCGTATGCCTACGCACCGAGGTTTCAACGCACGCAAACTTTCAGGAACCGCTGGGGCGCATCAGATGACGAATATAACATCCCCAAAGTGGCACCTTCATGTTCACCAGCGACCAGCAGGATATCATCATGCACTTAAGTACACGAAAATGCCTACATTTGCATGCGCCTAGGAATAGGATTAGTTACCCAGGGTCACAAATGCATAGTCAGATAGGTCGATCGGACATAGCTATTCGGGGGCCCAAGTGTCTAGGAGGGTAGGAGAAGAACGCCGCCATTTTCTATCTACAACAAGCAAAAGCTACTGGGCACCATGCGGAGACTGTTTGGGGCAAAGTGGATCTATTGGTGTCTAGCTAGGTGTCAAAGCAAGATACCAGGGGACATCCCAGGTGGTACTAACAACAGCCACTAAGATCACAACAAAAAAGATGCATAAATACATTAATGTAGAGCTAAAGTGGTTGGGGAGATGTTAAAAACCTGCTAGGCTTATTTGGAATATGTATATGATATAGTTTATTAATTCCTATGTACTTGTTCTACATGTTAGATGATGATGACATACCAATATGACTTCCTGCCCGACATATATGCTAAGAGGTGGCATGATGTGGTAAAAGCGCTGAAAGAGGAGACTGACACCACTTACATGTTCATGCAGATCATGCAGCATTGGTCGGACCTGAAACAGAGAAAGAAACCTTGGGTGAGTAACATGTCAGAATTCTGCACAAGAGTCAGGCCAAGTCAGGCCGACGAGTCAGGCCAAGGCTGCAAAGATCTGCTGGACATGGAGGTGGTGGCAGACAAGTGCCAATGACCTCTGGTTCCTCTGCAGGTGAGCCCAAGCTCACCTGGACCAACCTGCAGAGGAGGAGGCCCAGATGTCTGGCAGGGAGTCTGAGGATGATGGAGGACAGAAGGAATCAGGTATGAACATCATACACAAACACACACACATATGTGTTGTAATGTTCAATTTTGCAACATTTCCTTCTAGACGGCCAAAATGTCCCCACGGGTGAGCAGCAAGGGAGTGGAGGTGCTCCAATGCCACCTGAAGAAGAAGTTGGGTGATGTACCACACACAAAAGAGAAGCCAAGAAACATTGCAAACACAATCACTAACTATTGTTTTTGTTTTCTTCTACAAACTCGGACCAAGAGGTGTGGCAGGTCCCAGTCAGGAGAGTGGCTCCCCAACCCAGAAACCTCCACTAGCCTAGTAAGTGTTTAAACAAGTAACTATTAACTAACATGGCTTCTTCAACAGGTTGTCAGGAAACAGAGGCTGGACACTAATTCAGGACCTTAAGGCACTTGTCATGGAGGTCATTGAAATGGAGCATCCACCACAGTCATAAGCCCTTGTTATGCATATATATGTTCACTAAGTGTGTAAATCGAGCTAAAAGGGCATCAAACAATCAGCCTTTAACACTTTCACTGCCAGCCTATCGGGAGATTTTGTCACCCTTGTTGCCAGACCATTTTGCACTATTTTGTGCTCCATATGTTCAACTGTGATTTTTGAAGGGATTTCCCAGGGAAATTATATATTGTTTTTGTCAGCAGAGTCTGGGCTTTAACATGAAATGTCTTGTTTGTCATTTTTTCTACAATTTGAAGTGTTTTGTTGTAATAAAAAAATTTAAGTTTGTCAATAAAATCTTATTGCATGTAAAAACCCCATTTCTCCCGGTTACAGCGGTACCACATATGTATTGGTAGACACCCTTTCCTGCCCAGGAGACTCCCCCAAACTGAAACAGCGCTTTAGGAGATTTTCAGATAAAATACACCTGTGCTAGGAGCTATGCGCACATTGCAGTTTTTCAAGGAAAACAACCATTTACATTTGAAATATCCCCCACAAACTATATATTCTCTGGAAGTACACACCTCAAGCTTTCTAGGCGTACCAGGCTTGTTGACATGGGTGCAGTTTTCTGGAAGTAATTCCTCAATTAATTATTTGGTTGCACAGGTTTCCCTAAAAAAAAGAATAAAAAAACAGATCAAAGGCACTTTTTCCTAAAAAACGATAAGCAACAAGAAAAAACAAGTTAAATCTGAAAAAGCAACACCCCCAAATAGAACAATACCCAGCATGCATAGCTACTGTCAAGGGAAGAGATGGCAAACACCCCAAAGTAAAGCATGCGCATAACGGTAATTTTACTTGAAAATTTCAGCTCTGCAGACAAAGTGCTCACTTTTTTCTATTAAAACAACCCTTAACATTTAGAAATCCCCCTACAAACCATATATTCTCTGAAAGTACACCTGTTTGTTGTAGCTTGTTGTAGTGGGGTCATCTTTCTGGAAGTAATTCCTCAAAGAACTCTTTGTTTGCACAGGGTTTCCCTAAAAAATGTATACAAAAGCAGAATAAAAAAAACCTTTTCCTAAAATATCAATATACAAACAAGAAAGAACAAGGTAAATCTGAAATCGCAAGGTCCCCCGAGCAGAACATTACCCAACATGCATAGCTACTTTCAATCCTTTTATTTCCCAGCTAACTTGAAATTTTGCCACCCTCTGTTGACAGGTCATTTTTCCCCATGTTTAACCAGGATTTTTTCAGGAATTTCCAGGAAAATTCTATATATATTTTGTGGCAGAGTTTAGGCTTTAACATGAAATGTCTTGTTTGTAAATTTTTTACTGTTTTTAAATTATTTTTAAGTAAAAAAAAATAAAAAAATAATATTTCTTTTAAATTGGGGAGGCAGGTAATGGGGGGCTCAGAGTTAATGGCAAGTCACCCGCTAGCCGCAGGTGACTTGCCAGACCCAGAGCCTTGTGAACTATTACAGGGATCTCATAGATCCCTTACAGTTCACAAAGGATTAAAAGTAAACAAAACACACACACACAGAGTAAAAAAACATTTTTTTTTAATACTTACCTCTCATCCATCCCGGAGCACTGTGTCCCCTGCTGATCACTTTGGCATCAGCGCTCCTGCTGCTGCTGGAAGCTTTTTTTACCTGCTGAGTGACAGGTAACATAGGGTTAATTAAAAAAAAAATGACATAGGGTCCCCGCTCCCGGGGTGGGGGAAACCCATTTTTTTTGAATTTTAAGGGTTTAAAACCCTTAAAAATCCCCCCCAAAATGGCGTGAGGTTCCCCCTACCCAGCATAACTGGCCCAGGGCCAGCTATGAGGACTTGTACAACAAGGCGCAGGGGCCAGCTTTGGTGGCCCCTGGCCCTGCAGGCTACAAGCCCACATAGCCTCTGTGAGGCCTGGGCCCCTCTGCCCCCCTGGCCATTGGGGAGGCAGGTAATTTGGGGGGCCGGGGGTTAACAGCAAGTCACCCGCTAGTTGCAGGTGACTTGCCAGCCCCCAGCCTTGTGAACTGGTATAGGGATCTCATGGATTCCTTACCAGACCACACACATAATTAAAAATGACTTAATTAAAAAAATAAAAACTTTTTCTTCACTTTACTTACGTAAATTGTCAGCTCCTGTGTCCCTCCAAAAGGGGCGGGGCTTAGCGGCAAGATGGCGGCGCTCATCGGCAGAGGAGGTGAAGAGGGCCTGTCAGGCTCTCTCCTGAAGCTGAAGAGCCGGGGGGGGGGGCGATCGGAGCCCCCCTGTGAAGAGAAGACCCGGCAGGATCGATCGTGAGTAAATGTCATTTTTAATTACTTATTTTTTTACATGTAATTCCGGCGGCTGCTGAAGGGGGGGGGGGCTATTCGGGGAATTCCCCTGCAGCCAAGGGGGCCTGGGTGGGGGATTCGAAGCCCCTCCAGATGAAGAGGAGACCCGGCCGGATCGAACGAGGGGTCAGGTGAGTGTCTTTTTTACTTTACATTTACTGTAACAGGGGGGAAATTTAAGCAAGTAGATTCTTGGCACTTAAAGGGTTAATGTTGGCATTGGAAAAAGGTAAGTAGCACAAACACCTTTGAATTTACGTCAGGCAAAGTGGTTCATCTTGGGGACGGAAGCTGCAAGTGCACGCACAAACTATTTAGTGCGGCACGCAATCCAGTTAAAAGGTGAGTACTAAACAACAGACAAGGACATACTTCAGTCACAGTGGCCTGTCTTCGTGCCAGAAGCTGCAAGTGCACACACACAAACTATTCAGTGAGGCACACAATCCGGTTAAAAGGTAAGTACTACACAACATACAAGGACATACCTCAGACAAAGTGGTGTCTCTTTGGACAGAAAGCTGCAAGCAAGCAAAAACAAAAATACTGGACATAAATGCACAAAAAAATAACAAAGCAAAAATAAAAAGCAATAATAACAAAGATGATGAGAATCATGTGTTTATGGGCAGATGGAGCCAAAAATATATTATATGTGGCACATGGGTACAAGTTAGAATGGAGGTCCAAGACCAAGACACATTTACCTGTGAGATGACTGTAATTCTTCTTCCTCTTCAAATGCATCTAAGTTATACATTTCTGTGTTTTTTAAAAGGAGAAATAAAATTACTATACAGTCATATGTGTTAAACTGTTTCCACCAAGCACACTCTTGTCATAAATACCGTCTCACTCCTCTATGGTGTTGCTCAACGGCAAAGCGCCGTGCCAACAAAAACATACATTACTTCCACGCGGTAAGGAGGGTAAGGGCTCTGCCATGTCCAAGGGTTGATAGCCTTACTCGAGGTTCAGTAGAGTTTTGGCCCTCCCACGCCCAGGCATATTTGGCCAACTAGGTGACTAAGAAAGCAAGGAAAAACTAACACCGTTATAATGACTATCAACAACCTAGGTAAAATGCTAACAGTGGCCCTATTGGCACAGCCATGCTGTTGGCTACATTGTATATTCTTGGTGGAGGTAGTTTTCAAACCTCATCTGGTTGGAATACATTGGCTATACGTGACCTTTTCCTACATCAGCTAAAGTTACTTCCATAAAATGCGCTTTTTACTGCCAAGCTGGTATCCCACTACCCTATTAATGCCATGCTGGTGTGTGACCACCTACAGAAATTCTGTGCAGTAAAATCCGGATTTCCAGGCTCATGCCATGATGGCCATGTTCTCCGGCAGTCAGCATTATTCCGCAAATTTCAGTGTCAGGAAATGCCAGAGAGATGGCTGCTAGGTTATTTGCCCTGTTACCAGGTCCTAAGCTAAATATGTCCCACTTCTAAGGAAATCAAAAATCAAGTTTACATAGGCACATACATAGCAAGTATGCTTCTTGTGTTTGGCTAAACCGGGAGGACAACTGCTTTATACCCCGGAAAAAGTATCAAAAAGAACATAGAGTGGCTCTTAAAGAGGAAGTGGACATAGAGCCAGGAAAGATCTGGTGGATGGGTATCTCAAGCAGAGAACAGTAGGCAACATAGTTAATCACCCCCTGTATGTGAACTGTCATCTAATATACTGTAGTTTGAGTTTTGGCACCACCATTGCTCCCTGGCTAGCTCTAATACCTGAAACATTTTATACTAATTTGTCAAATTGTGGGAATTAAGTTACCGTATTTTTCGCCCTATAAGACGCACCTGCCCATAAGACGCACCTAGGATTTGGGGGAAGAAAATAAGAAAAAAAATATTTTAAACCAAAAACACACCATTACAGACAGTGTGGCATCCCCCTCCCCCCATTAGTATAGGCTGTGTGGCATCCCTCTCTCTCCATTCCCATAGGCTGTGTGGCATCCCCATAGGCTGTGTGGCATCCCCCTCCCCATAGGCTGTGTGGCATCCCCCTCTCTCCATTCCCATAGGCTGTGTGGCATCCCCCTCCCCCCATTCCCATAGGCTGTGTGGCATCCCCCTCTCCCCATTCCCATAGGCTGTGTGGCATCTCCCTCCCCCCATTGCCATAGGCTGTGTGGCATCCCCCTCTTCCCATTCCCATAGGCTGTGTGGCATCCCCCTCCCCCCATTCCCATAGGCTGTGTGGCATCCCTCTCTCCCCATTCCCATAGGCTGTGTGGCATCCCCCTCTCCCCATTCCCATAGGCTGTGTGGCATCCCCCTCTCCCCATTCCCATAGGCTGTGTGGCATCCCCCTCCCCCCATTCCCATAGGCTGTGTGGCATCCCCCTCCCCCCATTCCCATAGGCTGTGTGGCATCCCCCTCTCCCCATTCCCATAGGCTGTGTGGCATCCCCCTCCCCCCATTCCCATAGGCTGTGTGGCATCCCCCTCTCCCCATTCCCATAGGCTGTGTGGTATCCCCCTCCCCCCATTCCCATAGGCTGTGTGGCATCCCCCTCTCCCCATTTCCTTAGGCTGTTTGGCATCCCCCTCCCCCCATTCCCATAGGCTGTGTGGCATCCCCCTCTCCCCATTCCCATAGGCTGTGTGGCATCCCCCTCCCCCCATTCCCATAGGCTGTGTGGCATCCCTCTCTCCCCATTCCCATAGGCTGTGTGGCATCCTCCTCCCCCCATTCCCATAGGCTGTGTGGCATCCCCCTCTCCCCATTCCCATAGGCTGTGTGGCATCCCCCTCCCCCCATTAGTATAGGCTGTGTGGCATCCCCCTCTCCCCATTCCCATAGGCTGTGTGGCATCCCCCTCCCCCCATTCCCATAGGCTGTGTGGCATCCCTCTCTCCCCATTCCCATAGGCTGTGTGGCATCCCCCTCCCCCCATTAGTATAGGCTGTGTGGCCTCTCTCCCCCCATTAGAATAGGCTGTGTGGCCCCTCTCCCCCCATTCCCACCCCCCTCCCCCCATTAGTATAGGCAGGCGCCATGCATATATAAAAAAAAAAGTTAAACTCACCTGTCCGCTGACACCGCTGCGCTGAGCGGCCGGCTCTGTGAATGGGGTGGGCGTGGCCTGCGCCGCGCGTCGGCGCAGGCCACGCCCACCCCATTCACGAGCTGGGTCTGTCCCGGCCCCGCCGCTGCGATCGCTGTCTTTTCAGGCAGCGATGACAGCGGCGGGGCCAGAGACAGAGCCCCTGCCGCTCCTCCATCTGCTGTTCCTGGGCACATGCGAGCACGAAGGTCCGGGCAGCGGGTGGGCGTGGCCTGCACTGGTGCAGGCCACGCCCACCCACTGCCCGGACCTTCGTGCTTGCGTGTGCTCTGAGCCCAGAAGAGTCAGCAGATGGAGGAGCGGCAGGGGCTCTGTCTCTGGCCCCGCCGCTGTCATCGCTGCCTGAAAAGACAGCGATCGCAGCGGCGGGACCGGGACAGAGCCCCCGCCGCACCTCTGGCCTCTCGCAGTGTGGCAGACAACGCGGGAGCTTTTTTTTTTTTTATTTTATTTTACATTCGCCCGATAAGGCGCACGGACATTTTTCCCCCACTTTTGGGGAAAAATAAGTGTGTCTTATAGGGCGAAAAATACGGTAAATGTAGGCAGAGCTTGGAACAGAATAACAATCTGGGTAAAATCTTTTTATAAGAATATTAGACTTCCTTAGCGATAAAAAGCTGGGCATCTACCATGTAGTCATCACCCCTTATTTTTTAGGTTATAAGCCCGCAGGGTCAGGGCCCTCTCTCCTAGAGTATGTAAGTATTACTATACATTTGTTTTTGTTATATCCTTATGCTCATGTATTTAGTTGTTTTACCCAGTTATTAATTCCATTGTACAGCACCATGGAAGATGATGGCAGTTTATAAATAAACAATAATAATGATGTAGTCCGCTCCCTTTTATACATTGGCACAAAAAATGAGAACCAAACACTTTCCAGGGATTGCTGGCATTTTGGATACTAAGTATGAGTTGGTATTTTTTGCATCTCATGTCAAAATCCCCTTTGTATTTTGAGCAAAACATATTTTTGAACCAGACAAGAGTCTTTCAATTTTAGTTTGAGTGGTTTTCATTCATACTTCCTTCATTCATACTTTGAGTTCTGAGAGATCCCTGGCTTGGCTTGCATGCATTTCTCTTTCGAGGTCTAGCCACAGATTTTCAATGATTATAGTTTAGGGGATTGCTTGGCCCATGGTAAAATCTTCAGCTTGCACTTGTTAGTCGTGTCTAGGATCATTATCTATTTTTAGAAGCCATCTTCTTTTCAGCTTTTTTTTTTTTTATTTTATTAAAATTTTATTAAATTCATTCTTTCCTCTACCCGTGAAATATTTTCAGTGCCATTGGCTGCAACACAACCCAAAGCTTGATTGTTCACCCCCATATCTTTTCCCTCCAAACATACCTTGCCCACAGGACTTGTTATCAAAATGCATCAGGCTTGTTTAGATGTTCTTTTGCAAACTTCTGACACTGAATTTTGCTAAAAACTGATATTTGTGCAGGTGTCTCAAGGTCTTCTGCTGCCAAGCAGAGGTCTTGATTTACCCTTCTAGCAATCCTATAAACAGCTGTCTATGAAATGTGTCTAGATCTTTAAGACCCCTGTTCCTGGTAACTAATTACATTTTGAACCAAGGAAACGGCAACCTGAAACCAGTTTGCTACATTCTTGTTGCCTTCTCCTGCTTTGTGGGTTTCAAGCTTTCGCATTTTCAGAGTTTTGGCAGCTACTTAAAAGAACCCATGGCTCCAGTTTCGGGACAAATTTAGAGGGTATTTATAAAGCTTTGACTTTTGCATGACCTGTCTTTTCCAAACAATTATTGCAAATAAGGGTAATTAAGGTTTGAGACCTTGTTCAAAGTTATGAGAGCTCACAAATCTACTTGGGTTCCCATACTATTCCTATAGTCCTCCCCTTTTTTGCACTCTTAAATCGGACCGAACAAAAATAATAAATACACAGATATTTCTAAAAACATGGGCAAGTATGTGCCATCTTTAACTGTATGACTATATGAGATCATTTCAACTTCAACTTGCTTAACTGTTCACAGTAACTCATTTTCACTAGGGGTGCCAACACATTTGCATGCCACCGTGCAGAAAGGTAAACAATAAAACCTAGAGAAGAGATGTGTACATTTATTGTGATTACATTTTAGGAAATCTGTTGTTTTCTACAAGCTCATGACTGATGCATTTCCATGGATTTACAGTTCTCATGGTAAAGACAGGAGACTAAAACTTTCTTAAGGGGGGAGGGGGGAACTGCTTTTCCATTAATTTGTATTAATCATGCCCCCACTTAGAGGTCTCCTCCCAAGACCAGATACATTGAATCCCCTATCCTTTTTCATTACCAAAATCATATCTCCAAAATCTGGGCATTTCTTTTATGAACTGGTGGCCAGAACTGAACTGCATATTCTGGACAAGGCCATGTGATTGCAGGGTAAATGAGCTCTATCCGAATAGTTCATGACTCTTAACACATGTCAATATTCTGCTAGCTTTATGGACTATGATTCAATTTCCCACCACCCCAGTATCTGATGCTGGGCATCACACTTATGGCTTCCAGACTGTAGGTGGGTGTGTATGGTGTACATGATTTTATATAAGATGCTCAGCTTGTCTTCGTACAATGCTGGACATATGTACATTGCCTGCTGGAATTGGGATTTAGATACCAGGGCTGTTGGAGAGCGATTGTAGCCATGGAATCAGGTAGAGGTAAGCCCTTTTCTGAGGTCCGTAGGGTAAGTAGACTTGATTTGATGGTCCACAGTTAATCAGGTAAGACATACATTTTAATAGGTAATGTATTTCTCACATCAGGACAAAAATAGTGACTAATGGGTATGATATTTACAAAACGAAATGATCTGCATACAGTAGGCAGTTGTTTTGTGCATCAATCTACTCACATCTAGCTCTGAAAACTGTTGGCTCCAAGGTTTTTATTTTAAATGGTAAAACACGTCATACCTATGACAGCTTGCCACACACACTTGGACCATTTGGTCACCCACCATAA
Source organism: Gastrophryne carolinensis (assembly GCA_027917425.1). Taxonomy (NCBI): domain Eukaryota; kingdom Metazoa; phylum Chordata; class Amphibia; order Anura; family Microhylidae; genus Gastrophryne; species Gastrophryne carolinensis. Next base: position 374,376,588 of record CM051239.1, read on the forward strand.
GGGAACACAAAAGTAAAACACAATCACTTTAGACCAACCATTGTCTGCTATTTATTTGCAGCTTTATTTGAATTTTAATTACAACACAATAAAACAATGGTAATTACAGAAGATGCAATAGTATAAAAAGCGACTGACCCCCTTTCCCTTAAGACACTTACAGCAGACAACTGCCCCACCCCAAACAGCCCTCCTAAAGAAAGAAATGTTGAAATAAATAGCAATAAATAGAAATGAATCACTGCACAGCCTTTACCACTTGGACTGTGGAAATGGCTGTATAGTGAATTGTGACCCGGTACAAATGACTTTAAACCTTTCAATTTAGCTTGGGCTTAGGAAAGACACAGTTAAAGTAATAAAGCATTGTAAACGAGTCTTGGAAACAAGTCATGGTTTATGGTATACAATAATGAAATCCTCCTGTCCTCTGATATTGGAAGATAGGGGTAGGGGATTAATGCAGATAATTTTACTACTTTGATTTTAACCTCTATATTGTGCAATGACTTTAGGTAATAAAATACAGCTTCTATATATCACATACAATTAATAAGAAATAATGAATGTATTACTAAGCCTTACAGACATTTCCCCCAGCAATATCACAGTCTTGATACAGGTTAGCACCATTATTCAGGTCTCTCTCGGCACACAAAGCTTTGTGTTTGTCAGCAGAAGGAAAATAGAATGGCATAGATACCATTTATTCCATAATCTACGTGATAAAAATAAAATATCCCATATAATATTCCATAATATAAATAACACAGTGATCACTCCCACTTTTAAGAAGTCTTTATATGTAATTTAGTCAACTTTTTATAGGTTTTTTTTTATATTCAAAAGATTTCTAGAGATTAATTTTTCCAATATTCAAAAACCTCATTATATAATGACCAACTTATGACCTAAACATTATTAGGTCATTTTATCAAAGGTGGAAGTTTCAACCTTTTCTAAAGATTAGCACTTTTGCAGAAAACACTTTCAAACTAGGTCTGGCACATGACTGGATCTTTAGGTATGAAGGTGAAAATAAAGACTTTGCAAAAGCTAAAAACTATCTTTATTAGATTTTTATTAAAGTGGAAGTCCATTCTTTAGGAGGTGAGGGGTAGGGCTTATGAAGAAAAAAAAAAGCCTCATCTTACCCAGGATCTAGTGCTGGTGGAAGAAAATGCACAGAGCAGCTTTCCCTACTGTGTGTGGGCCTTCAAGTGAATGGGTGGGCGGGAGAACGCACAGAGCGAAGAATGTGCAGAAGCCGCCCATGTCCAGGAGAACGACGTAGGATCCTGGCTATGTAAGGGTTTTTCTTTGTAACCCCCATACTGATTCAGCATCAGGGGAGGGAGGCAGAGCAGGGGGTTACCCAAGATTGAACTTCTGCTTTTAACCAGAGCAACACCCATTTTATGCAAACAGTGAGTATGTGTGGTGCCAATGCCCACCTATGTTTACACCCTCTGCAAACCGCCCCATAATTAATTGGCCGCTGGCAGTCACATGGTCCAGAGTCCTCTTCTTGGATTCTGGCTACAGGTAGGGCACATGACCATGACCACCCAGCTGTGACCACCTATTTTTTTTTTTTTTATAAAACAGGTGTTCTTAGTGAGATTAATACATCATCCAGATAAAGGGGCAAACTGGCAATAGAATAGTATGAAGAATTCTTGGTGGACAGAACTGTACTTGTTGAGTGACTTGAAAACACATTGGAGGCAGGGCTCTGTGGGCATGTTATAGCTGGCTTGGGGCCGGTCATATCTTGGGTTGAATTCTAAACTAGTCCACCACTGCCAGGACACACCCTGCTTCTCATGCATCTAGCTATCAGTTGTACGATAAAACTTTAATACACAGTCAGCGAATAGTCTTGGGAGTAACTGGAGATAATTTGCTACAATTAACAGCTGTGCTGAAGCCCTAAAACTGAGGCCTATGGTGTGTTACTGTCTTTTTTTTCTAACCAGCTTTGTAATCAAAATCACCATCAGAAATGCCTGGGTCCACATACTCTTCAAGTACCATAGGGATCATTTTCAACTCTCGTCTACCTACACTACCCAATTAGAACCCCCTTGATACCCGAACTGTGTAATAAAGCCCAAAGGTTCCTTGTCTTTTTTTGGTATATGAGAAGATGATGTCGCAAAGCACCAAAATGTTATTGGTGGCTAAAGCTTCATAAAACTGTAGACAAGATAAACCCCTCTCACAAGAACAGTCGAATTGTGTGACCATCCAGCTTGAAAGCCCGAAGCTACTAAGTGAACTTCCAGTTAATTCAGCATTGTGATTCTGGGAATTCCTCATATGCCTTTATACATTGGGGCAGAGAAGATAAACAAATGGCCTTTGTTTCCTCCTAATTCCAGTTTTATTTAGGGGTGCTAACAATAGCAGAACTACAGTTCAAACGACATTGCCAAACCCTAAATATACTAATGCAGTGCAGCTTATAAACATTTGACTGAACCGCTGACTGTATATGTAGCCACTCTTTTCATTGCTGGAGAATGTGATTCAGCAGTGCGCCATGTATAACATACTGCATGGCACACATGGTGGATATTCATTTTTACTGGTTTGCTTATAAAAATGTCTGAGGTTCGTGAGTGATTCAGACATTTGCTTGTATTTATGCCAAAGCTTTCAATATCCTGGTACTACAGTATTATAATCTTTATTTATACAGTTCCAACATGTTATAAAGAAAGAATATTTAAGCGTTGGTCTGTATTTCTTCAGTTTGAGCACTGTGCCTGTGGCTAAATGTTTTACTTACACAATTATAAGCACAAAAAATGTCTCATAATCAGCCATCAAGAGCTTAGAGCTGAACAGCAGTTTCTGATTGTGAGCCACTTAAGTTCCTTTTGCGGTATCAGACCCTATTAAGTAAATTTTTGGTGGTATTCCTCCTCATCGTCGGTATGCCTGATTTGGGCAAAAAAATATAAAATAAATATTTACCTGCCTGTTCCTGGGAGCCGAGAGCCACACCGAACCCAGGTACCAGGTGCCCCACCCCTCCATCATGGGATCAGGCACACAATTTAGTTTTCATCCAACTAAATTGTGATTAGTAGGGGGAGAGGTGGGAATGGGTTTAGTTTTAGACTTGAGGTCTAATTTTATAAGAACAGAGATTAATTAGTGTTATCAATACTAACAAGATTGGGACTAACCCAAAGTATGGGTCTTGTATCAGTGATACCAATCAGACCTCTACTACATGAACATTGTTTGAGATTAGCGCTACAAGATTTTTCTTTTCTTGGTGTTCAGCTTTAATAATTCCTGTGGACCATAGAGAATAATAAAGTGGATGCTGTCAACAACATTGTGCCATTTGAATGTTTTAACTTCTAATATAAAACAAAATGCCCTGTGATTAGCCAGCATTGGTCACTTGGGCCAAGGACGCATTTCACCAGCATTACAAAGTAAGAATTATGGGGGGGGTCTATGTGCAAGAGGGGGGCTCTAGCAATCTGGATGACCCCCCCCCCCCAACACTGTCACAATGTGTTGTTACCTAAATTGTGCAGGTCATAATCTTTAGCAGCAGCTTTATCTGCAGATACCATCTTGCACATAGACCCCCCCCCCATAATCCTTACTTTGTAATGCTAGTGAAATGAGTCCTTGGCCCAAGTGACCAATGCTGGCTAATCACAGGGCATTTTGTTTTATATTAGAAGTTAAAACATTCAAATGGCACAATGTTGTTGATAGCATCCACTTTATTATTCTCTATGGTCCACGGGTACCATTAAAGCTGAACACCAAGAAAAGAAAAATCTTGTAGCGCTAACCTCAAACAATGTTCATCCAGTAGAGGTCTGATTGGTATCACTGGTACAAGAACCATACTTTGGGTTGGTCCCAATCTTGTTAGTATTGATAACACTAATTAATACCATATGGTGCAGATACCATAGCATGTCAGCTGTTACATGTGCAATGCCAGGTCCTACTAGATACTTGTCAAAATGCCACCCATTCTTTCCAATTGCATGCTGACTGGGTAAATGCTAGGGAATAGCTGGGTGTTCCAGCATTGCAGGCTCTGCAAAATGGTGTTCAATGTACAATCCGTAGAAGGAGCCACTGCTGAAAATTGGGTATTAAGCAAGAAAAATAGGGCAAGTATTCTGACCTAGTCATGAAGTTTCAGGGTACAGCTTCTTAGCTTCAGCACTGCCACTAGCAATGAACAGTACAATAAATATGTGCTTCGTGAGTAAACCAGGTATTTCTATACAATTACCCACCATAGAATAAATAGAATTTCTGGATGATCAGATAATTTACAGAGCAACTGGAGAATTGTATGAAAGCTATGGAATGGTAGAAGATAACAGGACATGTGTATATAATACAAAGAAAATTCAAACAACTGTCCATAGTAAATATAGGGGCCCTTAACTCTTGTGCATTATTTGCAGCGATGAGAGCCACATACAGCACTCAAAGCCACATTTGACTTTGTAAAAAAGAATAAAACCCCTATAGAACAGAACCATGAAGTGAATAACCATGAGCATAGATGGCCCTAGCCCCCCCCAAAAATGAATACTGTATACTGATCCCTCCAACCCTAAAACCCATCCTAGAGTCTTCAAGCCTCTCGGACTGTTGATCTACCAAATCTGTGGGGCATCCCAATGTGAAACCCCTGTTTTGTAAATCTTACTTTTCCAGCAATTCAACGCATGCGCCCCTCTTCATCCTTCCAGCTGTTGGAGCTTCTACTTCAGGCCTATCTGAAGGGCATTTAGTAGGTACGAAGAGCTGGAAGGAAGCACCTCAAGGGATGATTGCTGCATTCCTTTCAGCATTCTATGCTGCTCATGCATGGCATAAAGCACTCATTGGAAGAGAGCCCACAGACTAAAGGCTGGCGATCGTGCATTACAACAACAATTTTCAATTTCACCCAAAGAGCAAAAATCTTTCAAAATCATGTAAAGGGAAGGTGCACATGTCAGCACAGCATTGTGGCAAACTGCTGCATGTAGTGTATATTATATCAAGCAGTGCAGCGCACCACCATTTTTTTCTTCAAATTGGGCTTAGTGTGAGTGGGCTACTCATAAATAGATTTTAGGCTTCTATTTTGTAGTACAAGCAAAAATTAAATTGCCCGACATAAAATGAGCAGTAAATTTAAGGTGAAAAAAAAAATAATGTCCCTCTCAGACCGCAGGATCGATTCACATAGAATGCACATCTGCATTGGAAGCTCACATGATATGGCCCTGTGGCCAATCAAGAAGGGAGCCTGCTCCCTTGTGATCCTCAGTAGGGAATATGCACCAAAGTGAGCTGTGGCGAATGCTATTAACGCTGGAATACAGAAATTGGATCAGCTCAGCCCACAGGACTCCATGGGATCACGTTTTTCTTTTTTAACCTTGGATCTACAAGGACTTATTATTTTAACATGGCAAAATGCACAAGCTAGCATACAGTCTATATAATAACCAATTCATACTGTGAAAGGTTTAATTGAAAAAAATGACTGGAGGTCAGTTTACAACCCAGGGTATCTGGATTTGGGATGCCTTTCTGCACAAAAAGTTATAATGATGATAACAATATACCTCCTCTACTGGTGAATCCCATTGGCTATTAGTGGCCACACAACGATCGAGAGTGGCACAAAGCTCAGAACCAGTGATTTTAGGCTTCCTTTTACTATTTAACCAGGGTCATAACACATTTTTGACTGGAGGTCAATTTTATATAGATTTTTAGATCTTAGTAATTATAAAGACTATAATGTTCACCCTTGCTATGCTATAGTAGCCAAAATGGTAATCATTACTAACAATCACTGACTGGAATATATCACTGTGTGACCTGACAGAACATGGCTGGGATGCCCCCCTCCCCCAAGCTATAGAATTTTGGGAAACATATGTATAAACCATTTCCTACTTGTCATATTAGAAAGCCAAAAAAGTTGGAAGGTCTATAAAGTTTAGGGGGAATGGTGGTTTTATATTATTATTAAAGATTATTCTTCAAACCAGGGAATGTAGAAAAATGTAGAAATACAAGGTAAAGGTTATATTATGCTCCAAAAAGCAAGGTAATTCCCATCTTGCATACACTATACATCTAGTAGATCCTCTGAACTTTGCAAAGGTTAAGTAAGCACACAACCAGCAACAACAGCACTCGGCAAGCTTTTTATAGTATAAAAAAAATGATTAAAAAAAAACAGTGACAGTCAACAGGACACCAATGACATTTCAGGCATACTGTTTTCATGGAGCAGTTACTCTCTTCACCACACAGGAATGGTCACCAATATTGCCTTTGTTAAGTTAGCATAATGCATTACGACTTTCTAGCTTTTGCAACAATGAAAAATAAAAAATTACTTTTGATAGTAGTAAGGATAGCTCCTTTCAGCTGGTAGTACATACTAGACAAAGTAATGCTTTGGTGCTCCACCGGTTCTGGTCCTGCTCCTAACTTCACCATTTAAGAACTATGGTGAACATGCAGTTTGAGGACAATTTAGCAAAGAACTTGCAGTCATCAGATTCTCTGCTAGAGTTGAAAGATGTATTATATAAGGCAATTCAAATTATCGTGCAACATGGTGTTCATGTACAGTAGACCCCGATGTACAAAAAACTGCAGTCAACATATCCTTCTGTTTTACTAAACTTTGCAATGTTTCAGAACCTTAAGACACTAAGCTCTGCAGAATGAAATCATATTTATTCCCTATGCACATCCATCATTTTATGACAAGCAAGCCATGCCAATTGGAATCTGAAAACTGGTACAATAGTGCTCAAAGGGTTACAAAGTATGTAATACTTGTAGCAGTTTTCTTCACAACATGACAACCACTCCTCCTCAGTTCATTGCAATCTACTTCACAGTTCTTCTCTCTTTCTCTTTGCCAGGCCTTCAAAAATGTGTTCCTGTCAGACCTGCTCAGTGCCCTGGGCAGTGAGATACAGCTTGATCAAACATAATGATGACAAAAAACAAACAAGGTAAATTAAAAAAAAAAGTTTAACTTTTTTCATTATATTCACAACTATAAATGTGTTAAAACGTTTTGGACAAAGCTCAGAAAAAGTTGTATAAAACACAAGATGAATGTATCATTATTAAGGCTGTTACTATATTGCAGATATTTTGGCCCCTTGTTGGTTGGAGAAAAAAGGCTGTCCTTACAGTTTCAAGGTCCTGTTGTCACTTTCTTCTCCCACAAGGTCAACTGTGGGCATCTTCCCATAGCAGACAGTGATCAATCCTCTTTGGGCGCAAAGCTGTTTTGGGTCCTCACACCCTCCTTAAGGTTCAGCATGGGCTATTCGAATGTTCTTTGCTGCTCAGGCTAACAGGATATGTGCCTGTGTACCACATATCGCTTTCAAAGAGGAACTTGAATTTTCAATAACAAATTAAAAAAAAATAAATTGGAAATATTTTTTTTCCTTCCCCCTTCGCGGCAGACTTCTGGAAGAAAAAGGCGCCTTAAGATTGTAAGAGGAAGATTTTAAATTGAATGACAAAGAAATATAAAAAGACTGGAGAAACTGCAAAACTTTTGGGAGCATCCCAGGCGATTGAATCCTCACCGAAGTGCGGGACCCAAAGCTTCTTGGATTGTTAAGATTAGCCACAAGACCCTGGATCACAGATGTCTGTGTCTATCTAAGGAACATCATAATAGCTCTGATGTTGATTCTCATGTAACCTTGAAATTCTACAATAGGAATCATTACATCACACCCACTCTTGCATAGAGCGTTTACAGTAAAGTATGTGTCGGGGTGTTCCTTTTCTTTTGAATTGGAATACGGTGTAAACCAAGACAAGGAGGCACAGGGCCAGGATACAAGGGATTACAATAGCTATGGCTTTCACAGTGCTGGCTGTGTTATCCAGCTTCATGACAATGTCTACATCATCCTGAGAACTGGTTCGATCTTTGTCTTGGTCTATAGAGTTATCACACCCCATAAAATCCTTTAGGAAAGAACGTGGGTATCCAGGTTCTACACGTAGTCTCTGGTTGTGAAACTTCCAGTATTCCTTTCCTTTGTAAAAATATGTAAAGCCTAAAAAAAAGGAAAGAAACACATAAGCCCATATAAAATGATGTAGAACACAAAGAAAAATGTTGCTAAAGAAAAAATAACCAATGTTTCCAGGCAGCTGTGTGATAGTAAGGTTCCTGGTCTACAAGACCCTTACCCACACCCTCCAGTTCAGTAACCAGACCATAGCTAGAGTGGGCAATATCTCTAATAGCAACAGTTTCAGGAATATATAGTGTTATAATATTACATTTTATCTGACTTGGTTTGATAAGCCATTTTATAGTGCTAAAATTAGTTTTAAAACTGCATAATTATTCATACCATTCTCTTTATCCACAAAAGCTCCTTGTGGGGATTCTGGGATGCCCTTCCATATTGTAATTATTTTGGGATAGCCAGGGTCCATAACTCTTAGTTCTTCATTATACCTCCAGTACCTAGGATACAGCATACCACATACACAGTATTATTAATGTGACGTCAGGCTGTACTTGGTATTTTTATTTTCACAATTCAAGCTTTTCTATACAAAAGTAAACCAAGGAGAGCTATAGAGTTTGCTGGGTGGGTGCTCATGGTTCCATGCTTGCCCCCCACCTCTTAGCCTCACACAGTAAGCTCTAAAGATAAGCAGGGGATTCCTATTTTTCAAGTACTGCTTTCTATTTTGATCACAAATACTATATACACATGCACATAACTAGGTTTCATCATCTTTAGAATCTGTTTTGTACTTCAGGAGCAAATTAGGCTTGGTTAAAGTTTAGGCAGAAGATCATATGGGGTACAGGTCAGTCTGCAACCTCACCCCATATTATCTAATAGGATCTAGCAGTACCACCAGTGGTAAACTTTGTCTCAAAGATCCCTCCCCCCTAAAACGTTTAATGGGATATTTTCTGTCTATCATGTTTAGACAGATTTGTAATATCTATGAAAGAGGAACTATGGCCACAGTCCCTCTTTAAAATGCAGCAGTGGGGCAGCCTGACCAGGGCTTTGCCGTGGAGCTAAATAAAAAAAAGCACTAGCCATCCAGATACTCAGATTTTCTGCTCCCACTTGACCAAGAGCAGGCCATCAGTATGGCTGGCGCTGGTTGTGCAAGCTGAAGGATCCTGGAAGAGGTGAATATCCGTGTGTCCAGTTCTTAGTACCACGATGCACTCATGGTCATTTCTAACCATAGTTCCTCTTTAAAAGGATCTTTATCATCTTTTACTACAAAACAGCTAACTCCCCCCCCCCACCAACAAATGCAGCACACTTGTGGGTGGTTGAGTGCACTACAGCTGTACAACACCCAATAGCCACCCCAAATGGCCCTCAACGTGGCAAAAACAGCAACTGAGCTGAGGCCCACAACCTTCAGATTCATTTTATTTTCCAAGTACATACTGGGTACATACAAGGAATTCTTTTTGGCATAGAGACTTCCAGCACTGATAAAATGTTACCATACAATACAATATGAAGCATTTAACATAGTTAGGGAATGGGGCATGCATTTACAGTCCTTGTGTTAACTCTTCAGGTTCAAATTCAGGATCTTAGTGGCCAGAGAGTAGAAAGTATTCAAGTGTCTGTTGGTTCTTATTGATGGAATTCTGTATCTCCTGTCAGAGTGCAAAAGTCTGAAGAAAGGGTGAGCTGGGTGGGAGGGATGTTCTTAGCGTGGGTAGCAAGTCTGCACTTACTAGCGTGGGTAGCAACCTACGCCAGAAGAGCCCCCACCCAGGTGGACAGCAACACTACGGTCATCCAGGGGGCAGAGTTGACGGCCCTTTGGGGTGGCTATTGGGTATTGTATGGCTGCAGAAAACGTGTGTGTGCTGCTTTCGTTGATATCAGGCTAGAGAGAGACCCATGTAATCCAAGAGATCTAAATGTCCTCTGTTAAAAAGGTACATAGCAGAGAGTGGTATTCTAAAACAAAGTATTTATATGCACATACAAACCAGGCATAGAGTGTTTCTCCCCTAATCATTTGCAGTAGGGGGAGCAATGCAAATGATCTCTTTACATCTCTAAAGCTTTTGCTGGGGGTACAATGCTTGAGTATAGCTAATAATTTTTACACAGCCATCCACTTGCACTTATTGACAAGCTTTCGTAGGCGGAGGTCAGCTGTTTTGTGGCAAAAGATGACAAAACTTATGCATCAAGGGAACCTATAACTGTAGTCAGTATCAGCAAGGACAGTTGATTAAAAAGAGGAAGCGAAACGTACACAGTATTTGCTCCACCCCCCATTTCTCAATGTCTTCGCATACTCGTAAATATATTTAACCTAAAACACTTTATCTAACAATTCCATTTTTGCCACAATACGTAAATATTATCTCTGATGCCATATAAATATCTTAGGGGATGCAAGCTATGCCATGTATGGAAATAGACCAATCATTGTAGCATGCTGGGACACTGATAAGCTGAAGGGTTCATTATGCCCCCCTGTTCCATTGCACACTCTATTTTCAGAAACTGCATGATTGCGGAGTATGATAATTACAAATAAAGAATGATTATCTTCCCCATAATGACTATTCAGAATGAATCAACAACCACACAGCTACTTCACATGCCAATAAAAGCGTATTACTTAACATGAAAATTAAATTAAAACATCTGGCTAATGCATAGAACTTGATTATATGAAAAGATTTATTATTATTAAATCCAATATGTGTTTTCTGGATTCCTCATTTCACACACAAACGACAACTGCATGTCTGCCGAAGGGGCTCTTCAGAATAGTTACTTTTATTAAAGTTATTTGGAAATTCTCTTTAAACTCCTGTCCTTGCTGTGTACTATAAATTTTCTTGCACCACACTACTGTTGCAAAGGTTGTCCAGTCAGAGAGCCCAACTGGTCCAGCTCAAAGTTTATGTGGACCCTTGGGTGAGAGCCGTAATTTGCACCCCCTTCCTTGAGGTGTGTCACACCAAATCACCCTCCCCCTCTGCTGCCACCAATGGGTCCCCTTCTGCCACTGATCCTCACTGTCTTCTCCACTGGCGCGGATCAACCTCTATTTTACATAGCTGCCACCAATTATTATCTGGTCCTTGACACATTTTCCACTGCCTTCAAACACCCTCAAAGTTCTTGCTCCTTTCCAGTCCTCGTCACCTTCAGTACTGCAGCTAATCATCCTTTGGTTCTTACAGCTAAGAGGTGAGGCATCACAAACTGATGGGCACGCAGAGGCCTATAGCAACACAGCACACGACACAGCTGCATGGTGCTTGCCACTTTAATTTTTTTTTAATCACTTCATAAAATTATCCCTCCTGTCCACCCACAGAGCAACACTGAACCCTCTTTTTTTACAATACGAACATTATTTTAAAGCAATATTATACGACACAGGAATAACCCTAAATAAATAACATAAATCGATGTCATTATTAATCCCTCCCTCTCGTCAAGCAGCAATAATCACTCACTTTCTTTCGATTCCCAGAATTTGTGCCCAGAATTCTAGTATAGTGGCCTAAGTGGGCCCCCAAACAAGTGCCTGGGGTCCTGGTGCTTCTCTGGGTATGCCAGGTAATGGCGATGGCCCTGGAGGCCAACATGACCAACACAAGACCAACCTCAAGCTAGCATAAAACAAACAGTGCCGATATCTATTCGGTCACCTATAAGTTTCAAATGGTTTTATGCAGCTGTTGTGTATACTTATTGTGTGTAGGGGAAGAGGTCAAACCAGGCAGTGCCTAACTCCCTCTGCTGTGACAAAGAACAGGGCAGGATCTTTCAAACACTTTGATTTTAAAGCAACAGGCTGGGAGTATTCAGTGGCTGAAAAGGTAAGTACAGAGGCAATCTCATAGGGTCATATATTGGGATGGGGGTTTTAAAGAATCTGGATGCATTCTCTATCCCTCCTGCAGTGATTATAACAAACAAGAGGTGTCATTCTAAAAAGCCTGCCAGCACCCCGCTGAGAGTTATATTGTGTTACATTGTTATAGTCAAAGAGCATAATTGTTTCTATTATAGTCAGCTGTGATGCATTGTAAAGCAGTCATGAGCCTGCTATTGAAATTGAATTAGCTCACAGATCGCTTACTGCCTTCTGTGATGTGTGCATTGCGCTGCTGTCTGATGGAGAGGACACTGTAAAGATTCCCTGTAGATATACTGTTTTTCTCTTGAGTAAGCATACAGATACCATTTAAATACAGTAAAAATATGATGGATGATATTCTATAAATCTAGTTGGGTCTCACATTTTTAATTTTGGAAATGTTTCTCAACTAGAGGAGAGAGTCCAAAATGTTGTATGAACAATCTACATTTTTCATTCCTAAGTTAATGTGAGAGCGTAAACAAATCTTGAAAAGTAGGAAAATCCATCTATGGTTGTCAATTTGAGCCTGAGTGAATTTGCTCCATTTAAATAAGTTTCTATAAGCAATTCCCTCTGCTGCATAAGCTTTGTCACCTAAGGCACTGTACACAATTCTGTTTCCATCAGTAAAACCTCACTGCGAAATGAAATGAGTGACAGTACTGCAAATGCCAGCTATTAGAACATACTGGATAGACGTAAGAAAACTGCAGTGCTCTGAAATGTTGCCTTTGTAGCAACCAGTCCATTCTATTACTGGATGTGGCAGCGTACATCGAATACGCTAGAGAACAGAATGACCTGTGCACTCACCTATCACCTTTGAAAAAATAGGTCTTTCCAACATCTTCCCACCAAACAGCGGTGTCTATTCCATGGGGTGGTATGCCGTGTCCGAGACGTATTAAGTCATGTGGATAGCCTGGTTGTAACGTTGTGTCTTTAAACACCCAATATTTATTACCTGGAAAACACAATGAGATTTTTGTTTTTCATAAAGGTCCAGTACAAACACATCTAAATAATAGGTTTAGCTTGAGTATCGGGATAGTGGGATATCTCCCATGCCACATTCCCATACAGTCCCCTGAAGAGTAAATAAAGAGAAAATGTTAAAGGGGGTCCATGGAGTATCAAGCTGCTTCAACATTTTCTTTTAATTTATTATGCACAGCCACAGGTTTTTCTAAATCTCATTGGAACTGGGTCACAGCCTACTGATTATATCTAGCAGGACGGCAATACTAGTGGGGAACAGTACTATTCATTGAAATTTGCATGAGGATTAACAGCTTGTCAATAGGTCTGATATTTATAGGGATACGCTTTTGTTCACTGTGCCATGGCTTTAGATTTTGGATCCCAGAATAGATTAGAACCTTTTATTCTTCTCTTATAACTTGAAAATCACACCGTACAATGATATGTTAATGTCAGACAATAGACCAGGGGTATTAAACTACTGGCAGCGAAGGTCCGATTAACAGGGTTTGTCGTTGGATGAAGGTCCAAACTAAACACCAACAGTAAAGAACCCTACTCCCCAGTAATACAGATGGAGCAGAGCTAACTAGCAGTTAAGTACTAGAGTTAAGTACTCAGTATGCTATCATGAAATCTTCAGTGCTATTAAATGTAATTTGTTTGCTTAGCCAGGTATATCTCAGGACTTTTTAACTTTGTCCCATCTGTAAGCCCAATTGGGGGGGTAAGGTGAGGCATACAGTCCAATGATGCCCCCCCCAGTAATCAGCCACCCTCCTTCCTCAAAGATATCGGACACATCATACACACATCATACATAGCACACACATCATACATAGCAAGCACATCATACACAACACACACACATCATACACAACACACACATCAGACAGAGCACACACACACATCATACACAGAACACACATATCACACAGACACATAAACCAAGCAACTTTACCAGCATACAGACGCTGGTCCTGCCTGCAGTGAGGAAATAACGTCCGTTCTTTCGCCACAACTAAAAACCTTTCTGTGTGTTCTGGGGGTGGGGGGTGCGGAAGGGGGGAAAACTAAAAATGGGTACTCACCGGTAAATTTCCTTTCTTGTCCTCTACCATCAGTAGCAACTCGTAGGTTAATCTCAGCCATAGGCAGGGACTGCAAGATAGAAAAAAACTAGCTCCTCCCAGCCTATATAGGGAAGGTTGTGGCAAGATCTTCTCAGTTAATTAAAAATCAGTTCAGCCACAGCCAGGGAGGGCAGGTGTGGTGCCCTGGAATGGAAGACGAGAAGGGAAATTTACCAGCAAGTACACAAATTTCCCTTCTCGCATCTCTTCCATTCTGGGGCACCACCAGTAGCAACTCGTGGGCCGCCCCAAAACAGTACCCTCAATAAGGGTGGGAACGTGCAAGAACAGCCAACTGCATCAACTTAATCAAGAACAACAGCACCTCAAGCTTAGACCCCCAGAGAGGGGTTCACCACCATCTATAACACCACAACATCAAGTCTGTAAAAACTTGGTGAAGGTGTGGAGAGATGACCGGGTCGTGACCTTTGCAGACCTGTTGCGCCGACGGTCCTGTCCGAACATCCCGCAGTGCCTCTGCCAGAGATCAGGCTCGGATGAGCAAGTCGTGAAAGTATGGGGTGATGTGCACATTCTGCCTCTGCAGGAGTGCCATCACCACCACCAAGACTTACGTGGGGCAGTGGACAGTCGAACGACAGTGCCACAAATTGGAAATGTCGGGCACCCACCACAAAGCGCAGGTATTGTTGTTGACCAGGGAAGATCGGGACATGCAGATAAGCATCCTTTATGTCCACTCTATACATATATATATATATATATATATATATATATATACACACACACACACACACACACACACACACACACACCATGAGGACTGGCATGATTAACATAAATGTGACCAGATTCTAGCTTGGAGTTTAGCTACACCTCTAAAGCATGAATAAAATATTCAGGCATTAAGTCTAATAGCTTTAAATGAATGTTTTCTTTTTCAATCCACATAAATGTGTGCAAGACATCGGTTACAGAATGGACATTGTTACAGAAATTTACTAGGTTCCACCTAGAAGGACAAAAGAAGGGAATATAGAATTCAGGCCATGATTTAAAAACTGCTGCTTTCACAGAGCTTTCCTTTTATGCACGTTTCTGAAAAAAAAAAAACCTGAACACAGCAACCGTGAAATTTTCCAATTTAACTCAATTTAGTTAGCCAATGCAGATATCACTAGCCGTTCAATTTTCTTCTCATATTAGGAGAGCCATTAGAGTTTAGGTAATGTTTCTTTCAGTTCCAGTTAGGTCTGGTTGAGTGAAAAAAAAGGGACTGATGTGGGCAATTAGGCCGAGAAGAAGCTTCACCATACAATGTAACACATAAATAGGCAGTTAAATATTGGTTGGAATACAGGAGTTTTAGAATAGGTTTGCAACAGAAAATGTGGCTTATCACAGACTAGCCAATTCCAGCTAAAAATTAGTTTTTTAAGTGTACTGTCAAATAGGGTAAGACAATTTAAATTGCAGATGGCGTACCTTAACAAAGCACTAAAAGGGACAGTTCAAACAATGGAAATAATAAGATAGCAAGGAGCTCACCTCAAGCCTGTGCAATGTGTACGTGTCTCTTCTCCATTGTCTACAATGTGCTGTAGATCATAGACCACAGCAAATCTCCAAAGTTTGCGCCCCCTTTCCATTCCTCTATGATCACACACAAATATGGTCTTAGAACCGCCCCTGTCCCTAAGTACTCCCAGTGTGTGCAAGCACCCCAACCCTCATAGTTTCCTGTGTGTTGCATAAAGACAATTTCACTTAGAAGCAGGTTTCAAACCACACCCAAAGTGAACCTTGCTTTCCCAAATTAATAGCATGGCTGCCATTGTTGGGTAATGTAGCGTATTACTTAGCTTGTCCTTTTTCCTGCCTGTATGCTGAGCAGAGACACAAAAAAGGAAGAGTAAAGAGCATCCCTTATTACAGACCGATATGTATCATTCGGGCCGCGACTCACACAGACTGGAGATCATTTTGAAGCCATAGCTTTTAACAGGAGATTAACATTTACAAACAAAAAAATCTTCTGACACGGCTTAGCAGAATATAGGGAGGCAACACCTGTATGTAAAGAGGAACATCAGAGCCTAAAGACTCCAGGGCTACCTCAGTTCCACTCTCTGGGGTTTCCCCAATTGGGATGACCTGCTGTGTGAACCCTCCCCCCAGATCGCCTGTTCCATTCACCTGTTCCTGAAGCCCTTGCCGCCGTGGTCGCATCCCCAGCATAACTCTAGTTGGGGCGCATACCTGTGCCAAGTCTTTCTGAAGAGGTTAGCAGGAATGCAGCTGGCGGTGTGCTTGTCTCGTTCAGCTGCTTCAACTCTACTAGCCACATGGCTGAGCGAAACCAAGCACCCTGAGCGACCTTGTGTCTGCATTGTGGAAATGCCAGAATGGTGAGCTTCCTGCGCCAAGTCTTTCTGAACAGGTTAGCAGGAATGCGGCTGGCGGTGTGCTTGTCTCGTTCAGCTCCTTTCGGCTCTATTAGCCACATGGCTGAGCGAAACCAAGCGCGCTGAGCGACCTGTGTCTGCACTGTGGAAATGCCAGAAAGGTGAGTTTCCTGGCCGAACCGCAGAGATAAACACAGCCAGAAGAACAGAGGAGAGTGAAGTTTCTAGCTGTTCCTCTTTAAATGTCTAGCTCAGCTAGGGTTCAGGTATAGGTCCAATTTCCAGAAACTGCATCAGCAACAGGGTCACAAGCATCATATTTCATTGGTTATAACCCCACACTTCGTAAAACTCAGGTTTGGGTAGGGGGTGGTCTTTAGGGTAAGAGAATGATCAATGTAGCAGCTGTTTTAATGTGTGTACGGAGAGCCCTTTTAGATAAAGCCTGCATGGGAAAAATCCTGAAAGTGCTGCAGTTTTGTTGCTGAATCCCTGCAGTATAATAAAAGTTGCAGGAAGTGCACTGGAAAATAATGCCTCATGCTTGATTTTTCCAGCACAAAGGTGTGAACTGGGCTTTAGTGAAATCAACTCTTAGCAAAAGAAACTTAACTAACAGAATTTATCCTCATGCAGCCAAGACGTACACGTCCCACCCAACGATCACAATTTCACATGTTGCCTCTGGCAGTAAAAATCAGGATGCTGCTCCGATTCAATATATGCTGTCCCCTTGTGTAAGTCTGTCTGAGCTCTGCTACTGTAAATGGGGTCTGAACCAGCCAAACACAGCAAGATGTAGTTTGGAAAGGCACTAAGAATAGGAAGAGATTATTTGTATTTAATAAGCCGGTGAATTTAATAATGGGAACATCTGTTCTTCTAGTTAAATTCTGCTTGGCTCTCTTGGTGCTAACTAGACATAATCCTCACTTCTTCCGTGGACCCTAGGGACATGGTTCCAGTATTCATGGCGTTTTGCAATATGACTATTGTTTAGAAAAGAAAAGGCAATAACAATGTTCAGGAGTAGTATGTATTAAAGTTTAAAACGCGGAAACATATGATCACTTCAGCCTCAGACTTCTAATGATGGCACTGCTGTTATCAAACATGGCTGCATACAGTCATTGCAGGCGCATGATAAGGGAATGGTCAAGCTGTAACTCTATTTCAGAAATGTTCACACCTGTCCGAATGAGTTTGCGTACAAGCGTTTTGGAGATCTGAAAAGTCATGTAATATATCCTGTATTGCAGGCATGCACAACCTGTGTCCTGCACTGCCATAAGTTGTGGCTCCCGGCATTTTTGCCCCCCTCACCTTTGCTTACCTTCGCCCACCTGCGTCATCTCATCTAAACATCTCACCTCTTCCAACTACGCCTCAACTTACATCAGCTTTTCTCCCCCACCTCTGCTTAGCACTTCTCACCTCACCCCTGGCAAAATATGCATATACATACAAGCCTATGCAAGAAAATATAGGTATAGTTATAAAGGAACGCACGCCAATTCCCTGGGTTTGAGAAGACAGTCACATAACTTCACAGATGGCATGCTCAGTGCAGGTTGGTAAACACAGCCCTGACTGTGCCCCAAAATGGGGTGGGGGGGTTTATCAGTTATGTCAAATGCTACCAGGCTGGCTTCTGGCCCGACTCAATCCCTCTAGCAGCAAGCTTCGAGCCGCTGGTACTTCAATGGCAGATATTCAGGTTGGTGGAGGGGGGCAAGAACAACAGTCGGGGTGGCCAGCATGTTATGCAATCCAGCTGTCGGGAAATATGCTTAACACTGGGAGTAGGACCAGCCGCAGGGGACAAAAGACGTGTACCCTTTTGATCTTGGCCGGTCAATCGCTTAAATGAGAGAGAACAGAAAAGAATGGCCAAAATGGTTCAATTTAACAGAAAGGTTACAGGAGCTCAGATAAATGCTGTAAACAGAAAAGCATGTTAGAATGCACAGGAAGCCCAACCTTGAGCTTGATGGGTCACAATAGCAGATCCTGTTGTAGGAGGTGTTGAATATAAGACAAACATTTTAATAAACCAAGTGAAACAAGAAATTAAAGCTTAAAAAATAGAAAGCAAAACGGCAAAATAAGTTTCTTCATCAAAGAGCTTAAAACTTTTTTTCATAACATCAGCCTGAACAGTTTTTAAAAAACACATAAATCAGCTTGATCTGAATAACAAGATGCATCGTTAGTAAATCTTACCTTTAAAAAAGACAAAGTTTCCTTCACTGTTTTCATATACAGCATCAATGTTTGGGGGCAAACCCCTCCAGAAGTAGTTGATCTGCATAGGATAGCCATCCATGACCTTATTATTTCTAACACGCCAGAACCACTGATCCTGTATAAAACAGCAAAAAAAAAAAAGATGCGCTCAGCTAAATGAAGCAGAGGCAATGGAAACCTATACACAGCGTGATATAAAGGGATGACCTTGTCACTCTTGTTAAAGTGATCACACATTCACATTATTCACTTCAGCACCTAATCATGTGCAGAGGAATAAGTGCACGTGGATATTACCTGCCACTTACCCGTCAGATTGCAGGTTTCCCTGGCTTACCTGCTGATTTTACTGCAGTGTCTATTGCTGTTCTCAGGGTCCAGGTTCTACGTCAACTCCACACTGGGCCCCACACTTCTGTCCAGATGTGTGCAGCAGTACCGGACCAGCCTGAGGCGACCATAGAAGCTAATAGGTGCCTCAGCCTGGGCTTGTACCTCTCACACCTTGAGGCTGGAATAATGGGGAGCTCACTGAGACACTGTACCTCAAAGACAGTGATAGATAAGCTGTAGTCAGGAGTATTCCTTTAAGGAAAGTCAGCCAACTCCCTCATTCATGATATGGCTGCCAATCCCAAGACTGCTGGTAATAAATTAGGAATGCACATCATATGTAGTGTAGGACTAAACGATCCAATAACAAAAATTGAAATAAATATGCTGGATAGCAAGAGAAGGGGTCACTTATACACCCCAAAAAAGCCACCCAGTTTCTTTCCTTGAAAGCAGAGTGAACCCCATTTTGGGTGATCCTCTGATCCAGCTGACCTTCCCCTGTCTGAGAAGCCGGCTCAGCGTTGGCCTGGTTTAAAAAAAAAAAAAAAGTGTTTTTTCCACCACGAGGCCACATCCACCAGGCACCTTTTGAGATCACCGATGAGGCAATGGCCACCCGGCACATTATGAGAACACCGATTGGCTGAGGTGCGCTAACGCAGGCTGTTTGCATCCCCGGCTTTCACTCCCGGGCCCAGACATTTGGATCAGCTGGGTGCAGGGGACACGCACAGCTACAGGGGAGGTTATAATGCCGGCAATTGCAGCGGGAAAGGCGAGTATACCAGCGACCCCAGGGGTTTCACACAGCAGGTGGCTAGAGGCCGGCCCTGAAATCTTTTAGATTCCAGGGCCCTGGCGCATGGATTTCGCTCCACTTTAAGGAAAAAAGAAGAAATGCATTGAAGCAGACACCCCTGTAAAAATAGAATGATATACTCAGAAACCTGTCAACCCTCAAGAAGAAACATACAAGCTTGTCCCACCCTTCAACCACTGTAGTACTAAAGCTATTGTTGCAAGACTGTTACAGCCGTATATATAGATATGTATTATAAAATATGTTTTCCTCATTACACCCTCCTGCATCTTATACTTACACACTTATATACTTATACTATAAACAATAATATTAAAAATAATACTACTATATACCATACACCTTTCAAAATTGTCCTAGAAAAGGCCTAACCTGGCCCACACTAGAACTTGCAAGGGCCATATCAACAATGTTTTGGAATGTGAATAATTAGGGTCAGACTCCAACCTGTTATTTGGGGCCATGCCCATTCCAGGACATGCAACTCTATAATCAGAGGAAAAGTGTTATTCAAATAGCAACTTCCTTGAAGTAATGATAAATCAGTAGCCCTTCTAAATAAAAACAAAACCATTAAAGTGGGTTAGCTTTGATAAAGAGTTCTAAGCACCGAGCAAAGCCTAGACTATAAGGTCATATCAATCAGTTTCCCAGAATTTATTAAAAAAGAACTACAGCCTGCCTTCCTTATTCGCAATGGTTACCGTGAAATCACGAATAATTTTTTGCCATCTGCAACTCAAAATTTCATGGCCCCCGTAACCGCATATAACAGCAACTAAATACTCAAGATTTCACAGTATATATTGTTTCTCATAATGCTAAAGTTATACTAAAGGCGAATGCCCGATTGCTGTCCCATTGTCTCGGGCTACATGTTGCACTGTCCTACAACTCGTTTTCAAAAAGACCCTGCAGTTCCTAATTTATCTTTAAAAGTAGAGTGAGCAGAGAGAGGAGGTCAGGGTTTCAGAGCTCCAGAGAGAGGCATCCAATCAGGATGTCTGGGCAGGGAGTGTGGGGTGTTTCTGCACTCGGTAAGCTACTGATATTTATTTTTGACTAGCCAAACTGGCTTTAGCTGTATGCACAAATGATCATATACAATACAGTACATTATACAGGTACTGTAGTACTGCACAAAGTACACTGTGGTAGTACCAATTTACAGCACTGTACAGTAGAAACAACTGTTTACTGTTTACAATAAATCACTTAAAGAAATCAGATTGCTGCACATAAAAATTCATTTATCTTTTTCTAGCTCCTTCTGTGGTCAATTTTAAAAACATAATGGCATCTCCTGGAGCTGCAGGCCGCCTGCAAACAGGAAGTGCTGCTGGGTTTCCTGTTGCTGCCTATTGTCAGTTATGTCAGTTGAATCCAGGCAGCAGCATGACAGGAATGCTAGGAAAGGAAGCTCCAAAAAAGCAATTCTGTGAGTATTCACCTGTAGAATTGTTTTTGTTCTTGCATGGCACGGCCCGCTTTGGTATTCATTACAGTTGGGTTATTCCACCACTAGGCGGCGCAGTGGTACTGCAGAAAGCTGTGGCATGTCCCGGCTTCCTATAAAAACGGGATTAACCATAGAGTTTCCAGCGTAGACAAGCAGTGAGACAAGAAGCCGGGAGAGAATAAGGTAACGAATGTAAAAGGTTAAAAACCTCAATTAACTTGGAACAATCACCATAAAGAGGCAACCAAGAAAAACGATAACAAGGGTGGGGCGTAGCGGGCCGTGCCATGCAAGAACAAAAACAATTCTACAGGTGAGTACTCACAGAATTGCATTTTTCTTTATTGCATGGCACGGCCCGCTTCAGTATTCATTACAGTTGGGACATCCAAAAGCAGTGTCCAGAATAGGGTGGGATCCCCAAAGAGTAATGCCCAGTAGCTCAAGTCACTACCGCCTGAAGCACCTTGCAGCCAAAAGCAGCATCCGCTGAGGCCTTAACATCAACTTTGTAGAACTTGGGAAAAGTATGAACAGAAGACCAAGTAGTGGCCTTGCAAACTTGTTCAACAGAAGCTTGGTGCTGAAAAGCCCAAGAGGCACCAATATCACGAGTGGAATGAGCAGAAATCCTAAAGGGAGGTTCCTTTCCCTTAGCAGAATAGGCTTGAACCACCGCCTGATGGATCCACTTGCTGATAGTGGATTTAGCCGGAGGCGAACCCCTTCTAGGTCCGGAAGTGAGAACAAAAAGAGCATTAAACTTCCTGAAAGTCTCAGTAGCGACAAAATAAAACTTCAGAGCCCTGACCACATCCAGAGAATGTAGAGTCCGCTCCCTGGAATTAGCAGGATTAGGACACAATGAAGGCAAGACAATGTCCTGATTGAGATGAAAGGCAGACACAACCTTTGGCAAGAAATCCGGCTTAAGCCGGAACACCACCTTATCCTGATGCCTCTCAAAATAAGGAGGTTCGAGGGAAAATGCTGCTAGCTCAGAAACTCGCTTTACAGAAGTGATAGGCATCAGAAAGGCTACCTTAAGAGTCAAAATAGGCAAGGCAGCCTCACGGATAGGCTCAAAGGGAGGCCCTTGCAGAACAGACAACACCAGATTCAAATCCCAGACTGGTAGCAAAGGCTTACGGGGTGGACGCACATGAGAAACACCCTGGAAAAAAGGTTTTAACCGGTGATTGCCAAACCAAAAGATCTTTGGAAAAAAATTGCCAGAGCTGAAACATGACCTTTTAGGGTACTAAGTTGAAGGCCCACATCCAAACCATGTTGCAAGAATTCCAGAATCCTGGGAAGAGAAAACACCTGACAGGGAAGAGACTTGGACACCAGGCATGTAAGCATGCCAGACCCTTTTTCCATCAAGATGGAGGTTTCAGCAGCCAAGCCGTTAAAGTGAGTTTGTAAATTGGGATGGCGTAGCTGCCCCTGAGTGACAAGATCTGGATCCTTGGGCAAGTCGTGCCGGTCTACTGCCAACTGCACGACGTCTGCGAACCAAACTCTTCTTGGCCAACAAGGGGCCACCAGGATGGCTGGTACCCGCTCCTGGGCTATCTTGCGCATGACCCTGCCCAGGAGAGGAAACGGAGGGAACACATAGAGAAGCTGAAACTCCGTCCAAGGTATTGCCAGGGCATCCGTGGTGAAGGCCAGAGGATCCTGAGACAGAGAGACAAATCTGTGAAGTTTGTGATTGTGACGGGATGCAAACAGGTCCACATCTGGCTGACCCCAGCGGTGACACAGGGAGAGAAACACCTGGTAGTTGAGGGACCATTCCCCCAGACGAGATGTCCCCCTGCTCAGGGAGTCTGCTACCTGGTTCTCCACCCCCGGAATGTATACCGCTGAGATGCAGGGGACATTCTGTTCCGCCCAAGACAGTATCAGAGACACTTCCTTGAAGGCTCGCTTGCTCCGAGTCCCTCCGTGATGGTTGATGTAGGCAACCGCCTGGTTGTCTGAGCGGATCTGAACAGCCCGAACGTTCCAGGATGTTGATGGAAGCATGGGCCTCTTGTGGGCCCCACCGACCCTGGAACCTCAGGGACTTCCATAAGCCTCCCCAGCCGGTCAGACTGGCATCCGTGGTGACCGTTTCCCAGCACGGGGGCAGGAAGGTCCCCCCAGAAGGTTCCTTGAGTCCAGCCACCACGAGAGAGACTGTCTGGCCAGGGGAGACATAACAAATTCCTGATCCAGGGACACAGGGTCCCGATCCCAAACTGACAAGAGGTGCAACTGAAGAGGTCTCATGTGAAACTGAGCAAAGGGGACTGCCTCGAAGCAGGACACCATGAGCCCCAGCAACTGCATCCCCTGACGGATGGAGGGATGATGACACGACAGCAGAGCCCGAGTCTGCAGCTGAAGACCCTCCACCTTCTGCCGAGGAAGGAACACCTTGACCTGAGAGGTATCCAGAGTCACGCCCAGAAAGGACCTCACCAAGGACGGGGACAGAGAAGACTTGGGATAGTTGATCACCCAGCCGAAAGACTCTAGAGTGGATGTCACCATTTGAGTGTCCTGCTCGGCCTGAGGAAAAGACTCGGCCACAATCAGGATATCGTCCAGGTAAGGAATGATGCGGATGCCCTGGTTCCTTAGCAGAGCCATTGCTCCCGCCAGCACCTTGGTGAACACCCGAGGTGCCGAGGTGATACCGAAGGGTAGAGCCACAAATTGGTAATGCTGATCCTGCAGCTCGAACCTTATAAATCTCTGATGACCTGGGAAGATATGATGGGGCACCAAAAAAATGACTCCGGACTCTAACAGGCAATGAACCGCAAGAAGCAACCCTTGAGCAGAAAGGGGGTTTAAAGACATCCGGGATCTGATGAATCTTGGGGGCCGCCAGGCTGCAAACTTTATCTTGTAACCGGAGGACACTACCTCCTGAATCCACCGGTCTGAGACATGAAGCCTCCAGACGTGAGCAAAGAGCCGAAGCTGTCCCCCCACCCAGATAGGTGAGGGCGCCCCTTCATGCCTGAGGGGGCTTGGGAGAGGGTTTGGGCTTAGGAATCCAGGAGAGACCGGGACGACCACGGGGTCTGCCACGGCCCCAAGAATCTCTGCGACCACTGGAGAGGAGGGAGCCACGGCCCCCTCTGGCAATACTGAAGGAAGGGAGATCATCAATCCCCACATACACCTCAGTAAGGGGAGCGGGCCTGGGATCCAGGTGTCTCGTCTTGCCAGAGGCCTTCCTAGGAACAGTCCTGGCAAGCTGCTTTTCAATGTTAGCCACCCGCAGAGCCAAATCAGAATGTGACTCCCTGCCAACATTCCCCTCACTGGGGCCCAATTGCAGGAGCGGGGGAGTAGGTGAAGCAGAGTGAGGTGCAGAGCTGGGAAGCGAAGCAGGAAAAGCAGCTTGAAGCGCAAGGAGACTGTCAGCGCACGGCACGCACATCGTGACACTGTTACTCACAGGGGATACCCCACAAATGGAACAGAGCCGGGCTTGCCGTTACCAGACTGGTAACATAGGCTTACGTGGGGGACGCACGAGAGTAACCCCCTGGAAAAAGGTCTTGACCAGGGGATGCAGAGCAAAGGATCTTTGGAAAAAAATTGCCAAAGCAGACACATGGCCTTTCAGAGTACTGAGCTGAATACTCAAATCCAAACCATGTTGGAGAAACTCCAGAATCCTAGGAATAGAAGACACACAACAGGGAAGCGAGTGGGACTCACACCAGTCAATGTAAGTATACCAAACCCTGTAATAGATGGAAGAAGAGGACCTCTTCCTAGCCCTGATCATAGTATTCACAACCGAGGCAGGCAGCCCTTTTTCCATCAAGATGGAGGTTTCAACAACCAGACCGTCAAGGCCAGTGTTTGTAAATTGGGGTGGCGTAGGTGTCCCTGAGTGAGCAGATCTGGAACCAGTGGCAGGGCGTACTGATCTACTGCCAACTGCACGATGTCTGCGAACCACACTCTTCTTGGCCAACCGGGGGCCACCAGGATGGTTGGCACCCCTTCCTGAACTATCTTGCGCAGCACCCTGCCCAGCAGTGGAAACGGGGGAAACACATACAGGAGCTGGAACCTCATCCAAGACATTACCGGGGCATCCGTGGTAGCTTGTGATTGTGACGGGACGCAAATATATCCACGTCCGGCTGACCCCAGCGGTGGCACAGGGAGCGAAACACCCTGCTGCTGAGGGACCACTCTCCCAGACGAGAGGTCCCCCTGCTCAGAGAGTCTGCCTCCAGATTCTGCACCCCCGGGATGTACACAGCTGAGATGCAGGGAACATTTTCCTCCGCCCAGGACAGTATCAGGGACACTTCCTTGAGAGCCCGTTTGCTCCGGGTCCCTCCCTGATGATTGATGTAGGCAACCGCCATCTGGTTGTCCAAGCGGACCTGAACAGCCTGACCCCTCAGGTGTGGGGTTAAGTGGGCGAGAACCAACCTGATTGCCCTCAATTCCAGAATGTTGATAGGGGCATGGGCCTCCTGAGGGCCCCACTGACCCTGGAATTTCAGGGACTTACAGAATCCCCCCAAACCTGTCAGACTGGCATCCGTGGTGACAGTCTCCCAGTAGGGGGTCAGAAAGGACCTGCCCCCCAGCAGGTTTCCTGAGACCAGCCACCACACTAGAGACCGCCTGACCTGAGGGGACAAGACAAACACCTGATCCAGGGACACAGGGTCCCGATCCCATACTGACAAGAGGTGAAGCTGAAGAGGCCTCATGTGGAACTGAGCATATGGAACCGCCTCGAAGCAGGACACCATCAGGCCCACCAGCTGCATTTCCTGCCCGATGGATGGATGGGGACAAGACAGCAGGAGCTGAACTTTCTCTTGAAGGACCTCCACCTTCTGTTGAGGAAGAAAGATCTTGACCTGAGCTGAATCCAGAATCATGCCCAGAAAAAA
The DNA here is from genome assembly GCA_027917425.1 of Gastrophryne carolinensis. NCBI lineage: Eukaryota > Metazoa > Chordata > Amphibia > Anura > Microhylidae > Gastrophryne > Gastrophryne carolinensis. Next base: position 374,402,819 of record CM051239.1, read on the forward strand.
CTTCAACCCTGGAAGGAGACAGGGAGGATTTGGGGTGATTGATCACCCAGCCGAATGACTCCAGTGTGGACACCACCCTCTGAGTGTTCAGCTCTGCCTGATGGAAGGACTGAGAAGCAATAAGCATGTCGTCCAGGTAGGGAAGAATGCGAATGCCCTGAGATCTCAGCAGGGCCATCACACCTGCCAGCACCTTGGTAAATACCCTGGGGGCCGAGGTGAGGCCGAAGGGCAAGGCCACAAATTAGTAGTGCTGATCCTCCAGAGCAAACCTGAGGAACCTCTGATGACCTGGAAAAATAGTAACATGAAGGTAAGCATCCTTGATGGCTACAGAGGTCATGAAGTCCCCTGGGCGTAGGAAAGTCACAGCGGAGCGCAGAGTCTCCATGCGAAAGTGTCTGAATCTGGCAAACTTGTTGAGAAGCTTTAAATCCAGGATAGGTCTGATGGACCCATCCTTTTTGGGCACAATGAAAAGGGGTCAAAACACAACACACAACATGTGGCAAATACATGCACCCCCCCCCCCCCCCCCCGAGATCTACAAGGGAGAGCAAGGGGGAAACGACGAGCAGCCTAAAGGGAGCCAACTGCGGGGACAGGGGGCGAGGGGCATAAGTTGCGGGAAGGCTCACCATGGGCCTATACAGCCTACCCTTTGGTGGGGGACTGCGGTTGGAGCTGCGCTCCTTAGCACCTGACAGCGGTGCTGCCTACCTTAACCCGAACCAGAGCAGCCTGAGCTGGGAGGCAGTAAAAGGAAATGGGTGGGAATAGTCCTACAGGGCCGCAGGCTAATAGCCCCGCTCACCTGCGAGTAGAGAGAGAGCCATCTTCTAGTCATCGCAGCCAGGACTGCAGAGAAGAACTGGTATTTTGTGGGAGGTCCCTGGTATATATGGGGCCAGGAGGGGCCACTTTTCTGTCTCTGCAGTCCAGCGTCATCTACTGGAGTATATCCCAAGTGTAAGGAATATCTTCTGGAACAGGACGTGCTGTATACTTAGAATAGATGTGTTTTGATGTGATGATTTGATCCACTGTCCATATATCCACTGTGCATATATCTGTATTTTAATTGATTCTTGAAATAATTTAACATGATTAGATATATTTATTACATTATTGTTTGTGATTAAAATTATACACTTATTTATACATAACATATTTTGAGTATAATCTCTTATAGACATTCCTGTTTGCAGTATTTTAGAGTATATAGGCTGGGTCGCTTTTTGAGTTGTTGTTCTCCCCCCCCCCCTCCGTTTTGCGCCTGTGTGTGACGTTCTGCGCCTCTTACCCTCTTCTCTGCTCCTCTTCCCCCCTCCCCTCCTCCTTCTCGGCCCCCTCCTTGCTGGGGCAGTGATGGCGGCCAGATCACTGCCCTGCAGGATGGGGTGGTGGGATGTAAGGCGATCAGCGTGACCATCCTGGGTCTGCATCTGCTTTGCGACCCCGTGACTGCACACGCAAGGGTTAACCGGGGCCGCGTGAGGGGCGTAGGTGCAGCACGCACTCCCTTTGCAGGTATCCTGCGTATGAGGGGGCGTGGCTAGGCTGCCGACCAGCTGGGTGAGAGACGCTTAACGCGCTCCACCTGCTGGATTTCTTGGGGCAGATACACTTCACATCTGGGCGTCATCGGTGGGAGGGGCTGGCAAGCACAAAAGGAGATGCAGGTTAGTTCATTTTACCCCCTAGAGAAGCTGTGGGCGCACAGCGGAGCACGCGGGGGCAGCTTCATATACCCGGGATGGATTAGCATTTTACTTGCGGTATCTTTGACTTTACTTCAATTCCCTGTTATTTTTGTGATCTGTTTGTTTCTGTGATATAAACGACCAGCTGGTGCTGGCCTTCATATGGTTACTATCATATCCCATGTTAACCATTGGAGCTTAGAGATCTTAGCCCACTTTCTTTTACTTTAGTTTTTCATAGTGTATTTATTCCACCAGCACTTTAATTTATATGTATATCACTACACATAGAGGCTTTTTGTTATGAATTGTAGTTTTGTTATATATTAATTCCTTAGCACATTGTAGCTATTAGCAATATTAGAGCACGGTCACTTTATACACTAGTTCTTAGGAGATATTGGTAAATTAATTTAGTATGCTATTATTATATGGTTTAAGAATTTAATATTCAGGGATTTTACATCATTGGAGTATATTTTTTTTGAATAGCCGCATGTATTTTATATATTTTTTTGGCTTATAAGAACTATTAGTATTATATTTATTATCTTAATAGTATTGTGATTGATTAGATCCGTATCAGCTTTATATATTTATTGTATCATATACCTCCTGGGTATGTTATAGTCATGTTTTTAATTTGTCTTGTCATTTTGTTGCTTGTTTTTTATATGATGGCTACATTTACATAATAAGCTTCTCTCCCAGCATCACAGGCATGCTGCCGCCTGGATGCAACTGACATAACGGACAATGCACAGTAACAGGAAGCCCAGCAGCACTTCCTGTTTGCAGGTGGCCTGTAAGTGCACGAGTTGCCATTTTGTTTTTACAATTTGCTACAGCAGGAGTTGGGAAAAGGTAAATTCATTTTTATGTGCTGAAATCTAAATTGCCCTGGGGGGCATAATAGAAATATTATCAGACTTGAACCTACGTAACCCTCTGCAATGTTGTCCAGTGGAAATTTGTCTTCTGCTTCTCCTTCATTTACTCCCATCTTCTTCATCTGGTATTGACTCTAATTCTATCTATTCGTCAGCTCTGGTTTTCTATTAAGTCTTCAACATCCCCCAGATCCATATCTTCAAAGCTTATACCTCTCACCTGCTTTGCCAATTCCAAAAGCTTCTGCGACAGGCTCTGTGACACACATTACACATTCAGGCCAAAGATTCTTCGAGCACAAGTTCACGGTCTCTGGCTTCACAGCTTTCACTGCTCTTTCAATGACAGTAAAAGTTTCAGCCATGTTATATTCTTTTCCATGTTTTCAAGATGTTCTCTGCATTGGAATATTTTTAAATTGCACTGACAATCCTCTCCATTGAATAATGTGTGTAGTGTGCTTTGAATGTCCTTATTGCCCCCTGGTCAAGTGGCTGAACGAGAGATGTTGTGTTGGGAGGCATGAAGAGGACCTGAAACCCCTGCATGTTGCACTTGTGGGGGTCTGGGTGTCCAGGGCCATTATCCAAGATCAGCAACACCTTGAGCTCCTTAACCTTGCTGACAAGGTGTTATCTTACTATTGCCACAAAACCGTGATGAAACTATTTAATAAAAAAGTGCTCTTGTTGTCCATGCAGGAAATCGAGCAGCTGGAACTTATTTATTCCCCTCAGAGCTCATGCGTTAGCAGCTTTATAGATCATTGTAGGCTTTATCACATGGACTAGGGCATTGGTGCAAAGTAGAATGGTTAGTCAATCCCTTGCACCCTTAAAGTGGGGCAAGTGAAGAGACTGACTTCACTTATAAAGCAGGGAGGCTTGGTCTGCCTTTTTCAGGGAGGCTTGGTCTGCCTTTCCCGAGGAGGCTTGGCCCGCCTTCTCCAGAAAGGCTTGGCCCGCCTTTCCCCAGGAGGCTTGGTCTGCCTTTCCCTTGAGGTTCCCCCCCCATTTCCCACAGATTTGGGAGCTCTGTGTCTGGGCACTTTTCCATTGGAGGCCATCAGCACACTTTGGATACTGAATAGAAGGGCATCACAAGAAGCAAAAAACCTAGAAGGGGATATCAAGGTATGAAATATTCAGTATGGAACCCGGTAAGGCACTCTAAAGAAACTGTGAAAAAACTTACAGTACCTGTAAAGAGGTATTGACAGTGGCCTTTGTATATGTGTATGGCAGTCTTTTTCTTTAAGATTGCGCCACACGAAAATCCGGCAGCTTGACAGGTAACCTCTCTGCAGAAACGTCCAGTACAGTATTTTTCGTTTTGCAGTGTTTTGCTTTATGGTGGTCCATTGTTCACTGTACTCTTGAGCAGTGTTAAGGAATATTGCGGGATTTGGTGGGCATAATTAAAGCCACCCTTACGTTCCATACTGCACGGTTTACAATGTTTGCAGGTTCGCTAATGCTGAAGTCATGAACACGGAGGGCCGGATGGAATATGAACTATACTGTACTTGGGGCTCTATCAACCCTTCCTGCTTGCATTGCAATAGAGTCCACGTACTGCATCACAATGTGAGCACAGAAGTTAAAGGAATTTTTCAGGCAAAAGGTTAAAATAAATAAATAGCATCTTACATTACTCTGTATTGGTGGCTTGAAGGGTACTCTCAGAGGTGCCATTCAAACACAGTTAAACCCTCCCTCCTCCCAGCAATCGTTCTTGCTCCACCCCACCGATTATGCTGATTATTATGATGCATCACAGCAACGAGGACCACACCCACTCGCTTCAAAAGAGAAAACATCAGGTAAAATTGTAAACTCTGATATCTCGGGCCATTTCTCCTTCAATTTAAAAACTATTAAGAACAATGGGTCTAAGGGCAACACAACTAAAGGGAATGTATTGCGATTTGCTGTGCAGGTAGATACTCTCTGCCGATGCCCACTAGGTCCTCTGTCCTTGTTGGCACCTCAGGAATCTGCTGTAGTTGCCTTTTACCCCGGTGGATTCTGACAGGCTTCTTCCACCTGGGTCCTGCCTCCACACAGCACCTGCAGTAATGCAGCAAATGTAGGCACAGCGCAGTACACAAACGTATACTGTGCAACTCTATATTAGCGTGTTACCACTGGCAAAACATTTAAAACAACTAAATTAGTTAGAAATACATAATTCATTAATAAATCCTAGCCTGGTTCTCAGTCCTCCTCCACCTTCATGAGTTTGAATTTGTATGTTTAATACGGGACTGCCTTCTGATATTTTCATGGAAGTTAGGTCACAAGCCACTGTACACGTACTGGCTCAGTATACATCCCCCCCCCCACTCCACCCGCTACAACAGCATCTCAATTATAATCTATAGCCTGGAGGAAGAAGCAGAAGGTCACTCTTCCTGTTTAACTACGGGAATGAAAAGGTCACAGATTTAACAATAAAGGGAAGTGTTCTGTGGAAGGGAGAGACAAACAAACCTAATGACATCCTTGTCTTGGAAAGAGATTATATATCGGCAACAGGTTGCCATGTATCATGACTCACCCTTTACTCATTTTAACATAATACCAAAGACCTGCTCCAGAACAAAACTTTTAACATGGACCTAAACCCTGTCAAGCAAATCTAAGCCACGTAAGGTCCAGGTAAGCATGGAACCTAAACAACTTATGACTTATGACCTTTATCTCATGGAGCTCTGTATGATGGGAGACCAGGAAATGTTTTCACACTGCAGTGCCGCATACCTTTTACTTGTGGAAGTGTGTCTGCAGGGCATGTGTACAGCTGTTACCCACCTTCTCCCTCCGGTGGAGCTGTGCTAGGAAAAAAGGTATGTATTAATTGCAAGGCTTACTGATCGAGTAGTCGGGTAGGTTAGATTAATTTGTGGACCAGGATGGTCCCTGCCACAGAGCTGCGTTGGAGGGTTTAGGTCTCCTTTAAGATTTGTGGCACTTCTGGAGTGTAGATTTGAATGCTTGGATCTTCCATTTGGACCTGATCTGAATCTTTGTAGCATTTTGAAGGATTTCTGCCTGACATAGTCACTAAAGGGAATGCAAGATGGAATTTTATGAAGAGCTTTAAAGTCATTGTCCAGGCACTGATGTTAACCTTATAAGTAACCCTACATGCCCTCATGCTCCCAGTTTATTTTAATTTACTTTATATTTTATGTTGCTATCCACATTTCAATTTCCTTTCCGTCAGAATCCAGAGACAGAGAGAAAGAGGGGGGGGAGTTAAGAGGATTGAAAAGGGGGGCAGGATGTAGCTGCGCACTTCAGTGAAGCAGGTCTCCTATTGGCTGAGCTACGGATTCCACATATGTGTATAGCTATTAATTGTCCTCCGTTGGGGACAGCTCTGCCAGGTAAACGTCAGTATCTCTCTAATGCAGGGCTCACTGATGGCTTAAGGGGGTAGGTTATTTTAGTGTCCCTGTGAATCAGGACCCACCTAAAGTTGCAAAGGTGAGTGTACTATAGGTCAGCTTTAAGGATTAATAATGGCAGGATAGGGTGAATTAGGTCACTTTATTCCTCCTGTGAACTAGGTTGCCTTTCAGCAACTGTCCAGTCCTCATATAGCAGGTCTATTTTTTACTATGATACCAGGTGTAACAAAACCGGAGTAGGATCAGGGATTTAGGGGAGTCCTACCCTATAACTGTAAAGGGTAAAGGGAGAGGGTTTTAAAACAGTGGTGCAATCCAAATAAGACCCTACAATGTTTCTTCTTTCGCAACCCGAGTTATGGTTAGGGTAACAACCCCCCACCAACTGCAACCTATGCATATTAAGGATGACATCTGAGAAGAGGCAAATTTTGGCTCTCCATTGGTGACGTGTAGTTGGGTCTTAGGAGAGCTCCTATGCACATCTTACAACAAGACTAACCCTTTAAGCAGCAGCCTACCTAGAGTTTTTGTCACCCTCTGTTGCCAGACCATTTTTCACTATTTTGCGCTACACATGTTTAACTATGATTTTTGAAGGGATTTACAGAAATTTTCCAGGAAAAGGTTATATTGTTTTTTCTGGGCTTTATCTTGAAATGTCTCATTTTTTAAGTTTAAGGCACTTATAGGGTTAAAGAACGATGCCCAAGAGTATCCCATCTTTCCCAAATAAGCTCACTGATCCCAATTTGTGACTTATATAAATGCATGAAAGCAGCTTCTGTTGTGCAGGGCTAATTCATTCTTTCCTAGAAAATAAAAACAGGAATCACACACAGTACAAAAAAAGATTTAACTATTTAGTAAACAGCCAACAATTAAATAAGCGGCATTCTGTGCAATTTCCTCTGAACCACACTGCTGGAAGTATGAACACATTTCACTATAATGGTTTAAATGGTCAGTGAACCAAATGGCTAAAGAGATGCAAGGAGCACATTAAAAAGGATGTTAATCTTTTAAATAGTCACTGGAGTTTACAATACTATAATAACCATAAAAACCACCATTTTGCATCTTACTTGTTGGTTTTATTTCATTTTGTATTTATATTCTTGCCAGCTCTGTTTTATTGGTAAATCTAAATGTAATGTATAAGTCAATGCCCTGCCCTATATGGTAGTAAGCATCTAAGTCGGGTAAGCTTTTGACATCCATCACCTTGTACCCGAAACCAATTTTAACTAGAAATTAAATATTGTTTTTAGTTCTGTGAAACACTGGCCAATGTGACATAAGCTGCAGTTGGATCGGGGAAAAGGTGAGTTTTAGAGAGTTTACGCAGGGGGCATCCTGAATCTGGTTGCCTGGGGGGGGGGCATAATGCTTTTAGTCCACTTTAAGGAGACACTGTGGAAAGGAACACATGTAAATGAAGGCTTATATGCATGTGGCACATATACAGTGCAGTTCTCATAAAAATATTAGCTTCCTGTGTTGAGGAGTGTCAAACTGAGCAGGGGAGAGGGAATTTTAGAGGGGTGGAGAGGAAGAGGAGGAGCATTTAGTTTATAGCAAATGCCAGAGGTTTGGGTAAGCCAGAGTGGTCAAAAGATTTCCTGCCTTAGTGCTGTGTGTACCCTTCCCTCATGCTAAGGGGGTGATTGCCCCCCAAAATGCATTACTGTTTGCCAATTAAAGCCTTTCATAGAGTGTAAAAATATATTTAAAAATGTTCTTTCCTCCGCGAACCTTTTGCTGGAATTTTTTTCTGCTTCGCCTTTGCCAATGGGCTTCAAGCGCCCTTCCTTTCAAACTCCTTTGAGGCTTCATCTATGTGGGGAATGAGGTAAGAAACACCAATTTTTCATATGACTAGAATTATTATGCTGTACAGGAATATACATGATTAAGCTAGTCATTGATGGCTCTTTGAGCCTAGGATACAAGACAATTCCTCCTGACACAAATTTGCAACTGGATGAAAAGTTTTCCTTTAGTTCTCATTCTAATATCACTGTCCATGGTACTGAATTTTTCCATATGAAATGACTGACTAACACACTAAACATTTGACTATATTAATAAAAATGCTAAGTTTTCTTTTTAACATAAGTATCAATTTCACTTATATATCTTACCATGGTTGTTAGATTTTGACTCCTAGAATACAATAGGTATTCTGTACATCTGCCCGGAAAGATTTGTGGTCAGTCTGTGTAGGTCCATTTTCCTCAATTAATTTGAACTTGACAAACTGAACTAAAAGAATAAAGAGCTACCTACAACTGACTTTTGAGCCTCGCTATTACCAGCTACTTGAATTGACATTTATTGCCAGCATCTTACCTCAACTACACATTTATGGCTCCCTTTAAAAATGTTGCTGCCATGTTAGAAAAGGCTGTCAGAAATTGATATTGTAGCTTAAAGACACCAATCAGGCAAAAAATAAATAAATTAAATCAATGTAAATGGGCATGTGAAGATCTAACACGCCCCCTTTCCATTGTAGTGAATGGAGGATAGCTCACAGTGACTGATGATGTGGGGTGTCTCCCCGTTGGAGAACCAGGAAGACCGTGCGGACACGGAGGATCATAAATCCAGCTTTCAAGAGCTGCAGGCCCAGACTAGGAGCATCTACGTGGGAAAAAGTGGAGTATAGCGTTTTATTTTTTACTGCAAATTGTCTAACATAGAAGGTTGGAGACCATATGGCCCATCTGGTCTATCCTTATGTTTGTATCTTCTCTTCATTTTAGGATAGATACAGTAGATTGATAGATTCACCGACTGCTGATATTCATCTCTACTGGAAATTTGTTCCAAACATTTACCACAGAATCTTTCTAAAATATTCTAAATCTTTATAAAATCTATTCTAAAATATTTCCGTTGCTCCTGGTCTTCCCTTCAACTAACTTCAGGTTGTGCTCCCTTAGTTCTATCATTAAGTTGCTTTTTAAAAACACTTCCCTCCTGAAACTTATTCAATCTTTTCACATTTAAAGGTCTCAGGTGTGTCCCCTCTCTCCCTTTTCCTCTAGACTGTACAAATCAAGTTCTTTAAGTCTTTCCTGAAATTTTAAGTCTTTCCACCATTTTTGTTGCCTGCCTTTGGACCTGTTCTATTTGAATTAAGTATTTTTCTGGATGAGGCATCACAACCTTCTTCTTACTGGTGATGCCTTGAGCTATGCAGCCAAGTGTCGTGCTTGCTTTTACGACTGCCTGGCTACACTGTCCCCTCATCTTGCAGCGTTCAGTAATCAGTATCCCTAAATCTCTCTCTTCCGAAGTCCTAGCTAACACAGTACTGCGCATACGGTACCCAGAGCAGGGATTCTTCCTACTCACTTGTTCTAACTATTTGTAAACTTGCACACATTTCTGTTATGATTTCTCTTTAAAGCCTCTGCTGCTTAAAGCTACACGTTTCAGAATACAGCCATTTCCTTAACGAATAAATGGCCTCTTTCCATTAAACAGCTATGGATTTAATACATGCTTTGGAGCGGCTCATTTTAAACCATAGTATGAATTTAAGGATGCCTACATTTTATGATTATAAAAATGCGGCACGTTTGGATTCTAGGAGTATAAGACGCCCCCATCAAAATAAAATGGCATTTTGAGTAAAGCTTTACTACGCTGCAAATTTGGTAGTGAAAATGTAATGCACAGGCCCAGAGCAAGGCATCAATATTCTTAATTAATCTAAAATATCACAGCCATAAGTAACTAGATATTGATTTGTAAAATGCAGGCCAATTTCTCCACATAGCAAAAGAGGACACAAAAAAATCACCAGGCCTGCAAGCTGCAATAAATTAAACGATAGCCGAGATTCTGTGCATTATGAAATATTATAGGAGATATTGAAAATTTCAGAGCATTGTTTTGCTACTTGATGGATGATTTTATCTGTTTCAAAGGGAAGAAATCTAAATCCCACAAGGCAAATCCTTTAAAGTCATCTATATTAATAATGCCTAGAAGACCAGAAAAGCTAATAACACTCAAACATTACACACCAGAATGAGCTGTTTTGTATGCTGTGTTTTTTGTGATAACTTTATAATGTGGATTAAAAAAACAGATACCCAGGACTGTATTTGGCATAGGCACTTTTAAAGAAGCCTGTGCCCTCTTTTGTTGAGTCAGATCGCGAAAAGAGAGCAAAAAAGAAAAAAGAAAAGAAAGTCCACTCCCCTTTCTAACCCCCTGACAATATTGTGCAGCATACAAGCACCCAGCAATCAAAATTATTGCCCCCCAGGGAGGATACCAGCCCAGAACACACCAGGCATAGGGGCTGTTAAATAGAAAATATTATGTACAATTCATATATAAATGGTTTTCTGTACTGGGGGTCTATTTCTTTAAAATGTCCCAATAGTTCTAATAAAATTGTCCCAATAAATAAATCCAGTAAAAATGTCCAAAAAATAAATCACACAAATGTCTCAATAATCCCAGCTTCTGTCGAAATAAAGGGGATCCGAGGGTATATTTTATGACTGTAAGGAAATGACTGGATACAAACAACTAGTTTCAAAGCGAAGGTGCCCACCAGTCAGTTGCCTTTGATAATGTATTTTTTGAGAGACTACGGTTTCCAGCTATTCCTCATTAGTTCTCAATCCTGGGTAAATACTCACTGTACACATAAGAAAAGGAGTATGTGAATCACACACTTACCCTTGTTTTGGGTCTCTACTGATTGTAAAGACCCAGAAAACTTTAGCTCTGCTTTAGGGTACAACCCGTCAGCCGTCTGAAGATATTCAAGCTGCTCCTTTATTCCATACCCCTCCGATGACTCGGAATTACACCACACCTTTAGAGCAGAAGATACTGTTGCTAAACACTCCTGAAAGCTCAGCAGTTGGGGTCATCCCCTCTCCCAGATATGTGCACAGCTGGTCCGGGAAATAGGCGAGGAGTAGGTCAAGCCAGACACTTCACGTTCAGCTTCCCATGTGGGCAATGGTGGTGGAAATCCAGAGTGAGGACAGAGTAGCCTGACTTAACATGCTAGGAGAGTGAACAGTTGGCGATGAGGCCAGATATGGGGACAGTCGATAGAAAAAACTATCACTAGTAGGGATTGAAGAGAAGAGATGATTGTATAACTACATGAGACCTGTTTGTGATTAGGTCTTGCTCTACAGGATTCTCAAGTGAATGTATTAATATGACGAAATGTAGCATAATCTTCATCTTGGCTCTACTTGAACTATGGAGAGGTCTTTTCACCCTTTCTTCTAATTAGTCAATAAAAAGTTATTTAAAAAAATATATAATGCGCAACGACAATAGGTCCCCAGTCATTTGAAGACAAGAGGAAGCAGAGGATGCGTTTCTCTGCAGAGGTGGAGCACACAGTAAGCACAAAAGTGAGAATTATTTTAGCCAGTGCACTTTCATCTTAGCATTCTAGTGCAGGGCATCTCAAATCGGAAAGTTCCCCTGAGGGGCGGTGACTAAAAAGGAACTTGTGTGGTATGTTGACTTTAGGTCACATTTGATGATAAGCTTAGGCATTGCTCTAAATATGTTTAGAGAAGCACGTTGCCAAAGTCTTGCCAGTAATGCCTTGCCCACAGGCATTAAATAGGCGATAAATGGCTAGCTGGAGAGTCCCCTGTGAAACATTGGTCGAAAGACTATTCCATTTTCTTCCAGGGGCTTTTTCTAACCAGAGTTGATATTCAGCGGTGCGCTTTGTGAAATATTTTACGCATTTTGGTTGCAGTGCTCTGAATGTTTTCCAGCTTTAATGTACTTTTCCTTAGGGGATGTGCTTTGCAGAATCTGGAAACTCAGTTAGACTCTTGGAATATATGCCAAAAGGGAAGAAGCTCATTGCTGAGAACATCAAATTGTAAAACGATTTCTTCAATAAAATACTCCCAAGACTATTTACCCTTCAAGGAAAGACATTTCATCTCTTTACTGAAAGAGGGGAAGATTCTGGCTTTAATTTGCTTGATTTTCTAAAGGAAATTCCATTTGTCCTTCAAAGAACCTACAGCCCAATATTTGTTATCACATAATTCATCTAATATGTAAATTACATTATTTTAAACTGCTTTCCCCTAATAAAAGGGAGCGAAAATACTTCAGCGCCTTGATAAAGTCCCAGGAAACCTAGTGTCAAACAAAACCCAATTTCTTTGCTGTTTCTTGGTCGTTGCTTTGAGACTTCCCATAACAGACCTTGCAAAGTATACATAAAAATAAAAAGACTGGCTTTAGGATACATTTACTGTACATGTCTATTTTAAAATATATATTTTGTTGGTTGAGAGTCTGAGCTGTTTACATGGAGTTCACCTTTTAAATTAAGCAAAAAAGCCTGAGTTATTTTATATTAGAAGGACAACTTAGATTTTTGCACACCTAAAGTTAGCCAAATGGTCTATCCGGTGTTTCTCCATGACTAAAGTAGACAGGCTGAATGGAAACAAAGCAATACAGTATTTATACAGTATAAGCAGCTGTACAAGGACACAGGGGGATAAGAAACTGACTATAGGTCGAGTTGACAATGTTATTTCTTTCTCAGTATTTTTGGAGAAGCTTAAGAGTACTTTAAACCATACTCCACCTTGAAGTGGAACAAACCCTGGGGAGTTTGACTTTCCGGGTTTTGTCCTGTACCCTGGGGCATCCCAAATTGGGATACTGGTTTTGATCCTTCCTCATGCTCTCCAAAACCACTCCTTCCTTACTCTGCCGCCGACCCCTCAAAAAAAGAATATTCTGATTTCTGATGCCCATGCTGTTACCCCCCTCCCAGTTTGAAGTGGTCTCTCCTCCAATCATGCCTAATTTGGGAGTGCACACCAATGCAATGACTGATCGCCTGCCATCTCACAGAGAGGAACAGCAAAAAAAAAAAAAAAAAAGTGTTCCAGGGTGATTCAAAAAACAAATATATTCAGTTCTAATTCTACTGCCTAAGAAAAGAATATTGGCAGGGCCAATGGCCAAATGTACTTCACAAGTTCGGTGGGTTTTGGTCCGCTGTGTCGAGTCCCACAGTAAAAAAAAAATACTTTTACCCAGAGTTACAAAGCTGTGACCATTTGCATCTTCTTGACCTGCCTGTGACGCGCTTTACACTTACCTTAAAAACAAACATCTCTCTGCGCAAAATAGCCAGTGTATTGAAATTTCCATCACAGATGTTAGGCTTGATGCCTGGATAAGATGGCCGGTCTCCTCCAGTGGGAGGCCTTGGAGGTCTGGGTTGTCTGTCATTCTTGCGAGGGTCTGCTGGTGGATTAGGCCTGTGTGGTGGCACTGTAGGAAGAGGTTTTGTTGGTGCTGGAATCTTTTCTGGTGGACCTACACAAGAACAGATGGTGGAGTTTATTTTCAGAATTCCAAATACTTTAAACAAAATAAAAATTAAATTGAAGAAGAAATGAACAAGATATCAAGGTTTACAGTTTTACTCCATGATTTCTCCTCTGAAGCTTATGGGTGTGGCCCTTAGAGCTGTGATGTTGCATAATAATTAGCATAATGGGTGAGGAGGTGCGGGGAGTGAGAGCACTTGCTATGAGGAGGCTGTGTGGGGAGGAAGGAGGGAGGCGTTATCTGAGAGTGCCATTCAAGCCATCAATACAGAGGGGGCGTGGTCAAGGCTAGCTCCTTGAGCTAGTATTAGTGGCCCACATCAGTAGGGTGGCGCTGGAGGGGCAGAAAAGAAAGTATATTTTTTCATTCAGAGTGCAGAGCTGAGAGAACGCTTGGCAAGGTAATATGTGGGTTATTTTTTGTAACCTTTTGCCTGAAAGATAAGTGTAAAAGGCTCTGGTCTCCTGCAATGCAAGAAGGGGTGGCAGGAGTGGAGCTTGGAGGGACATCTGCCCCCCAAAAAATGAACTTACCATGGATCGAAGCCAGAAGCAGTATCCAGGTAGAGCTGTAGTGTCTAAACAACATGTCACAGCTGTGGAGCAAGGCTGTGCTTCCATTGTGACTATTGGGGGGATGCCACTCAGGTGAGTTTTTTCCTTATTTGTCAAACGAGGAGTGGGGACCTCTGATGATTGGAGGTCCACTTTAAATCCCAGCTTCAGCCCCAGTTTTCAATTTGCTTTTGGAGTTTTATCACTAGGATAAGACACTCTCCTCGGGATCCTAAATTGTAATGCTTGTTATGGTTTATGTCCCCACTTTCACAAATTTACATACATTTAATGTAATTTCCATTTTTCATGAACTACAATAAGAACTTAAAGTGGATGTCCAGTCTTGAACCTGACCAACAGCCTGGCACAGTTGGAAAATAAACTCCCCCAAACTCACTTGCCCCATCTGCACGCATGATACTGAAGCATTGTCAGCACTTACGTTCGGCATCCATTCAAAGCTGAAATGCCACCTCAACGATTTTCTAGTGGTAATGGCCATTTTGGAGCTTCCTTTCCCAGCATCTTAGGCATGCTGCTGCCTGGATTCAACTGACAATGCACAGTAACAGGGAACCCAGCAGCACATCCTGTTTGCAGAAGCAAAATGTAAATTTTTTTTATGTGCAGCAATCTAAATTGCCCTAGGGAGGGAAGCATATGAGCACTGTTTGTTGTGTTTGGTCCAGTTCAAGTCATTTTGACTGTTGGTTTGCTTTAAGGTAACCCTCCTCCCACTTTGCCACCCTCTCCTTGCGCTGAGGCAGAGGGTTACAACAGATATCAGGGATATCACTGGCGCTCCTGCCGCAGCAGCTGCGCAAACAGTCCACAGAGCAGCTTCCCTAGCATTGTGCCCATGCCCATCCACCCATTCAGGTAAATGGGTTGGCCTGGCCACGCACAGAGTGGGGGAAGCCGCTCTGTGCAGCAGATTTAAGATGGCAGTGCTGGCAATCAGTGCTGGATCCCGGGCCAGGTAAGGAGTTTTGGTTGTAACCATAACTCTTACACTTATACTGGACAGTTAGATTAGATTAGATTTACTATTTAATAATTATGATTTGGCACACCTTAAAGTGAAAAGACGGCAGCAAAGATCTCTACAATATGCTGCACCCGTTTGAAATATATAGGTCAGCTCTATGCCTGCCAACAACCCAATCACCGATTGGAATATTGGACTTGAGATCAAAACTCTAAGCAAAGTACTAAGTGACCTGTCAGCAGTAAGGATGACGGCGGCCATTTTTCCAAACCTGTGGATGCCAAAGACGTAAAAAAGATTCTCATGCACAGGATTCATAAGGAAAAAGCAGACTCATCAAAAACCAAAATGTGAGAGAATGCAGAGTCCACACAACGATGGACAGAAAAGCAGAATAAGTTACGGCATTGGAACAAGAATGGGTTTTCAGCCAATCATAATCATTCTTTCATTAAGCAAAAGCACATTTTATTCTCCCACGCGTCCACGTCCATTGCCAAACTAAACGCCTATGTAGCACTTTCCTCGCAGAAAACACCTCCACCCCAAATCAGAGAAGGGTTTCTAAACTCAACACGGCTTTATCAATGGCTCTTAGTGGTGAAGTTCTAGGAAGCGAGATGGTGAAATGTAACACTCGGCCGGCACAGAATCAGGGCCTGTCTCTTGAACGCTGGCCTTGTGTGGTTAGCACACTGTAACACCTTTCTTCATTCTTGCTTTTCGTAGTTCATATTTCAGCAAAGTTTCAAAAATGTGGGAATTTATTTTGAAAGTAATGAATGGAATTATTCATCTATTTACAGAACCAAAAAACGTTGAGAATATATATCTCCTGGAGTGCAAACATTACATAGAACATGAGGCTGCACTCACTAAGGAATTAAGAAGTTTAAATTAAATCTTAGTCTAAATACAGACGGTCAAACTGCCAGGGTTAAGGTTGTGCAAGGTAGTTACAGTGCTTTCTTAGGATAGGTTTATCTTTCCCTGTGCCTGTTTACCCCTTTACTCCCAATGCCCAGAAATTAGAGGTCCGCAAATTAGAGTCCAATAGAGGCGTGCAGTGCATGACAGGCTCAGGGGGGCAGGGGGCACATTCAGACTGCTAGGAGGACCCTCCTGAACGCCCGCAAATCTTAGCTGTCCCTCGATCCTTGGCCAGGAATGCAGCATCGCAATTTACTGTTGGTGATCACTTTGGTCAGGGCTGCAACCTCTACTTTGTCTGCCAAAAAGTCCTGCCCATGTGACCGCCGCCGGCCATTTGTGGGGCTGCATTGCAATTGGTTGGGGTCCTCTGTTTTGGGTGCCGAAAGGTCCCACCCACATGACCGCAGCAGGCCAACTGTGGTGCGTTCTGGGGGATGATGTGTGTAGGGGGGTACTCCAGCATTTTGTGTGCCCCTGAGCCTGTTTTCTTGCGGTCAGATGTGGACCAGCACCCATTAACGGGCAAAGGAGAAACTACAAGCAGAAATTACCAGAGTCCCTCTTTAACTTGCAGCATGGGTCAGGCCTGTGCATCGCTGGCGCTAAAAAAAAAGAATGGAATCCCTAAGATACTCCCCTCTTCCTGTGATGCGTGTCCCACGTGACCGCGAGCAGCCTATCAGCATGGCAGGTGGTCAAGCAAACGACTGTGCATCCGCTGGCCATGCTAGCTGATAGGCTGCTCCACATCTGCCGATTCTGGAAGAAATGGCCCGCTGTGGTGGTGATGCACATGTGGGCAGCCTGAACCATGTATATTATAGAGGGACTATAGTCATTTCTGACTGTAGATCCTCTTTAAATAGAAGGTTCCCTTTTTCCATAGACTTCAAAGCAGGGCAGTGCTAAAGGGCACAAGATGGACTGGTTATCTTATTGTCACTTCAGAGCACCCATCGGTCTCCCACAGCCTTGGATTGTGAAACCGGGAGTAGTGGTTCCTGGTTCTGGGTGCTTACGTGCAAAGAGAACTTCTGGCAATAAGGTAAATGGTCCGTTTTGTGCCCTCTGGCACTGCATTGCTCTGAGGTCTGTGGACTTTTTTGTTACGTTTTACTGCCTGCCACAGCATTGATATCTCTGGTATCTGAAGCCAGGTGATGTAAGTTATTGCCTCTCCTGATATTTGAGAAGCGCTTTATTGCATGATATACCATTGACTTCTGACACAGTGTTCCAGGAGTCCCCTAATCTAAATCAAGAGGAGCCGGCAGGGACAGTTAGGCAACCTCTGCAGCTTTTACTGTAAGTGCCTTCTTTCCAGTTATGAGGCATTTTAAAGAGAATGATCACAGATGGGTTCTAGAAGACCCATCCTAGCCAAAAGCAAGACTTGGTCACAGTAGCTGCAATGCAAGCTGTCCTAGGGTCATGCTATATGACTATATCCCCCAAAACAGGCCAGGCATCACTGCTCCAACTCTTCCCGACGATATATTTTTGAATAAACAAGAAATACCAGAAAGCGTGTGTTCTTCTTTAGTCTTATGGCTAGGTGTTGGTGAGCCAAATACAGCAAGATGGCCAGCGTTTCACAAATATGTTTTATTCTACTTTCTACTATAAGTCTATGTTAGGCCAGATAGTGATGGTTATGATAATGAATCTTTTTAAGGATTAGGTAACATATTATGATACTGTGTTGAATGGATAAAAATCTGAGCCTTCAAAGTGGACCAAAGCCCAGGACACCAACTAACCCGGGTTTTGGTCCTTGCGCCTTGGGGC
The DNA here is from genome assembly GCA_027917425.1 of Gastrophryne carolinensis. NCBI lineage: Eukaryota > Metazoa > Chordata > Amphibia > Anura > Microhylidae > Gastrophryne > Gastrophryne carolinensis. The sequence goes on from CM051239.1 coordinate 374,420,471, forward strand.
ACCTTGGCTCAGGATGCCCTGCTTTGTGAAGCATCCCAGATCGCCCAAACTCACCTTTCCCAGCCCTATAGGGCATGCACCAACATGCAGTCAATCAGCGCACTCGGCTGAAGGCTGCATCCCTTAGCAGGAGGTAGTGCAGTCACAGCTGCACCATGCCATGTTGGATTGGTGACATTTTACTGGGGTTTCACACAGCAGAGCAACCCAAATAATAGTGATAGTAGTGCAATAGTGGGCATTGTGTGCAAAAGCACACATGGAATTCCTTCTTCGCATTTAACCCATCCTTGCACTGTGAACAACACAACTCCGTGTACACACCAGTGAATAAACACTATGTGAGTGACTATACACAAGTGAGTTACAAACTTAGGGGCAGTGAAGTGCACATGTGCCCAGAGCGGTGGGCTGCCCTAAACTCAGCGCCCAGGGAGCAATTGGGGGGTTAAGTGCTTTGCTCAAGGGCACTTCAGTCATGTCCTATGGTTGGGAATCGAACCTGCCACCTTTCCGGTCACAGGCCTGTTTCCCTACCTCCTCATAACTGCCGGGATGCCCGGGTCGAGGGAATCCAGCTATAAGACTCAAGGGTTACCTAAAATGAGTTTTAGTCCACTTTAACCAAATCTGAGCTAAAGTAAAACTGGGCCCTTCTGTAGCACATCTGCTTTTTTTATAGTTATTTAAAAGTGGGACTAGTTGACCATAACAAAGAAATTGCTCATAATTATACAAGAGATACTTGATCAAGAAGCTACTTATTGGAAAGTACATCTAATTTATCATGCAGGCGCCATGGGAACAAACAGATGAAATTACCATAAATTTTCTGAATTCCCTGCAAGTCATCTGTAGGTAGCTTAAAATGATCCGTTTCCATGTACTGATAAAATGGTGCCATGATGGCCGTCGGATCGTTGGAGTGCTCCAATCCTAACGCGTGACCCAGTTCATGTACTGCGACCAGAAATAGGTCATTTCCTGCAAAAGAAAGTAAATGGGAACACTCAAAGAATGTAATCAATAAAGTAATTACAAGTTTGCAAACCATTCACATCATGGCTAATTAGTTCAAGTGAACACTGTGGGGGTTATGAGGGTGGGGGAACAGTTTCTCTGATAATTGTATAAAATGCAGGTAGGTGTTAAAGATCATTCCCCATTACACTCACTAACTGGTTACATTATCAGGCTAAAATAACAATGAGCGATGACATCAGCCCAAACACCCGCTATTTTGGGACAGGTGCTACCTGCTGCTGAGCCCATTTTTTACAGCAAAGCAAACATAACAAGTACAAATTCACCAACAAAAACACTGGCCAGACCTAGCAACACAACAGAAGTTTTATGTAAAAATACCATTTTGTGATTACTCACCTGTAAAATGGTTATTACAAGTATGTCACACACCCCGCTTCCGAATATTCATGACCCTTGGGTAACTGTCCTGTAGAGGGCGATCTTGCAGAGATGACGTGAAAAAAAGGAACCCCTCCCGGTCCATAAATACCTGGGAGCTCCCACCATTCTCCAGTATAAGACAGCAGTAAAGGGACCAGGAAGAGCCAAATGTAAACAGTAAAGAAAAAGGTTCACCATATAAAGGATCCCAGAAAACCAAAAAAGGGTGGGATGAAGCGGGGTGTGTGACATACTTGTAATAACCATTTTACAGGTGAGTAATCACAAAATGGTATTATTCCCAGTATGTCACACACGCCGCTTCCGAATATTCATGACACTTGGGACATCCAATAGCAGTGCCCATAAAGGGTGGGGATCCCAAAAAGGCAATAATGCAAACTTAAACTACTGCAGCTTGCAGAACTTTGCGGCCAAAAACAGCATCCGCTGAGGCCCGCACATCAACCTTATAAAACTTAGAAAAAGTATGAACAGAAGACCAAGTAGCAGCCTTGCAAACTTGTTCAACAGAAGCCTGGTGGAAGGCCCAAGATGCTCCAACAGCACGAGTAGAATGAGCAGTAACAGCAGTAAATAGGTCCCAACAATGGCCTGTCGAATCCATTTACTAATGGAAGACTTAGCGGGCGCCAGACCTTTCCTGGGCCCGGAGGGCACCACGAAAAAGGCTTCCGTCTTACGAAAAGGAGAAGTAGCCACCAAATAATATTTCACACATCGAACCACATCCAAAGAATGTAAGGTCTTCTCCTTGTCATTGCTAGGCTTAGGACAAAAGGAAGGGAGAACTACATCTTGATTGAGGTGGAAGGCCGAAACCACCTTAGGAAGGAAATCCGGCTTAAAGCGGAAAACTACCTTGTCCAGGTGCCTCTCAAAGTAAGGAGCCTGAATAGACAAGGCCGCCAACTCAGAGACATGCCGAACAGAGGTAATAGCCACCAAAAAGGAAACTTTCTGAGTGAGCAGAGAAAGAGCAATATCATGCACTGGCTGAAAAGGAGGCCCCTGGAGAGGCGACAGAACCAAGTTTAAATCCCAAACCGGCAGCAAGGGCTTTCTAGGAGGCCGCACATGAGTAACCCCCTGGAAAAATGTCTTAACCAGGGGATGAAGGGCAAAAGACCTTTGAAAGAAAATCGCCAGGGCAGAAACCTGCCCTTTCAAAGTACTAAGCTGGAACCCCCGAGTCCAGACCATGTTGAAGAAACTCCAGAATTCTGGGAATAGAAAACACCCTACAAGGCAAGGCCCTAGCCTCGCACCAGTTAATATAAGACCTCCAAGTCCTATAGTAGACGTTAGAGGAAGATCTCTTCCTAGCTCTAACAAGAGTCTGAACCACCACATCAGAGAGACCTTCCTCCTTTAAGATGGAGGTTTCAGCAGCCACGCCGTCAAAGCCAGCATTGGTAAATTGGGGTAGCGTAGCTGACCCTGGGTGATAAGATCCGGAAGAAGGGGCAGATAAAACTGATCTACTGCCAGCCGCATGACGTCTGTGAACCACACTCGTCTTGGCCACCTTGGAGCCACCAGAATTGCTGATGCCCCTTCTAGAGTTCTTGCGCACCACCTTGCCCACCATGGAGAAGGGGGGGGAACAGGTACAGAAACCCCAGTTCCCTCCAAGCCAGGGACATGGCATCCACTGCCAGGGCCAGAGGATCCTGAGACAGACACAAAGGCAGGAAGCTTGTGATTGTGACGTGAGGCAAAGAGATCCACCCCCGGAGTCCCCCACTTGTGACAAAGGGACTGGAATACCCTGGAACTGAGACCATTCTCCACGGCGAGAGGATCTTCTGCTCAGGGAATCCGCCTTTGTGTTCCCCACTCCTGGGATGTAAATGGCTGAGATGCATGGGACATTGCTCTCTGCCCAAACAAGGATCAGAGATACCTCCCTGAGGGCACTCCTGCTGCGAGTCCCTCCTTGGTGATTGATGTAAGCGACCGCCGTCCGATTGTCCGATCGGACCTGAACTGGCAATCCCTGCAAGGGAAGAGTCAAGCGAGACAGAACCAACCAAATGGTCCGTAGCTCCAAAACGTTGATAGGGGTATGAGCCTCCCGAGGACCCCATAACCCCTGGAACTGATGTTCCCTCCAGAAGCCCCCCCAGCCCGACAGGCTGGCGTCCGTGGTGACCGTTTCCCAACAAGGGGTCAGAAAGGATCTGCCCTTCAAGAGATTGCTTGACACTAGCCACCACTGAAGGGACTGCTGAGCCCGGGGAGACAGCAGAAGATGGAGCTGAAGCGTCTTCATGTGAAACTGGGCAAAAGGGACTGCCTCGAAGGAAGCCACCATCAGACCTACCAATCTCATCCCTAGCCGGATAGACGGGCGAGGATTGGAAAGCAGAAGCCGAATCAAATCTTGGATCAGAAGAATCTTGGGCTGAGGAAGGAACACCCTGGCCTGAAAGGCATCCAGAGTCATGCCCAGAAACGAAACCTCCCTGGACGGGGAGAGGGAGGACTTGGGATAGTTAATCACCCAACCGAACCTCTCCAGCGTGGATACCACCACTCTGGTGTCTAGCTCCGCTTGGCTGAGAGAGGAAGCCAAAATGAGAAGGGCATCCAGGTATGGTACAATGCGAATGCCCTGGACTCTGAGGAGGGCCATCACCCCCGCCAATACCTTGGTGAACACCCTCGGAGCCGAGGTAAGCCCGAATGGAAGGGCCACAAACTGAAAATGCTGATCTTCCACCACGAACCTGAGGAATCTCTGGTGTGCCAGGAAGATAGGTACATGCAGATACGCATCCTTGATGTCTATGGAAGTCATGAAGTCCCCCTGACGAAGAGAATTGACGGCTGACTGCAAGGTTTCCATGCGAACCTGAAGCGGATAAACCGATTGAGGAGCTTCAGATCCAAAATGGGTCGAACGGAGCAGTCCTTCTTGGGCACCGTGAATAGATTGGAATAGAATACCAAGCCCCTTTCCGCGGAAGGCACTGGGCAAGTGACAGCCATGTCCAGCAGATAACTTACTGCCGCCCGGAGCCCCTGTGCGGCCAGTGGAGGCCGGATCTCGAATTCCAGCTTGTAACCGGAAGACACCACTTCCAGAATCCATTTGTATGAGACCTCCTGGTCCCAGACCTGGAAGAAGTGTCGCAGCCGTCCCCCCACCCGCAAGGGTGAGGGCGCCCCCTCATTGCTGAGCTGGCTTAGCAGCGGGCTTGGGTTTGGAACTCCAATTGTGACCTGGACGGGCACGACCTCTGCCTCTACTCTAGGAATCACCTCTGAGGGTAGAGAAGGCCAAAACTCTGTCAGTTCTGGCACCACGAAAGGAAGGGTTAAAGGAGGCCGCCCCCGAAAGGGACGATGTTGCCTCTTACGCTGAGGTAACTTCCCTCCTTTCGTGACAGAATCTAATCTTTCTCCAAAGAGCCACAATCCCACAAAGGGAAGTGCTGTAAGCACTTTTTGGCCACAAAATCAGCCGCCCACTGGCGCAACCATACCGACCGCCGAATAGCTACAAGCAAGGCCGAGGTTCTACCAAACATGACCATGGTGTCATCCAAGGAGGCAAGCACAAAGGACATGAACAATTCACACCGCTTAAGGGCGGCGAACTCATCACTAGCCGGGTCAAGCCTGGAGGTACTCAACAGATCTCAACAGATCTCTAACCACAGACCTGGTAGCCACTGCCAAAAGCGCCGAAGCACAAACAGGCCGCAAGGCTGAACCGACACTCGCAAACGCGTGGCAAGCCATCTGATCAATGTGTTTGTCCTCACCATCTTTGAGAGTGGTGGAGTCAGGAGAATGCAAAATAGAAGTATTGGACAACCCGAGCACCGGGGCATCCACCTCGGGAGGGGACGACCATCGTTTGACAACGTCCACCGGAAAGGGATACTTTTTATCCCAACCTTGAGGAATACCTCGAAGCCGAGTAGGCTTCTCCCATTCCTTAAGAATAATGTCATCAAAATGCTTTTGATTTGGGAACTCCAGGCGCGGTTTAGAAGTCCCAAAGAATTCCCCTTTTTGAGGAGCGGCCTCCTCCTTTGAGGAGGAATTGCCAGAACCTCAAAAAGGTGAGCCAAGATCTTCGGGGTATCCACAGCATCCCCCTGCCCTTGCTCAGTATCGGCACCAACAAACTGCTGATTGTCAGAACCCTCAGAATCCTCAAATAATACCCCCTCTTCTAGCGGGGAATAATCAGACCAGTCAAGACAATCATAATCATCAAACTCAAAGGCCGGCGCGGCTGGAGACAAATGCTTTCGCTTAGCCGAGGCCTTTCTGGCAACAGAGCCAGAAATACATTTCTCAATATTAGCCAGTCTGGCACACACATCAGATTGCGACTCCCCACCTGTGACAACATCACTAGGGGTACGGATAAGGCAGGGTGGGGAAGGAGATAAGGCCGGGACCCCGGACCTAGACGCCTGGGCCCCCGACTGTTATGGCCCGCTGAGCACAAGGTATGCAAACAAGCACATTATCCCCCGCAAGGGATGCCCCACAACCCACACACTGCCGGGGTTGCCCCGAGGGGAGCCCAAGCCCGGTATCCTGAGAAGCCTCCATATGGTGATTTTAATGTAGTCGCAATGACCAGAGGGATTTATGCTATTAAGCTACCCGGGATGCCCCTTCAAGTCCCAAGTGGAAGGATTTTTTTTTTTTTTTTTAAATCTTTGGGAACCCTAAATTAATCTCTAAGGGACCCTAGGACTGGGAGAACCCCCTCTTTAAACATCAAAAGAAGGGATCCCACCTGGAAGACATGAGAACAGACATAATTGTCAACATGCACATCACCCACCATATAAGACAGATAAAAAGGTGAAACAAATAAAATCTACTTACAGCAGCAAAGCGGCGACCGTCAACCCTCACAGCAGCGAGGGAATGAGAAGGAGAGCAGCAGAGCAGGCAACGAGGCCGGAAGAAGAGGGGCGGGCCAGCGCACAACGCGGCCGCGTCCGGCTCCGGCCACGCCCCCTCCCTCACGCAGCCAGCAGAGCGCTCAGAGAAGCCGAACTCGAGGGGGGGGGGGAATGGGCCGCAACGAGCACGCCGAGCGCCCGGCCCCGCCCCCTCCTTAACTGCACCTGTTGAAAGTGAAACCGGCCCAGCAACAACAGCCGCAAAAACACATACAAACACACACACACCATCCACACACCTTTTCCCCCAAATAAAGTAAAACAACCCACAGGAGAAAAGGCCTCCCCCAAGGGGCATAGAGGGACACGGTAGGTGAGTGAGTGAAAGGGTAAGAGGGACGGGGCATCCCAAACCAGGATCACCAACCCGGACACCACCTACCCCTTTGTATGGGGTCTCACGGGGGAGCAAGCTCCCATATACACCATAAGGTGCAGCCTACCATTGCCTGGACCTTCAGCCTAGGCTGGGAGGCATACTGCTAAAGTTTAAATTAAAAAAAGGTTCAGGCAGCAATAGAAACAAAAGGCCGGGGGGTTACCCCGGCTACCTGCAAGGAGGAGACAACCATCTTCTGACTTGCTTGCCGACTGCAGAGACGAAAGACTGGGGAATGGTGGGAGGTCCCAGGAATTTATGTACTTATTTATATCTCTGCGAGATAGCCCTCTACAGGACAGTTACCCAAGTGTCATGAATATTCGGAAGCGGGGTGTGTGACATACTGGGAATAGTTAAAATAAACCACTCCCATAATCACCTGTCATCACTGGTGCTGCTGCCTCAGTTCCTAACCAATACCTAAAGGGTAATTCCACCTTCAATGGCATTTTTAAAAGTTTCCTTTATTGGGTGCCAATATGATGTAATCAACGTGCTAAGCTTATCTGTTAGTTTTTTTGTTTTTTATTTGTTGCATCTCTGTGTTAAAAAAGAAAACAGTTTTCCATAGAAACAAAGTGTTTACCTTAGTTATGTACACCAAAGTGGTGTGTTAAAAGTACAGATCAGACACTTCCTGACTCTAGCTTGCTCATCATCTGATTGGCTGAGGCAGAGGCAAGAGTATTAACCCCTACTGCTCTAATTTAACCTCTTCAGATGGGAGGAAAACAATCTTGTGCTTCAGTAGCTACAGGGTTACTGGCAGCGTTCTCAGCTGGAGAGATAATTGCTGCTGTGTGATTTAGGCAGAGCTTCTAATGATCTCACCTGTTCCATGGAAGGATTGTAGGAGTGCTGTAACCAAACCAAACATTTTTAGAAACGTTTTTGACTTTTTATATTTTTATGCAGAATTGTCATTACAGGTCTGGCACTAAAGTGTTAATGTCACAGTGTTCAAACAATGTCATTCCATGTGTTTTCGCTATGTTACTGGTGGATATGTGTTCAAAAACAGACTTTAATCACACAGCGTCTGGCGCGCTATGCTATAGTGACCAGATTTAGAGCGCCGCTGCGTGTGTGTGTCCTTTTTTGATAGGTGCAGAGCGCTGAGAGTCGGTTGCATTGAGCTAGCGCTACATCTCACTCCCTGCAGCGCTGTACTGGTGTTAGAGCGCACAACATACATCACATTCATCAATGCGGGCCAGGTTACTACAGCGACTGAGGCGCTCTGTTACAGTGCCCGATACCCGCTTACAGCATCTACTAGTGGTTGCTCTAAGCGCCGCTATACAGACGCTCATATGCCGGTACCTGCCGTTAGTAATGAATCAGTCTCCACATGTTTTACTATAGGGCAAGTAAGCCACTCCTGTTTTACCAAGAGAGAGTCAGAGGAATATAAGAAACATGGAAGCAGCATGCTGATAAGTAAATCACAGGTCTGGGGGCACAATTCTAACACAAATTATTTTATATTCCAGAAGAGAAAAAAAATAAGTCAGAAATCCTTTTTCTTTAACCATTGGGTCGGGGCCAAGGAAAACCCCATTTATTGTGTTGGATATTGAAGAGAGGCATTTAGACATAACATTCAATTAATGTAATAGCAATTGCCCGAGTTGGTGGCTATGGCTGCCTGCTCCAATTTTGAGGGAAAATATATGAATTGAAACATGTTTGTGTTGTGTATTGGGAAACATTGGATTTTAGTACTTTCCAAATAATCCTTGTATGGAATTCCTGCAGGGGTCACAGTTTTTTCATTGCACTTTGGTCTCTTGGGCAGCTCCAAAGGAGTCCAACACTATAGAAAGACCTGCCTCCTCAACCCAAATCTAAGGATGAGTTACTGTAACAAGCCTCCGTTTGAAGCAAACAGTACCCAGAGAAGATTCCTGCCAATTTTCTTTATTGTTCTGGAGGGAACCCTCCATACAAGAAACTTTGGTGAAGAAAAGAACAACATAAATAACCTAGAAGGGAATACACCTTTGAGGAAGGAGGAAGGACCATAGGAAGGGTCCAGCACTGTGTTTTTTAAAATAATACTCTATAGTAGTGTTCCCCAGGCCTCTCCTTGAGAGCCACCAACACGTCATTTTTTGCGGATCTCCACACAGGCTGATCTGTAACAAATTACTTCACCTGTGCATCTGTGGGAGATCTGAAAAGCATGGCCTGTTGGTGGCACTTGAGGAGAAGGTAGGGGGAACACTGTCTAGAGGGTGAACACTAACCAGGCCAACTAAAGTTCCTAGCATCCTTAAGGAACCCAAAAGGTCATCACTCAGTGACCTAATAAGTGAGCCATGAAGAACCATTACTTCAGAAGCTTTCTGAAAAATCTTTAAAAATAGTGAAGGGGCTGGCTTTTCCCATTCATTGCTTACCAAGAATAAACCTCCAAGTAAGCTGGGAAAATGCAGTTAAAGTGGACCGAAACCCACTCTGGTCTATGAGACTCCAGGGCAGGCTTACTCCCTCCCCCGGGGCATCCCAGACTGGGATGCCCCACTGTTTGAAAATCCTCAGGGTGCCTGATATTCTTACCCCCACAAGCCACAGCACATGCGTGCCTGGCGTAATTCGCCTCCCTTCTCGGCTGTGCGCTACCACGCCCACTGCAACTGAAAGACTGTGTGCAGCGGGAGAAACTGAATGGACGAGCAGCTACACCTGCTTCCTGGGCTCCAGGTAAGGCAAGTTTGCCCAGCGTTCTGGGGGGTCTCACACAGCAGGGCACCCCTGTAGAGTGGACAGTTCGCTTAGTGAGAAAAAAGCAGCAGCCTTTTTAAAAAATGGATGCTGGCCAATGTACTTCGCGCATCTAAAGCTCAGCTTTTGCATAAAACCAAGCTACAAGCACACCAAAACCCTGGCATCACCCGGTAATCTATTTTGTGCCCACCGTCCGCTTCTCGCCGCTTCTTGCTGTGTATGCCTGTGTTGGCCATTAAGATGGGCTTGGCTCATGGGCATGCATCAGCCCCAGGGATAGCAGGGAAGCCGCTGCAGTCTGCACATGAATGTGGTATCGCCATAAAGATGCGTTTTCTGGTTTCTAATCCTGGCGGATTTCACATAATGAGGTGTCACTAACCGGGTTGCCTCAGGGAGAGGAAATCGAAAATACAATTCTGTGAGTACTTACCTGTAGAATTGATTTTGTAGTATACAGCACGTCCTGTTTCACTTAATTCTTTACATCTGGGTTATCCGCCACAAGGCGGTGCAGTGGACTGCAGAAAAGACTTGTGGCATCTCCCAGCCCTATAAAAGAACAGGAACCTCCCACAAACTCCCAGTGTTACAAAGCAGTTAGACAAGAAGCTGGGAGAATAACAATGAAGGAAACGCCAACCAAACATTTGAACTAATCACCATACAGAGGTAACCAAGAATAATGATGAGGGATGAAACAGGACGTGCTGTATACTACAAAATCAATTCTACAGGTGAGTACTCACATAATTGTGTTTTTCCAAGTATACAGCACGTCCTGTTTCACTAAATTCTTTACGTCTGGGACATCCAAAAGCAGTGTCCGTAAAGTAGGGTGGGATCCACAAAGAGCAACGGCGGGCAGTTTAAACCACTGCCGCCTGAAGAACTTTGCGGCCAAAAGCAGCATCAGCTGAGGCCCGAACATCAACCTTGTAAAACTTGGAAAAAGTATGAACAGAAGACCAAGTAGCGGCCTTACAAACTTGTTCAACAGAAGCCTGGTGCTGAAAAGCCCAAGAGGCACCAATAGCATGAGTGGAATGAGCAGTAAGACGGAAGGGAGGTTCCTTCCCTTTAGCAGAATAGGCTTGCACCACCGCCTGATGGATCCACTTGCTGATAGCGGAGTTAGCCGGAGGCAAACCCTTCCTAGGTCCAGAAGGGAGAACAAAAAGAGCATCAGTCTTCCTGAATGATTCAGTAGCTACCAAAAAAAAAATTCAGAACCCTGACCACATCCAAGGAATGCAGAGTCCGTTCCTTGGAATTAGCAGGATTAGGACACCATGAAGACAAGACAATGTCCTGATTGAGATGAAAAGCAGACACAACCTTAGGCAAGAAATCTGGCTTAAACCGAAACACCACCTTGTCCTGGTGTCGCTCAAAATATGGAGGTTTGATGGAAAGCGCCGCCAACTCAGAAACACGCCTGACAGAAGTGATAGCCACCAAAAAGGCTACCTTAAGAGTCAAAATGGGCAAAGCGGACTCATGGAGAGGCTCAAAGGGACGACCCTGCAGAGCAGATAACACCAGATTCAAATCCCAAACTGGTAACATAGGCTTACGCGGCGGACGCACGTCTTAACCAAACGGTGACTGGCAAAAGATCTTTGGAAAAAAATTGCCAGAGCTGAAACATGACCTTTGAGGGTACTAAGCTGAAGGCCCAAATCCAAACCATGTTGCAAGAATTCCAGAATCCTGGGAATAGAAAACACCCGACAGGGAAGAGATTTAGACTCACACCAGGCAATGTAAGCATGCCAGACCCTGTAGTAGATAAAGGACGAGGACCTCTTCCTAGCCCTAATCATGGTATCAACAACAGAGGCAGGCAACCCCTTTTCCATCAAGATGGAGGTTTCAGCAGCCAAGCCGTCAAAGCCAGAGTTTGTAAATTGGGATGGCGCAGCTGCCCCTGAGTGAGCAGATCTGGATCCTTGGGCAGGACGTACTGATCTACTGCCAACTGCACGATGTCAGAATGGCTGGTACCCCCTCCTGGGCTATCTTGCGCAGCACCCTGCCCAGCAGAGGAAATGGAGGGAACACATAGAGGAGCCGAAACCCCCTCCAAGGCATTGCCAGCGCATCCGTGGCAAAGGCCAGAGGGTCCTGTGACAGCGAGACAAAGAATGGAAGCTTGTGATTGTCACGTGAAGCAAACAGGTCCACATCTGGCAGACCGCAGCGGTGGCACAGGGAGTGAAACACCCTGTTGCTGAGGGACCACTCCCCCAGCCGAGACATCCCCCTGCTCAAGGAGTCTGCCTCCAGATTCTCCACTCCCGGGATGTAAACTGCAGATATGCAAGGGACATTCTCCTCTGCCCACGACAGTATCAGGGACACTTCCTTGAGGGCTCGCTTGCTCCGAGTCCCTCCCTGATGATTGATGTAGGCAACCGCCGAGCGGATCTGAACAGCCCGACCCCAAAGGTGTGGGGTCAACTGGGAAAGAACCAACCTTATCGCCCGTAGTTCCAGAATGTTGATGGGGGCATAGGCCTCCTGAGGGCCCCACTGACCCTGGAACTTCAGAGACTTCCAAAAGCCCCCCCAACCTGTCAGACTGGCATCTGTGGTGACAGTCTCCCAGCACAGGGGAAGAAAGGTCCTGCCCACTAGGGTCCCCTGCCGAATGGAGGGATGAGGGCAAGAAAGTAAAAACTGTGCCTGCATCTGCAGGCTCTCCACCTTTTGCGGAGGCAGAAAAACCTTGACCCAAGATGTATCCAGAGTCATGCCCAGAAAGGACCTCACCAAGGACGGAGACAGTGAAGACTTGGGATAGTTGATCACCCAACCGAAGGACTTGAGTGTGAAGACCACCAACTGGGTATCCAGCTCGGCTTGATGGAAGGACTGAGACGCAATCAGAATGTCATCCAGATAAGGAAGGATGCGAATGCCCTGAGATCGCAACAGAGCCATCACCCCCGCCAGCACCTTGGTGAAGACCCGAGGGGCTGAGGTAAGACCGAACGGTAAGGCCACAAATTGGTAGTGCTGATCCTCCAGAGCGAACCTGAGAAATCTCTGATGACCTGGAAAGATTGGAACATGAAGGTAAGCATCCTTGATGTCCACAGAAGTCATGAAGTCGCCCGGGCGCAAGGTACTGGCCGCCGAGCGCTTGGTCTCCATGCGAAAATGCTTGAACCTGACAAATTTGTTGAGACGCTTCAAATCCAGGATGGGCCTCAGGGACCCATCCTTTTTGGGAACCATGAACAGATTGGAATAGAAGCCTCTGCCCCTTTCCTGGAAGGACACCAGGCAGATGACACCCAATTTCAAAAGGCTTTGGACCGCAAGTCCTGAGCTGACAGGGGGTTTTGAGCCATCCGGGATCTGATGAATCTTGGGGGTGGCCAGGCTGCAAACTCTATCTTGTACCCGGAGGACACCACCTCCTGAATCCACCGGTCTGAGATGCGCAGTCTCCAAAGAGCCGCAACCGTCCCCCCACCCGAATGGGTGAGGGGGCTTGGGGGAAGATTTGGACTTGGGACCCCATGAGAGACCGGGACGTCCACGGCCTCTACCCCGGCCCCAAGGGTCTCTACGTGTCCCTGCAAATGGTGCACCCCAGCCAGACCTGGGGGCACGGAAGTAGAGGAGAAGAACCAGCCCCCCAAAAGGGCCGTGGCTGCCTCCTGCATTGAGGCAGCCTACCATCCTTGGCAAACAGATCCAGACGCTCACCAAAGAGCCGTAGCCCAGTAAAGGGGAAGCCAGTAAGAGCCTTCTTAGCAGCATTATCAGCCGCCCACTGACGCAGCCAAACAGAACGGTGTATAGCCACCAAAAGGGCAGAAGTCTTACCACACATCCTGACCGCATCATCCATAGCAGAAAGAATAAATGCCACAAATTCATAGCGAAGCAAGAGGGATCTATACTCCTCCCCCCTATTGGCATCCGAGGCATTATCCAGAAGGCACTTAAGTAGCCCTTTAATAGCCAGAGCCGTGATGGCAGAAGCGCACACAGGGCGCAGTGCAGTCCCTGCACAAGCAAATGCGTGACAGGCCAGCTGATCCACATGCCGGTCCTCACCATCCCTCAGAGTAGAAGTGTGAGGAGAATGCATGACCGAGGTATTGGACAACCCAAGCACGGGAGCATCGACCTCGGGGGGACACGACCAGCGCTTAACCACATCAGCAGGAAAGGGATACCTCCTGTCCCAACTCTTGGGCACCGTGGGCAATCTGCTAGGACGTTCCCACTCCTTAAGCACCAAATTATTAAAGTGGTTCTGCTCAGGGAACTCCAAGCTTTGTTTAACAGTGTGAAAAAGCTGCCGCAGAGCGCCGTACAAAGCGGGGAGGAAGGGCCCACTATATAAGGATAGCATGAAAGGGCAACCCACAAAAGGCTCATCATAAGCCTGAACCGACCACCCATGTTAGGTACAGGGATTGAGGTTGGAGCAACGCTCCTCAAGCACCTGACCCTGGTGCTGTCCTACCTTCACCCGAACCAGGCAGCCGAGGCTGAGAGGCAGTGGGTCCAGAACGGGTGGAAATAGTCCTGCAGGGCCGCAGGCTGGTAAGCCCCGCTCGCCTGCGCAATAAAGAGAGCCTTCTATCTTCGCAGTCCTGACTGCAGCAGGAAAATACCATTTTGTGAATACTCACCTTGTAAAATGGGTATTATAAGTATGTCACACACCCCGCTTCAAGATAATCATTACATGTGGGTAGTATGGTCTGAAGAGGGCGATCTGCAGAGATGATTGGAGGAAAGAAAGCCCCTCCCAGTCCATAAATACCTGGGACCTCCCACTCATTACCCAGTATAAAGAAAGCAGTAAGGCAAGGGACCAGGAAGAGCCAAATATTAGTCATAACAACGCAAAGTTCACAAAACGATGGATCCAGAATACAAAAGGGCGGGTGAAGCGGGGTGTGTGACATACTTATAATACCCATTTTACAAGGTGAGTATTCACAAAATGGTATTATTCTAAGTATGTCACACACCCCGCTTCAAGATAATCATTACATGTGGGACATCCAAAAGCAGTGTCCATAAAGGGTGGGGATCCAAAACAAAGCATAAAGCACAACTTAAACTACTGCAGCCTGCAGAACTTTGCGGCCAAAAACAGCATCCGCTGAGGCCGAACATCAACCTTGTAAAAACTTTGAAAAAGTGTGAACAGAAGACCAGGTAGCGGTCTTGCAAACTTGCTCAACAGAGGCCTGGTGCAGAAAAGCCCAGGAAGCCCCAACCGCACGAGTAGAATGAGCTGTAACACGAAGGGGAGGATTTCTCCCCTTAGCAGAAAAGGCCCCGACAATGGCCTGACGAATCCACTTACTGATGGAAGACTTAGCGGGCGCCAAACCTTTCTTGGGCCCAGAGGGTACCACAAAGAAGGCATCAGTCTTACGAAAGGCAGACGTTACCACCAAATAGTACTTCACAACTCGAACCACATCCAGGGAATGCAGGACCCTCTCCTTTTCGTTACTGGGATTAGGACACAGAGAGGGCAAAACAATGTCTTGATTTAAGTGAAAAGGCAGAAAACCACCTGAGGAAGGAAATCCGGGTTAAAACGGAAAACCACCTTGTCCTGATGTCTTTCAAAATACGGGACCTGAATGGACAGAGCCGCCAACTCAGAAACACGCCGAACAGAAGTGATAGCTACCAAAAAGGCCACCTTCTGAGTAAGGGAAGACAAGGCAATATCATGCAAGGGCTCAAAGGGAGGACCCTGAAGAGCAGAAAGAACCAAATTCAAATCCCAAACCGGAATCAGAGCCTTCCTAGGGGGCCGCACGTGCGTGACCCCCTGGAAAAAGGTCTTAACCAGCGGATGAAGCGCAAAAGATCTTTGGAAAAACACTGCCAGGGCAGACACCTGCCCCTTCAGAGTATTAAGTTGGAGTCCTATATCCAAATCGTGTTGCAGGAACTCCAGGATTCTAGAAATAGAGAATTCCCTGCAAGGGAAAGCCCTAGTCTCACACCAATCAATATAAGACCTCCAAGTCCTATAGTAAACGGAAGAAGAAGACCTCTTCCTAGCGCTAATAAGAGTCTGAATAACCGCATCAGAAAGACCTTCCTCCTTCAAGATGGAGGTTTTAGCAGCCACGCCGTCAAAGCCAGCTTTGGTAAATTGGGGCAACGTAGATGACCCTGTGTGTGCAGATCCGGCAGCAGGGGCAGAACGAACTGATCTTCTGCTAACCTTACCACGTCTGCGAACCAAACCTGTCTTGGCCACCTTGGAGCCACCAGAATTGCTGACGCTCCTTCCAGAGCCAGCTTGCGCACTACTCTGGCTACCATGGGAAACGGAGGGAACCGATACAGAAACCCCAGATCCCTCCAGTTCAGGGACATGGCGTCCGTCGCGAAGGCTAGCGGAACCTTCGCCAGAGACACAGATGCCGGAAGTTTGTGATTGTGACGGGAGGCAAAGAGGTCCACCACCGGTGAACCCCACCTGAGACAAATCGAACGAAACACCTTGGGACTGAGAGGCCACTCCCCCTTGCGGGCTGACCACCTACTCAGAGAATCCGCCTCAGAGTTCTCTACTCCCGGAATGTGAACTGCCGAGATGCACGGGACGTGGCTCTCCGCCCAGTCCAGAATCAACAACACTTCCCTGAGGGCACTCCTGCTGCGAGTCCCTCCCTGGTGATTGATGTAGGCAACCGCCGTCCGAAGAAGAGCCATCACCCCAGCGAGCACCTTGGTGAAAAACCCTTGGAGCTGTGGTGAGACCAAAAGGAAGAGCTACAAACTGAAAGTGCCGATCTTCCACCACAAACCTGAGGAATCTCTGGTGCGCGGGAAAAATCGGAACATGGAGGAAAGCGTCCTTGATGTCTATGGACATCATGAAGTCCCCCTGACGGAGAGCGCGGATAGCTGAATGAAGCGATTCCATGCGAAATTTTCGCAGCCTGATAAACCTGTTGAGGATCTTCAGATCCAGGATGGGCTGGATAGAGCCATCCTTTTTGGGGACCGTGAACAGATTTGAGTAAAATCCCCGACCCTGATCTGATAGGGGCACTGGCGAGATGACCTCTATCTCCAGAAGACTTGAAAACGCCTCCCGAAGCCCCTGTGCGCCAGGTGCGTCCGGAGGCGCCCTAGACCTGAAGAAAAGCGGAGGAGGACGGGCCTCGAACTCCAACTTGTAGCCGGAAGACACGACTTCCCGGATCCATTTGTCCGAAACCTCCCGAATCCAGATCAGAGAGAAGTGTCGCAGCCATCCCCCCACCCGCACGGGTGAGGGCGCCCCCTCATTGCTAAGCAGGCTTGTTCGCAGGTTTGGGGTTTTGAACCCCAGTTGTATCCTGAGCGGGCACGTCCTCTGCCCCTATTCCAGGAATCTCCTCTAGTGGAAGGGAAGGCGAAACCTCTTCCTGCTCTGGATCCGCGAAAGGAATGATTGAAAGAAGCCGCCCCGCGAAAGGGACGTCGTTGCTTCTTGCGTTGAGGTAACTTACCCCCCTTAGCTACTGAATCCAATTTTTCTCCAAAAAGCCGTAGCCCCACGAATGGGAGAGACGTCAGCGACTTTTTTGACCCAAAGTCGGCCGCCCACTGGCGCAACCAAACTGAACGCCTTATAGTCACCATCAGAGCAGAAGCTCCCCAAGGCGGCTAACATGAAAGACAAGAATAACTCACAACGTTTAAGTCCCAGAAATTCGTCACTGTCCGGGTGCAAACCGGAAGATGACAACAAGTCTCTGACCACCGACCTGGTAGCCACCACCAGCAGAGACGGAGCGCAAAAAAAAGGCCGTATGGCTGCCCCAATACTGGCGAAACCATGACAAGCCATCTGGTCAATTCGTTTATCCCCTCCATCTTTAAGAGAAGAGCAATCGGGGTTATTCAAAAACGGCTGAATTGGATAACCCCTGAATTGGTGCATCCACCTCAGGGGGGGACGTCCAGCGCTTAACCGTGTCCGAAGGGAAAGGATATCTTTTATCCCAACTCTGAGGAATGCCTGGGGCGGCCTCTCCCATTCCTTAGAAATAATCTTATCAAAATGCCTTTGATTAGGGAATTCCAAGCGCGGCTTGGATTCCTCATAAAACTCCCCTTGTTGATGAGGAGCAACCTCCGGAGGAGAAATAGCCAGAACCTCAAACATCTGAGCAAGGACGTTAGGAGTATCCAAAGAACTCCCTGACCCCTTCTCAGAGTCCGCGCCAACAATTGCTGGTCGTCCGAATAATCCGATTCGTCAAATAGCTCCCCTTCCTCCAGAGGGGTGTAATCTGACCAATCCAGGCGATCCTCATCGTCATATTCAAATGTCGGTGGGACCGGTGACAAATGCTTTCTCTTAGCTGGAGCCTTCTTGGCAACCGCAGAAGAAATACATTTTTCAATATTAGTCAATCTAGCACACACATCAGATTGCGACTGCCCACCCGTGACAACGTCACACGGAAAACGGGCCAAGACGGGGTGGGAAGGGAATGACGCCGGCGGTGCTGACCCAGACGCCTGGGGTTCTGACTGCCGTGTAATAGTCTGCTGTGCACATGGTATACATAGAAATACGTCATCCCCTGTTAGGGATACCCCACAGCCCATGCACTTCCGGGATTGCCCCGAGGGGAGCCCGGTATCTGGGGATGCCTCCATACGGTGAACTTATATGTAGTCGCAATGACCGAGGGAATTACGCTAGTAAGCAACCCGGGATGCCCTTATAATTGTCCCAAGTGGGAGGATTTTAACATGGAATTTAACCCAGGGACCCAAGGACCGGAAGAAGACCCCTTAAAACCAGGCGTTCTACCTGAAAGACTGCCGGATATAAAGGGTTACATATAAGTAAATATATATATATATAGAAATATAGAAATATAGGGGGCCCATAGGGCCACTCACTGTGCCTTCCTGCGTGAGGTAAATGGCGTCCACCACACACGCAGCTCACAGAGGCAGAGAGGATCCTGTGGGCGTGGCCAGCGCGGAGTGCGCGATATGCGTAGCTCCGCCCCCTTACAGAGCGGAAAGCGGGCTCCGCAGTGGGTCTGCCTAACAGGGGCGGGCCGTGGCGTCCCGCTCAACAGCCCGACCCCGCCCCTAATGGCAAAATGTGTGAGGTAAATTACCTCAGAAAAACACTATAGCGCACACATATACCGGCGCCATGGCAAGAACAGCAGCCGCGGCGCCGGTAACCACAAAGACCCCAGGGATGTAATGGGTGCGGGCCGCGGCGCAATCGCCCGGCCCCGCCCACTGTGGCCAGCGCGTGAGGGGATAACTCCCCTCACAAGATTAAGGGAACCGCCAGCGCAAATAACCGCGCTGCGGCCATTGCGGTAGTCACCGCAACAAAAAAAAAAAAACAGTAAAGCCAGGGGGACAAGCCAGCGCCAACAGCCGGCCCCACCCCCCAACTACAACTTCTGAGGAGAAAAGTTCTCCTCAGCTCTGGCGCCAGTAGCAGCAAGCGCCGCTGTTAAAGTGAAACAATGCACAATAGATAAATCCTAACTCTGAGGTAAAAAAGGTGGCCCCCGACATTTTATCCCCACCACCACAGGAGAAGGGCATCAGGAAAAGGGGGCCAAGGGACAGGGCATCCCAAACCGGGGTCACCAGCCCGGATAACCGCCTACCCTCTGGTACAGGGTCTTGCGGTGGAGCATGGCTCCAGAGCACTAAAAGTGCCATTCTACCCTCACCCGGGATACAGCCTAGACTGGGAGGCATGTGTATTGGGACTTATAAAAAACATAACCGGGTGGAAATAGAGAGAAAAGCGGGCCGGGAATAAACCCGGCTACCTGAAATCCCCCTGTGCAAGGAGGAGACATCATATTCTGACTTGCTCGCCGTCTGCAGAGATGGAAAACTGGGTAATGAGTGGGAGGTCCCAGGTATTTATGGACTGGGAGGGGCTTTCTTTCCTCCAATCATCTCTGCAGATCGCCCTCTTCAGACCATACTACCCACATGTAATGATTATCTTGAAGCGGGGTGTGTGACATACTTAGAATACTGGGAATTTGTGGGAGGTTCCTGTCCTTTTATAGGGCCGGGAGATGCCACAAGTCTTTTCTGCAGTCCACTGCGCCACCTTGTGGCGGATAACCCAGACGTAAAGAATTTAGTGAAATAGGACGTGCTGTATACTTGGAAAAACAGGTTTTGGCACTCTTTCAGATAAGGGAGTTCCGCTACCTATTGACAATGGGTTTGCATTATTATGTCCCTGCAATATCTATCAAATGTACAATAGTTTATATACCTGGCATGTAGAGGATTCATCTGGTTGTGGTGCTGAATAAAGCAGTTGGAGATTTAACACTGTTCCTGGTGCCTACTTATTTTAGTATTTTAGTATTGAGGTATGGACCTGTCTCCACCCCTCATGCATCAAACTGTTTAGGGGTGTGCATGGGGTTGAGCTAACTGCTTTGCTTTTCTGTATGTTTCCATGCTTCTTTGTATAGATTCACCTATAAAAAGGTGATCATGAATAAATAAAATCCCGGGACTGGACCGCAGCAAAAGGGACTGGATCTCAGCAACAGCTTTATTCAGCAGCTCACGGGGATGAATCTTCTGCATGGCATGTACGCATACAATTATGTGTTGTTAACCCAAACACTTGTAATGCAAGACTCCTCACACATAATTGTGTATAAAACACTGTGCATTTCCCTTCACAAGCCCTGAATTTGAACATAAGCATAAGGCTGGAGGGAATGGCCGCTATTTCCTCCAGGTGCAATTGTTGGTATCAGCCTAAAAGAGAATGATCTGCAAGGAAGGAAATCCATGCCCAGGCAGTTTGATAAAACAAAACCATGGGACTTGGCATAGTAAATCAAGACTTATTTTAAGACCAACTCATTTAAAATGGTTACAATAATGGTCAGCATTAGGATTCCTAACAGAAGCATATTACAGAGCCAGTACAACCCTGCTTAAAGCAGCCAAGAAGCCACACGAATGGACAACAGAAGCCTTTGGAATTTATATATACGCTGTTCTCACTAAACACACATTCTCTTTATGCTGGGATACTCCTGACCTTAAAAAGGCATCCCACCAGACACCACCGCTAAAATCATGTTGAGTGCCGGCTATAAAACAGTACTTCTAACCATGCGTGCTTTTTAATACATTTTATTCCCAAGCAGAAATTCCATACAGTTTTATTTTTGCTTTGAATTAGCCAGTCTATGAACTGATCACCCACAATTCACCTACCATAACCATGCAAAGACGGTATTATTTCATATCTCCTATACTGCTAGAACAGCTGTTCACAATTCCCTTTCAAGTTTTACGCGGAGTAAAAGCACCGCTTTGTATTGTGACATTATGTTCCCTGCCAACCCTGACTGTGGGAATTTATTATAATGAATGTGATTCAGTTCCGACAACACCTTGCCTCAAAGTCATGTATGAAAGGGCATTGAAGTTTCCCCTTATTCACAAGTTTTTTTTTTTTTTATAACAGAGCTAGATGAAGCACACAGTGCCATGTGTATATCTAAAAGTATAGGTACAAAACCATTTTAATGTGACTTATTAAAAGACCTTTCTTCACTCTCATTTGGAGGCATTCTCTGCATTGTAAGATAGATGAAAGGGGCAGAGGAGTCTAAACAAAATGTTTGGCTCTTTGGTGACGCCGGTCTCCGTCCAGGAACACAAATGTCAACTGGTGCCATTGTGGAGGCACCAGTCATTTTTAAGCCAAAAGCTGAAACATTTACTGCAATGAATGGGGCGTGCCAGCGTCACTGTGTCCGATGGGGGCAGGGGGTCAGTTTGCCGCCCTGAAGGAGGGTAAGAATAATGATCGGGCCCAGGCAATACAGAAACCATAAACAGCATTGTACTAAGAATGATCATCTGCATAGGACAAAGGGGGAGTAAAGAGTTTGTTGTATCGCCTGAACAATCACTTTAAACCAGACCAACAGCCTAGCATAATTGAAAAAATACTCCCCAATACTCACTTGCCCCATCCGAATGCATGATACTGAATCAATGTCAGCAATTACTTTTTCTCCTGTACCAGAACGACACTGGATATGTAAACAACGACTGCCACCTGCCGAACAACGTAGGTGACTCATTGGACGAGAGCCTGTGCCATTGGAGGATGGAAAGGTGAGTTTTCACAGGCGACCTGGGGGGCTTCACACCGATTCAAGATGCCCCGGGGAAAAGCCAGTGGCTGTCCCTGGAATCTTTTGGATTCCAGGCTGGCTGCTGCTGGGTTTTGTTCCTTTTTAAAAACTCTAGAAACCAGCTATGACTATACTGTAAATATGTTATCCCCTAGGAGTCCTTATCTTTAGTCTTCTTACTGAAATCTTCTTATGTCCTCCAGGGCATGTAGCCACTAGGATCTTAAGGCTTTAGCTTGGCTAGACTCGGCTCATTCCCCATGCTCACCAGAATGCTTCCTCACGTATTGTCAAATAGAGGAGGATTGGGTGTCCTGTAAATCTTCCAGCTCTTGGAAACCTGAATATTTTTGCTTTGCGATATAGAATTGTCAGTCTTTTCTTCTGTGTTTTGTTTCTGTTTCTTCTGTCACAAAATCCTTTTACTCAATCGAAAAGACTTAAAGCGGACCTTCACCCAGAATAAGAGCCTATCTTATATGTTTCCCACACCCTGTACATACAAATTGCTCATATTAAAAATCATCCTACCTGCATCTACTGCATGTTATGAGCCAAGATCCAAGATGGCGGCTCATGGTGCATCAGGCAGCCTGCAAACAGGAAGTGTCTTCTGAGTGTGTTGCTCTGCATTCTGGGATTGCTGTCCTTTTCCTGACCCCAGCTTTGCTCTGTCTGAGCAAAGCACAGTTATAACCCCGCCCCCTTACTGAAAGGGTTTGGGCTTTTCATTAAATCATGCTGAAGGTTCGTTTTTAACCCTTTCAGTGCTAAGCACGTAGATTCTACGTGCTCGCTTCTACTCCACTTAAGTGCCAAACACGTAGAATCTACGTGCCTGACTTTCCCCTCTGCTAGTTAAAAAAAAATAAATAAAAAATACTCACCTGACCCCTCGTTGGATCCGGCCAGGTTTCCTCTTTAATTTGGCGCCATCCGATCCCCCGTGGGGGCTCGGATGGCTCCAGGAGAGCCCCCAGAATGGCGCCCCCCCCACTTCGGCAGCAGCAGCTGCTAACTGTAAAAAAATAAATAAATAAAAAAGGACATTTACTTACCTGCGGTCGCGCGGTCTCCCGACGGGTCTCCTCTTCACTGGAGGGGCCTCCGATCGCCCCCCCTAGCCTCTTCCGTGGCGAGGAGAGGGCAGAAATCGCCCTCCCCCCCCATTTCCTGCATCGCGACTGCTAGCCCCACCCTCATCATTGTGATGTCACCAGCAGCCGGCTTCATAATATCGGCACCCGAGACTCTGAATCAGTCTGCTCGGGTGCTTGGAGGAGAGAGGTGAGGAGGGGGAGAGGGCTGTGATCGCCCCCTCCTCCCCAGGCTCTCTCCTCCAAACACCCGAGCAGACTGTCAGCTGTCATCGCAGATCGCCAGAGGACAGAGGATAAGAGGTGAGTAAAGTAAAAAAAATAAATAAATGTCATTTTTTTTTCTTATGTGTCAGTGTGTTTATTTTTACATTTAACCCCTTGTGAACTGGTAAGGGGTCCATGAGACCCCTATACCAGTTCACAAGGCTGGGGGCTGGCAAGTCACCTGCGGCTAGCGGGTGACTTGCCATTAACCCCCGGCACCCCCAATTACCTGCTTCCCCAAAGCCCGGGGGGGGGGGCAGAAGAGCGCGGGCCATGGCTATGTGAGCTTGTAGCCTGCAGGGTGGGGGGCCACCAAAGCTGGCCCCCTTGCACCCTGTTCTACACCCCCCAAACGGGGGACCTTGCTCTTTCAGATTTAGTTTGTTTTTTCTTGTTTGCATATTTATATTTTAGGAAAACATTATTTATTCAGTTTTTTTATTCATTTTTTTAGGGAAACCCTGTGCAACCTAAGAATTCTTCGAGGGATTACTTCCAAAAAGGTGAGCCTACCAAAACAAGCTGGGTACTCTTAGAAAGCTTAACATGTGTACTTTCAGGGAATATATGGTTTATTGGGGATATTCCAAATGTAAAGGGTTGTTTTGGTTGAAAAATTGCAAGGTGCGCACTTTGTCTGCAGAGCTGAAATTTTCAAGTAAAATAACTGTTATGCACACGCTTTACTTTGTGGTGTTTGCCAACTCTTCCCTTGACAGTACCTATGTATGTTGGGTATCGTTCTGTTCGGGGCATGTTGCTTTTTGAGATTTTACTTGTTTTTTCTTGTCTGCATATAGTTTTTTTTAGGAAAATGTGGATTGATTCTTCCTTTTTATTCTTTTTTAGGGAAAGAATACATTGAGGGATTACTTCCAGAAAACTAAGCCCACATACGCCTAGAAAGCTTGAGGCGTGTACTTCCAGAGAATATATAGTTTGTGGGGGGTATTTCAAATGTAAAGGGTTGTTTTTCTGGAAAAACTGCAAGGTGCGCATAGCGCAGTTGTATTTTATCTGAAAATCTCCTAAAGCTCTGTTTCAGTTTGGGGGAGTCTCCTGGGCAGGAAAGGGTGTCTACCAATACATATGTGGTACCACTGTGACCGGGAGAAATTGGGGTTTCGCACGCAATAAAATTTTATTGACAAACTTACATTTTGTATTACAAATAAACACTACAAATTACAACATTTTTTTTAAATTTTTTTTTGCACGTATATTTCAACAAAAAGTATTGAGAATACACTAACAAAAGGCCAAACAAGACATTTCATGTTAAAGCGCAGACTCTGTTGAAAAAAAACAATATATAATTTTCCTGGGAAATCCCTGGAAATCCTTTCAAATATCACAGTTGAACATGTGTAGCGCAAAATAGTGAAACATGGTCTGGCAACATCAGGTGACAAAAGCTGCAGGTAGGCCTGGGCACTCCTGAAACACTCATCTTTCCCTGCTCCAACAGTGCATGCATGGACTCTTCCAAAGTATGTTTACTTTGTGACTACTGGAACTGTAACGCTATTCACTCCCCTCTTCCTTGTTCTAAAGGTGCATGCATAGGCTCTCGTCTATTGAGAGCCATCTGCTGTCATTTGGCTTATTGTTGTCGATGGGGCACGGGCGTGCACACCACCAGGTATGCAGCAACACACGCTTCCCATTCCAGTCAATGAGAGTAGTTTGCTGAATGACATCGTCACAGCAGGTGGCTCTCAATGGACGAGGGCCTGTGCATGCACCTTTGGAACAAGGAAGAGGGGAGTGAATAGCAGCATTTCGGGGGACCTGTTAACTTTACAGTTCCAGTAGTCACAAAATAAACACATTCGCTTACTCCAGTCAGGGAGACATATCCACCAAGCAGAGTCCAAGCCCAGAAACACCACAAGTCCAAGACCACCGTCAGGTTTTCCTCAGCATTTCATAGCTCTCCCTCAGCGAATAGCTTCTCCTTGCCCAACGGCGTAACTAAATGTGACGGAGCCCTGGTGAGAACATTGATTGAGGCCTTGAAAAAGGAACTTTAGAGGTCCTGGAGTCTAAGACTCCTGGGCTCTCCGGGTTCTGGCCTTGAGGGTTATTGAATTGGGATGCCCCATAGTGTGAAACCCCAGATGCTGTGGCCGTATCCGTGCTCACTTCTGAAT
Organism: Gastrophryne carolinensis; assembly: GCA_027917425.1. Classification (NCBI taxonomy): domain Eukaryota; kingdom Metazoa; phylum Chordata; class Amphibia; order Anura; family Microhylidae; genus Gastrophryne; species Gastrophryne carolinensis. The sequence goes on from CM051239.1 coordinate 374,445,653, forward strand.
GGGTGTCGCAGGCACACCACGGCTGCAAGATGAGTGGAGGATGCGGCTGGAAGCGCACTTGGCTCCCTTCGGTGCTGCTTGAGAGCTTATCAGTCCGCATCACCGAAAGGAACAAATCTGCGCGGTGGGAGAGGTAGGTGAAAGTGTATGGGGCAGCCTGGAGAGATACACACAGCAGGCATTCTAATTTGGGATGCCACCACACAGAGGAACAGCACAGGAAAGTGAAACTCCTGTGTGCTGCTCCTCTTTAAATGCTCATAAAGCACACTTTTTTGTCATAACTCAGTTGGATGCAGCTATACAATTTAGGACTTAAACAGCAGAGGAGGAGAATGGGGCTGTCTCTAAGTGATGCCAATTGAGCACAAATCTGATAAATGAGATGGAGAACCAACAATAATGGCCCCCCCGACCTCCTGGGCCCAGTGCAGTCGCAGCCCCTGCACCCCCTATAGTTATTCCCCTGCCCTTTTCCCTCTCTGCTGTAATAAGACTCCCTGGTTTAACCCTGCCTTGGCCTTTAAAGGGCCAATGATTGGAAAAAGAGCTACTTCCATCCAAGGAATATACATCTCGACCATTACACCTGTTATAACGGTATTCTACCCACTGTCCACATGTCCAAATGTATTTTTTTTAAATTTTAATTCATCTTTCATCTAAACACAGGCCTCTTTATTGAAAATTGAAATGATTGAAATTCCTAATACTGGTTCTTTTAAAACTCTAAAAACAGGACAAAGTCCCTTGTCCTGCCACACACTAATTTTCTCCCACCTTATCCCACTTGGGTACAGTATAAAATAGGCCATCTCAAGGCACCTGAAATTATTTAATTATATATAAATCGCTGATGTATGCGATATAAAACTTGACTTTTTTGCTTTCTTTTCTGGGAAGTGACAGAGCTGGGAAGGGTGTGCCACAGCTTTAAGAGTGTGAGCATATTCTGCTGTGATCAGAGACAGCTGCTGGACCACTGTGGCCTGAAGCTCACTTAAGAGGAGAGCAGCAAGGGACAGAGCAGCTGTAGGATCACTTTTCTGCATGGTCTTTAAGGAAGAAAAATTAAAAATGGGCAAATTTGGAGAGCTGCTACAGCTTATACCCTACTCTGGTAGAAATGAAGGAGGCACATGGGGCAGGCCTCAGGTCAGCTGCTTGCTGGCTAATTATTGCCTTTGGGCAGGGGCAGAGCGAGACCCGGGACAATGCCGGTGGGCAGCACATCTTTGGGGCCAGTTGGGTTGCTGCTTCTAACACCCTTATTCAATCCCTGCCCCCTTAGTCTCCCTCCCTCTTAGCTCCTAGTACCCAGCCCCATTGTACCCACAAGCCAGGGAACCCCAGCCCCCAATACTATAGCCTCTACATCATGGTTGGGGGGCCTCAGCAAAGATGTCTTGGGCCGGCCAGGGGCTGGTAAAATCCAGGACCCCAGTCCGCCACTGCCTTTGAGTTTACAGGCCCTTTCACTCGAATATTTTTGGTTTTAAAGTACTAAAAGTAGTATCTCAATAAACCAATTGTATTTACTGGTTTTGAAAAACACTTCCCATTTTAAAACCATTGTTCCACCTTTCTCTAACTCCTGCTGTAGTAAATTTTAGAAGGAAAATGGCAGCTCATGCATTTGCAGGCCACCGCCAAACAGGAAGTGCTGCTGGGCTTCCTGTTACCGTGCATTGTCAGTTATGTCAGTTGAATCCAGACAGCAGCATGACTGAGATGCTGGGAGAGGAAGCTACCTTTCGTTTCCAACTGTGCCATGAGTATGAGTATGAGTAATAGAGCAATGTTGGCTGACTGCTGACAGACATTCATCTAAATGGTAAAACCAGGAGCGCTTACCTCTAGTCTGCACAACAAACTGGCAGATTGACAGTCCAGACATTTAACTCCCACTAGAGAAGCAGGGCAAGAACATTTCAGGAATGCCCCACTTAATTCATATACTCATATAGGTCACACACATCTGACCCAATTTAAGTGCCGCTGGAAAACAGATTTATGTCCTAGAAGCCGCGCTCAGTGTGTCCCATCAGGGGTTTAACTACTAAGAACAAACACAATATTGTTTAGAGGCAAAAAGCTATTTTCTGGAAGCAATATATGAATGACACGGTTTTGTCATCCAGCTCGACTACAGCAGCCAAGCGCAGTGCAAAATGGGAACTGTAGATCACAACTGGAGGATTCCATAATAAAACAGCAGGAACTGCAGTCTGTTTCTACCTCAAAGGGTGGGCGCTTGACAAAGGGAACATTTCCTTTTTAGAAGGCATCTGTAGCCAAATAGCTGAGCAACAGGTAGTACCGTTAAACACAAAAATACAGTATGTAGATCTAACATTCAGAATACGGACACAGCCTCACTTTTTCTTGGAATGCCATCATAAAACTCAGGAAGGGTGTGTAGTAGGATATAACACCATACAAAAAATGGGCCAAGTGCTATATGGGAAATAGGCAGTGGAAAAATACAATTCTGTAGAATTGTTCTTACTATGCACAGCACGGCCTGTTTCATGTAGTCCTTACATCTGGGTATTCCGCCACAAGGTGGCGAAGTGGACTGCAGAAGATTTGTGGCTCCTCTCGGGCCCATATAAAAACCGGAATCACCCATAGACCTCCAGTGTTGAAAAGCAGTTATACAAGGAGCTGGGAGGTAAGAAAGGTAAAAAAGGTAAAAAGAACCCTCACAACCAACTTTGGAACAAATCACCATAAAGAGGCAACCAAGAGCAACGATAACAAGAGAGGGATGAAACAGGCCGTGCTGTGCATAGTAAAAACAATTCTACAGGTGAGTACTCACAGAATTGTATTTTTCCTAGTGCACAGCACAGCCTGTTTCATGTAGTCCTTACATCTGGGACATCCAAAAGCAGTGTCCGTAAGGTAGGGTGGGATCCCCAAAGAGTAACGGCGGGCAGTTCAAACCACTACCGCCTGAAGTACCTTGCGGCCAAAAGCAGCATCAGCTGAGGCCTTAACATCAACCTTGTAGAATTCGGAGAAAGTATGAACAGAAGACCAAGTAGCGCCTTACAAACTTGTTCAACAGAAGCTTGATGCTGAAAAGCCCAAGAAGCACCAATAGCACGAGTGGAATGAGCAGTAACCCGAAAGGGGGTTCCTTCCCCTTAGCAGAATAGGCCTGCACCACCGCCTGACGGATCCACTTGCTGATAGATTTGGCCGGAGGCAAACCCTTCCTAGGTCCAGCAGGAAGAACAAAGAGAGCATCAGATTTCCTAAAAGACTCAGTAGCAACCAAGTAAAACTTCAGTGCCCTGACAACATCCAGGGAATGAAGGTTCTGTTCCTTAGAATTAACAGGGTTAGGACACAAGGAAGGCAATACAATGTCCTGATTGAGATGAAAAACAGACACAACCTTGGGCAAGAAATCCGGTTTAAACCGAAACACTACCTTATCCTGATGCCGCTCAAAATAAGGAGGTTTCATGGAAAGCGCCGCCAGCTCAGAAACTCACCTAACCGAAGTAATAGCCACCAAAAAGGCCACCTTAAGAGTCAGAATGGGCAACGCAGCCGCACCCATAGGTTCAAAGGGAGGACCATGTAGAGCAGACAAGACCAAATTCAAGTCCCAAACTGGTAGCATAGGTTTACGCGGCAGACGCACATGAGTTAGTCCTTGGAAGAAAGTCTTAACAAGCCAGCAAAAAATTGCCAGAGCCAACACCTGTCCCTTGAGAGTACTAAGTTGAAGGCCCGAATCCAACCCATGTTGTAAAAACTCCAGAATCCTGGGGACAGAAAAAACCCGACAAGGAAAAGACTTGGACTCACACCAGGCAATGTAAGCATGCCAGACCCTGTAATAGATATACGACGAGGACATCTTCCGAGCCCGAATCATGGTATCAACAACAGAGGCCGGCAACCCCTTGTCCATCAAGATGGAGGTTTCAGCAGCCAAGCCGTTAAAGGCAGCGTTTGTAAATTGGGATGGCGCAGCTGTCCCTGAGTGAGAAGTTCTGGATCCTTGGGCAAGATGTACCGATCTACTGCCAACTGCACAATGTCTGCGAACCACACACTCCTCGGCCAACAGGGGGCCACCAGAATGGCCCGTACCCCCTCCTGGGCTGTCTTGCGCAGCACCCGGCCCAGCAGAGGAAAGGGAGGGAACACATAGAGGAGTCGAAACTCTATCCAAGGAATTGCTAGCGCATCCGTGGCGAAGGCCAGAGGATCCTCCGACAGGGAGACAAATCGTGGAAGCTTGTGATTGTGACGGGACGCAAACAGGTCCACATCCGGCTGACCCCAACGGCGACACAGGGAGTGAAATACCTTGTTGATGAGAGACCATTCCCCCAGCCGAGACGTCCCCCTGCTCAGGGAGTCTGCCTCCTGGTTCTCCACCCCCGGAATGTAAGCCGCAGAGATGCAGGGAACATTCTCTTCCGCCCCAAACAGTATCAGGGACACTTCCTTGAGGGCTCGCTTGCTCCCTCCCTGATGATTGATGTAGGCTACCGACGTCTGGTTGTACAAGCAGACCTGAACAGCCCGACCCCGAAGGTGAGTCAACTGGGAGAGAACCAACCTGATCGCCCGCAGCTCTAGAAGGTTGATGGGTGCATTAGCCTCCTGGGGGCCCCACTGACCCTGGAATTTCAGAGACTTCCAAACTCCCCCCCAACCGGTCAGACTGGCATCCGTGGTGACAATCTCCCAGCATGGAGGTAGAAAGGTCCTGCCCGCTAGAAGATTCCTCGAATCCAACCACCACGAGAGGGACTGCCTGGCCAGAGGGGACAGAACAAATTCCTGATCCAGGGACACAGGGTCCCGATCCCAAATGGACAGGAGATGCAACTGAAGAGATCTCGTGTGAAAACTGAGCAAAGGGAACCGCCTCGAAGCAGGACACCATTAGGCCCACCACTGCATCCCCTGCCGAATGGAGGGATGAGGACACAAGAGCAGGGCCCGTGCCTGCATCTGAAGGCCCCCCCCACTTTCTGCTGAGAGAGAAATACCTTGACCTGAGAGGTATCCAGAGTCATGCCTCACCAAAGACAGAGACAGTGAAGACTTGGGATAGTTGATCACCCAGCCGAAGGACTCGAGAGTGGATGTCACCACCTGAGTATCCTTCTCGGCCTGAAGAAAAGACTGAGCAGCAATCAGAATGTCGTCCAGGTAAGGGAGGATGCAAATGCCCTGGTTCCTCAGAAGAGCCATTACGCTCGCCAGCACCTTGGTGAATACCCGAGGAGCCGAGGTGATACCGAACGGTAAGGCCACAAACTGGTAATGCTGATCCCTCAGAGCGAACCTCAAGAACCTCTGATGACCTGGGAAGATTGGCATGTGAAGATAGGCATCCTTGATGTCCACAGTGGTCATGAAGTCGCCCAGCCGAAGGGAACTGACAGCCGAGAGTACCGGACAAACCTGTTGAGACCCTTCAAGTCCAGAATGGGCCTCAGAGATCCGTCCTTTTTGGGCACCGTAAATAGATTGGAATAGTACCCCTGACCCTGTTCCTGATAAGGCAACGGAAAAATGACTCCAGACTCCAACGGGCGTTGAACTGCTAGGCGCAGCCCCTGAGCTGACAGAGGATTCTGAGATATCCAGGATCTGAGAAATCTTTGGGGCAGCCAGGGTGCAAACTCTATCTTGAAACCGGAGGACACCACCTCCTGAATCCACCGGTCTGAGACACGAAGCCTCCAGACATAAGCAAAGAGCCGAAGCCGTCCCCCCACCCGGACGGGTGAGGGCGCCTACTCATGGTCCTCAGGGGCCTTGGGAGGGAGTTTAGACTTGGAGCCCCATGAGAGACCGGGACGACCATGGGATCTGCCACGGCCCCAAGAGTCTCTGCGGCTACCAGAGAAGTGTGCACTACGACCTCCCCTTGAGCCCCGAAAGGAGGAGGTGGAGGACCGCCGAAAAGGCCGGGACTGCTTCCTACGCTGAGGTAGCCTACCATCCTTGGCCAGAACACCCAGACGTTCACCAAAGAGACGAAGCCCCGTGAAGGGGAGCCCGGTGAGAGACTTCTTAGCTGCAGTGTCAGCTGCCCACTGCCGCAACCAAACAGACCGGTGCATAGCCACCAAGAGGGCCGAAGCCCTACCGCCCAGCCAGACAGCATCATCCATGGCAGCCTGCACAAAGGCAACAAAATCAGAACAAAGCAAGAGGGCTCTATAATCCTCCCTTCTCCTACCAGCCATGGCGCCATCAGCGAGACGCTTGAGCTTCCTCTTAAGGGCAATGGCCATAATGGCTGCGGCACACAGATGGACGCAGGCCTGCCCCTACAAAGGTGAAAGCATGACATGCCAGCTGATCCATACGCCGGTCCGCACTATCACGCAGTGTAGTAGTGTCAGGGGACGGCATGACCGAAGTGTTGGACAACCCTAGAACAGGAGCGTCCACCTCAGGGGGACACGACCAGCGCTTGACCAGATCAGCCAAAAGGGGATACCTTCTGTCCAATCCCTTGGGCAATCTGTTAAGACGTTCCCACTCCTTGAGCACCATATTAGAGAAATGGCCTGCACTGAGAACTCCAAGCGTTGCTTGCCTGGGCGAAAGAGCTCACCCTGCTTCCTCTTCGCCGCCTTAGGGGGGGCGATGTGCAATGTCTCAAATATGTCCAACAACAGTCTATCAGTGTCATCAGGGAGCCAGGTTTTCCTCATCAGAGGCGGACCCCAGGTCACTGTCGTAACCTTCCTGATGGTCCCCAGAGGAGTCTGAATCATGGAAAAGCTCCCCCTCTAGGGAGTCACGGCCGCCAAACACATCAAGGCCCTCATCCTCCTCGGAAAAAAGGGATGGCGCGGCGTCAGGATGCCGCTTCTTGCCAGAGGCCTTGCCCGTCACAGGTCGGGCCAGCTGCCTTTCAATGCTGGCCACGCGTAGTGCCAGATCAGACTGAGACCCCCTGCCAGTATCCCCCTCATTGGGAGCTAAATGCAGGCGCGGGGGAGTAGGAGATGCCGGAGGGAGCGCAGAACTGGGAAGATGGAAAGAAAAGCACCCATCCCAGCCTGGTCCGCAATAATACCTTGGGCGCACGGGCACACAAAACGCGCCACCGCCACTCAAAGGGGATGCCCCGCACATGACACATAGCCGAGGTTGCCCCGAAGGGCCCCCGAGCACGGTATCCCCAGAAGCCTTCATATGGTGATTATCACAGGCACAATAGGCCAGTATAGGGTAAGGGCTAATAAAAGCCCCCGGGATGCCCCCCAAGGGATGCCCACAGAGAGGACCCAGAGGGAAAAAAGGGGGGGGATAGGACCGGGAGAAACCACAATACACTGTTATCCCGCCTGAAAGACATAATCAAAAAGACAAATAAGCATCCCGCAGCACATGCCCCAACAAGAAAAAAAAAACCCATATGGGACTCACGGACCAAGAGCGCAGCGCGCGCAGCACACACAGGCTACCGGAATACAGTCAAAGGATCCGTGGAGGGTAGGTCAGAAGAGCAGAGTCACTGCCGCAGCCCGAGCTGACAAGGAGCCACCGGAACTCGGTTCACCATCAAGCAGCATGCAGGCAAGATGGCGCCGTTAACGAGCACCTCGAGGGGCAGGCCGTGGGAGCATGACGCGATACCCGTCATCCCCCGGCGCTGCCCCCCGCGAAGAGCGCGAAAAACACACTCACATGACCCGGTGCCAGCGCCATGACAGCCTGTCAGTGAGACAGCAGTAAAAGCGCCGCCCGCCGCGGAGCGCAGTACACCCCCCCACGACAACACCCGTCAGGGAGAGGGGGAGCGGAGGAGAGGGCAGGCAATGGCGAGAACCGTCTAAAAGGGCCCAGAGGGGAGATGGGGGGGCAAGAGAGACAAACACTCCCAGAGAATGTCAGACAGAAAAGGGAATACTGGTCAGTAAACAAGTCCCCAAGCACAACTCACTCCCTACACCATAGCGACAGCAGTGCTTCTTCATCCCTCAGCAGGCTCACCATAAGAAGCCTATGGCCGGCTACCCTTTGTTGGACAGGGTATGCGGCTTGGAGCAGCGCTTCCCGAGCACCTGACCTGGTGCTCCCCTACCATCACCCGATCCGACAGCTGAGGCTGGGAGGCAAATAGGGTCCGGAAACGGGTGGAAATAGACTTGCAGGGCGGCAGGCTTGGTTGCCCCACTCGCCTGCGAAACATAGAGAGCCATCTTCTATCTTCGCAGTATGAATGCGAGGAAAACACTGGAGGTCTGTGGGTGATTCTGGTTTTTATATGGGGCCGGGAGGAGCCACAAATCTTCTGCAGTCCACTGCGCCACCTTGTGGCGGAATACCCAGATGTAAGGACTACATGAAACAGGCCGTGCTGTGCACTAGGAAAATCTATTTTACAAAAGATTCTCCCTATGACCCACTAAATAAAAACAAACAAAAACGTACCATAATTGTTTACCTACAGGTCATTCCTGGCTAAGAGATACACTTTAAACAATATAAAGTTAACAAGATAGTAAGTCAAGGTTTCGTTTAGGATTTCGTACAAAGCCATGGGTATTTTCTCTAGCTCTGCTTCTCTCAAGCCCAACTCCCCAACAAGTCTTGTTATATGGCTTCAAATGTAAAGTTTCAGCTTTTAAAGTGATCCTATACACAGAAAGCAATTTTATGTTGTCACCTTCTATCCCCAGCCGGATGCCCCAAAACAGCCTGTGTTTCTTTGATTTTTAATTTGTCCAATATTCATAATCATAACACCACAAACCTGGATGCCTGGATGCAGTCGGCCATATTGCTCTCTGGCCAAGCAGCTCCACCCCTAATACTTTCCAGCAACGGTACATTCAGTTACAGTACACACAGCTCTGCAATTGGGAGCACTTTAACCTAACTGCCATTATGTCCAACAGCAAAAACTGCAGCTCACCAGTTCCCGTAAAATACCCGATTTACTGATTTATATTAAAAATACCATTTTGTGATTACTCACCTGTAAAATGGGTATTACAAGTATGTCTCACACCCTGCTTCGGAAGTATTCATTACACGTGGGTTATGTCCAGTAGAGGGCGAACTTCTGCAAAGATGACTAGAAAAAAGGAAGCCCCTCCCGGCCCATAAATACCTGGGACCTCCCACACATTCCCCAGTATAGTAAAGCAGTAAGGGGACCAGGAATAGCAAATAAAAAACTTTACCAATAAAAGGTGCACCATATAGAGGATCCAAGATACAAGGGTGGGGCGAAGCAGGGTGTGAGACATACTTGTAATACCCATTTTACAGGTGAGTAATCACAAAATGGTATTATTCCAAGTATGTCTCACACCCTGCTTCGGAAGTATTCATTACCTGTGGGACATCCAATAGCAGTGTCCAAAAAGGGTGGGGATCCCAAAAGGCACAAATGAAACCACTGCAGCTTGCAGAACTTTGCGGCCAAAAACAGCATCCGCCGAGGCCCGCACATCAACTGTATAAAACTTGGAAATGGTATGAACAGAAGACCAAGTAGCATCCTTACAAACTTGTTCAACAGAGGCCTGGTGCTGAAAAGCTCAGGAAGCCCCAACAGCACGAGTAGAATGAGCAGTGATCTGAAAAGGGGGATCCCTCCCCTTGGCAGTATAGGCCCCAACAAAGACCAGACATATCCATTTACTAATGGTAGACCTGACGGGCGCCAAACCCTTCTTGGGCCCAGAGGGCACCACAAACAAGGTGTCCGTCTTATGAAAGGAAGAAGTAGCAACCAAATAGCACTTCACACAAACGAACAACATCCAAAGAGTGCAGGGCCCTCTCCTTGTCATTGTTAGGCTTAGGACACAAGGAAGGGAGAACCACATCCTGATTGAAAAGGAGGGCAGAGACCACTTTAGGTAGGAAATCTGGCTTAAAACGGAAGACCACCCTGTCCTGATGTCTTTCAAAGCAAGGGCCTGAATAGACAGAGCCGCCAACTCAGAAACACATCGAACAGAGGCAATAGCCATCAAAAAAGGCAACCTTTTGCGTGAGAATGAAAAGTGCAACATCCTGCATCGGCTCAAAAAGAGGCCCCTGGAGAGCCGACAGAACCAAATTCAAGACCCAAACAGGCAACAAAGGCTGTCGAGGGGCCGCACATGAGTGACCCCCTGGAAAAAAGTCTTAACCAAAGGGTGGAGAGCAAAAGATCTTTGAAAGAAAACCACCAGGGCAGAGGCCTGCCCTTTCGAGGTACTAAGCTGAAAAACCCAGGTCCAAACCGTGTTGAAGAAACTCCAAAATCCTGTGAACCGAAAACACCCTACAAGGCAAGGCCCTAGACTCGCACCAATCAAAATAGGACCACCAAGTCCTGTGGTAGACGTTAGAGGAAAACTTCTTCCAAGCCCAACAAGTGTCTGGATCACGGCATCAGAGAAACTTTCATCATTTAGAATTGAGGTTTCAGCAGCCACACCGTCAACGCCAGCGTTTGTAACAGTTAAAACAGTTAATGCCATGACACAACAGTTAACAAGCCCCGCAGGGCACTCACAGTTTATGACCAAGGAAAATGACGTCCAGCTTGCAGCAGCAGCCGCAACAGCACCAAGCCGAGTGAGGAAAGAAGAAGGGCGGGCCAGCGCGGATCGCGCGCCGCGCATGGCCCCGCCCCCTCCTGTGGAAGATAGGCGAGCAGCGCTTCCCAGCCATTGGTTGGGAACCGCCAAGAGCGCCAAAAGAGAGGGGCGGGCCGCATCAACGCGCAGAGCGCCCGGCCCCGCCCCCTCTCCTGCAATGTCAGCCGCCCATACTAAGGAGAAGTAAAAAAAAGCATGGCCGCACTCCCAGCAAGGCTGCAGAGCCGGCCGGGTATCCAGGTCGCCGTCCAGCTGGACGCGGCCTGGCACAAGTAAAAGCATGCCACTCACACTCACACACTCATACGTACTGGCAGCTACCCGGCTAGGACAAGACTGAGGTAAAAATAGGAGGGACAGGCCCCCCTCCCCCCCCATGATTCAGGGATTCAGGGAGCAACGGGCGGGGGATTATCCCAAGCCACCTAAAGCAGCACAGGGAAAATATGGACAGGGCATCCCAAACCAGGATCCCGAACCTGGTATCCGCCTACCCCTTGTTGGGGGTCTCACAAAGGAGTATGACTCCTAGTTAGTACACCACTAGGGTGTAAACTACCCTCGCCCGGACCTACAGCCGAGGCTGGGAGGCATAAGGGCTTACTAAAAACGAGGTCCGGGCAGAAATAGGGATAAATTGGCAGGGTGAGAACCCGGCTTACCTGCAAAGAAGGAGACACAGCCATCTTCTGACTTGCTCGCCGCCTGCAGAGACGATTACTGGGGAATGTGTGGGAGGTCCCATGTATTTATGGTCCGGGAGGGGCTTCCTTTTTTTGTAGTCATCTCTGCAGAAGTTCGCCCTCTACTGGACATAACCCACGTGTAATGAATACTTCCGAAGCAGGGTGTGAGACATTCTTGGAATATACACACCCGCAAATGGCAACATCCCCATCAGTGACAAGCATTATAACAGTAACGGATTTCGGGGAATATTCCACTTAGTCTTACTTCCACCAAACTTGGAAAAATCTCTTTTTTGTTCAAAAGAGGCACATCCTACCCTTCGGCCAGGATTGCTCCCAAGGTTCACTCCTGTACTGATGTCTATCAGTATCCAAAATAGGACAGACATGAGCCCAGTCGGAGACGGGGGGCAGGAACTCACCACTCAGGCCAGCCAATCTATAAAAAAGGACTCAGTTTGAGGGTAAATCCCGCCCCTGAACCTACATAGCAAAATACTACAAAATCGGAGGGGTGAAGCAGTCAGCCAATCACTACGGCTTGACAGAGCGAGGCACTATAACTGTCATTATGTGACAGTTTAACTGTAACAGAATGAATTAGCATATGGCTGGCATTCACAATCAACATGCTTCCGGTTAGTGTTATGAATATTGGACAAAGGCTTTAGTAAAAAAAGAAACACGGGCTGTTTTGGGTCACTGGGCTGGGGATATAAGTGACTACATAAACTTCCTTCCTGGGTATAGGTGCACTTTAATACTTCAATCCATTAAAAACTGGTAGATATTTAACTTCCTTACAGGCCACAGGTTGTCCGTATGTGAAAATGTCTCCTCCTCAGTACTAAACAACCTGTGATAGGTCAGGGTCAAGACCTTGGAGGACAGTGGCATGGAGCACAACCTCCACCTAAAGACTGGAACAAAAAATAGGATTCAGCTTCAGATACCTGGTTGACTATATCCCTCAGGACCTAACCAGCTCCCTGTCATGTCATGACAGGACATGAACAGTGTGGTAAGAGTCCAAAAGAGTTTTTTCCACCTAAGATGCTTAAGAGACTCAAGATGACCATCGTGCATCTTGACAGGAAGCATCAAATGGCTTGGGAACAGAACCAAACAGGTCAGACGAGCTCTTTGAAGATTAGTGCACCATTCATACAAGTCTTCACACGGCCTTTGTGTACCTTTGCATGATCCAGCTTTTTGGTAGTTGCTTGAATGCCCACCATCCTCCAGTGATTCCTACTGAGGGGACTAACCTCCCTGTTCCCTCTCTGGCTGGGGTATACCCCGGATGTGTGGCTTTCCTGGGACAACAGGGAGCACTGGGAAAACCCCTACCTCTGGCTAAAAGCCAAAAAGAAAACAGGAAGGTCTAGTATACTCACCAGAGAACACTGCACCTTCAAGGATCTGCAGAATAAATCCAATCTACTCCTGCTGGCTACATCGCACTATAGTTGACTTGCATTGTCAGCTACCATACCAACAGCACTCAACCCTGCCACCTTTGTGCAATCAATGAGTTCTGCATTAAACCCATCCAATGGTGGATAGAAAACGTATTTAGTAACACCAATCTAATATTAAGGAGACGCCCAAAAGCTTCCAGCCCTTAATTGTTATCTGATTATGAAGGAAAATAGGACTCACCACGACTATTGCCTCTTCTAGCATTCCATGATGCAAAAGGAGAATAGCCTTGGATAAGCTTACGTCATTTAGGTAGCTTTAAGTGATCCTATACCCAGAAAGGAATTTTATGTTGTCACCTTCTATCAGTACCCCAAAACAAACTTTTTTTTTTTTACTAAAGCCTTTGCCCAATATTAATAAAAACACTAACACACTGGAGTCCGAATGGAAGCTGTATGCTAATTTATTCAGTTACAACTAAACGATCACATAATGGTTGTTAGGTTGAAGTGCTCCCCAATGCTGAGCTGTGTGTACTGTAACTAACAGGGCTGTGGAGTCAGTAGATAAATGTTCTGACTCCGACTCCTCAGTTTTTTGTACTTCCGACTCAGACTCCCCGACTCCGACTCCTCTGTATTAATATGTGAATTTATTTTATACATTCTTTGAAGGAAAGAAAGGCAACATACATGTCATTACTTCTAGCAGAGAGAGGTAGTTGGGCAGAAGCTGCCTTCTCCTTTCTGTGTGCTGATCTTCTGCTGAAGATAGGGCAGTGGGAGGATCCAGAAAGGGGCCTTTATTATAAAACATCATTTCCCTAGTAGAATTCCATAGTCATGTTTAAAGTTTAAGCTAACAATCGAAGTTTACAAGTTTTTATAGCCTTTTGCTGAATGACAGCAGTTTTTCCAGTGGTACAGCTTCAGTCTTGAACTATTGATCCTCCATTCCCTTCACTTATACAAGTGTCTCTAGTCCTGCAAAAAACATATTTACTTAATCCCTTATCAGTGAGAGGCTAGGTTACCCATGGGTTCCCTGTAACAACACAACACTATGCAAAGTATAAGTATTGCCGCTTCTAATTGTGCGTTGCGTGCCATATAGTGAAGCACATGAAAAGCATGCTTCTTCACGGTCACTTAACGTGTTCGTTTTGCGGTTACGTGAGGCACTGCATGCATTGGTCTTTATTCTTACAATAGAGAAGTCATTAATTATAACTTTTTGTGAATTGGGACATTTAAACTTGCTAAATCAAAATTTAGTAGGAGTCGGAATCAGTGCATTGTTTGCCGACTCCGACTCCAGGTTCCCAAAATTTCCTCCGACTCCTCGACTCCGACTCCACGACTCCGACTCCACAGCCCTGGTAACTAAATGCATCAATGCTGCAAAGCACCAGGGGACAGGGCTGATTGTCCAAGAAACAATGTGGCTGACTGCATCCGGTTTGTGTGGTTATGAAAATTGGGCAATGGCTTTAGTTAAAAACAGAAACACAGGCTGTTTTGGGGCACAAAAAGGTGGCAACACAAGCTTCCTTTTTAAGTATAGGATCACTTTAACACCTTGAATCTGTAAACAATTGCAGATGTCTTACCTTGTCCAGCTGCAGCACATGGTGCCCTTTCCCTACCTGGACTGGAATTAAGGTAAGAGAGGGGCTTGTTAATATTATTGTTTATTTATGCTTCTTCCATGGTCAGACATTACGATGTGAGGCTCATGACCTTACAAGGAGGAAGGGCGAATAGGAAACAAGATTTAGGGGCATCTCATAAACTTGAGGCTTGAGAATAAGTGTCCCTAACCAACAAAGGTTTGCAAGGGGAAAGTTTAGATTCACTTTTGAATGTTACATCAATAATGTAATATGATAATACAGTGCACAAATATATATTTACGAGCAAATGGCCAAGTGAGGTTGAAAGAGGCAATATGAAAAAGTAAGTAAAACAAAAGGGTCCCCAGGGAGGCCCGGTTCTCAGGTGTGTTAATAAACTTGATACAATAACATCATGTTGGGTGAAGATCTAATTTCCGTTTTGCAAAGAGAATGTGCGATACAGTACTCATTTCAGGTCCACTTTAAGTGCTACTGAAAGAAAATGGATGAGCTGCGAGAAAATACATTTTTCTAGCAAATGGCAGCTGTCTAGACCAAGATGGACACGTATAATGAGGGAAATGATATAGAATACTAAAGAAAGAAAACCTGCCCTGAAACCTGGGAGTTACCATTTGACTGGCATAGAAGTAATTAAACTGTACTTGCTCAGTTTCATCAACATAAAATGTGTTTATTGTTAGGAAGGGAAAAATTATTTGCAAAATTCACTCTACTGGGAGCGCGAGCTGTCAGAAAATTAGAGAAGTGAAGCAATAAAAATGCGACGGACTGTAACCTGCCATGAATCTGTGGCATTAGGAAGTCTCTCATACTGATTTGTATCCAGTCTGCAACATTCCAAGGCGTTTGGAGACCTGGGGACAGCACTTAATTTTCTGTGATAGAATATATATATATATGTATTGTGGTAAATTGTATCAAAATGTCTGTTTCTTCCCTGCTTGGTTGTATAAAGCACAATCCGGCCCAGGTTTTCAGGACCCGGGTCACTTCCCAAATTCCATAATGGGTTGTTACATGTTCTAAGGCCTCCACAAGTGTGCACGCTGATTACAGGAGAAGCCTGTATAAGAAGAGGGCACACGGCCTTTCCTTTGTCTATGACCAGCCTGTTGGAGTGAGCCCAGGCTGAGCTGCACCTTGGTGAAGGATAGCACTGGATATTGAGCAGAGGGCTGATACGCCCTGTAAAGTGGACTGGAATTGATCAGCTTGCTGGAGTACCCAGCCCAGGACTATTTGGTTGGTGAAGTAACCCTTTTTGCTTTCTGCATTTATGCTGCAATCTTTGGACTATCTACTGAACTTTGCTGAATAAAAGCCGTTTTGCCATTCAAATCTGTTGTCCGTCACTGCTGATTGTTTGCCCGCTTACAATATATATATATATATATATATATATATATATATATATATATATATATATATATATATATATCACACACAGACATACATACACACACACACTAGGTGATCTGAATGTGGTAAGCAGGAACACATAAGGGATTTCTTAAAGGGCATGCGCCCCAGAGTCTGCAGAGTACAAATAAATTTGGCTTATGTTACGTATAGTGGTTGGAAAAACAAACCTGTCAATATTGCTTTCCCAAGATATCCAAAACCAGTGGTAAGGTATAAGGTCTCTGTTCTTCCATTTTACAAAGGGGGGGGACTGGGCAATTGCCCAGGGCCGCCATTGCCAAAAGGGGCCCCCTATCCTCGGGCTTCTGCTTGGGTTCCTCAGCCCTCCCCCCACTGCTTTGACACCCAGGGCGTATCCGAGGATGTGGTGTGCACCTTACTTCACATTAAATGTTCTATAATACCCCTACACATCTGCACTTTTTGACATGTCATCTAATCCCTGCTCTGAGGTGACAATGCTGTTGCACAGGTTGAGTGCCTGACATGTAACTCCACTTGCAAGCTGCATGTGTTCCGCTGCAGTGACCTGTGGGAGATCTGTGGTGATCGGTTGAGTATATCTTTAGGTTTCTGTCCAAATCAGGCATTTTACTGGGCGGTTCAAAGCCCTGGATTTACATTGTTCAATGTCACCTTTTAGTTGTGTAAAAATGTAGAGCACTATTAAACAGATACTCAGTTTAGCCCTTTACAACTCCACCATGTTAAACTCACACATCTAATATTGCTACACTGAGCAGATTGAATTATCTGGACTTAACCCGAACCAACACCCTTACATGGCAATTCAGATTGCTGCACATAAAACTTAAAGCGGACCCTCACCCTGAATAACAACCTATCTTATATGTTCACCCTGTAAATACAGATTGACAACATCCTAGCTGCATTTACTGCATTTCATGAGCCTTTGAACATCCAAGATGGTGGCCTATGGAGTCACAGGCTGCCTGCAAATAGGAAGTGTGCTGCTCTGCATTCTGGGATTGCTGTCCTTTTCCTGACCCCAGCTCTGCACTGTCTAGGCAAAGCACAGCTATAACCCCGCCCCCTTTACATTTGCCCCCCTCTCCTCTCCTCAGTATATGTGATGCTTCTGAGGCACAAATGGCGGCGCCCGTATCCTAGAGTCCTGAACAGAGTCACAGCCCAGTGGGGGAAATAATAAGTGACTAAAAACATAAAATATATCAATTTTAGATGCTGTGGAATGTTTTTTAAAGGTTTGGGCATTTCATTAAAATCCAGTTTAATTGACCTTTTTCTAACTCCTGCCATGGTCGATTCCCCCCCAATGACATCCTATGGGGATGCAGGGAGCATGCAAAGAGGAAGTGGTGCTGGGCTTCCTGCCACTGAGCATTGTGGGTTACATCAGTTAAATCCAGACAGCAGCATGACTGGGATGCTGGGAAAGGAAGCTTCTCAGGTCCTGCAAGTTGGCCATGACCAGGAGAAAATTGGTGATGCAGCATTTCAGCTTTGAGTGCATGCAGGATTAAAGCAGACCAAAACTCACATTTTTAACTGGCATCCCCCGAATTGCTCCCCCTATATAGAGTACATTTTGGCAATTTTGATTGCTCTTGCTTCACGCTAATTCCAGCTAATCCTGTCTGTGTTAGTTTTAAAGCTCGGTCTCCTCCATTCATTGCCACTTATGTATGTGGCAATGACTGCTCGCCTGCATCTCACACTAAGGCCCTTATTTAACAAGGGATAGCGCCAGGTAGCGAATGGTGAGCGAACGGTAATGACGCTCAACGCCACGAGAACGCCGGCTCCCCTCCGCAATCACACATTTATCAAGCCGATCCTGCTTAGCGACTGACAGAGCGCCAGATAGCGAATCATTCATCATTATTCCAGCCTCACCCCACAGCGCCAGCGAGCAACCTTGAACAGCGACAGGTATGACCTCTCGCTACTTAATTTTTATTTTTTTTTTTTTAAATGTCAAAAATTCTGTGACCACTTCTGCAATATTAGATTTTTTTTTTAAGGTAAAAAAAAAAAAAAGAAAATTTGTGCAGAATTGATATTACAGGTCTGATATTAATGTATTCATATTACAAAATGTTTTGAAAAACATGTTTTTTTTTTTCCTAAAAATATGGTTGTTTGGGGGTTAAAAAACTACTTTTAAGCCATCGCCGCCAGCGCTCTGGGGTTTAAACAAGCATTTCACAGCGCGAAAATTTTTGGAGCGTGATTTGTTAATGAATATGCTGGGAGCCGTTCGCTATGGCCATTCGCTGTCATGCGCTCCCATACAGCGCGGAACCTGTCAAACAGCGACTCCTAACCCCGTATTCAACATTACCGCACACTGACTGAGTCGCTGTCAACAGCCGGGAGCTGTGAAAATAACGCTACTGTCGCTACCTGGCGCTATTAATGAATCGGCCTCTAAGAGGCAGCAGAAAAATCAGTGTTGCAAGACAACTCGAAAATACACATTTCTAGTTCTACATCCTAAGAATTGGCACAGGGGCTTTGGCTAAATGTATTTCACGAGTTCAGTGGGTTTTGGTCCACTTTAAGTGCTGACAAGGATATGGTATCATGCATACCAAGCAAGTTTTGGGGAGTTTTTATTTTCCAAATGTGCATGGATGTGGGTCCGGTTTTAAATACCTTTCTAAAAATAATTTAAAGCGGATGAAAATTTGAGATCAAGTCCTTACATACTATATAAGACAGCACTTTTTCAGGCTCTGTAAATATAATTACATCTTAAAAGATATGATAAAATACTTTACTACAGTATAATGTTCTGAGTATTTTATCCTGCTCATCAAAGAGCCTATTGAAGTAAATATCCGAGAAATGATGCCAAGAACTCGCCTCTGAGAGAAGGACAAAGGGCCGTTTATCTCAACAGAACAGAATCTGACTTTTCAACTATTGGTCAGGGTCTTCCGTGAAAAAAAAAAAAACATTCTAGAAGAAAACTATTCGAAATAAAGGGAAATGGCAATGAAAACCCAATCTTGTAAAAGGACAATGTTACTCTTTAATTACAGTTTGTGCCCCCTCCCATGGTATTGAACCAGAGTTTATACATGAGTCATGAGGCTGAAGATCAGGATAGGAAACCATTGAAAGACTTCTTCTCGTTCATCCAAACTGATATTTATGCCTTTCGCCCTAGATCTCGTTAGGACCCAACTCCACTTACAGCAGCAAAGAGAAAGTCCAGATCTGTACAATGCCCGATTCAGGCATCAAATATAAAAAACACTTATTTGATCAATGCAACTACCAAAGCTTTTGCTGAAATAACCCATCTAACATTGGATGTATGGATTATTTTCCCACATTACATTACGATTCAGAATACAGCATACGCTTTGGAGAGCTAGCCATGTCTTTCTTTCTTTGGATACTAGGGGTGTGAATTGGCAAGAATCTAGCGATACGATATATCCCGATTCTGTCTCAAAGACCACTGCACTAGCTGAAGGTGACTTGCCAGACCCAGAGCCTTGTGGACTGGTATAGGGGGTCACATAGATCTATTACCAGTTCACAAAGGGTTAACAGTAAAAAAACAACAAAAACACGCATATTAAAAAAAAAAAAAAATAAAAAAAAAAAATACCATTTTGTGAGTACTCACCTGAAAAATGGATATTGTTGGTGTGCCACACACCCCGCTTCACTTCTTAAATATTCATTACTTCATGGGTTAATCCACCGCAGGTGACGTAGTGCAGAGAGGAAGTCTTGTAACGAGCCCCCTTCCGGCCCATATATACCTGGTACCTCCCTTCAATCACCAGTATAATCAAAAAGCAGTAATACAAGGTACCAGTATTCCACCAGTAACCTCAAAATCAAATTTGATATAAAAAGGCTTCACCATATAAAGGCTTCGGTAATACCGAAAAGGGCGGGTGTGAAGCGGGGTGTGTGGCACACCAACAATATCCATTTTTCAGGTGAGTACTCACAAAATGGTATTATTCTTGGTGTGCCACACACCCCGCTTCACTTCTTAAATATTCATTACTTCATGGGACATCCAAAAGCAGTGTCCACAAGGGAAGGGCATCTCAAGGCCAGGTGAAGCATAACTTAAATGACTGCAGTCTGCAGAACTCTGCGGCCAAAACCAGCATCCGCTGAGGCCCGCACATCAACTTTGTAAAACTTAGAAAAAGTGTGAACAGAAGACCAGGTGGCGGCCTTACAAACCTGTTCAACAGAAGCTTGGTGCTGAAAAGCCCAAGACGCCCCAACAGCGCGAGTGGAATGAGCAGTAATACGAAAAGGGGGAACTCTTCCCTTAGCAGAATAGGCCGCAGTAACGGCCTGACGTATCCACTTGCTAATGGCAGATTTGGCTGGTGCCAAACCCTTCTTAGGCCCATGGGGCACAACAAAAAAGGAATCCGTCCTACGGAAAGGAGACGTGATAATCAAGTAGTACTTAACACAGCGTACTACATCCAAACAATGCAAAACCCTCTCTTTGTCACTCTTAGGATTAGGACACAAGGAGGGAAGAACAATATCTTGGTTCAAATGAAAAGCAGAAACCACCTTAGGAAGAAAGTCTGGCTTGAACCGAAAAACCACTTTATCCTGATGCCTCTCGAAGTAAGGCGCCTGGATAGACAAGGCCGCCAATTCCGAGACACGCCGGACCGAAGTGATCGCTACCAAGAAGACCATCTTCTGAGTCAGGGTAGATAAAGCAATATCTTGCAAAGGCTCAAAAGGAGGAGCCTGAAGAGCAGAAAGAACCAAATTCAAATCCCAAACCGGGAGTAATGGTTTCCTGGGAGGCCGCACATGCGTAACCCCCTGGAAAAAAGTTTTAACTAAAGGCTTAAGCGCAGCACGCTTCTGAAAAAAGATAGATAAGGCAGAAACTTGCCCTTTCAACGTACTTAGCTGAAGACCAGAGCCTGTGATTGTGACGAGAGGCAAACAGGTCCACCTCTGGTGTCCCCCATCGGCGACACAGTGAGCGAAATACCCTAGGATGGAGGGCCCATTCTCCCCGACGGGGAGAGCCCCTGCTAAAGCGGTCCGCTTCCAGGTTCTCCACTCCTGGGATGTATACCGCCGAGAGACAAGGAACATGGGCCTCTGCCCAGGTCAGGATCAGGGACACCTCTCTGAGAGCACTCAGGCTGCGAGTCCCTCCCTGATGATTGATGTAAGCAACCGCTGTTCGATTGTCTGAACGCACCTGGACCGGAAGGCCCAGAACGTGCTGAGTCAGGAGAGCAAGCACCCGACGGATGGCTCTCAGTTCCAGAATATTGATGGGTAAGTGGGCCTCTTGAGGTCCCCACTGCCCCTGGAACTGCAGCTCCTTCCAGAATCCGCCCCATCCCGACAGACTGGCGTCCGTGGTGACAATTTCCCAAAGGGGGGCCAGGAAAGACCTGCCCTTCACGAGATTGGTCGAGACCAACCACCACTGGAGGGACTGCCGGACCCGGGAGGACAACTGGAAGGGCTGATCCAGCGACCGAGGCTGCCGGTCCCAAGACGCCAACAGATAAAGCTGAAGCGTCCTCGTGTGGAATTGAGCAAAAGGAACTGCCTCGAAGGAGGCAACCATCAACCCTACCAGCCTTATCCCCAGACGGATGGACGGCCGAGGATTGGAGAGTAGGACCCGAGCCAACTCCTGAATCAGAAGAATTTTGGACTGAGGGAGAAACACTCTGTGTTGATGAGAGTCTAACTGCATCCCCAGAAAGGACACCACCCTGGCCGGAGCGAGGGAGGACTTGGAGAGGTTGATCACCCAACCGAAACTTTCCAGCGTGGAGAGCACCACCCTGGTGTCTTTCTCCGATTGATCGAGTGACGGAGCCATGATAAGAAGGTCGTCCAAATAAGGTACGACACGAATGCCCCGAGCTCTGAAAATGGCCATGACCCCTGCCAGCACCTTGGTGAACACTCTTGGAGCTGAGGTAAGGCCAAACGGAAGTGCCACGAATTGATAATGCCGATCCTTCATCATGAATCGAAGAAAACGTTGATGAGGGTGGCAGATGGGAACATGCAGATAAGCATCCTTGATGTCTATGGACGTCATGAAGTCCCCTTGCCGAAGAGAGCCGACGGCAGTGCGCAAGGTTTCCATGTGAAACTTCCGAAAACGGATGAACCTGTTGAGTAACTTCAGGTCCAGGACGGGACGAACTGACCCATCCTTCTTGGGGACTGCGAACAGATTGGAGTAGAAACCGAGGCCCATCTCTAAACGCGGTACCGGCCGGATGACCGCCATCTCTAACAGATTCTCTACCGACGCCAGGAGCCCCTGTGCGGCCAAAGGATCGATGGGCACCCGAGACCGAAAGAACCGTGAAGGAGGGCGAGACTCGAATTCCAGCTTGTAACTGGACGACACTATCTCCTGAATCCATCTGTCCGGAACCTCCCGGTTCCAAACCTGGGAGAAGTGTCGCAATCGTCCCCCCACCCGCACGGGTGAGGGCAGCCCCTCATTGCTGAGCGGGCTTACCAGCAGGTTTGGGCTTGGAGCCCCAGGACTGGGCGGGACGGCCACGGCCCCTCCCCCGCGTCCAACCTGTACGACTGGTAGAGGGAAGGGAAGCCCCCCTACCCGCTCTGTATCCTCGAAAGGACGGCCTACCAGAAGCTGCCCCTTTAAAGGGGCGTCGAGGCCTCTTGCGTTGTGGCATCTTACCACCCTTTGCGACTGAATCAATTTTCTCCCCGAACAGACGCAACCCCAAAAAGGGGAGAGCTGTGAGCACCTTTTTAGAAGCTGAGTCCGCCGACCACTGTCGCAGCCATACTGACCGACGAATAGCGACCAGCATTGCCGCTGTCTTGCTACTCATAGCCAGCGCATCGTCCTGAGCGGATAGAACGTAAGACACAAAAGAATCGCACTGCTTAAGCGCAGCGAACTCATCACAAGCGGGATTGAGATCCTCGCATAGCCCCTGGATTACAGATCTTACTGCTAAAAGAAGAAGGGCCGAAGCGCACAGGGGGCGCATCGTTGACCCAGCATAAACAAAGCCATGGCGAGCATACTGGTCAATCCTACGATCCTCCCCATCTTTAGGGACAGAAGTCTCAGCAGACTGTACCATAGCGGAGCTAGATAGCCCTAGCACAGGGGTATCGACTTCAGGAGGGACGGACCAAAGCTTCAGCAATTCTGGCGGAAAAGGATAACGCTTTCCCCAACTGGAAGGGATTCCAGATAACCGCGTGGGATGTTCCCATTCTTTAAGGACCACCCTCTCAAAGTGGTGCTGTCTGGGAAAAACCAAACGCGGCTGAGGCTCTTTAAACAACTGACCCTTTGGCAGGGTGACAGCCTCAGGCGGATCTAAATTCAGAATTTCAAACATTTGAGCCAGAATGGAGGGGGTGTCAAGGGCAACCCCCGCCGACCAATCGCCAATCGCATCAGCCTCAAGCTGATCTGCCGGCTCATCTGACTCCAAGAGGAATTCACCCTCATCCGGGGAGCCATCGGACCATTCCACAGGCTCACACAATTCGTCCTGAGGAGCCGAAGATACCGGAGTCAGGCGCTTCCGTTTTGCAGGGGCCTTCAGCCCCGCTTTAACGGGCAATACTTCCCGAAGACTGGCCGATTTTACCACCACCTCGGATTGCGAATCCCCACCTTTGACAGTGTCATGCGGGGTCCGGAACAGGGAGGGAGAGGCAGGAGATGATGAAGGTTGCGACGGGTCAGCAGCCGGATCAACAGACTGACGCGCAATAATCTGCCTTGCACAAGAAATGCAAATAAAGATATCATCAGCAGGGAGCGCAGCCCCACATTTTACACACCCCCTGGACGGCTCTGACGAGTCGTTTCCGGTAGTAACAGAAGCCTCCATATTGGTGATTTATGGTATCGCAAATACTGGGACTTTTAAGGCATAAGCCAACCCGGGATGCCCCCTTATAAAGAATGTCCCGGAAGGGAGGGTTTTTGTAAATACACTTTTTTTTTTTTTTTTTTAAGAGAAAAGGTCCCCCTTAACAGTCTCAAAATATATATATATATGTATATATATATCTAAAATGTGCAATTTCATATATAAAGAATGACTAGCCAGGCAATATAGAGCCGGAGGGCCGCAATAAAAGAGGGATCCCAGGATCTGAAAGGAAAGAAAAACAAACCATCAGATCCCTTGTGAGTGTAACATATGCAGCATGTTCACAATAGTATGATAAGAGTGCATCCTTAAAAGCTTGCCCCATAAGAAATCTCACTCTCGGCCCCACAAAAGCGGGGCCGCTTACCTGACAGCAAGACCGGAGGGACATGTAGCAGCCGCAGCAGTAGAACACAAAACCCATGTGTTGCTGCAGCGCGCGCCCCCCCCACGTGACCTCTCTTAACAGAGACAGGAAGGAAGTGAGGCTGGGGCCGCCGAGCGCCGCTTCCGCCGGCGCCACGCCCCTCCCCCCCCCCCCGCGTCACAGGGAGCCGCCCCGTTCCATTCATTGAGGGATTGCCACCAGCTGCGCTGGCTGACACACAGCCAGGCGGCGGAGGAGGGGGAAGGAGACATAAGCGCAGCCACACAGGCTGCCGCACGGAGCAGCGGGGAAGGGAGGGAGGCGGGAGGGGACGCATCTGAAGTGAAAGCACAGCAGCTGAGCGCGGTCCGCTGCCCCGCCCCCATAAAGCTGACCAACACACTGGCCATCTCTAAAAAGTATCTGCCCGGAGCTCCAGCATAACAGACAAAGCGCACCATGCTGCTGCGCAGTCTGCTTCTATGCACAAAGTGAACACACAGAAAAAGACAGCAATACAGTGAAAACACTATACAAGATACACAACCCTCTATACCCCCCCCCCCCCCCATAGTGAAGGGAGAAGGGACCGAAACGGGAGAGTAAGGGGCTACGGGGACCCTCGGGACAGGGGCATCCCATTTCCGGATCACCATGCCGGATTGCCGCATTGCCCCCAAAAGAGGGGGACGAGCGGAGGAGATAAGCTCCTAGGCACCAATAGTGCCGTCTACCAATTACCCGGTGAGCAGCCTAGGCTGGGAGGCTTCCTATCCACCATAAAGGTATACAAACTCAAACCGGGCAGAAATAGACCAAAAGGGGGGTGGCGGGGTAAGAATACCCCGACCTACCTGTAAGCAGGAAACTTCCAACCTCTGTTTGTCAAGCAGAGAGAAAAATACTGGTGATTGAAGGGAGGTACCAGGTATATATGGGCCGGAAGGGGGCTCGTTACAAGACTTCCTCTCTGCACTACGTCACCTGCGGTGGATTAACCCATGAAGTAATGAATATTTAAGAAGTGAAGCGGGGTGTGTGGCACACCAAGAATAATTGTTTTTCTTTAGTCAGCTCTGATTGTCAGCTCATGTGTCCCACGCCGATCTGATGACAGATGTGGTGATCGCCGGCCAGCGATCCCCAGCATCTGAGAGCTGAGCCACCGCGAGCCAGGATGACGCCAGCGGGGGGGGGGGGGGGGGGGGGGTTGACGTCACTCGTGAAGATGCCGGCGTCCGTCGGGAAGGCAGGGTAAGAAGGCTTGTCAGTCACTCTCCTGAGGACTGAAGAGCCCCCCCGGGGGGGGGGGGGGGGTAGGAAAGCCGGCCGTATCAAACGAGGGGTAAGGTGAGTTTTTTTTTTACTTTTCTTTTACTGTAGGGGGGAGGGGAAAGTCAGAATCGATACTAGAAAAAATTGATTCTAGTATAGTCGAATGAAATATTGTGATACGTGACAGAATCAATTTTTTCTGACACCCCTATTGGATACTAAGCGGCTCCACCGCAGGCCACTGCACCCACCACCTGGACCTAGTGGTAAGGGTGCATCTGTCAATCACCCGATGCCTTCAGCAGCATGGGCGCTCAAGGTCCCAGTTCACAGCTTATATGGAGAACACCTGCTTTTTTTTTTAATTCTCTATATTGGGCTTAGCACAGGGGAAGGGTTGAATAAAAGGGAAACTACGAGGCTGGACTTGAAGTGGATTCTTGCAGTGCCAAAGAGAGTCTGTTAACAGCCTAACAGCATTATAACAGCAGTTTGGTTGCTCTGGCATTTGATTCCAGGGCTGTCGGATGTGGGTTTTGGTGCACTTGCATGTATGCATACACACTGTTACAGGTCTGAGTAGAATAGTGCTTACAGTGTTTGGCCTCTTTGTAGGTGAACCCTATAATTCAGACAGAATGGCTGTTTTATTACTACTGATACGTTTTTATGAAAAACGTATCAGTAGTACTAAAACTAAAAAAAAATAAAAACACAATAGAACATCTCCCCATGTCTAAGAATGCTTCAATTTCTTTTGTTACCTAAAATAATTCAGTAGGTGGGTGATTTATTGAAAGGGAAGGTTCCAATTAAAACATATGCCATTCTCCGTCAACATGCTGCATGACAGATGCCAGGGGAAATGTGAAAACAATATTATTAAAGTGTTCCATTTTTATTCTTTCTGGGAATGAAGAAAATGAAGTGTCAATCTTCTGTGATGTTCTTGATAAATGATTGTAACCAGCTATTGATGTGCCATTAAATATGCGCAGACGCCGCTTTGCTGTTTACCATTACCATACACCTACCCAGAAAAACCACAAAAAAACTGTCAAATCAGCAGCCAGGTTACTATTGATTGGCTGTCATTTCAGTCAATAGGCACTTAGCCTACAGATGCCCTTCATAATGTGAGGCTGTGTTTACTACATCTCACTACAAACTTGCTATACCTCGGAGTGCAGACAATTTGTTGTGTTTCTATAACTGAGATTTCCAGTGATCATGCATCCGGACGAGCTGTATTACTTGGACACTTATCTATTTGCAGCCTATTGCCAGCAAGAAAATGGAGCCCTGTAACATTTACCATTTTTTTTGCCCCATAAGAAGCACCTTGGTTTTGCGATAAGAAAAAATATTGTGAACCGAAAACATTGCCCCCCCCCCCCCAAGAACCGAATAGTAGGCAAAGTGCAGAATTCCCCCCATTGCAGAGTGGCAATCCCATTCCCACTCATAGGCAGTGTGGCATTCTCCCAGTTTCATTCCCCATTATAGACAGATTGACATCCCCCCCATTTCCCATTATAGGCAGTGTGGCATTCTTTCCCCTCTCATTCCCCATTATAGACAGTGTGACACCCCCCCCCCCCCCCATTTCCCATTATAGGCAGTGTGGCATTCTTTCCCCTCTCATTCCCCATTATAGGCAGTGTGGCATTCTCCCAGTTTCATTCCCCATTATATACAGTGTGACATCCCCCCCCATTTCCCATTATAGGCAGTGTGGCATTCTTTCCCCTCTCATTCTCCATTATAGGCAGTGTGGCATCCTCCCTCCCATTCCCCATTATAGGCAGTGTGGCACCCCCCATTCCCCAGTATAAGTGTGGCATTCTCCACCGTCACATTCCCCATTACAGGCAGTGTGGCATCCCCCCTACCATTCCCCATTATAGGTAGTGTGGCACCCCCCATTCCTCATTATAGGGAGTATAGCATTCTCGCCCCTCCTATT
Organism: Gastrophryne carolinensis; assembly: GCA_027917425.1. NCBI lineage: Eukaryota > Metazoa > Chordata > Amphibia > Anura > Microhylidae > Gastrophryne > Gastrophryne carolinensis. The sequence goes on from CM051239.1 coordinate 374,472,953, forward strand.
CCCCATTTTAGGTAGTGTGGCATCCTCCAGGCCATTACCCATTATAGGCAGTGTGGCATTCTCCCCCTCCATTTTCAATTATAGGCAGTGTGGCATTCGCCCCCTCCCATTCCCCGTTATAGGCAGTGTGGCTTTCACCCCTCTCACTCCCTATTATAGACCATGTGGCAGAATAAGCCCATCCTCCCAACCACCTGGAGTCATCCTGCGACAGGCAGGGTGACCGATCCCTGGCCACCAGCGCTGTCATTGATCCTCGGGCATGGCACACGCGCGCACACACGGGTCCATTCGGCGGATCGGTGTGGCGTATGGCAAGCTTTCACTCAGGACAATGGATGCAGTTCAGATTCAGACTCGAATCTCAGTACTGCAACATTCAGATTTGCTGGTTTTCAGCTGTGCAGCCAAATTTTGGCTGGTCTGCATTGTGAAAGGCATTCTATTTTGCATAACCCAGTCCAGCCGAACGAAAACATGACACTAGTATATATACCTGCATTGGCCATAGACTTCTTTTGACTGCACTACAGGCAGACTGCCCCAGGGTGGCTGTACATAGTGATATATTCACAAAGAACTGCACCAAACCACATGGATATCAATTTGTGATTACTTCACTAAAGACAAAATGTTAGTTTTGGATAGGGGGAAATAGGGTAGAAATAACTGATTGCATACAGTTTTATTTGTACTTTAAATCACATATCACATTAGAAGCATCATTTTCAGTTAAAAGAGGAACCAAATCCGCCGCTGCATTTCCCCTGGGGCATCCCATCTTTGGATGCCCCGCTGTGTGAATGTTCCTGGTGGGCTAGTAATCGCTTACTTTTGCCCGGTTCAATGGCACATGCGTGGCCTCTTGTCCAATGAGAGGCGTCTGCCATGACTATGTCAAATAGCTCTCGTTTTTAATGGGGAGAGCGTGCTGCCGCCCCAGCCATTCAGAAGGGGGGATGCTGGGATGCGTGCTCCCCACTGGAGTCAATGAGAGACATTTGCAGAAACACGGCAAATAGCTCAGATTGGCTGCATGCACCGTAGGAACTGCGCTATCTGGGAAGTTTCACACAGCAGGGCCTCCCAGTTCGGGATGCCTCAGGGAACAGAACAAGGTCAAATTCCCCAGCTTTGTTCCGCTCTAATGTCACAGGGCAGCGGGGAGGTGGTGGGTTGGTGAAATGGGAAGGTTAAAAGAAACTCTTTTTTTTGTCAGGGTTTTGGTGTTCTGCCTTACTGCTTTTCTTATCTAGAATGTAAAATAATCATTTGTGTTAGGATTGTGTCCCCAGACCTGTGATTTACTTATCAGCAGGCAGTTTCCAATTTTGTGTGTTTGTAATCCTAAATTAGGGGCGGTTTACCTGGCCTTGAGTAAAAACGAAAAGTCTCAAAATCCTTCCACTGTAACAGGTGAGGTTATCATCAGCTTTGGCTAAATCACACAGCATTAAGGACCTCCCCAGGGCTTAATAAGATGATTAGCAAACCAGAGTCAGGAAGTCTCTGCTCTGTACATCAAACACACCAGTTGGTGTACGTTGCGAAGGTAAACACATTGCTGCTAGGGAAAACGTTTTTTCTTTAGAACACAGCGTTGCAAACAAACGTACAAAAGCTCAGCACCTTGATGACATCATTTTGGCTCACAATAATGGAAACTTTTAAAAATACCATTGAAAGTGTAATTACCCTTTAAGGTGTGAATGAGATGACATTCTTATAAAAGTAGGTTGTTAACGTTTGCTCTGGAGAAGAAGGCGAGTAATTCAACTTATTTCCAAGCCTTACCATCATGATTGGGATTTCCTAAAGTCCAAGGTTCATCTGAATCAAAATGTGTATCTCCTCCTATTCCAGGGCCCGGGAAATAAGCATGTGCCAGAAATCCTCCTTCTCCATCAAAAGGCGAACTGTCTCCATGGAAACCAGATGCAAAAATGATTGTAATGTCCACTTCCCGCTTGCCATGTTCTAACTCATGGTATGGAACTTCTTCAAATGTCAGTGGAGTTACATTCTGCCAGACATCAAAGGCACGGCGAATGGCTTTACGCGTTTCAGTATCTCCCACTTTTGGCGTGACATTCTTTATACTGAGGAAAAAACAAGCAAATTAGCCAACTTATAACAACAACTCAGGGGCACAGTAAATCAATATTTGCTGGTATCACCCCCCCCCCCCCTTATAGCTTGTAGGAAACCCGGCTTGCCATTACTTGTCACTTCTGTGCTCCCTAGATTGCCAGCTATTCGCGACCAACCAGATTCACTTGCTGCTGTAATGTGATCAGGGCTGTGGAGTCGGAGGAAATTTTGGGTACCTGGAGTCTGAGTCGACAAACAATGCACCGACTCGTTAAGTGACCGTGAAGAAGCATGCTTTTCATGTGCTTCACTATATGGCACGCAACGCACAATTAGAAGCGGCAATACTTATACTTTGCATAGTGTTGTGTTCTGCTGTTACAGGGAACCCATGGGTAACCTAGCCTCTCACTGATAAGGGATTAAGGACTAGAGACACTTGTATAAGTGAAGGGAATGGAGGATCAATTGTTCAAGACTGAAGCTGTACCATTGGCAAAACTGCTGTCATTCAGCAAAAGGCTATAAAAACTTGTAAACTTCGATTGTTAGCTTAAACTTGACTATGGGATTCTACTAGGGAAATCATGTTTTATAATAAAGGCCCCTTTCTGGATCGTCCCACTGCCCTATCTTCAGCAGAAGATCAGCACACAGAAAGGAGAAGGCAGCTTCTGCCCAACTACCTCTCTCTGCTAGAAGTAATGACATGTATGTTGCCTTTCTTTCCTTCAAGGAATGTATAAAATACATTCACATATTAATACAGAGGAGTCGGAGTCGGGGAGTCGGAAGTACAAAAAACTGAGGAGTCGGAGTCGGAAGTACAAAAAACTGAGGAGTCGGAACACTCCTCAGCCCTGAATGTCATGCTGCAGACAGACAGCTTTAATTAAACTACATATGATAGGACTGCCTGGGGTTGATGTTCGCAGAGTGGGTAAAGCGACGTTTCGGGGTGCCAGCTGTGTGAAACCCCCCAGGTCGCCCCATACACTTACCTTGTTTCCTGGTCCAACGACGCATGCACAAGCCGCATTCCCGCTATCCCTCTAGCAGGGCACGTGCCAGCGTCAGGCATTTGTGAATGGCCGGTGCGGGCACACTCCCAGTTAGGGGGATGCGGATGGCAGCACGCTTGAAGCCGCTGGCCTTAGGCGAGGGTTTAGACAACGTGACATCAGCGGCTCCGAACGCGCTGATTGGACAAGCAGCTGCGCATGCGCCGTAGGACCGGAAAGAGGCTAGTTGGCAGTGGCGATCTGAGGGGTTTCGCACAGTGGTGCCCCAGGGGAAAGGATCAAAACCCAGGCTAGGAAGCAGTATGATGTCCGAATGACAGCCATATGCAAATTCATTCAGTTACAACTAAACTATCACTATAGGGCTGAGAATTTTTTTCTCCTTTTTTTGCGAAAAAAAAAAATGATAAAGATTTTTTTGTTTCCTTAGTGCAATTAAGCAACATGTTAAGCAACATAATCTTTCAATAATTTGCACAGCTAAAAAACAAAAAAATAAACATCCTTCTCACAATAGAAGTGAAAAAGAATTCTCACTGTAGCCTTATAATGCCAGTTATGTTGAAGTGCTCCCCAATGCTGAGCTGTGTGTACTGTAACAATGTATCAACGCTGGAAGGCACCAGGATGCGGGGCTGCTCAGCCCGGGAGCAATATGGCCGACTATATCCATTTCGTGTTGTTATGAATATTGGCCAAATGCTATAATAAAAAAAAGGAAACACAGGCTGTTTCTCAAGCACTAGGCTGGGGATAGAACGTGACAACATAAACTACCTTTCTGCGTATAGGATCACTTTAAGCCCCTTTGACTTCTTCTTAATGACCTTTAGGAAGACAAAACATGGGCTTTTACCATTCAGTCTGGTTGCTTTCTATGAGTTATTATGCAGTGGGGCATCCCAAAGTAGGGTTCCTAAAGGGAAGGAACTTCTTGTTTTTTGGTTATCAGGAATTTTACTGAGGAGAACACGAGGGCCTTCACATCCTAATGGTTTTAGTGAACCATAAGCTTTATCTGCTAAAATTATTCACTATAAATGCTGCTCAGCAGCATTGGGACCTATAGACAGGATTTAGAATAAATAAACCTGTCTCTAATTAGAAAGCTTAAAGTGATTGGCAAATCAAAAGTTAAAAAATAAATATTAGTAGCATTACATTGTGTCCCTCCAGCACTCTCCTTCCTGCTATGTCTGCCTATGTAGTGAGGAAATCACTTCTCATTCAGGTTTCAGTGTCCAGCCCACTGACTGGTCATCCAATCAACCTTCAACGGACCAAGAACGGAAACACCTCCCGCTTCCTCCCCAAACGTCCTGATTAGCGGCCTCTCTGAAGCTACGAAACCCCACCCTTCCCCCTCCAGTGGTCACACTATGTGCTGACAGGCTGGAGATGCTCTTTGCTTGCAGCACCTCACATGCCCTTTTTCTGGTTATACTATGTGTTGGCAGTAATATCTAGAGGCACAACAATACACTTGTTTTTTTACTATGATATATGTAAAGCACACAGTGCTTACATCGCTTTTGCCACACCCACTGTTTCTCCTCTTTATTTCTCTGCATCTCCAATGCTCTAATACTTTTACAAATAACTTAAGTGACTATAAGATATTTTTTGAAAACGGATTGAAGTTTGGGACAGTCCGTGTGCCTAAGACAATGAGACAACAATCAGGCGCTCGCAAGTCCAATTTCAATTGAATTTTTGAAATTTGATATTTTTGTGTGGCAAAAATATATGTCTTAAAGTGGACCAACACCCAGGGGGGATCGGCCCGGGAATCTATAAGATTTCCGTGCCGATCAGATCCCTCCCCGTGGGGCATCCGAAATCGGGATGTCCCGCGGGGTGAAACCCCAGAAACCTTACCTTAACCCCGTTCCAACGGCGCATGCGCGGGACACGCCCACGTCTCGCGCTTCCTTCTAGCAGGGCGCGCACCCGCCGGCCGTTTGTGAATGGGCGGCGCGGGCGCGCTTCCTGTTAGAGGGAAGCGCGAGACGCGCCCTCCAGCGCTCAGAGCCGCTGTGGTTGGATGCCGCTTGTATGTGCATACCACAGCAGCTCTGAGCGCTCTGATTGGACGAGCGCCCGCGTAGGAGCGTGGTGAGGTGAGTGTTTACGGGCGTTTTGGGGGGTTTCACACAGCGGGGCACCTCCGATCGGGGTGCCCCACCGAAGTGGACCAAAACCCAGGATAGTCAAAATCCTGGGTGTTGGTCCACTTTAAACCAGACCTTTAGCATCATTTAATGAAAAGCCCAAACCTTTAAAAAACGATTTCCCAGCATCTAAAATTAATACATTTTACGTTTTTAGTCACTTTTTATTCTTTCCCCCACTGGGCTGCAACTCTGTTCAGCGCCCTAGGATACGGGCACCGCCATCTTGCTTTAGAAGCATCTCAGAGGGGAGGGGGCAAAAATGCAGGGGGCGGGTTATAGCTGTGCTTTGCACAGACAGAGCAGAGCTGGGGCCAGGAAAAGGTTAGCAATCCCAGAATGCAAAACAGCACAGTCAGAAGACACTTCCTGTTTGCAAGCTGCCTGAGACACCTTGTTCCGCCATCTTGGATGTTTAAAGGCTCCGAAAATGCAGTAGATACAGGTAGGATGATTTTTAATGTGGGCAATCTTTATGTACAGGGTGGGGGAAAACATATTTAGGGTGAAGGTATATTTAAATTTAAAGGTGCTGAACTGAGCTAGCATTTTTTCTAATGTTTGTAAATGTGTATTTTATGGAAGAAGTGAGCCCTGCACACACAACAGGGCTGCTATGGCCACTGCTGAGGTGAGGGAGCTCACTCGGCCTTACAAATGCCCAGCAGCAGCGTTCTGTGCAACTATCTGCAATCTGTTGCTATTGGTGGCAACATACACCAGACAGGGCTCACTTCTCTCTTTTTGGTGTACAGACTTGGGGGTTTATTCATCAAGGGATAGCGGCAGGTAGAGCCTTGTAAGCGGCAGGCAGGGTCTGGTGAAGGCTGGGCGCTGTACGCAATACCACATTTATGAAGGCGATTCTGGTGAGCGACTCTAACAGCGCCATGTAGCGAACGATTCATCATTACAGGCAGCTCAGCGTATAGCGCCGGCGTTCTGGCTTCCAGAGCATTATTACCTGTAGCTACTGCATTTTTTTTTCTCTCAAATAATTGTGTCACCTCTCCTGGCCTAGAAAGAGTCATTTTTGAAAACTTTTTTGATTTTTTATATTTTTATGCAGAATTGTCATTACAGATCTGGCACTAAAGTGTTAATGTCACAATGTTACAACAAAGCCATTCCATGTGTTTTTCGCTTTGTTACTGGTGGATATGTGTTCAAAAACAGGCTTTAGTCACACAGCGTCTGGCGCTCTATGCTACAGTGACCAGATTTAGAGCGCAGTCGCTCCGTGTGTCGTTTTTTTAGTTGAATATGGTGTGGAGCGCCGAGAGTCGGTGGCACTGGCGCTACCTTTCGCTCCCTGCAATGCTGTACTGGTGTTAGAGCACCCAACATACATCACATTCATAGAAACATAGAAGGTTGACGGCAGAAGGAGACCATACGGTCCATCTAGTCTGCCCTTATGTGTATACTGTATGTTCTCTTTATCTTAGGATAGATGTGTGCTTATCCCAGGCATGTTTAAATTCAGTAACTGTTGATTTTTCAACTACCTCTGCTGGATGTTTGTTCCAAGCATCTACTACTCTTTCTGTAAAATAATATTTTCTAACATTGCTCCTGATCTTCCCCCCGACTAGCTTCAGGTTGTGCCCCCTTGTTCTATCATTAAGCTTCTTCTTAAAAACACTTCCCTCCTGAACCTTATTCAATCCTTTCACATATTTAAAGGTCTCAATCATGTCCCCCCTCTCCATTCATCAATGCCAGCCAGGTTAGTACAGCGACTGAGGCGCTCTATTACAGCACCTGATAGCCGATTGCAGCGTCTACTAGCAGTTGCTCTAAACGCCTCAGTACAGACGCTCATCTGCCGATTCCTGGCACTAGTCATGAATCAGCCTGCCAGTGTAACATTGACAATAGCAACAGAATGCAGATAGTGAAAACTGCTTCTATAAAACATACATTTGTTAACATAGGAAAAAATAAAAATACTAGATCAACTCAGCACCTTGGCACAAAAAAACACTTTCAAAAATTCCATCGATAGTGGACTTACCCTTTAAAAAAAGACACTCTAAAGAAGAAACTTTAACGCTACTTAACAAAAACTCCATCTTGTTTATCTGGCTTGATAAATCTCATGGGTCAGGAGGAATCAATAAGCAGACTGTCGCTTGCACAGGGTTCGGCTTATTGCTTCTGCAGGTCTCACACACTCGCTCTGTTGCTGTCCTATGGCAAAGGCTCAGGCTTCAGTAAGCACTTGGCTGCCAGGTTATACTCCTGACTTGTATGTTTATTCTGCTTGAGGTTGTGATTCTCTGGGAGTTTTCACCACAACCTAAAACTATAAGGCGAACCAGCGCCACTTAAAACACTCCCAATGTTTGTGCAGCTGTGGTCATTGTGGAGATGTAAGTTGTAAGATTCTCTTAAAGTCCCTGTCCAGGCAAACACCAACTTTCTCCCTCTTAGGAACAGTAAATAATAAGCCATTTAAAAGCACCTGAAAATCTCTGATTCTATGTTAATACCTCATGTATTCTAGGCAAGGTTCTGGGTCGTGTCAAGAGACAGCAAGGTGCAGCTTTTGAGTCTTGAGCATGCTCTGTTGTGGTCAGAGAGCTTTCATTTTTCATTCTAAATATTTAAAGTGGACCAAAACCCACCAAACTTGTGAAATCCATTTGACCAAAGCCCCCGCCAATACTCTCTTCTTAGGGTGTAGAACTAGAAATGTATATTTTTGCTTATCAAATTGCAGGTGATTAGTCATTGCATAAGTGTGGAAATTACATCATTGCCACACACAGCAGCGGTAATGAATGGGAGGAGGCGGAGCTTTACAGCTAAAACAGGCGCCATAATATGGGAAAAGAGTGAAGCAAGAGCAGTAAAAATAGGCAAAAAGTTACTATTCATAGGGAAAGCAATTCAGGGGAAGTTAGTTAAAAATGTGGGGTTTGGTCCACTTTAAAGTGGACCAACACCCAGGATTTTGACTATCCTGGGTTTTGGTCCACTTCGGTGGGGCACCCCGATCCTGCTAGAGGGACGCACGGGGGGCGGCGGCGGGCGCCGCTGGATCGAGGAGCAGGTAGGGATTTAAGGGTTTCTGGGGGGTTTCACACAGCAGTCAGGGAGCTGATCGGTCCAGGAATCTTATAGACTCCCAGGCCGATCATGGGAGGGTGTTGGTCCACTTTAAGCTGTGGGATGACTTCTAAAATATTGTTTTAATCCTAATTTGTCTTAGAATGACACCACTTACTGATATGAGAGTCAGTGTGTCTATATTAATGTTCATTTTTAATTGTTGAAGTAGAAATAGCAAGCAGCACCACCAATTTATAACTGGACTGGGTGGTGCACACTGGGCTGGGCAATTAGTTACAGACAAAACAATAAAGGAGTACCCCGGCATTTCAATCCCCACCAGCCTGCAGCAAAATGTTTCATTGTGGCACTATTTAATGATCTGTGTAGGTCTTAATTGAAACTTATTGTTAAATATTTCTCCGCCGCACAGCAAAAAATTTCCACTTGACCTAAAACAGGAGTCAGATGGTGGAAAGATGGCGTGAAAGTGATGGAACAAGGAAAGTGATTGGAAGAGAAATGGTTTTGGATGTAAGCACAACAACGGAAGCCAGGGACGCTTTTTCGTGGAATAATTAGATCAAATTATTGCATATAAAATGGTAAATTCTGTTCACTAAATCAGTGTCCAAAAGAACGAATGCAGTGCAAGCAGCTCCATTACAAAATCTGGCGTATCAAGTGTTTTTCACATACAGATATGTGATGCTGTAAAAGACCTGCACAGAGATGGAAGCAATAAGAAGTAAATCAACAGGCCTGCCCTTGTGTTAAAGGGACTGACCATCCAAACAAAAACAAAATGGTACACCTCTTATGTACCCTGAGGCTGATTGGTCCAACTCCAGCCATCAGCAACTCACCTGATCGCTGGATGAAATCCCGCATCAGCCAGGCCCAAACTGTAGTCAGTAGCGTCACTTCCCCACCCATCAGTCACAGTGGCACAGCCATGCCCTCTCCATTCATTACAAGGGGCAAATCCACCTCCTCCATTGCAGTGAATGTAGAGACCATGACTGCACCACTTTGACTGATGGCTGGGGGTGCAAGCTCAACACAGAATCGCCAAAGTTGGACCAATCCGCTTCGATGGACAAAAGGGGAGTACAGTTTTGTTTTTTTTTATTTAGGTGATCAATTCCTTTAAGGGACCAGCTCCTACAAACGTGCTGACTAAAATTAAAGTGGACAAAAACTAGGGATTTTGACTATCCCAGTGTTTGGTCTGTCCCCGCTGAGCACCCCGGTTTGGGCTGCCCCCCTGTTCGCCGAGTCCACTTACCTTTCCTCAGGTCCACGCTGCAGCTAGAGCAGCTGGCTTGAATCCTAGCTGCACTTCTGAGGGGTGCGGGCATCACTTGCCTCCCTATGGCTGCTCGCGGCCCCGCACAGCCATTCATCTGCAGCGGGCGGGGCGTCGCACAGCCAATGGTAGGAAGCGAGTGATGTCGGCGCCGCTCACAAGTGCGCCGTGAGCTTGGGGAAGAAAATACAATTGTGTCATTACTCACCTGTAGAATTGGTATTATATGTATACAGCACGTCCTGTTCCAGAATATTCCTTACACATGGGGTAATACATCCACAAGATTGCGCTGGACTGCAGAAAACAACTTGTGGCCCCTCCCGGCCCTATATAAGTCAGGGACCTCCCACAAATTCCCCAGTATTTACAAGCAGTTAACAAGAAGCCGGGAGAACAACAATGTAAAAAATGAACATATGAACAATCACCATACAGAGGTAACTAAGAATAATAATAACAAGGGTGGGGTGGAACAGGACGTGCTGTATACGTATAATACCAATTCTACAGGTGAGTAATCACAGAATTGTATTATTCTAAGTATACAGCACGTCCTGTTCCAGAATATTCCTTACACATGGGACATCCAGTAGCAGTGTCCGTAAGGTAGGGTGGGATCCCCGAAAGTAACAGCAGACAGTTTAAACCACTGCCGCCTGCAGAACTTTGCGACCAAAAGCAGCATCAGCTGAGGCCTTAACATCAACCTTGTAAAACTTTGAAAAAGTATGAACAGAAGACCAAGTGGCGGCCTTGCAAACTTGTTCAACAGAAGCTTGGTGCTGAAAAGCCCAAGAGGCACCAATAGCACGAGTAGAATGAGCAGTAAGGCAGAAGGGAGGCTCCTTCCCCTTAGAAGAGTAGGTCTGTACCACAGCCTGATGGATTCACTTGCTGATAGTGGACTTAGCTGGAGCCAAACCTTTCTTAGGTCCAGACGGAAGCACAAAAAGAAGGATTCACTAGCCACCAAATAGAACTTCAGAGTAATGACCACATCCAGAGAATGTAAAACCCGCTCCTTATGATTACTAGGATTAGGGCAAAGAGAAGGCAACACAATGTCCTGATTGAGATGAAAAGCAGACACAAGCTTAGGCAGAAAATCTGGCTTAAAACGAAACACCACCTTGTCCTGGTGTCTCTCAAAGTAAGGAGGTTTGATAGAAAGCGCCGCCAACTCAGAAACACGCCTGACAGAAGTGATAGCCACCAAAAAGGCTACCTTAAGAGTCAATATGGACAAAGAGGCCTCACGCAAAGGCTCAAAGGGAGACCCTTGTAATGCAGATAAGACCAAGTTCAAATCCCAGACTGGTAACATAAGCTTACGTGGCGGACGCACGTGAGTAACTCCCTGGAAGAAGGTCTTGACCAGACGATGGTGAGCAAAGGATCTTTGGAAGAAAATAGCCAAAGCAGAAACATGACCTTTAAGGGTACAAAGTTGAAGACCCAAATCCAAACCATGTTGCAAGAATTCCAGAATCCTGGGGATAGAAAACACCCAACAGGGAAGCAACTTAGACTCACACCAGTCAATGTAAGCATGCCATACCCTATAGTAGATGGATGAAGAGGACTTCTTCCTAGCCCGAATCATGGTATTAACAACAGAGGCAGGCAGCCCCTTCTCCATCAGGATGGAGGTTCCAGCAGCCAGGCCATCAAAGCCAGCGTTTGTAAATTGGGATGGTGTAGCTGCCCCTGAGTGAGCAGGTCTGGATCCTTGGGCAGAGCATACTGATCTACTGCCAACTGCACAACGTCTGCGAACCACACCCTTCTTGGCCAACAGGGGGCCACCAGAATGGTTGGTACCCCTTCCTGAGCAATCTTGCGCAATACCCTGCCCAGCAGAGGGAAAGGAGGAAACACTTGAAAGCTCTTCCAAGACATTGCTAGAGCATCCGTGGTCAAGGCCAGAGGGTACTGTGATAGAGAGACAAAGACTGGAAGCTTGTGATTGTGACGGGACGCAAACAGATCCACATCTGGCTGACCCCAGCGGTGGCACAGGGAGCGAAACACCCTGCTGCTAAGGGACCATTCTCCCAGACGAGAAGTCCCCCTGCTGAGGGAGTCTGCCTCCAGATTCTCCACCCCCGGGATGTACACGGCTGAGATGCAGGGAACATTCTCCTCCACCCAAGACAGTATCAGGGACACTTCCTTGAGGGCCCTCTTGCTCCGGGTCCCTCCCTGATGATTGATGTAGGCAATCGCCATCTGGTTGTCCGAGTGGACCTGAACCGCCCGACCTCGAAGGTGTGGAGTCAACTGAGCGAGAACCAACCTTATCGCCCTCAATTCCAGAATGTTGATAGGGGTGTAAGCCTCCTGAGGACCCCACTGACCCTGGAATTTCAGGGATTTCCCGAAGCCCCCCCAACCTGTCAGGCTGGCATCTGTGGTGACTGTCTCCCAGCACGGGGCCAGAAAGGATCTGCCCACCAACAGGTTTCTTGAGTCCAGCCACCACGAGAGAGACCGTCTGGCCAGGGGGGACAGAACCAGCACCTGATCCAGGGCCCGAGGGTCCCGATCCCAAACTGACAAGAGGTGAATTTGAAGGGGTCTCATGTGAAACTGAGCGTATAGAATCGCCTCGAAGCAAGACACCATCAGGCCCACCAACTGCATCCCCTGCCGGATGGAGGGATGAGGGGAAGACATAAGAAGCCTGGCTAGGGCCTGAAGATTCTCCACCTTCTGCTGAGGGAGAAAGATCTTAACCTGAGATGTATCCAGAGTCATGTCCAGAAAGGATCTCACCATTGACGGTGACAGGAAAGACTTGGGATGGTTGATCACCCAGCCGAAGGACACCAATGTGGACACCACCAGCTTGATATCCAGCTCGGCCTGCTGGATGAGATGAGAATGTCGTCTAAGTAAGGAAGGATGCGAATGCCTTGAGATCTCAGCAGAGCCAGTACACCCGCCAGCACCTTGATGAATACCCTGGGAGCAGAGGTGAGACCGAAAGGCAAGGCCACAAATTGGTAGTGCTGATCCTCCAGAGCAAACCTGAGGAATTTCTGATGATCTGGAAAGATTGGTACATGAAGGTAAGCGTCTTTGATGTCTACAGAGGTCATGAAGTCGCCCGGGCGTAGAGAATTGACAGCCGAGCGCAGAGTCTCCATGCGAAAGTGTTTGGTTCTGACAAATTTGTTGAGGCACTTTAAATCCAGGATAGGTCTGATGGACCCGTCTTTTTTGGGAACAATGAAAAGATTGGAATAGTAGCTTCTGCCCCTTTCCCTCAAGGGCACCTGGCAGATGACCCCCAACTCCAGAAGGTTTTGGACAGCAAGGCACAGACCCTGAGCTGACAGGGGGTTTTGAGCCATCCGGGATTTGATGAATCTTGGGGGAGTCTATCTTGTAACCGGAGGACACTACCTCCTGAATCCACCGGTCTGAGACGTGAAGCCTCCAGACGTGAGCAAAGAGCCGGAGACGTTCCCCCACCCGGACGGGTGAGGGCGCCCCTCCATGCCTGAGGGGGCTTGGGTAAGGATTTTGGCTTGGGACCCCAGAAGAGGCCAGGACGGCTACGTCCTCTGCCCCTTCCCCAGTGATCTCCGCGGTCCCCAGAAAAGGAGACTCCTCGGCCAGATCTGGAACCATGGAAGGATGGGAGAAAGGCACCCATCCCCCAAAAGGACCGGGACGGCCTCCTACATTGAGGCAACCTGCTGCCCCTAGCAAACAAATCCAAGCACTCACCAAAGAGACGCAGGCCCTTGAAAGCGAAACCAGTGAGAGCTTTCTTAGCAGCATTATCAGCTACCCATTGACGTAGCCAGACAGAGCGGAGCCACCAACAAGGCAGAAGTTCTACCACACATTCTAATGGCATCATCCATAGCAGACAGAATATATACAATAAATTCCTCACAAAGCAGTAGAGATCTATACTCTTCTCTACCCGCATCCTCAGATGCCCCGTCCAAAAGACACTTAAGCACCCCTTTAACGGCAATAACCATAATAGCAGAGGCACAAATCGGGCGC